>CM077159.1:122921042-123590537 GCA_039583875.1 Platanthera guangdongensis | reverse complement strand
GGCTTCGTCCTTCTTCTTGTCTCTGGAGGACTTGTGCTCCTCATCTTTTCCTTTTTCCCTCTTGCCTTGATAGCAGTCGGCCACGACGTGCCTGGCCTATTACATCCAAAGCAAATAATGTCAGAAGAACGATGTTTATTAGGTTTAGATGCATACCTGTCAGAAGAGTAGTTTTTCTTCTGATGTCTGGAAGAGGAGCCGTCTCTTTTTCTTTGATTCCTTTCTTGAGGAACTTCTTGAACTCTCGAGTGATGAGGGAGAAATCCTCCTCCGACAGTTCCGAGCTGGAGGAGCATGGATCGGAGTCCTCCTCCTCATCCTTTTTCCTGGCACGGTATGACACCGTGCTCTTCCCTCTTCTGGAGTGACTGGCTTTTAGAGCCACAGTCTTTTCTTTTGCAGCAGCCTTTCTGCTTCTTCCTCAGCTTTCCTGGTGTTCAGCTGAAGCTCATAGGACATCAGCTTCCCAAACAGGATTTGTGGATCAGTTTCTGCCAGTCTGCCAAATTCTCTGATGGCGCAAATCTTAGTGTCCCATTCCTTTAGTAAGGGACCTAAGGAATTTGTCATTGAGTTCACCATTGGTGAACACTCTTCCGTACCCCTTGAGGGCGTTGACAATCTTTAGGAAGTTCTCGTAGGTGACCCCGATCTCTTCCTTCGGCCCTTGTCTGAAGGCTTCATACTTCTGGTTCAGGAGGGATCTCCGATCATCCCTCACTTCATCTGTGCCCTCCATAAGAATGATCAGACACTGCCAGATCTCCTGAGCTGTCCTGCAGTTGCTGAAGTTCTGCATCATCGAGTCATCGACCGCACTGACCAGGATGTTTCTTGCCTTCATGTCAAGGCCCACTAGGCCATCTCATCCTTGTCCATTTCATGAGAGTGTCTTCGGCACTTTCTTGGTGGGATCAATGGTGGAGGCCTTAGGGGGACATAAGGTCCCTCCAGCACGATCATGAACAGTCGAGGGTCCACTGCTTCCATGTAGAACCTGATCCTGTCCTTCCAGATGGGAAAGTTGTGAGTTCTGTTTGCACACTGGGATCTTGCCGGAGTACTTGAGCCCGTCCATAGTAGATGTAAGTTCCTTGTTGACACTAGTGGCAGGATTTTACTCAAGGTGTTAACCTTTTGATGAGTAAACTGGCTTTGATACCACTTGAAAGTCCACTAGTGTCAACTATGTGCACCTATTGGGGGGGGGGGGGGAATAGGTGACGTGTGGTTCTTCTGCGGAATTTACAGATGTACCTGCACAATAAAAACAAAAACCACAGCACACAGAATACACAGCAAATTTATAGTGGTTCCCCGACTTGGGTACATCCACTTTTCCCTACGACCTATCTCCCCAACAAGGGACGACTCGGTCACTTCTCCAACGGGATTGAAATCCAATCCCTTCACTAACGGAAGGAGCCCTTCCACACGTGAGAGTCAACACTCCCACAAAACGGGTTGCACCCAACCCTTACAACACGGAACAAAAAGTTCTTTACAATAAACAAATGTAGAATGTACACGTGATACAAACTTCTCTTGGAGACTACGGTGTTCCTCTTTGTTCGACGACGTGTTCTTGAAGTCGATGAAGAGTCTACGACCTTGGTCTCTCTTGGAGAGGATCTCCCCGGAACCGGCGGCGGCACACGAGCGGCGGCTAGCTTCGGGATCGGCGGCTACGATGAAGAGCAGCTGCTGAACTTGGAGATCCAACCTTCGTTGCGAAGCAAGCTCGGTCTACCAACGGTCACACGAGGATCGATCGTCTCGATCGATTCGGATGGGAAGTTTCTCCGATCAACAAATCGAGAGACAAAGGATCTCTGGATAGACGCGTGAGACTCGATCCTTGCTAAGCTTCTGTCGCCGGAGATCGGGAAGAAGATCGATCAGTGGCGGCGACGGACTTGCGCGAGCGGCGACGGAGGCGGCGGAAAGATTTCGCGATCTAGGGTTTCCGTGAGCTCGGCGTGTTTTTCTGTCTCTTTTCTGTAGAGTTACTGTTCAAAATACCCATGTATTTATACCCTGAAGATACAGCAATTTTGACCGTTTGTGGGACCCACAAAAGGAATCCCCAAATTCCGGTTCAAACTAGTCCAGAAGCAGAATCCGGTCCAGCAGCGATCTGAGAAAACGCCAAGGAAAAAATCGGCGAGATTCGCAGATGATTCTCGACGAATCGGCGAGAATCAACAAGTGATTCTCGACGATTCGTCGAGAATCGTTTGTGATTCTCGTCGAATCACTTGTCGATTTCTCAATGAATTTTACTTTATACATGGGCTGCTTGACCACTGGTTCGGCGGGAATCACAAGTGATTCTCGCCGAATCTTGCTTGGCACCATTTTGAGATGGCCAGAAGGAGTCTAGGAATCACTGATGATTCTCGTCGAATCGGCGAGAATCACTAGTGATCTCGTCGAATTGCCTTGGACGATTTTTCGTCTTCCACATAGGAGCTGCTCCTTGATCCTCTGTGCTCCTTATCTTCTCTTGCATATGAGCGGCCCTGTACTTGAAAGTAAGTGCACTCCAATAGAGAGAGTACACATAGGCCAACACACTGATCTGCTCAACGAGGGATTTACGTCGTGCAGACCCGTGTATATTGACCTACTGCACCCATGACATTGGTGTGCACTTAGTGTGGAGAAACTGCAAGTACAACTTGAAAAAGTTTATCAAATACATAGTCTATTGACCTTAGCTTGTCCAGGGGCTTCTTCAAATCAGGTACATTGTGGATACAATACCCAACAACTGCCTAACCCTATCTTAGCAGTCGGAGCCATGGATTACAGAGGTTGATAGATTTCTGACATGTCGAAGTAGAACGAAAGCATTTTCGGCAAGAACGACGAAACCAGAGGGGATGAATCACCGTTCTTTGAGAGAGCCCTAGTCTTCAAATTTCGGAATTTGGATATTTCTATGGACAACCCTACATATATTAAATTAAGAATTTTGAAAATAAGGACATGCATACCTGGAAAGGCGGTTCAAATTCTTAGAAATTTCGGCAAACAGTTTTGGCATTTTTCGAAAAGTTGACATTATTTTTCGAAAGGGATTGTATTTTTCGAAAAAAAATTAGAAGTGTATTTTTCGAAAAGTCTGAGAATGGTTTTCGAAAAATACTAGAAGTTTTTCGAAGAATCCTTAAGTCTTTTCGAAAAATTCATGTCTTTTCTAAAATTCAAGTCTTTTCGAAAAATTCAAGTTGTTTTCGAGAAATACAAGATTGTTTTTGAGAAATCCAAGTCTGAGTCCATCTTTTCTTCTGAAATTTTACTGAGTAAGATTTTTCCTTGGCATTTTCTGAGAGGCTGATGCTGAATCCTTTCTTGACTTGAACTGTGAAATTTTCAGGTCTCCATATTGAGCATAACAAGTTCTGTCTTGAAGAGTAAGAACTTGCTCTCATCCAGCGGCTTTGTGAAAATATCTGCAACTTGTCTATCTGTGAGAACATACTGGAGGTTTATGTCCCCATTCTCCACATGCTCTCAAATGAATGGTATCTCAGTTCAATATGCTTCGTCCGGCTGTGAGAAACTGGATTGTTGGCGATTGCTATAGCGCTGGAGGTGTCACAAAACATAGGAATGTACCTGAAATTCAAGTTGTAGTCTTCAAACTGATTCTTCATCCATAGAAGTTGTGCACAACAACTGCCTGCAGAAATATATTCTGACTCGGCTATTGACATTGCAACACAATTCTGTTTCTTGCTACACCATGAAATGAGTCTTCTTCCAAGGAATTGTTAAGTCCTGAAAGTGCTCTTCCTGTCATCTTTGCTACCTGCAAAGTTTGCATCTAAAAATCCAATTAGTTCTCTATCATTATTTCTTGGGTAACATAATGCCAAGATCGGGTGTTCCTTTAAGGTATCTCAAAATCTGCTTAGCAGCAAATTAGTGAGATTCCTTAGAGTTCACCTGATATCTAACACACACAGATGTTGAGAACATTATGCCAGACATGCTAATAGTAAGATAGAGCAAGGATCCAATTATGCTTCTGTACTTGGTTTCATCAAAAGGTTTCCCTTCTCGTCCTTGTCCAGAGACGTAGATGAACCCATTGGAGTCCTCATAGAGGTTGCATTCTCTATTCCAAATTTCTTAATCAACTCCTTGGTGAACTTTGTGTGGGAGATGAAAATTCCATCTTCAGATTTTTCACCTGAAGTCCTAAGAAATACTCCAGCCCATCCATACTACTCATTTCAAACTTCCCTTGCATAAGTTTGGAAAACTTCTTGTAGAGGTTGTCGTCAGTTAAGCCAAGAATAATGTTGTCGACATAGATTTGCACTAGCAAAATCTTGTCGTTTACTTCCCTAACAAATAATGTCTTATCTATCTTTCCCCTTGAGAACTTATTCTCAAGATGAAAGTTAGATAGCGTTTCTGTACAACCCCGTATCCGATGAGCGGGGTGAACCAGGAACCAGGTCGGCCGACTTAGATTACCAAGGCCCCAGGCGAGCTCGGCAGAGAAACCGAGCTCTAACTCGCGTTCGTCGACCGCGAGCTCGACATTCACCGATCTAAACCGAGATTTGTCGAGTGAGGTCGACTACCGAGGCCGACCGATAAGGCGAGCTCGCCGTCTCAACTCGCACTCGCGCAAAGGAGCTCGGCAACAGCAGGCGAGCAGGAATCCGTCGAGTGTATAGGCTCCCTAGCTCGCCCAGATCTATGAGGTACTTTTTACTGTTTAGCCCCCACTGGTTTGCCCATAGCCTTCAAAAACAGTGGAGTTTGGCTGTTGGCAAGACCCAACCAAGGGCATTCCGTTAATTTCAGGTCAGTTTAGTTTGGTTATTGGCAGTTCATATCCTGAAAACTATAATAGGACCCAGGGGTACCCCAGAAGGCAGGCTTCCTGTGCTCTCTTGCTTCATTTCAAGTGCTTTCTGAGGGTACCTTAGCTCGGCCTTGGCTAAGGAGGGAAGCGCTCTCAGATCTTTCTAGGTGTGTGTGGGTCCTCCCCGCCGAGCCCTTGGTCAGTCCTCCCTTGTTTCTTTTGTTGTATTGCTTGCAGGAGCGAAGTAGTGCGCGATCAACCCTTCCCGAAGGGTGAACTCCACAAGAGACCGATTTTCAGTTTCAACATTTTGGCGGTGAGCCTGAGCGTGGTCAGTGCAGAAAAGCTTCAGCGAGCTAGATGACAGGAGGACAGGGACCTGACAGGTCGAGCTCGCCGCCCCCACCTCTGCCACGGTGGGTATGTTTGAAGATTTCAAACAAGGTGCTGGCCTTGTCAAGTTCGCACTCAACACGCGGGCCCATGCCGCGACTCCAGCAATCCAAATCGCAGCCGCCCCCTCTCAAGGCGAGGACGCCCCCAACAGAGAGCTGGAAGGAAGTTGTCGAGGAGGCCCGGGGGTGCGAGTTCCTAGGCGCGAGCTCTTCCGCGGCTCCGCAGGAAGAGGCCGCTCGGCGAGCTAAACCCCGAGATACGCCAAGCTCGCCCAGTGGGGGGATCCAGCCCCTTCAGCGACTTGGTCTCTTCAGCTCCAGTTCTAGAGGGATTCAGGGAACCCGAGATGTCCTACTACACCGGGAAGGGAGACCCGTCCAACACGTCCAATGGTTCGAGATGTGGTCTCATCTAGCAGATGTCGGATGGTTCAAATGCCGACTCTTCATCATCACCCTCAAGAAAATGCGAGGGAGTGGTTCCATCAGCTGCTAGCCAGCTCCATCTACTGTTTCGAGGACCTATGCCGGTTCATGCTGAGTTCACTACCTCGAAGAGAGGAAGAAGGAGTCGGAGTCCCTTGTTCCACATCAAGCAGGGAGTGAATGAGACCTGGGAGCTACGTCGACCGTTTCTAGGAGGAGGTCACCCAGGTTCAGGAGATGCCAAACCACAGTTTGATGATGGCTTTCACCCTGGGCCTGCAGCAAGGTTTCTTCAGGATGGAGTTGAAGAGAGTCCCCCCCTCTCCTATGAGGAGCTGATGGAAGGGCGGCGAGGGAAGTTGACGGGGAGGCATCAAATCCGAAGTTCGCCCGAAAGCTGGCCATGGCCACAGGAGGAGAAGGAGCCAAGAGGAGGAATAGGACAGGAGGAGAGGAGAGGAGAGCCCAGGCAGAGGGAGCAGAGGTAGCTCTAGGAGCAGCTAGGAGCAGCAGTAGCCCAGGGCGTCAGGAGCCTGATCGTCGACTGGCTGGAGGCCCGAGTGGCAAGGGCAGGGGCCACAGAGAGGGTACCAAGAAGGGACCGCCACTAAGGGGCAAGATCAATTCCAACCCCTGAGTTAGAGGCGGGAGCAGAGACCTCGACTCCCCGATCAAGAAGAGGCTATGGCCATAGCCATAGGGGAGAGGAGGAGAGCAGCTAGGAGGAGGAGAAGAAGTTAGGGTGGAGTTGGCCTACTGCGACTTCCATCAGGAGGAAAGGCACGACACAGCCACGTCCCGGAGTTCCTCGAAATGAGGGGAAACAGAGGAGCAGCAGCAACAGTAGGGGTGTTAGGAAGTGAGGATCGAGGAGGTCCTGCCTCAGGCGGAGGAGGACCGTTGCGAAGACCGGATGGATGTTGGGACCCAAGGAGGGATCAGAGTGATCCATGTGGGGGGGGGGGGGGTCGAGGCTTCCCGGAAGGCGAGCCTCCACACCATGTATCACCGGAGAATTGGCTCCACATCCCAAACTCCACCCCCAGAAGAGAGGATCACCTTCTCCAGGAGCGATATGGCGGATCATGAGAATCATTTTTGCGATGCGCTGGTCATCCAGACAGCCATCAAAAATATTACCGTCTCCAGGATCCTCGTCGACAACGGAAGCTCCATCAACGTCGTCTTTAAGAAGGCGTTTGACGTGATGAAGGTGGAGGCGAAGAGGGTGTTGGCCTCGGATGGGCCTTTTGTTCGAATTTTCGGGGAAGGAAGGAGGTCGAAGAAGGGGTGGCCTCTATGCACCCTGGGGGGGGGGGGGGGAAGTCCTGGAACTGCAGGTTCGTCATCATGGATGCCCCCAGCAGCTACAACTCCATCTTTTGGAGGCCCCTTATCAGTGACTTCCCCTGCGTCCCCTCAACGTTCAATCAATGCTTGAAGTTCAATGCAGAGGAGATTCAGGTCAGGGTTAGGTGGGACCCCAAAGTGGCACGGAATGCTACGTCACCGCCGTGAACTCCATTTCTTGGAAGGAGGGAGCCGAGGAGATGGAGCGAAGGATGGAGGAGGCAGAGCAGGAAGTTGGCGGGGAGGAGCTAGAGGTGGAGAGCTGCGCCGTGGGAGAGACAGCAGGAGGAGATCATGAGGAGTTAGCCGAGGCGATGGCCGTTGAAGAAGAGGTGGAGACGGAGGCCCTCATCCCAGAGGCGAGGGATGTTGAAGAATGGGGAGAGCAGTTCATGTTGGAGGCTGCGGAAGAGGTCATGGAGCTGGAGGTCCTCACCCGAGAAGGCAGGGTAGAGAAGTTCCGCGGCAGCGGAGGGTTGACCCCGGAGGTTCAGGACAAGATGCTGGAGTGCATCCAGAGGAACGTGGACATCTTCGCATGGAGCTCTGTGGAGATGCCGGGGTTTAACGCGGATGTGGCTTGCCACCGCATCAACTTGGACCCAGGAATATGCCCCGTCCAACAAAAGAAGAGGTCCACCGCAGACAAGCTAGCAGAGCCCATCAGAGAGGAGGTGGCAAAGATTCTCAATGCTGGCTTCGTGTCCGAGATCAAATACCCCGGCTGGGTCTCCAATGTAGTCATGGTTAAAAAGGGAGACGGCCGTGGCGTATGTGTATCGACTTCTCCTTGCTTAATAAATCTTGTCCTAAGGACTGTTATCCTTTACCTCGGATCTACGCGCTGGTTGACTCAGCCATTGGTTTTTTGTATTGAGTTTTCTAGATGCATTTTCAGGTTATCATCAAATCGGGACGCACCCCCCGGACGTCAAATATGTCTCGTTCATCACGGGGGATGGATGCTACTGCTATAAGATGATGCCCTTCGGGCTAAAGAACACAGGGGCGACCTATCAAAAGATGATGGACAGAGTTTTCAAAAATAGAAGGGGAGGAACCTGGAGGTATACGTGGATGATCTCATGATCAAGAGTCAGGATGTGGACTCTCACCTCCAGGACCTAGAGGAGACCTTTGCTACCCTACGCAAGTACAAGATGCGGTTGAACCCCCTGAAGTACGTCTTCGGGGCTTGCAAGGGAAAGTTCTTGGGACACCTCCTCACCCTTGCAGGAGTCGAGCCGAATCCGGATAAGGTCAAGGCTATCATAGAGCTAGGATCGCTACGGAACACTAAGGAGGTGCAGCGGCTGACGGGGACGCTGGCATGGCTAAGTAGGTTCCTCTCCCGGGCTGGGGAGAAGTGTTTGCCCTTCTTCAAAGCACTGAGGGGGGGGGGGGGGGGGTGGGCAAATATTCGAGTGGACCAGGGAGTGCGAGAAGGCATTCTAGGCGCTCAAGATGCAATTGACACAGGCTTCGTTGCTCCAAGGGCCGAAGGAGGGGAGGACCTATTTTTGTACCTCGGGGTCAGGGCGGAAGCCCTAAGCTCTATCTTAGTTCGTGAAGAAGGGAAGAAGTAGCTCCCTATATATTACGTGAGCCGGTCATGAGGAAGGCCGAGCTCCGGTACCCAATTTTTGGAGAAGCTGGCCTTCGCCTTGGTCATCTCAGCCCGAAGGCTGCGGCCCTATTTCCAGGCACACTCAATCCGAGTGCTGACTGACCATCCCCTTCACAACATCTTTGAGGGGATGAAGCATTCTGGCATGCTAGCCAAGTGGTCGGTGAAGTTAAGTGAGTTTGACGTCTCCTTCGTCCCCCGCCTCTCGATCAAAGCTCAAGCGATGACTGACTTCTTGGCCGATTATGTGATTGAGGTGGTGGAGGAAGAGCTCACTCATCCGACTCCTTGGAAGGTGAATGTAGATGGCGCCTCAGGGAGGCATTCCCTAGGGGTCGGGGTGATCTTGGAGAGTCCCCGGGAACTAGAATTAGCAGACGGTGGTGGTGTACTTTCCCATCACCAACAATCAGGCCGAGTATGAGGCCGTGATAGCAGGGCTGCACCTGGACAGGGAGTTGGGAGTTTCAGACGTGGAGGTCCTTACTGACTCCATGGTGGTAGCTTCCCAAATCAACGAGGAGTTCGAGGCGAGAGAGGCTACCCTACGGCTATACTTAGCCAAAGTAAAGGGGTCATCGGCACATTCCAAACGTTTTCCATCCAGCACGTGTCCCGGGAGGAGAATGAGCAGGTAGATCAGCTAGCAAAGCACGATCCCCGGGTGGAGGGGGGGTACTATCACCAATCTATTCCGCCCCTCCATCGAGGAAGGAGAGCTTATGGAGATAGATCAGCGGCCCTCATAGAGGGACACAATCGTAGCCTTTCTTTCCACGGGAGAGTATCCAGAGGGGGTCGGATAAGAAGAAGCTCAGGCACAAATCAGCATACTACCTCTTCCAGGATCGGTAACTGTACAGGAAGACTCTCTCGGGGATGTTGGCTCATTGCGTGGCTGAGGGGGAAGTGCAAAGAATCTTGGAATAAGTCCACTCCGTGAGTGTGGGAGTCACTCCGGGAAATCGGACCCTAGAAGGAAGGATTGTCAGGCAGGGGTACTTCTGGCCCACCCGGGGCCGTGATGCCACGGAATTCACAAGAAGGTGCCATAAATGCCAGCTATTTGCTCTCCTCCAGCTATAGCCGGCTCAGCGACTCAAAAATATCACAGCTTTCCTGCCCTTTACCATTTGGGGAATGGATTTGTTGGACCATTCCCCCAGGCCAGTGGGCAGAGAAGGTTCCTACTAGTGATGATCGATTATTTCTCCAAGTAGTTGGAAGTAAAGGCGGTGGCCAAGGTGACTTCCTAGGTCATCAGGAACTTTATTTGGGGGAGATCATCTGCCGCCATGGGCTACCCCAGGACAAATGATCACCGCGCCAAATGATCACCTTCTTCTTCGCCAAATGATCACCTTCTTCTTCGCCAAATGATCATTTGGTGAACTCCGCGCCAAATGATCTCCCCCAAGCAGAAGAATAAGATTATAGTCAACCTCCTAAAGAAGAATGTGGAAAACCTGAAGGGGTGCTTGGTATAGCAGCTTCCAGTAGTTCTCTGGGCCCTAAGGACCACCCCCAACACAGCTACAGGAGAGACCCCCTTCAAGATCTCCCATGGGAGCAAGGCAGTGCTCCCCGTGGAGTTCGAAGTTCAAACGCCTCGAGTTGTCGCAGCAGGGGAAGGCAGGGAAGAATGGCAGGCGGAGAACGAGGAAGAGCTGCGGATCTCCCTTGACATGGTGGAAGAACTGTGGGACCTTTTCGCCGTCCGACAAGAAGAGGTAAAGAGGAGGATGGCCAAGTACTTTGACAAGCACGTCAGAGGCAAGCAATTTACGGAGGGGGACTTGATGCTGAAGAATGTGGATGCAGCAGGGAGGTCGACGACTGTGGGGAAGCTCAACCCCAGTTGGGAAGGTCCATTTAATATAAAAGAAGCTTTAAGATCAGGGGGGTATCGACTCCAAAATATGGAGGGCGAGACCCTGAGTCTCACATGGAGTGGTGACTACTTGAAACGTTTTTTTCCCTTGAAACATGTTGTTGGGTACATTGGAAAATGTGTACTAGATTTGAAGAAGCCTCACCTTACTCAATGATATACATCAAGGTGTATTTGATGTTTTGAGTTTATATGAGCAGGTTAAGAAAATGCAAGAATGCAGAAAAAAAATTTCTAAGTCCATGAGTCGACACCAGAAAAGCTGTTTCGACACTTATGAAGGCTTGTGTCGATACTGGAGAAAAGCTGTGTCGACACCTGGAGTCAATTGTGTCGACACTTGGAAAGGTTGTGTCGACACCAGAAGAAACTATGTCGACACCAGAAGAATCTGTGTCGACACATAGAGGCAGTGTCGACATACAAAGAAGCTTAGTCGACATCAACTGTGTCGACACACAGAGGTAGTGTCTACACACAGAAGACTTTGTCGACATCAACTGTGTCGACACCACCAAGGCTTGTGTCGACATATAGCAGAGTTTCAACAAAGTTGATTTCTTGTGAAGAAAAGAAGTGACTGTGTCGACACACAGAACTAGTGTCGACACAGTCTACAGAGGCTGTGTCGAGAAGCAGTGTCAACACCAAGGGTGCTGTGTCGACACCACTAAGGCTTGTGTCGACACTTAGTCTACTTGTGTCGACACATGATGAAGTTCAGTCTCGACACTTTGCTGACAGAGATAAGGTTCAATAAGTGATTGGAAGACTTGACAGCTGCCATAAACAACCGGTCTACTGAAGCTGTCAGAGCTGTCAGAAGTTCGTTAGAAACCGGATCAAACGTTACCATGGAGGAAGTCTATATAAAGACATTTTCTATCAACAGAAGAGGAGTTACACATATGAGATAAAAAAGTAAACACGAAAAACAGAAGAAGATTTTCAACAGAAGATCTAAGAAGACATTCTCAAGTGGTGATCTACTCAGAGTTTGTCAAGAGAATTCAAAGAAGAATTCAGAAGAATCTTCAGAAGAATTTGGAGAGAGAGAGCTCAATCTATTAAAGTGAAGAAAGGGACTTACATCAACAAGTCTCTTAAGTGCAGTTTCTGAACCAGTCTGCCAAGAAGGATTCAGATTGATTTCTGAATTTCAAGAAAGAAGCTGATTGAAGATCAACTTCAAAGGAGATCAACCCTACTGTGTTCAGATTCAAGAAGCTTTGAAGAAAGCTAAGACAGGTTGATCTCTATCATCAGATTCGTTCAAGAACTGATCAAGAAACCGTCCATCCTTTCTCTCTCAACCAGGTGGTGGTAGATTTAAAATTAACATCTATTTTCTGTAGGATCTTTTTAAGATCTGAGTTGTAAGCCTGATTTATAAAGACTGAGTTGTAGGAGAATAAGTTCTCTGAGTGGTAGGCCTTGTTGAAGGCTGAGGTAGGGCTGAGAGCCTGAGTTGTAGAGATTGTTATCTCTGAGTTATAATCCTGATTTATAAAGGCTGAGTTGTAGGAGAATAAGTTCTCTGAGTGGTAGGCCTTATTGAAGGCTGAGTAGGGCTGAGAGCCTGAGTTGTAGGAGATTGTTATCTCTGAGTTGTAGGCCCTGTTGAAGGCTGAGGTAGGGCAGATTGCCTGAGCTGTAGGAGTGTGGACTCACTCTGAGTTGTAGGATCCTTGTTTGGGTTCTGAGCTGTAAGATCTGAGGATCTGAGAAGAAGGAAAGAAGTTAGGCCGAATCTAGCACACTGCTAGATAGTCGAAGGGGGAAAGTGGATGTACCCAGACCTTGGAGAACCACTATAAATCAGTGTGCAATCTGTGAATGTGTGTGGTATTATTATTTCTGTGCTGTGATAGCTGTAGAACAATCTGTTTTTCTTAATTAACTGAATTAAAATTTATGCCTTAGAAGAAAAAGGAATTGCACCTATTCACCCCCCCCCCCCCCTCTAGGTGTTTAGGAACCAATTCTTTCAAGTGGTATCAGAGGCAGGTTCCTATAAAAAGACTTAACAGTCTGAGTAAGATCTGTAAGGCAGAAGTAAGTTAAAGAAGATGGGTTCAGGAGAAAACCATAAAGAACTTGGTTCAATGAAGTTGCCTATCTGTAGGAAGGAAATTTTATGAATATGGAAGGAAAGGGTCAGACTATTTATGGAGGCATCTGATCCTAGAATTTATATAACAGTTAAGAAAGGACCATATATTCCAATGAAGGTTTCTGTTGTTGATGCTAATCAAAGGACTCTTAAGGATTTTTCAGAAATGACAAAGTATGAGATCATCTTGGCTACAATGGATAAAAGAGCACAGAATATTATAGTGAGTGTCATAGATGACTCAACATTCCAGAATTTGATTCAATGCAAAACCTCCAAGGAGATGTGGGACACATTGGTTGTCTACATGGAGGGTTCTGAAGAGGTTAGGCAAGATAGAAAGTCTAGGCTTAATCAAGAATATGAAGTTTCAGACAAGCCAAGTCTGATAGTATAACTGAATGTTATAAGAAGTTCTACAGAATTGTAAATGAACTAATGTCCTATGGAAGAATATTCAGTACATATGAGCTGAATGACAAATTCCTTAGGTCTTTGACTAAGGATTGGGATACAAAGATCTGTGCCATAAGGGAAGTGGCCAGACTGGCAGAAATTTCACCTCCAACACTGTTTGGTAAATTGTTATCTTATGAGATGCAGCTGATGGCCAGAAAGGAGGAAGAGAAAAATACAATGGTTGACTTTAGAGAAAAGTCAGTGGCCTTCAAGGTAGAAGCCACAAGGAAGAATAGGAGGATGTCTCCATCTTCTCCTAAGAAATATGCAGAAGTGAACTCAGAAAATTCTGATAATCACAGTTCATACAGTAGTAATTCTGATGAAGACTTTGCTGCATTCACAAGGCAGTTCCAGAGATTCTTAAAGAAGAAGCAGTGGAAATCTAAGCCATCCTCATCTCAGTCCAAGGATGACTATTATCAGAATAGGAAATCATCTAGGAAGGATAGAGTGGGACAAAGCCTAGCAAGTCAACTACATCAAAGATCATTTACTATTGCTGCAACAGACCTGGACATGTTGTGGCTGACTGTCCAGACAAAAGGAAGGAGTCTGCTGATAAAAAGAAGTCTCAATACAAGAGTAATAAGGAGAAATCCTTGGTAGCTAAGAAAGATAAAAGTTGGACAGATCAATCAACTTCAGAGTCTGAATCTGAGGCTGAGGCCTATATTGGTTTTGTTTGCAACGAAGAAGAGAATGAGTTCTTGAAATTACTGGACTCTATCTATGAGCAAGAAGACCATCAGTGCAAAGGACTGATGGCTATGTCTGAAGAAGACCAGTGCCAGGATCATCCTGGCCCTAGTAAGGTAAAAAGTTCATCTGTAGATTCTGATTACTTCACTGGGTCAGAATCAGATGCATCTGTATCAATAGATGTGGATGGGTCTGAATTTGAAGGAGATATTCATCAGCCTATAGATAAATATGGGGATTTGTTGCAGGTACTCAAGAGAAGCAAACATATGGCCAAAAATCAGGCTAAGGAAATTGCAGCTCTTAAGTTGGCTGCATCTGATTCAGAGAAGCTGTTGGATCAGAAGATGAATGAGATTGCTTGGCTGAAAAATATAACTGTTATTCAGATGGGTAAAATCACATTCAAAAATGATCAGATCAAAAGTCTGGAAGACAGACTTCAGAAAGAGAAGGAGATAGTGGCTAGTTTCTCTAAGCCAAAATCTGTCCTACCCCTAATTGATGACTTTGTGTCTCAAAAGGGTAAGACAGGATTAGGCTTTAAGGGAACTGCATGGGCTGCATAGTCCAATAATAAAGGCAAAGCCCCGGCACAAAACAAAAGATCTGCTGCAAACAATGCGGCTAAGATTGTACCTAAAAAGAGGTATAATAAGTATGAGCACTGGTGCTGTGGCAAGATATGCCATTATGCCTTAGACTATTGGCACAATTCCAGCGTCAGGAAGGATAGCAGTCTACCTGTTAGAAGAGCTGCTGGCAGATTTGTCACGTTTCAGGCTAACTTGAACCAAGGACACAAAAGTTATTTGGGTTCTAAGGTTAAGTAATCTTTGTTGCAGGTGTGTCTAAGTTGCCATGCCCCTATATGGTACTTGGATAGTGGATGTTCCAGGCACATGACTGGAACAAGAGGATTGCTGAAGGACTACTCACTAATATTAATGGGCCTAAAGTAATCTTTGGTGGTTCTGAAAAAGGAGTCATCAAAGGGTTTGGTAACATCTCTAACAACTCAATCACTATCATTCAAGTGGCATATGTGAAGGGTTTGAAACACAACCTAATAAGCATAAGCCAGCTGAGTGATATTGGATATGACATTTCATTTATGAAGAATGGGTGTCATATCAAGAGGTCTAGTGATCAAAAAGTCATATTGACTGGCTATAGAAATAGAAATGTGTATTGCCTAAACTTTGAGTGTGAGAATAAAAATTCTCCTATCTGTCTTGTGGCTGATGGGAAAGCCTCTTATTGTGTCAAATGGTACAAGAGGCTAGCTCATCTTAACTACAAGACTATTAGCCAACTCTTTAGTAAAGAGTTAGTGAGGAATGGTCCTCAAGTTAAGTGCTATAAGGATGGGATATGTTCAGCTTGTCAAAAAGGCAAGAAGACCAGATCCTCCTTCCATAGCCTAGAAACCAAAGACTCAGTGAGGTGCTTATACCTCTTACATATGGATTTATTTGGTCCTATGCCAGTTTATAGTCTAGGTAGGAAGTCTACACTTTTGTGGTAGTAGATGACTATTCTAGATTTTCATGGGTATTCTTTCCGAGGTAGAAATCTGAAACCCCAAATGTCTTCTGCAATTTTGTCAAACAAATTCAGAATGAATTAGATAGTTCAGTGGTCAAAATTAGAAGTGACCATGGAACTGAATTCCAATCTGAAAGTATGACAAGGTTGTGTGAAGAATTTGGGATTCATCAGGAATTCTCCTCACCTAGAACACCTCAGCAAAATGGCATTGCTGAAAGAAAGAATAGGACATTGATTGAGGCTGGAAGAACACTATTGAGTGACACTACTCTCCCAGAATATTTCTGGGCTGAGGTAGTAAACACTGCATGCCATGTGCTCAATAGGGCTTCCATCACCAAAAGCCACAAAAAGATACCCTATGAGGTTATGAAGGGCAGAAAACCAAACTTATCCTATTTTAGGATCTTTGGTTGCAAGTGCTATGCGCTTAACAATGACAAGTCTCACCTAACTAAGTTTGCTGCCAAATCTCAAGATGGGATATTTGTTGGGTACAACAACAATAGTAAGGCTTATAGGTCTACAATTTGGCTACTCAAGTTGTAGAAGAGTTTGTTCATGTCATATTTGATGAATCTAGACTTATTAATAGTGAGTTGCCTAGTAGTTCTTGTAGCTCCACAGGTATACAATAGAAGATGGACCAGCTTACTATCAGAGAAGATCCAACTGCAAAGAAGGATGAAGAAAATGGTAGTTGCTGTCCAGGGGGAGTACAAGACACTCAAGAGGCTGATGAAGACCATGAGGTGTAGCATAATGAAGAGGTTGAAGAAGGTCAAACTATTGATAGATTACCTCCAGCAGTTAGACAGTTAAAGGATCATCCTGCACACCAGATCATTGGTGATCCAAGACATGGAGTACAAACAAGAATCAGGAACTTAAATACAGTTCTTTACTCAAGCTTCTTATCTCAACTAGAACCCAAGAGATTTGAAGAAGTTATTCAAGACCCACACTGGATTGATGATATGAAAGAGGAGTTAAATCAATTCAAAAGGTGCAAGGTCTGGGAGTTGGTTCCAAAACCAAAGGGCCACAATGTCATAGGGACAAAGTGGATTTATAGAAACAAGCTTGATGAGAGTGGGATCCTAGTGAAGAACAAGGCAAGACTAGTTGCCAAAGGATACAAGTAGGAAGAGGGCATTGACTTTGATCAGACTTTTGCTCCAGTGGCAAGGTTGGAAGAAATAAGGCTATTCCTTGCCTATGCAGCATATCAAGGCTTCAAAATGTTCCAAATGGATGTTAAGTTAGCATTCTTAAATGGAGACTTAAAAGAGGAGGTCTATGTAGAATATCGCTCAGGTTTTGTTGATCCACTCAAACCTAATTATGTTTATAGACTTAGGAAAGCCCCAATGACATGGTATGAAACCCTCTCTACTTTCCTCATTGAGAACAAATTCTCAAGGGAAAAAATAGACAAGACTCTATTCCTTAGAGAATCCAAAGGAAAGATCATCCTAGTCCAAATATATGTTGATGACATAATATTTGGTTCTATTGAAAATAACCTTTGTAGAAAGTTTGGAAAACTTATGCAAGGGAAATTTGAAATGAGCTGTATGGGAGAACTTAAGTTCTTCTTGGGACTCCAAGTAAGACAGACTGATGATGGCTTGTCCATATCCCAGTCTAATTTTACCCAGGAGTTAATTAAGAAGTATGGTATGGAGTCATCCACTACCATGAGAACTCCAATGTGGACAAGTATGTCTCTAAGCAAAGATGATGCAGGGAAACCTGTAGATGAGTCTTTATATAGAGAAATAGTTGGCTCCCTCCTATTTCTGACTGCTAGTAGACCAGACATCATGTATGCTACATGTGTTTGTGCTAGGTACCAATCCTACACTAAAGAATCTCATTATACTGCGGTCAAAAGGATTTTGAGATATCTTAAGGGCACACCTAATCTAGGCCTTTAGTATCCGAGAAATAGAGATTTTCTACTAATGGGCTATTCAGATGCAGACTTTGCAGGTTGCAAAGTAGATAGGAAAAGCACAACAGGCACCTGTCAATTTCTAGGAGGAAGACTGGTGTCATGGAGCTGTAAGAAGCAGACTAGTGTGGCAATTTCCACAGCTGAGTCTGAGTATATTGCTGCAGTAAGTTGTTGTGCACAGCTGTTATGGATACAACATCAGTTAGAAGATTATGGTATTCAGGTAAGTAGAACTCCTTTATTATGTGATTCTACTAGTGCTATTTCTATTGCTCATTATCTTGTTTCTCATAGTAGAACAAAGCATATAGAAATAAGATACCATTTTCATAGAGATCATGTAGAAAAAGAAGATATTTCTTTAGAATTTGTTAACACTGATTTACAAATTGCTGACATGTTCACAAAGCCTTAGATGAAACTAAATTCAATAATTTCAAAATTGAATTCGGAATGTTGAACATAAATTAGTTCAACAAATTTGGCTAAGTAAAATTGTGTCGACACAAAAAGTTGTCTGTGTCGACACATAGTAGTTGGTGTCGACACTCCAGGAAAGTGGTGTCGACACATCTAGAAAAAAAGGTGTTGACTCTTCATAGAAGTTGTGACGACACATCCAGAAATGGTGTCGACACTTAGAATCAACACACGGATTTCGTCGAGCGCAGAATCAACTGATCGTCGAGCGCAGATTCAACAACACTTCGTCGACCTCAAATCGTCGGCTTCACGGGCTCTTCGTCGAACTCGACCAAGACAAATAGAATTGGTGTCGACATATAGAAGTCAACACTCAGTCGAGACATTAGAAGTCTGTGTCGACACACTTCAACTGTGTCGAAACATTAAGAGAATTTTTACGCGCCTTTTGACCTTCATTATTTAGAAGGGTATAAATAGGTCAACAACATATTCTGTCGACACACTCTCCATATTTTCGAGACCAAAACCTTGTGTCGACAACTTCTCTCTTCTCAATCCAAGATTTCTCACAAGCCCAATGACGACAAAGCTTGAAGATAACGTCAACGAAGGCTATGAGCTGGTTCACAATGCTTTTGATAATGCAGAACCAGCGATTCAAGCTGTAATAACCCTAATTGCAGAAAATGGTTTGGAATTTCTGGTATCTGAACCTACAAAGATATGGAAGAAAGAAATACTGGAATCCTATGGCGCAGCTACTTTAGATTCGACTGGACTTAAGATCAAATCTACAGTTCAGGGAGCTAAAGTTAAACTTACCATGAAGTGCTTGAGGAAAACTCTTCAACTCCCAAGAACTCAAGAAGAAGAAGAAGTTAACTCTACCAAGACTAGGGAAGCACTTCAGTGGTGTGGATTGGATCCCACCATGAAGATTGGATCTACAATGAATAGGAAAGGGATGAATCTGCAAGGAAAATTTCTTTCTGAAGTGGTTGGAAAGGTCATTCTCTGCAAGCCAGGGGGACATCATAGGGTTTCATCCTATATGTTCAGCCTGATGACCAGGATTATCTTCAGACTGAACACAGATTGGTCTGCAGTAATCTTTGAAAAGATTAAGAAAGGTATTAAGAAGCCAAATCTGGGAAGAATCATGAGTCTATACTTGGCTGGAACAATTCCATAAGTAATGGAACAGACTGCTGGATCCAAGATTAATCATATGAGGAGAATGGATCTAAGGATAATCTTCAGATGGGATAGAGTCCTAACAAAGGACATACCTGATGAAGAGAGGCTAGAGATTCCTGAAAAATCACATGCTAAAGACATTAGACTTGATGATCAGATGCAGGGGGAGCCTCATCTTGAGGAAGAGCCAAACTTTTTTAGATAGTGAAATGGCTACACAAACTATTCTTGAGGTAATCCAGGAAGTAAATCAATTAATTTTCAATAATGAGGATGAAATACTAACTATGCCCTTGGTTGATGTTGACTAGACCACTCAACTCATCAGTCAAGCACAGGATGTTATCATGGAGGATACATCTACAGCTGTAGATGCTCCTTAGTTGGTGGTACCTCAAGTCCCCACTCAATAAGAGTTTACCCTAGAAGATTTGTTCTATGATATGGAGCAAGTCAGGACTGAGGGGGAGGAGCAAGGGACTCAGGGGGAGAAAGCAATAACTGAGGGGGAGCAAGCACACACCGAGGGGGAGCAACTTAGAACTGAAAAGAAATTGCCTCCTAGTCCTAAGGAAAGAGTTGATATAGCCAGTACCTCAGCTTCTGAAGATGAAGCAGAAATACAAGCAAAGAAGAGAAAGCTGATGGTTTTCAAAAGAAGAAGCTAAAGCTATAAAAGGGCATTGCAAACGGCTCCTCAACCTGCCCTAGCAACTAATTATAGCTCTTTGTTGGTATCCTTGCAAGTCAAGTTAGATGAACAAAGGATAGCCATGGATAAATATATGGATGAGACCCATAAAGATCTGCAATTCTCCTTGGCTCAAGATATCAAATCAATTAGATTTGAAGTAAATCAGAATAAGAAGGAAATGACAGATTGCTTCCACAAAGGTGGCAATGCTTAGTCTATCTTACAAAGTAACAACAAGGAATAAAGACTCAAGTTGATGATATTGCTGTTAAGAAGGCTATGTCCTTGAAAATCAACTAAGGATGAATGACAATCTGACTGAATCACATAATGTGATTGTTACAGAGTTAAAGAATACTGCTGCTGCCCAGACTGAGGCAAGGGCTAAATCCAAGTCAGATTTTTATAAACAATTACATGAAGAACTAGCTGTTGTACAAACAGCTATTAAGAATTCTCAAAAGATCATCTCTGATCAGCTACTAAAATTAAGGTCAATTTATAAAGATGGTGTTAATTATCTAGATGAACAAGTAAGATTTCAGAAAGATGACCTCAGAGATCATATTGAAAGAGATGTCATAAAGGGGGAGAGGGTGTTAGTCAAAGCAAGCTCAGATCATGCTAAGTGGATATCTAATAGCATCAGATCCACCCTTGGATATCCACCCCTCTGTGATGATGATAATGTAGCTGAGTCTGGTGTGCAACTTGCTTATTTTGAAGGTGATCAACCTGAAGTTGCTCAAGTTATTTACCCTCCAGCAGATTTTGATATGATTCAGCAAGAAGTACAGTCTATGTACAACCCTCTAGAGGGTACTAAAAATGTTATCTTTGAGAAGGTAGAAATGTCAGAGGCAGCTGTGAATAAGGAATAAGAAGCTCAACTTTCAAAGAAAAGATTTAGAGAACAGACTGAGTTGAAGACTGATTTTGAGCAGTGGAGTCCAACATCCAGGAATATTATCTTGACTGCCTAGAAAGCTGTAAAGGACAAGACCCATGATAGGGGAAAATGGTACACTAAGCAAGAATGGCAAAAGCATGAAGCTAGACAAGAAGCCATTCTACAATATAGAAGAAAGGCAAAAGCTGTGAAGCTACCTTTTAATGCTCAGGAGCCTAGCAAGTATTTCCCAAAGCCTTTTCACTATTTTGAAAGGTAAAGAATAAGGGCTGAAGAACAAAAGAAGAAAGATCTAAAGGAAAAGAAGCCAGCTGAAGATACTGAAGCTCCAGTACAAGCCAAGATCCAGTCAGGCAAATGCATAGTCATCAAGGAGCTTGACCAGCCTTAGATTAGATTAACTAGATGTTACAACATTGTAATCTTTAGTTTTAAAAAATCTATGTAAACTGTTGTTAAGAAACTTCTGAAAGTTTTAAACAAAATAATGATTAATGCTCATTATGTTTGCATCATTATTCTGTGATGTCATTTTATACATGTTTTGTTTATAAGTTACCCTGTTATATAATGTTTTTATACATCATAATGTGTGTTTATTATGAATGGTGTATATCATTGACTAAGGGTTATGACTTCTCCAAATAGGGGGAGATTGTTGGGTACATTGGAAAATGTGTACCAGATTTGAAGAAGCCTCACCTTACTCAATGATATGCGTCAAGGTGTATTTGATGTTGTTTTGAGTTTATATGTGCAGGTTAAGAAAATATAAGAATTCAGAAAAAAAAGTTTCTAAGTCCATGAGTCGACACCAAAAAAGCTGTGTCGACACTTATGAAGGCTTGTGTCGACACTGGAGAAAAGTTGTGTCGACACCTGGAGTCAATTGTGTCGACACTTGGAAAGGTTGTGTCGACACCAGAAGAAACTGTGTCGACACATAGAGGCAGTGTTTACATACAGAGAAGCTTAGTCGACATCAACTGTGTCGACACACATAGGTAATGTCTACACACAGAAGACTTTGTCGACATCAACTGTGTCGACACCACCAAGGCTTGTGGCGACACATAGCAGAGTTTCAACAAAGTTGATTTCTTGTGAAGAAAAGAAGTGACTGTGTCGACACACAGAACTAGTGTCGACACAATCTACAGAGGCTGTGTCGAGAAGCAGTGTCAACACCAAGGGAGCTGTGTCGACACCACTAAGGCTTGTGTCGACACTTAGTCTACTTGTATCGACACATGATGAAGTTCAGTCTCGATACTTTGCTGACAGAGATAGAGGTTCAATAAGTGACTGGAAGACTTGACAGCTGCCATAAACAACCGGTCTACTAAAGCTGTCAGAGCTGTCAGAAGTTCGTTAGAAATCGGATCAACCGATTACCATGGAGGAAGTCTATATAAAGACATTCTCTATCAACAGAAGAGGAGTTACATATATGAGATAAAAAAGTAAACACGAAAAACAGAAGAAGATTTTCAACAGAAGATCTAAGAAGACATTCTCAAGTGGTGATCTACTCAGAGTTTGTCAAGAGAATTCAAAGAAGAATTTAGAAGAATCTTCAAAAGAATTTGGAGAGAGAGAGCTCAATCTATTCAAGTGAAGAAAGGGACTTACATCAACAAGTCTCTTAAGTGCAGTTTCTGAACCAGTCTGCCAAGAAGGATTCAGATTGATTTCTGAATTTCAAGAAAGAAGCTGATTGAAGATCAACTTCAAAGGAGATCAACCCTACTGTGTTCAGATTCAAGAAGCTTTGAAGAAAGCTAAGACAGGTTGATCTCTATCATCAGATTCATTCAAGAACTGATCAAGAAACCGTCCATCCTTTCTCTCTCAACCAGGGTGGTGGTAGATTTAAAATTAACATCTATTTTTTGTAGGATCTTTTTATGATCTGAGTTGTAAGCCTGATTTATAAAGGCTGAGTTGTAGGAGAATAAGTTCTCTGAGTGGTAGGCCTTGTTGAACGCTGAGGTAGGGCTGGGAGCCTTAGTTGTAAGAGATTGTTAACTCTGAGTTGTAAGCCTGATTTATAAAGGATGAGTTGTAGGAGAACAAGTTCTCTAAGTGGTAGACCTTGTTGAAGGCTGAGGTAGGGCTGAGAGCCTGAGTTGTAGGAGATTGTTATCTCTGAGTTGTAGTCCCCGTTGAAGGCTGAGGTTGGCAGATTGCCTGAGCTGTAGGAGTGTGGACTCACTCTGAGTTGTAGGAGCCTTGTTTGGGTTCTGAGCTGTAAGATCTGAGGATTTGAGAAGAAGAAAAGAAGTTAGGCCGAATCTAGCACACTGCTAGATAGGCGAAGGGGGAAAGTGGATGTACCCAGAACTTGGGGAACCACTATAAATTAGTGTGCAATCTGTGAATGTGTGTGGTATTATTATTTCTGTGCTGTGATAGCTGTATAACAATCTGTTTTTCTTAATTAACTGAATTAAAAGTTCTGCCTTAGAAGAAAAAGGAATTGCACCTATTCACCCCCGCCCCCCTCTAGGTGTTTAGGAACCAATTCTTTCACATGTAAGTGATGCTTTGATTTTAATAGAAGTTCTTTGACACATCTATACAGTCACGATAAGTTTGCATGAAGAAATAAAGTGTATGTGGACCCCAAGCAGATCCCGCTATCAGGCTCTCACCTAGCTGGCAGGGCTGGAAGTCACTCGGTGTCATCCTTAGACCTCGAGCAGGTCCCACTGTCAGGCTCACCTAGCTGGCAGGGCTGGAAATCACTCGATGGTGTCAGCCTTGGACCCCGAGCAGATCCCGCTGTCAGGCGCTCACCTAGCTGGCAGGGCTAGAAGTCACTTGGTGTCATCCTTAGACCTCGAGCAGATCCCGCTATCAGGCTCACCCAGCTGGCAGGGCTGGAAGTCACTCGACGGTGTCAGCCTTGGACCCCGAGCAGATCCCGCTATCAGGCTCTCACCTAGCTGGCAGGGCTGGAAGTCACTCGATGGTGTCAGCCTTGGACCACGAGCAGATCCCGCACTCAGGCTTTCACCTAGCTAGCAGGGCTGGAAGTCACTCGGTGTCGTCCTTAGACCTCGAGCAGATCCCGCTGTCAGTCTCACCCAGCTGGCAGGGCTGGAAGTCACTCGATGTTGTCAGCCTTAGACCCTAAGCAGATCCTGCTGTCAGGCTCTCACCTAGCTGGCAGTGCTGGAAGTAACTCGGTGTCATCCTTAGACCTCGAGTAGATCCCGTTGTCAGGCTCTCACCTAGCTGGCAGTGCTGGAAGTCACTCGATGGTGTCAGCCTTGGACCCCGAGCAGATCCCACTGTCAGGCTCTCACCTAGCTGGTAGGGCTGGAAGTCACTCGGTGTCATCCTTATACCTCGAGCAGATCCCGCTGTCAGGCTCACCTAGCTAGAAGGGCTGGAAATCACTCGATGGTGTCAGCCTTGGACCCCGATCAGATCCCGCTGTCAGGCTCTCACCGAGCTGGCAGGGCTGGAAGTCACTCGGTGTCATCCTTAGACCTCGAGCAGATCCCGCTGTCAAGCTCTCACTTAGCTGGCAGGGCTGGAAGTCACTCAATTATGTCAGCCTTAGACCTCGAGCAGATCCCGCTGTCAGGCTCAACTAACTGGCAGGGCCGAAAGTCACTCAATGGTGTCAGCCTTAGACCTCAAGCAGATCCCGATGTCAGGATCACTTAGCTGGCAGGGCCGAAAGTCACTCGATGGTGTCAGTCTTAGACCCCGAGCAGATCCTACTGTCAGGCTCTCACCTAGCTGGCAGGGCTGGAAGTCACTCAGTGTCATCCTTAAACCTCGAGCAGATCCCGCTGTCAGGATCACCTAGCTGGAAGGGCTGGATGTCACTCGGTGTCATCCTTAGACCTCAAGCAGATCCCGCTGTCAGGCTCTCACCTAGCTGGCAGGGCTAGAAGTCACTCGATGGTGTCATCCTTGGACCCTAGGAAGATCCTGCTGTCAGGATCTCACCTAGCTGGCAGGGCTGGAAGTCACTCGGTGTCATCCTTAGACCTCGAGCAGATCCTGCTGTCAGGCTCACCCAGCTGGCAGGGCTGGAAGTCACTCGATGGTGTCAGCCTTGGACCCCGAGCAGATCCCGCTGTCAGGCTATCACCTAGCTGGCAGGGCTGGAAGTCACTCGGTGTCATCCTTAGACCTCGAGCAGATCCTACTATCAAGCTCTCACCTAGCTGGTAGGGCTGGAAGTCACTCGATGGTGTCAGCCTTGGACCCCGAGCAGATCCTGCTGTTAGGCTCTCACCTAGATGGTAGGGATGTAAGTCACTTGGTGTCATCCTTAGACCTCGAGCAGATCCCGCTATCAGGCTCACCTAGCTTGCTGGGCTGGAAGTCACTCGATGGTGTCAGTCTTGGACCCCGAGCTGATCCTACTATCAAGCTCTCACCTACCTGGAAGGGATGGAAGTCACTCGGTATCATCCTTAGACCTCGAGCAGATCCCGCTGTCAGGCTCTCACCTAGCTGGTAGGGCTGTAAGTCACCCGATGGTGTCAGCCTTAGACCTCGAGCAGATCCCGCTGTCAGTCTCACCTGGCTGGCAGGGCTAGAAGTCAGTCTATGGTGTCAGCCTTGGACCCCGAGCAGATCCCGCTGTCAGGCTCTCACCTAGTTGGCAGGGCTAGAATTCACTCGGTGACATCCTTAGACCTCGACCAGATCCAGAAGTCAGGCTCTCATCTAGTTGATAATGCTGGAGGTCACTTAGAGAAGTCCTACACTCCCCAGGTAGTGCTTGACAAGCTTGGCCCTTCCAAGAATAAGGGAGCAGAGCTCGGCATAGGCGAGATCGGGCTGGCCAGTTCAGCTCGGCATCGGCAGAAGAGTGGCGAGCCAGGCCCTTGAACCTCGCCGAAGGGAGGCGAATCCCGCCAGGACACCTCCCCCCCCCCCCCCCCCCCCCGCTGTGTTTTACTTGGAAAATTTTAGAGAATTTGGTCTCATATTGATAGGGTTATGGGATGCTCGCGTGCGAGTCCTAAGAACGGGAGAGCTCTCAAGATGAACTCTCAGGGGCGTGTCCTAATGACTGTCCTACTCACAACGCCATCTACGCGAGGTCGCTAGGGGAAGTGCTCGCAGGCAAACAGGGCACGATAGAGATCCATAAGGATAAAAAAATATGTATATAGTAATATAGTTATAGTGAACACAGAAGGTATCAAAAATGTTTTTCATTAGGTAATGATATTTACATGTCGAGCTCGCCTCGGCGAGGTTACAAAAAAATGGGGGGGGGGAGAAAGAAATTTACAGGATTAGCCCTCGCCCCCTTCGCCGGATTGACGATCCCCCTCCCCTCTGCCGGATGGTTCCTGAAAGTATTTCCCAAAGAGCGCATCCAGGCTGTCCTCCTTCTCACTGGGTGGCATCGCCGGGAACAAGCTCGACATCAGGTCCGTGGCGGACATCTCCTCGCACCCCTCCACCAACACCCCAGTGTCCTTCATCATCTGGAGGGTGCACTCGGCGGCCTGGATGGAGTTGATCCGCAACCTCTCGGTGAGATCGGCATCTCCAAAGATCCTCGGCCTATTGTAGGGGAGGGTAGGATCGGCGTCGCTGGCTGGGAAGAAGATCTCCACGTGGCGACGGACCTCGCGACTGAGGTTCTGATTCTCCTCCTTCAGCCTCACATTCGCCCCCTCCAGCTCAGCAAGTAGGGCATGCAGCTGGCCGATCTCCTCCTCCTGCTCAGTATTGCGAGCCCGCAGCTCCCCGACAGCCTTGGCATCCTGATGAGATAGAAAAATTCGTTAACAGCGCAAAATATTTCAAGAAAAAGAGAGAAGAAGCTTGATACTCACCAACCCGCCGGTAGCCTGGGCGAGAAGACCCTCGGCGATGCCGAGCTGCCTCACCTGATCAGCGACCTTGTCTTTGGCAACATTGCGGGCTTGCTCGACTTTTTGGAGTTGGTTGCTGAGACCGAAGCTGCGGTGGACCAGCATATGATGGAGCTCCATGGCTCGCAGGTTGGCCTACAAGCCCTCATGGCCGAGCTGCCGCAGGATGATGCCCTTGTAGGCCTCGGCATCTTCTCGGCCATAGAGGCCAAAGCCGAAGGCATAAGCGTGACCAGTGGCGGGCTCGCGGTCATGCCAAGAGGGATGACGAGTGGAGATGGAAACTCGGTGTGCCAGCTCGTCTCACTGCACCTGGCTCGCCCGCCGAGTCTCTCCACCGGCCCCCAAAGTTGAAGAGGGGATGCTCTTTTGGCACGCCGTGCTCGCGAGCCGTCCTCTTCGCCAAAGGAGGTGGCGAAATCGCTGCAGGGGGAGAAGAGGTCTCGCCACCCTTCCGACCCTTGCTGGTAACTTCCTTCAGTGGGCTCTCCGGCGACGCGTCGGGGGCGACTTCGGGCGAGCTCATGTATCTGGGGCTGGATTGATGTTGTTGATGTTGTTTCCCCCATAGAGCCAGCAAGGCTCTCTTCATCTTTTTGGGTAGTTGTTGGTGATGGGGCAGGATAGACTCCGCATGCCCAGGCCGCCTCTTGCTGGAAGAGGGTTTGGAGAAGGCCGCCTCGTCTCGGCAGGCAGCTGTCACTGCCTTCTCGCGTGCGAGAGGGTCCGGGCACAGTCCCGAGTCCGCAAATGGAGGTTTCACGGGAATTAGCCACTCCCCTGCAAGAAAAAACTTGGAAAAGTTAGAAGATTTTCGACAGCAATATGGCGAGCTCGGTAATCTGGCGAACTCAGTAATATGGAGAGGACAATACCTTCGCCGGGTAGGATGGGGAGAACCGCGTCAAGGCCCCTTCGCAGGAAGGCGACCTCGAAGTCCTTGTGGAGGAAGTATTTATGGAGGTCGGCATCATTGCCGGACACGGCCGGCGGACGGTAGACATCCTCGCCCTTCTGCTGGGGCGAGTAAGGGATGTTGCCGAGATCACCATTAATGAAGGCGATTTTGGTCATCTAATTATGGTGTTTGTTCGCGATCTCGCGAACCTTGATTAGTGAGCCCACGAAGTAGGCGACCCCATCCGGCGTCGCCTTGTAGGAGAAGAGCTTCCTGAACATAGTCAGGTTGAACTCTATCCTTTCTCTCTGGAGATAGCTCGCGAACGCCACCATCATGGCAATGATGTTGGAGTTCAGCTGCGCACGCCATAGTATTTCAGAATCTTCCAGATCTCTGGCCAGAGGGGGAGGCGCAGCTCCACCTCGAAGTGCAAGATGGGGAAGGCGAGCTCGTAATCATAAAAGGTATTGATGGCCTCCCCATACCTCGGCCGACGCGACTCGAAGCCTGGCGGCACATGGTCACGAACAAACTCAGCGAGCTCGGCCTCGCTCGTGTGCCCCTAAAAGAAACAATAGTCAGTGAAGTGTTGGGCACACTTGGAGGGGTTGGTCTTGCCCATGCTCGCAGAAGGAGGGGTGGAGCGAGAGAAGAAAAGAGGAAAAGCAAGCAGTTAAGGCAATAGTACAGGGGTTGGTGGGGGGGGGGGCTATTTATAGAAAAAGTAATCGGGTGGCCAAGCTATCCAAACATCCCAGCTTGCCAACCCCCAGCTCGCCGACTTCCAGAGCGTTCCAACCACCAAGTTGTCCAATCGGCCCAGCTCGCCATCCCAGCTCGTCGACCCCCAGCTCGCTGACTTCCGGCACGTTCCAACCAGGGCTAAGTCAAATGAGAAGAAATATGATTACTATTATTCAAACACAAGTCACACCTAAGAATGTTTGAAGTAATTTATTACAACGATCTAGTGCAGGAATAAAAAAGCGGGGCGCGCGGGCAAAGGGAGAGCATGGGGCGAGTACCGGTCGGCTCGGTAAGGGAGCCGACTATTATCTACCCCGGCCTCGCATCCCCGGTCCCCCAGAATGCCGCGCGCGGAGCAGCTCGCAAATCCTCCCCGAATTCCTCTGCACCACAGAGAGGCCGTCGTCAATCTCATCCAGGAGCCGGGAAGGAGACGTCATCTAGCCATCCTGGCCTCTTGGCACCTCATCAGCGAGACGCGCATAGTCGCATTGAAGCGCCTCGTTGACCTCCTGCACCTCGCGGACCCCGTGCACGAGCTTCTTGAATAGCTTGATTCCCCTCCTTGTCAGCTCATCGTTCTCCACTTTAGGACCTAAGGAAGAGTCCAGCAAACTCGGGGAGGGGAGGGGAGAGCAATGGGCTGCACGCGAAGATTCCTTGGCAGCGGATTTGCTAGGGGAGCTGTGGAAGCATAAACATCAGTAGCGGGAGATGCGCTGGAAAATCGCATGACAAGAATGCAAGGCCAAATTTACTTGACGAACTCGACAGCTCAAGGGAGATGCGGGGAGGGACAAACCTTAAGTCCTTCCCGCGCCCTGGGACGCGCACTCCTGGTGAGAGAAGCTCGAATCCCGGGATGGGGATGGTCTCCACGGCCTCCCCTGTGGTCACAAAAACTCGTTGAGGGGAGGGGGCGTGCATTGGCGAGCTTGTCTTCTGCGAGCTCATCCCCAAGGTCCCAAAGGGAGGGGATGAGTTGATGGAGACGACGGCCCCTAACATGATGAAGACGGCGACGGCCTGCATACGGAACATCCTTCCCCGCCTCCAGTCAAATACTTGCAGCACCGTGGCGATCTAGTGGAGAGACGCTACAATCTCCGCCCTCGGCGCAAGACTGCAACTTAAATCTTATTTTAATTTATTTGCGATTTTATGAGCTTATTTATTTCATCTATTGTTTGAAACTATGATGTGTGTGTTATTTTTATATTTGGGCTGCATGTAGCCAAACTCTTGGATGTAAACCTATATAAGTCCATGATGTGTTTATTTTCATTTCAAGTTGAATGAGAAATTGAAATTCTACCTCCAAAGGAATCTTCCCCCGCTCCCTTCTATTCTAATTTCGGCCCCCCTCTCAACCCTAGCCTTCTCCCTATTCTTGGCTGCCAACACCCTCTCTCTCCCTCATTCTCTCGGCCACCCAACCCTCCTCCTTCCATTCCGCCAACCCCCTAGCCTCCTCTCCCTCTCATCCATAGCCGACCACCGTCCCACAAACACAACCGACCACCTCTTCCCCCTTCAAGGAAGAATCCGGCCACCATCTCTCTCAAGGTGACTAAATCAACGTGCTCGTGACAAGCTCTTGTGGATCTCGACCAAGGCGTGACGCGACGAAGGAGGATGAGAGTCTCCTCTCCATCCGGCGTAACTCCGGCGGAACCGTGGAAGAGCGACTCAAGTGAGATAACCAAAATCATCTATTCCGGTTGGGGTAATGAAAATCTTTACCTTTGTGTGATTCCTTCCCTAGATAATTTCGTGGTGGATTTCTTGGCGTTGGATTTAGAATCGTTGAATTTTTCGTGGTTTTCTATGATTGTTTGCGTTCATCTTAATTAAAAATAATTTTCGCAAAGGTTTGGCGAACCCCGTAACTTTTTGTTGGGAGAGATCTACCTTTTCTCGGATCGTACTTTGGTAGATCACTTTTGGTACAACCTTCGCTCGCTCGGACCGGGTGGGTCCTTTTAGCCGGAAAGGATATTGGCCTATAGCCTCTATTCGATCCTAAGCGGTTTGGCTACCAGTACGTTAGCGTTAACATTATAATATTGCGCGAAGTGTGCGTGGCGTGGTGATTTGTGTGAGTTGAAATTCGAAACGTAGAGAGGCAAAACGTGTTAACCCGTAGATCTCCCGGCGTCAAGGCTTTGGCCTGCATCAATTTGGTATCAGATCCAGGTTCACGTCAATTTCTTAATTGGCACCGTCCCCTGGTTCTTGCACGTCGGCACACACTTTTCTGGTTCATTTTTGAGTCAAAAAGTTTTTTAAAAAATTTTTGCTGGTCTGCCAATAGTGGCCTAGATTTCTTATTTTTCAGCAAAATTCGGAAAAAAAATTTAATAATCTTCTTTTTGTTTCCAGTAAGAAAACACAAATTTTTTTTTTTACCCTAGCCATTAAGGGGAACAATTCCGTCTGTGTTGTGTCGTTGAGTCAGTTTTTTTTTCTTTCTGCATGCGCACTAGATTGGGCACTGAATATTCCCCATCTTCCTCCCAAATGGCGGGCGAGCGGGAAGCGGGTCACATTCTCGCAGTGATTGAGGAACTCTGTTAGGAGTTCAACGATCAGTTGACAAAGATTAGGGAGATGCTTCATGAATTAAGACTGAATCGAGCGGCTCCCCAAAATCAAGCCGCCAATCCGCTTGATGAAGGGAATAATAATCAAAACAACGAGCGAGCCCCACGTGCACCGTATGAGTTTAACATTACTAGAGCCGTCTGGGTCAAGCCTCCCATCTTATGATGGAATGGGTGAACCCCAAGTCTTCCTGGACTGGGTGATGGAAATCAAATGCTACTTTGAGTGGCAAAATTTGACGGACGCGGATAAGGTGCGAGTGGCGTGAATGAAGTTGCTAGGTAGAGCCAATATTTTCTGGTTAAATGAGGAACGTCGTCTGAGGGTCGACAATGGTGAATTACTTATTGGTTGGGTAGGCATGATGGCCATGTTGAAGGACCAGTACGTCACGTCGTACCATCGAATGCAGATGTTTGATGATTTGGCCACCCTTAAGCAAGGGAGTCGGTCAGTCTCGGAATACATGAGTCTTCTCAAGGACATGATGGTTAGGTGCGGTGTACGAGAGATGCCTAAAATCACCCTTTCTCGGTTTCGCAAGGGGTTAAACCCTGACATCCAGGGCAAGCTGTTGCGTTATGGTCACACCGACCTAAACACTACTTTCAATGTTGCACTAGATATCAAAAAGCACAATGTTTTTAAGAACAAGTCTCGTTCGTATCAGAAAGGAAAGTCCATCTTAGGACCGCCTCCCACCACTACCGATAAGGATAAGGGCAAGTTCCGGTCCACGGACTCGAACTCCATAGTAGTGACGGCCAGGAATATTAGAAACCCAACGGGCGAGAGAGTGCCTGTAGGAAGAGTAAACAAAACAAATGCCACTTGCTTCGCGTGCGGGATTCAGGGTCACTATGCTAGTGAATGTCCGACTAAGCCAAAGCCCTTAGCCCTGTTGGATTCCAACTTTGAGTCAGATGACCTTATCTATGAGGCGGGCGACTCCACGGGCATTAGATGAATGGAATAGGACAAATATATTTTCGTTGCATTTTAAGAGTGGAGAGAAATGGTGTAGGTTGATCATAGATAGTAGAAGTTGTATGAACGTCATTTATGAAGCTGCGGTGACCCGAATGTCTTTAGTTACTGAGCCGCACCCTCACCCTTATAAGGTGGCATGGGTAGATAAGTCATCCCTCAAAGTATCGAAGCGTTGTTTGGTGCCCCTTACCATCAAGGCTTATTCGGAAAAGATTTGGTGCGACGTCATCCCTATGGATGCTTGTCACGTTTTGTTAGGTCATCCATGGCTTTATGATCATGACGTTACCCACTTTGGTCGAGCTAACACTTATGAATTTAAATTTAATGGCAAGACCATAATTTTAAAACCCACTCCGCCTAAGGATCCTTCAGTTCCGTCTAAGGATACGGTTGTCCCGGTAGAAAATAAAGCGTTAAGTTTGATAGGCAAGAAGGAATTCGCTCGTGACTCCTTTATGGATGGAGTCATATATGCGTTAGTTTGTTTGCAGGCTAAGGAAGATGCGCCGTCATTTGAGAGTTTGCCACCGACATTGAAAAGGCTCTTATGTGAGTTTAAGGATGTGTATCCAGATGAGCTATCGTTCGAGTTACCTCCCATGCGGGACATCCAACATACGATAGATTTCATCCCGGGTTCCTCTTTGCCCAAACTTCCTCAATAAAGGTTAAATCCCTCCGCACACTTAGAATTACAAACCCAAATTTCAAATTTATTGCAAAAGGGGTTCATCCGTCATAGCAAGAGCCCATGTGCCGTACCCGCCTTACTTGCTCCCAAGAAAGACGGCTCTTGGAGGATGTGTGTGGATAGTAGAGCCATTAATAAAATTACTGTTAAATATCGCTTTCCCATCCCTCGCTTGGATGATTTATTGGACATGTTAGCGGGTGCCACGATTTTCTCGAAATTGGATCTTAGAAGTGGCTACCATCAGATCCGAATTAGGGAAGGTGATGAGTGGAAGATGGCTTTTAAATCCAAGGAAGGGCTCTACGAGTGGTTAGTCATGCCATTTGGGCTCTCCAATGCCCCTAGCACATTTTATAGGATAATGACTCACGTCTTCCAACCGTATATGGAAAAATTCATCGTAGTGTATTTTGATGATATTCTAGTTTTTAGTTCTTCTACGAGTGATCATGAGGCACATTTGAAGATTATCCTTACCACGTTGAGATCGAAAAAAATTATTCGTTAACATTAAAAAATGTACTTTTCACATGTCGTAGGTAGAGTTCCTTAGTTATATTATATGTTCGAAAGGCATACATGTAGACCCGAAGAAGGTCCAGGCCATTAAGGACTGGCCGGAGCCTGCCAATATTCGGGATGTTCGGAGTTTTCACGGTCTAGCTACATTTTATCGCCGATTTATTAGAGACTTTAGTAGTATCATGGCTCCCATTACCGAGTGCATGAAAAAGGGTGATTTTACTTGGACAAAATCGGCCTCTAAAGTGTTCCAAATCATTAAAACACCCATGTCAGAAGCTCCCCTATTGAGATTACCAGATTTTACCAAGGTTTTTGAGTTATCTTGTGATGCGTCTGGAGTTGGTGTTGGTGGTGTAGTGAGTCAGGATGGTCACCCAATAGGATATTTCGGTGAGAAACTCGCGGGGACAAAATTGAATTATTCCAACTATGATCGAGAGTTCTATGCGGTTATTAGGTGCCTCCAACATTGGCGGCATTATTTACTTCCTAAAGAATTTGTTATTTTATCCGATCATGAAGCTTTGTGATTCATCAACTCCCAAACTAAAGTGAGCTCCAGACATGCCAAGTGGGTCTCCTATCTTCAAGAATACACATTTATCATAAAACACCTTAAGGGAACTCTCAACCGCGTAGCTGACGCTCTTAGTCGTGTATCCTTATTACTATCTACGCTAGAAGTAAAGGTGATTGGGTTTGATAGAATTAAGGATGAGTACGTCCATTGCCCGGATTTCAAGGAAATCTATTTATCCACTCAAGACAACTCGCCCACGACAATTTCGTCCTTTTATATTCATGATGGTTATCTATTCAATCACTTAAGGCTATGTATTCCACATTCATCCCTACGCCACTTCATCGTGTGGGAATTACATTGTGGTGGGATGGGTGGACACTTTGGCCGTGACAAGACCATTGCTCTAGTAGAAGACAAGTTTTATTGGCCCAGTCTTAAGTCAGCAGTGAATAAACTCATGGTAAGTTGTCGAGCGTGCCAATTAGCCAAGGGCTACAAAACTAATGCTGGACTTTATACCCCTCTTCCGATCCCTTCCATTCCTTGGGAAGACGTTAGCATGGATTTTATCCTAGGCCTTCCTGTCATGTTTAGACGTCATGATTCTATTCTGGTAGTAGTAGATCGGTTTTCCAAAATGGCTTATTTTATTGTGTGTAGTAAAACCAACGACGAGTCACACATTGCTAAGTTGTATTTATTGAAGTCGTTGGACATCGGGGCATTCCAAAATCAATAGTGACCGATAGAGATGTGAAATTTACTAGTTATTTTTGGAAGACCTTGTGGAAGATTATGGACACCAAACTTTTGTTTTCTTTGACCTACCATCCACAGACGGATGGGCAAACAAAAGTGGTAAACAGAAGTTTTGGTAGTTTGTTACGATGCCTTGTGGGAGACCGCAAGGGTACATGGGACCTTATCCTTACTCATGCTCAGTTGGCATATAATAATTCCAAAAATAGGTCGACTGGCTTGTCACCGAATGAGATCGTGCATGGTTATAAAGCACCAGTTGCACTTGACTTGATTCCGTTACCGTCACCCTATAAATCAAGTCAATTTGCACAAGATTTTGCCTCTCATATTCATAATTTGCATAAGCACATAAATGACACACTAACCACACAATACGCATCTTATCAAGCTCATGCTAACATACACAAAAGAGAAACTCACTTTAAGGTTGGCGATTTAGTCTTGGTGTGTCTCATCCCTGAACGGATGCCTTCGGACACTATAAAAAAGTTAGCGCCTCGGCGAGCTGGGCCTTTTCGTATCTTACAGAAATTAGGAGAAAACGCCTATCTTTTGGAGTTACCCACTAATTGGGGTATTTCCCATATTTTCAATGTTTCTAATTTAACGTCATATGTTTCTCCACCACTGGATTTATCTAACTGTCTGTTTAGTCCCACTACATGTTCTAATGGGTTGGGGGCGAGCTTGTTTCTGGATTGCTCTCTCTATCGGTCTCCAATGGAGGTACGTTGGTAGTTGATGAAGAAAAGTTTCCTCCTTTGTTGCCTAATGCTTTTCCCAGGTTTCCCCGGACAAACTTTTTGCCAGACAGGATCCTCAAGGATGAAGTGCTCTCCACTCCGAGCGGTGATGTTTGCCGCTACTTGATTCGTTGGCGTGATCGTCCGGCCTCCGATGACTCCTGGCTTCCGTACAACTCATTGGTGATGAGTACTTTCGAGCGGGGGAGGGTTGATGGAGACGACGGCCCCCAACATGATGAAGATGGCGACGGCCTGCATACGGAACATCCTTCCCCACCTCCAATCAAAGACATGTGGCGCCGTGGTGATCTAGTGGAGAGACTCTACAATCTCCGCCCTCGGCGCAAGACTGCAACTTAAATCTTATTTTAATTTATTTGCGACTTTATGAGCTTGTTTATTTCATCTATTGTTTAAAACTATGATGTGTGTTTTATTTTAATATTTGGACTGCATGTAGCCAAACTCTTGGATGTAAGCCTATATAAGGCCATGATGTGTTTATTTTCATTTCAAGTTGAATGAGAAATTGAAATTCTACCTCTAAAGGAATCTTCCCCCTCTACCTCCTATTCTAATTTCGTCCCCCCTCTCAACCCTAGCCTTCTCCCTATTCTTGGCCGCCAATCCCCTCTCTCTCCCTCATTCTCTCGGCCACCCAACCCTCCTCCTTCCAAGCCGCCAACCCCTAGCTTCCTCTCCCTCTCATCCATAGCCGACCACCCTCCCACAAACACAACCGACCACCTATTCCCCCTTCAAGGAATAATCCGGCCACCATCTCTCTCAAGGTGACTAAATTAAGGTGCTCGTGACAAGCTCTCGTGGATCTCGGCCAACGCATGACGCGAAGAAGGAGGACGAGTTTCTCCTCTCCATCCGGCGAAACTCCGGCGGAACCGTGGAAGAGCGACTCAAGTGAGATAACCGGAATCATCTATTCCGGCCGGGGTAACGAAAATCTCTACCTTTGTGTGATTCCTTCCTTAGATAATTTCGTGGTGGATTTCTTGGCGTTGGATTTAGAATCGTTGAATTTTTCGTGGTTTTCTTCGATTGTTTGCATTCATCTTAATTAAAAATAATTTCCGCAAAGGTTTGGCGAACCTCGTAACTTTTTGTTGGGAGAGATCTACCTTTTCTCGGATCGTACTTTTGGTAGATCTCTTTTGGTACAACCTTTGCTCGCTCGGACCGGGTGGGTCCTTTTAGCCGGAAAGGAAATTGGCCTATCGCCTCTATTCAATTCTAAGCGGTTTGGCTACCCGTACGATAGCGTTAATGTGATAATATTGTGCGGAGTGTGCGTGGTGTGGTGATTTGTGCGAGTGGAAATTCGAAACATAGAGAGGCAAAACATGTTAACCCGTAGATTTCCCGACGTCAAGGCTTTGGCCTGCATCTTGGGTCCCAGGGACGATTCTCCGGAGTCATGAATTGCGAGTCCCCAAGAGTGGTCTTGGCTCGCAGGGTGGTGTCTCGCGGCACGACGCCCCCCCAAGCCATCAAGCGGGCTGTCCGGGCTATCACAGATTTCGATAATATTCTTGCCCTTTTTAGGGGCAGGCAGAGTGTAGGAGCTGGTCCCGTGCTCCAAGGTGGTCATCAGGTCATCATAAATGGGCCCGGACACTTGAGGAAATGGTTTCACCCTCTTGGAGCTGGGCTCGGCAGAGCCGCCCTGCGGGACAGTGGGCGGAACCACAGTTAGGGCAGCTATGCGAGCAGGTGAGGCTTGGCGAGCTCGGTTAAGGCGCTCTTGGATCTCCTTGGGAATCGGCATCTCAACAGGGCTAAAACAAAGGGAATGGCAAAAGTCAGGCAGGTATGCAGATGTATATATATCCGCAGGTGGACCCCACCCGAAGATTCCCTCTGATCCACCCCGCGCTCGCCGAACACTTGGGGTTGGATGTTTCTTTACGAGCTTTGCCAATCTCAAAAAAAGCGGGGATTGTGTACAACCCCGTATCCGGCGAGCATGGTGAACCAGGAACCAGGCAGGCCGACTTAGATTACCAATGTCCCAGGCGAGCTCGGCAGAGAAACCGTGCTCCAGCTCAGCGGTCGTCGACCGCGAGCTTGGCATTCGCTGAGCTAAGCCGAGATTCGTCGAGCTGAGGTCGACTAGCCGATGCCAACCGATAGGCGAGGTCGTCGTCCCAACTCGCACTCGCGCAAAGGAGCTCGGCAACAGCAGGAGAACAGGATCCGCCGAGGTGGCCAGGCTCCCCAGCTTGCCCAGATCTATGAGGTACTTTTTACTATTTAGCCCCGGCGGGTCTGCCCATAGCCCTTCAAAACAGTAGTGTTTGGCTGTTGGCAGACCCAACCAAAGGCATTTTGGGAATTTTACGTCATTTTAGTTTGGTTATTGATAGTTCATATCCTAAAAACTATAAATAGGACCCAAGGGGTACCCCAGAAGGCATGCTTCATGTGCTCTCTTGCTTCAGTTTTCAAGTGCTTTCTGAGGGTACCTTAGCTCGGCCTTTGGCTAAGGAGGGGAAGCGCTCTCAGATATTCCGGGTGTGTGGTGGGTCCTCCCCGCCGAGCCCTTGGGTCAGTCCTCCCTTGTTTCTTTTGTTGTTTTGCTTGTAGGAGCGAAGTAAGTGCGCGATCACCCCTTCCCCAAGGGTGAACTCCACAAGATACCGATTTTTGGTTTCAACAATTTCATACCAAGATTGTGGAGCTTGTTTTAAATAGTATAGAGCTTTAAATAATAAGTAAACATAGTCAGAATGGTTAGGATCAACAAAACCTAGGGGTTGTTCCACATATACTTATTTCTTTATATTACCATTGAGGAAAGCAGACTTCACGTCCATTTGATAGACAATGAAGCCCATAAGTGCAGCATATGCGTGGAATAACCTGATGGCATCGAGTCTTGCCACTGGAGCATAGGTCTGATCAAGGTCAATCCCTTCTTCCTGTCTGTATCCTTTAGCTATGTGTCTGGCTTTATTTTTGATGATGGTTCCATCTTCATCCATCTTGTTTCTGTAGACCCACTGCCTTTGGGTCTTTGTACAAGCTTCTAGACTTGGCAGCATTTGAACTGATTTTGTTCTTCTTCCATTGCAACTATCCAAGATGCGTCCTGGTTTGCTTCTTCGAATTTATTTGGTTCAACCCGCGAGAGGAAACTCAAATACAAATTCTCATTAGTAGTACCTCTTTGAGTTCTTACACCAGCATAAGGATCTCCTATGATTTGATTAACTGGGTGATCCCTCAAGTAGCTGAGCTCTAGAGTTCTTGCATCGGGAGCTTCCACTACTTTTGGAGTTACTTCTTCCATTTGGATAACTTCTTCATCTTAGTGATCCTCTTCTCCAATTGAGGTTGGAGGAGTGATCTTGATGAACTTTTAAGCACTTTCTTCAACTGTCTCATCCAGGCTTAACTCTTTCAGCCTTGAACCTGTATCTTCAACAAAAATACTGGAAGAGCTGCTATGTAGCAAGCTCGTCTCATCATATACAACATTAATTGACTCTTCTACCACCAGTGTATTCTTATTAAAAATTCCATAAGCCTTACTATGGCTAATATAACCTACGAAAATATATTTAAAACATTTTTCTCCAAACTTGGCAGGATGATATTTCTCATTATTAAGTAAATATCATTTGCAACCAAAGATCTTGAAGTAGGACACAGTCAGTCTCCTGCCTTTCAGTAGCTCATAGAGAGTCTTACGATGATTCTTATTAATCAACGCTCTGTTTTGCACGTGACAAGCTCAACTGACAGCCTCAGCCCAAAAGTACTTTGGTAGAGAGGAGTCAGTCAACATTGTGGTGTATGCTTCAATTAGTGTTCTATTCCTCCTCTCTGCAACTCCATTTTATTGTGGAGTACGCGGGGATGAAAACTCATGAAAGATACCTAGACTTCCATAGAATTCTGTCATAGTGCCAGACTTGAATTCTGTTCCGTGGTCACTTCTGATTCTGACCACTGAGCAGTTTAATTCATTCTGGATTTGCCTGACAAAGTTAGTGAACACATCAAAGGTATCTTACTTTCATTTCAGAAAGAACACCCAAGTAAAATGTTAGTGATCATCAATAATTATCAGCATATATGGCTTACCTCCTAAGCCACGAACTTGCATTGGACCGAATAGGTCCATGTGTAATAAATACAAATACCTTGAGGAATCTTTATTTGCAATGCCCTTAAAGTTAGCCCTTGTCTGCTTGCCCATCTTGCATGCGTGACATGGTCTCTCTTTAATGTACTTAATAGTGGGTGCGTCACGTACTAGGTCTTGGGAAAATAGCATATTGATGGTTTTGAAATTTATATGTGCAAGTCTCTTGTGCCATTGATCACAATGAGATACACTATCTTTTGCAACAAAACATACTGGGGTAGAAGTGTCTAAGCATAAAAAATTAAGACAAAATATATTTCTACTCCTTATGCCTGTTAATATCGTCTCAATAGTGGAGGTCGAATTTATCAGGCACTGATCCTTAGAAAAGGTAACAATAAATACTTTATCACATAATTGACTTATGCTGATCAGATTATGTTCTAATCCTTTCACATAAGCCACACCAGTGAATGAAACTATACTGTTAGAAATTATACCGTAGCCTTTTGTGATTCCCCGGTTAGAGTCAACAAAGATAACTTTTGGACTGTCTTCGACTGGAGTATAATTCTGAAGTAGGCTTCTTGTCCCGGTCTAATGCCGAGAGCATCCACTATCCAAATACCAGATAGGCATTTTGTTGGCCTTTGTACATACCTGCAAAAATAAATCAGTTGATCTTAGGAACCCAAACATATTTGGGTCCTTGGTTCCTGGTCAGCATACTCCCCCTAAGAAAATTAGCCTTGCGAGTGGTCTGCCTCGTATGGTTAACTTAAGGAGTTTCAAAATTTCTAGGATTAAACTAGCTATCCATGATTTAGAAGGGATCTTCTGTCATCCCTTACTTCTTCGGTACATTCCATCAGAACAATCAAGGACTGTCACATTTCCTTAGCAAATTGGCAGTGAATAAGGTTCTGCAACATGGAGTCATCAACTGCACTTGCGATGATATTTTTAGGTTTCTTGTCCAGAGAGACAAGTGCAATCTCATCTTTATCGAGATCCATCAATTTCTTTTGTACCTTTCTGGTTGGATCAATAGTGGAGGCTGTCATGGGAATATAGGGGCCTTCTTCCACTATAATGAAGATGCGAGGATCAACACTTCCATGACAAATCTTATTCTCTCTTTCCACATTGAAAAGTTAGCTTTTGTGCATACTGAAAGCTTTGTAGAGTCCTTGGATCTGTCCATGCTTGATAATCTCTATGATAATTAGAAGTTGATTTGTTTAAGGTGTGAACCTTTTGAGAACCACCTCCCTTTGATACCAATTGAAAAGTATCTAGTTGTCTATCTAGATCACCTAGAGGGGGGGTGTGAATAGGTGAGATCTGCGTCTTTTTATAGAATGAAAATTTGAGAGAGTTTAGCACAACAAGTAATCAAACACAATCTAGACGACACAAGGAATTATAGTTGTTCCCCAATCTTGGGTACATCCACTCTCCACCACACCAATCTAGCACCACGACTAGCCTTGGCTACTTCACTATATCTCAGATTAAAACAATCCTACACCTCAGAGCAACGCTCCTACAACTCGGAGTAAACACACTCCTACAAACTCGATCCCCCAAAATGGGATCTACACTCAGAAGAATAAACTTCCTAGAAGCTCCTACAAAATTTGAAATAGATTTTACAATAACAATAAAATTTTACTTCCAGATCTGAGATTTTCAGAATTCTTCCTTCTTGAAACTTGAAATTCTTGTAGAAGATGTTGAGGAAAAATTCTCGAGAAAACACGATCTGAAACTCGTAGGATCCAACACGATCAAATGATTGAATGCAGAGTCTTGAAATAGTGATCTGTTGAATCGCTGGATGAAGAAAGAAGCAACAAAGAAGATTGTCAATGGTGTGTGTGGCTTTTTCCCAGTCTAGAACTTATGGCGATTCTGATTTCTGAATTTTCTATCTCTGTTAGTTAGGGTTAGCGAATCCATTGAAAAGACTTTATATAGGAAATCTACTTACTGTCCAAAATCTTTTAAGGAATGATAATCAGTCATCTTAAACACGGATTAACATTGAAATCCTGTTCGACGAATGAAATCCTGTTCGACGAATGAAAGAAATCCGTTGGACGAATTACGAATTCCCATTCGACGAATGAAATCTCGTTTGACGAATGAAATAAATCCATTCGATGAATTGTGAACTCCATTCGCCGAACTGAATGAAATTGCGTTTGATGAATTGGAAATCTGAATTTTCTGCAACTGCATTCTTCGAAAGACATCTTGAATTTTTCGAAAAGAACTTTGATCTTTCGAAAAATGACATATCCTTCTCGAGAAAATGATTCACACAGAATTGTCAGAACCGAGGAACTAGTTTTTTGAAATGAATTTAATTTCTCGAAAAGAAGTATTTGACTTTTCGAAAACTAATTTCAACCTTTCGAAAACTGCAGTGCTCTTTCAAGAACAACACTTGCCATTTCGAAAACTTTACTTCATTATTCGAAAGAAAGAGTTAAAAAAATTTCTTGAGAGTTTTTCGAGAAGTCTTGGTGTTTCCCGAGAGCAGTTTTGATTTCTCGAAGAACTTACTTAGACTTTTCAAAAAATCTTGTTCTTTTATTCGAAAAATGTACTTAGGAAATTTCTAAGAAAAATTTCTTTTCTTCTTTGTTCAAAGATCAACAACACTTCCTTTCTTCCATGCTTTAGTACTTGAAAATAAAGTGCATCCCAATAGAGAGGTTACACATGAGTCAACACCATGGATCACACAATGTGAGATTACATTGCATGGTCCTGTGCTAAGTGACTCATTATAAACTGAAATTGGTCTACACTTAGCAATAAAGACTTGCAAGCATTCAATTGGAGAAAGGCATCAAATATATACTTAATTCATCTTAGTTCAAGGGTGACTTCACACAAATCTAGGTTATTGTGGATACAATACCCAACAACAGCCAAGTCCCATGAATGGATCTTTGTTCGGTACAACAACAGTAGGGCATATAGGATCTACAACATGATAACTCAAGTAATAGAAAAGTCAGTTCATGTTGTCTTTGATGAATCAAACATGATTAACTGTGAGCTACCTAGCTCATCTTCTAGTTCTGCATGCATAGAGGAGGTGATGGACAAGCTTACCATTAAGGAAGATGCTCAAGCAGTCTAAGATAAGAGAAAAGATGTATGCTGTTTAGAGGGAGCTCAAGACACACAAGTTGAGGATGAAGAACCGCTAGCTAAAGACAATGAAGAACAGCTAGCTAAAGTTAGATTGCCTCCAGCCGTAAGTCATTTAAGGGACCATCTGACACACCAAATCATTGGTGAGGCAAGCCAAGGAGCACTGACCAGAAGTAAGACTATCAAGAAAACACTCTACTCAAGTTTCCCGTCGCAAGTAGAGCCTAATAAATTTGAATAGGCAATCAAATACCAATTCTTGATTAGAGCAATGCAGGAAGAACTAAATCAGTTCAAGAGATGTAAAGCCTGAAAGTTGATTCCTAGACCAAAAGGACATAATGTCATAGGAACTAAGTGGATCTACATGAACAAGTTAGATGATAATGGAATTATTGTCAAGAACAAGGCTAGACTGCTGGCTAAAGGATATAAGCAAGAAGAATGGATAGACTTTGAGCAGATATTTGCCTTAGTAGCCAGATTAGAAGCAATAAGACTCTTCCTTGTATTTGCTGCCTATCAAGGATTCAAAGTCTATCAGATGGATGTGAAGTCAGCCTTCCTAAATGGGGACTTAAAAGAGGAAGTATATGTAGAATATCCATCAGGTTTTGTTGACTCTAACTCTCCTGATTTTATTTATAGGCTCAGGAAAGCTCTATATGGGTTAAAGCAAGCTCATAGAGCATGGTATCAGACTTTGTCTAGTTTCCTCATTGAGAATAAATTCTCAAGAGGGAAATAGACATGACCCTATTCCTAAGGGAATCTAAGGGCAAGATCATCCTAGTCCAAATATATATTGATGACATTATCTCTGGATCTACTGATGACAACCTTTGTAGGAAGTTTGCTAAACTTATGCAAAGAAAGTTTGAGATGAGTAGTATGGATGAGCTCAAATTCTTCTTGGGTCTCCAAGTTAGACAGACTGATGATGACTTGTCCATATCCCAGTCCAAGTTCATCAGGAAGTTGATTAAGAAATATGGAATAAAGAATGCCTCCACCATGAAAACTCCCATGGGGTCAAGTATGCCTTTAAACAAAGATAAAGCAGGGAAACCTGTTGATGAAACTTTTTATAGAGGGATAATTGGTTCCCTTCTATACCTCACAGCTAGTAGGTCAGACATCATGTATGCTACATGTATATGTGTCAGGTATCAGGCCTGCCCTGAAGAATCTCAATACTCTGTTGTAAAGAGGACCTTGAGATATCTTAAGGGCACACAAAATCTTGGCCTATGGTACCCTAAAAATAGGTATTTTGAACTAACAGGGTATTCAGATGCATATTTTGTAGGATGCAAAGAGGACATGAAAATCACTACTGGCACCTGTTAGTTCTTAGAAGGAAGACTAATGTCTTGGAGCAGCAAGAAGCAAACAAGTGTTACTATACCAACTGCAATGTTAGAGTACAATTCAGTAGGTAGCTACTGTGCTAAGTTTTTATGGATTCAGCATCTGCTCCAAGATTTTTACCTCAAGGTAAGTAGAACCCCTCTTTATTATGATTCTACTGGTACTATTTCTATTGCTAGGAATCCTATATCACATAGTAGGACTGATAATATAGAAATTTGATATCATTTTATTAGGGAGCATATGAAAAAGGAAGATATCAGTCTTGAGTTTGTCCCCACAGACAAGCAAGTGGCTGACATCTTTACTAAGCATCTAGATGAAGCAAAGTTCAACACCTTCAAGTTTGAGTTGGGTATGTTGAACCTAGTCTAGCTTCAATCACTCCCATTTTGGTGCAAGATGTGTTTTTCTTGCAGGAGATGAAGACCTTAAGTGGTAAGAAGACCAAAGTGACCATCAGTAAAATGATGACAAAAGTGGCTCCTATTGAGGGGAGCAAGTACAGTAGCTGCAGGAGCAGAATCAGCCTTATATAAAGAGTTAGCTAGCAACTGTACCGAGGGTATCAACTGCAATCAGATATGGGGAGAAGCACATCAAAACAAGCCAGCTCTTTCCCGACTATTCTTCAAAAGTCAAAAAGAGGGAGAGAAAGAAGAAATTAAGTGGCATATCAAATGTCTTCAAAGATGTAGCATCATCAAGTGTGGCATCAGAGCCTGATCAAGTGGTATCAAAGTCAGAGTGAGAAAGAAATGCTGCTCTAATCAAGTGGTATAAGATTCAGGGGGAGAAAGAAATGCTCCCATGTAGCAAAAATGTTGCTCTGATCAAGTGGTATCAGATTCAGGGGGAGAAATAAATGCTCCCATGCAACATTCAAGTGGTATCACATAACTTGCAACAAAATAGGGGGAGCAGGTGATGCTCACCAAACAGGCAGGAAATGTGGTAACCTTACAAGATCTGATCTATTAAAATAATACATTTTATTGCTGCATATGTTGTGTGTGTGTCATTGACTAAAAATGTGAACAATTTGAAAAAGGGTTTTGACTTCTTCAAATAGGGGGAGATTATTGGGTCCATTGATCTACATTGCCCAGATTTGTAAGAAGTCAAACAAGTCAAAGACACACACTAGGTGTATTTGATGTGTGTTTGAGTTTATACATGCAGGTCAGTCCATATTATACTGATTGGACAGGTGGATACCAAACAAGCTGCTGGACATGCAGGAATTTGCCTAAGTCCACATGCATTGAGTGAAGTAAGCTCACTCAACACCAAATGCAAGGGAAAATGCTGGATAGGCTGGAAATCGCCTAAGTCCACAGACGTTGAGTGAAGTCTATTCACTCAACGCTAGATAAGTAAAAGCATTGAGTATGGCTAGGTTAGTCTAAGCCTAATAATTGGAAAGCTGAAAATATGGCTAAGGCCACAGACGTTGAGTGTAGTATACTCAATAAATGCAATACAACAAAAAGTTGTGAGACAGGCTGAGGCAGTCAAAGCCTAAGGAGAAACTGGCTGAAATATTGTTAAGTCCACAGGCATTGGGTGAAGTCTACTCACTTTACACCATACATCATAAATCATTGAGTATAGCTCAGACAGTCAACGCCCCAAAAATATGTGTAGATAGTTGACTAAGTCCACAAGCATTGAGTGAAGCTTGCCCACTCAACTCCATGTGATAAAAAGCGTTGACTGAACCTTAGTCAGTCAGAGTCTATGATTTCACAGAAATTTGGCCAAGTCCAAATGCGTTGAGTGTAGCTTACTCACTCAACGCCAGATAACAGAAGAATATATGTTAAGTTATTTGGCGTTGAGTGAAGCTTACTCACTCAACCCCAAGTCACAAATTCTGTCTATGTATTATGGCGTTGAGTGATGAAGGCTCACTCAACACCTAGGAACAGAAAGTTTGGCTAAGGAAAAAAGCGTTGAGTGATGAAGACACACTCAACGCTCTTAACGCCTAGTAACAACGAGTTTGGCTAAGGCAGAAAGCATTGAGTGATAAAGATACACTCAATGCTCTCAATACTAAGGCAAATAGCATTGAGTGGACTTAACGCTCTCAATGCCTAATGGCAGAAAAATTCTTCTAAGTGTTTTGGCATTGAGTGAAGGTTGCTCACTCAATGCCTAGTGACAGAAAATCTAAGTGTTTTGGCATTGAGTGAAGGTTGCTCACTCAACGCCTAGTGACAAAAAATCTGTCTAAGTGTTTTGGCGTTTAGTGAAACGTACTCACTCTACACTTATATTAATATTGCTTGATTTTGGCTAAGTCCACAGATGGCTGATGTCAGCATGAGTCAGCAAAAGTCAACAAAGTCAACGCAGTTCAAATTCGTTGCGGGAAAGATGGAGTAAGCCATTGATGGCACCGACGGCTAGCAGTTCAAATTCATATTCTACAAATGGAAGGTTGCAAATCGACAATTATGGCTGGGCCCCACAGTACAAAGAGTCGTTTATCGATGATCAATAAAAGGGAAAGATTAGCTTAATCGACAACAAGCAATTAGGGTTTTCTGATTTCACATTGCGGCTTAACATCGTCTTCTTCCTCGCTATTGTTGCCGAGCTTGAAGTCCTGTTCAGCTCAGTCAACCTGAAAGGGAAAAGTGATAGCTGCTGCGATATTCATTTGTCACAACAAGGTTAGGACTGATTCCTGAGAGAGAAGAGGCAGAGATTTCTGCAAACTACTTCCAGAACAAGTCATGAATTAACTGAAGATATCTATCAACTTTTTGTTATGAAGAAGTGGTTAGGGGAGACTCAATTTTTGCCCAGGAAGACAGACACAAAGATTTTTCTCTAATGTCTAATTGTTTCAAATCATTGTTATTTTCTATAGGATCCAATCTAGGATCTGAGTGTAAGAATCTTTAGTGAATCTGAGTGTAGGCCTGTGTTATAAAGGCTGAGGTAAGATCAGTTATTAATCTGAGTGTAGGATTCTTATATGAATCTGAGTGGTAGGCATTTGTTATAAAGGCTGAGGTAGGATCCCATTGGGATCTGAGTGGCAGGGCATATTTCCTGAGCTGTAAGTCTTGAAGAAGACTGAGTGGTCCCGCGAGATCGTGTTGTAAGATCCTTGGAGCCGAGTTTTGGGGGAAGAGCCTTGTCTAACACACTATTAGAAGGGCGTAGAGGGACAGTGTACATACCCATACTCTAGGGAACCACTATAAAATATTTGTCTCGTCTGGTTGATGTTCTTGAATGCTAAATCTAACAAATCACCAAGCACAACAATTAAGGTATAGGTCTAGATAATTAAAAAGAGACCTAAAATATATTCACCCCTCTCTAGGTGTTAGCTGACCTTGAAAATAAAGTCTTTAAAGCTTGCTAATTTTAGAAAGCATCTCTGTCCATTTCGTGCCAGCCCGGTACCAGGCACTATGAGCCCGGGCTTTAATAAACCAAGCCGAGCCCGGGCTTTCTTAATATTGGACTCGGGCCGGGCTTGGGCAGTAGCCCCGGGAAGGGGACTGATCTGGCCCCTAGGGCCGAGCCGGGCCGGATCCTGTCCAGGTTTTTTAGGAAATTAATAAAAAACATATTACTTAATAAAACTATAAAATAAAAAATGAGCAATAAAATTATTAAAAATTATTAATATTGAACAAAAAAGATTACAGTTTTACAATTTACATTAATTGAAAAAATGAATTTTTTTATTATTAATTTTAAATAAAGAAAATTACAAAATTATTAACTTAATAAATTACATATTTTATCAGGTGTGACATGTAACAACCCCATCTGTTCATATCGTATATACTAGAAGGTCCGGTCGGGGCCCCACAACATATACCACAAAATGAGTGGTGAAGTCACGGTTTGGCACCAGAGTAGCGCAGCACACCCTAACCCATGGCATTCTAGCGGAAGACTATACAGTACACTTGAATTCCACACCTGAATGTCCAACTGATGAAGAATTTTATAGTTTTGAAAATTATATCCAAACTATAATCTCGAAATAGGCAAGTGCACCTATCGAAATTTGGTATAGGAAATGTCGTATTAGACTCGGGGCCTGTTGATTACTCCTACTCACGCAAATTAATATTGTTTTATCGATTAATAAAAGAAGTGAATTAAAATTACAACTAGAAAATAAACTAAAACGAAAACACCTGATCTAGACTTACTTTATAATAAAATAAACATCATCATTAAGGTAAACTTCTAAATTACCTACTTCGACCGTGGAGGTTCCTAAATTACGAAAACGCCTCTCTCGAGAATACGCTCTCGACTAAACTTAGGTTGATCGATTAAGACCTCTCGACCAGTCGAAACCCCTAAGCCTGCTTTAGGAAGTGAACCCCTCTATTGGATTTCACTCCAATCCAGAAGAGTTATGTCGTCCTCTCTCGAGGAGTGCAATCAACTCCTTTTATCTTTGAGTGATCTCCCCGTATCCGCAACCTCTCGGTCATTTAGGATATGGATCTTAGATCGAAATCGGAAGTAATAAATCAAAGATAAATCAGAAGCGATAAATCAAGAGTTGACAAAAAGAAGAAGACTAATTTATTACAAAGCTTGACAAGATCAAGTGCAAATAGAATTAGATTCTCATTATCATAATAGAAGGATACATGAAGAGTAAAGCAAAGACATTCTAAAAATTAAAAGGCTAGAATTAAAGACTACAATTATGAAATTGAAATTATAGGAAAGAAAATACATAAAACAGGAAAACTAGCTACTTAACTACTCCTAGATTGACCTCCTTGTCCCCTCTCCAAAGCTTCTTGCTCGATCTGGAATTTATAGAAATTTTTCTTGAAGGTCACGCCCTAGGTCACGCCCGTGACCTAGGACGTGTTAGGCTCGGAACCGCCGTCTTGAAAGCTCGGGAACATTGGAGGAGAAACCGTCAAAATTTGTTAAATGGCGGGTCACGCCCCTAGGTCACGCCCATGACCTAGGGCGTGTCACTTCAGTTTCTGGAAAACCGTGGGAAGTTGAAAACGGCGGGAGTAAATTCTGGCAGTTCCTGAAGTGTCACGCCCCTAGGTCACGCCCGTGACCTAGGGTGTGTACTGACCGGGTCAGCAAACGACTGGAAACGGCGCATTCTGGCATCAATTCGGCAGTTTTGGGTTAGTCACGCCCTAGGTCACGCCCGTGACAGGGGGGCGTGTACTTAGGAAATGTTCCAGAATTGCCCCGGGAAGATTTCTGGGGAAAATTATTTTCTTGAACTAGTCACGCCCGTGTTCACACCCTGGTCACGCCCGTGACCTTTGGGCGTATACTTGTGAAATTCTCCAGATTTGTACAGGACGTCGTCCTCTTTCCATTGACTGGTTGCACGTCCTGTAACTCTTCCTGGTTTGAAAGTTATGGCCATTTGAATTTCAGCTATCCGTGGCCAAAAATGTTAATTTTCTCAAAATGTTTTCAGATCTTTGCCATGAACTTGAAAATGATATTTGGAGCCCATATTGACCTGAAATATAAAAATAAATGAATTATTATATATATTAATATAAATCCAAATAAATTATACTATTTATTTATAAAAAAACTAAACTAAAATAACTATATAAATTAACTTATCACCAACATATAAAACCTCATATTTTATATATTCAGAGGAATGTCTCACAACACATACAAGACAAAGAGTTGGCCTTAAGGCCTTACAGGGCTTTTAAACAGTGGCCCAAACATTGGCACGCAGGCCGACCACATCAAAAGAAAACATAACAGTTACATCCACATTAGCCTTCGAGGGCTAGCAGCGGCGGCAACAGCAAAAGCAGTAGGGACTTCAGCCCTTATGCGCCCCGCTCGGTTCTCCAGTACCTGCACAGGGACGTTCCACCCAAGGGTGGCAAACAGAGGCAACGGTCAACATTCAGCTGACCAAATTATAACGACCCTACCCCTTTTCTCGGGGCAGCAGTAATCTTCCCTGCAGGAATAACATATCACAAGCATGGCAATATATCTCATATAATGTGCTTTCACGCACACATGCCATCACAACCGTCAGCCACCCAGCCCAACGGTCCGTGCACTCAGGGCACATTCTTGGTGTACTGGCAAATCATTTGCCCACCACCGTATCAGGGTCACAACCCAACGACAACTCACTTGAGCATTTACTCCATGGCGTGCAGCTGGAGTTTTATAGTCTTTGTGAACTGGGATTGGCCCGTAGCCCCCCTTGTATCATGGCACTTAGGCCTAAGACTCTTGCTATGCGCTCCAACAGACTGCACCTTCTGGTCTCACGTCGGACGGACATAACGCAGGTCGGATCCTCCACCCCCCGTTGCTCAAATCGCCTTGCCATCACCGAGTACGGCGTACTCGCGGCTAAATAAAGGCGCGGGTAGGTCTCACCGATCCTGTTCTGGCAGTTACGCCTGGGCATAACTCTTACACCCATTTTCTCACAACATTAACGGGTCTTTCTTGGGCACACCAGTACTTCCTGCTACTCTCTTCGTAGGTGGACACCGCAAATATCACAAATGTCAGGGGTCTTTCCTGGCTACCATGCCAGTACTTCCTGTTACTCGCTTCACAGGTGGACGCCCTATGAACATGAAGCATTACAAAGGGTATTTCCTGGAATTCCAATCCAGTATTTCCCGCTACTTCCTTTCACAAGTCTAACCCAATAGCACAAGCAGCACAAGCATTCTACGGGAATTTTCCTGGACTACCACTCCAGTACTTACTGCTACTTTCTTTCACAGGTCTAACCCGTCGACTCCTAAACTACGCGTTTATCACAGAGTCTTCTCCGGTTCATATATGCAACATCACCAATCCAGACCAACCTGTCCAGGTGGGCTTCACATAGCATACCTATTCCGTACTCCATTTCCGGATCTATATGCCAACAAAGGGTACTCCATCAATCAACCCAAAGACTCCCAAAATCAGCCACCTTTTGGTGGGGGAATCATAAACATATGCCAAAAAGGAAGCCTTCACATGGATAGGAAGAAAAGTCGTTACCCTTGAAGACCGCTTTGGTGCCATGAAGTACCTAGCTGGCTAGGAAGAGCTTTTCCTCCGCATAAATGGCCTCGGATCTTAGCTTGACACTCTCAAGCTCCACCAGCAAGCAGCCCTTCTTCTTCTTCCTCCTCGTTCCTCTCCCTTTCTCTCTCTAAACTTTTAGAAAGATTAAGTCAATAACAAAATGAGAATATGTTCTCTGTTTTCGGCCTTAAGGAAGTAGGATAGAAGCCCGGCCTTTGGATCTTAGCTGAAGGAAATGAACGGCCACGAAAAACCCGCAAAACCGATTTTCGGGTCCGACACGGCCTGTGACACGCCCGTGTCACAGGCCGTGTATCTAAGCGGTGCACAAACCACCTTATCCCGAAATAGGTCACGGCCACAGTACACGCCCGTGTCGGCCAAGTCACGCCCGTGACATGGGGCGTGTAACCCACTCGAGACCTACTTGAGATGACTTACTCGAGAGGAAGCCAACTACTCGAGTACCCCTACACGAGAGCTAAGCGGGACACGTCATGTGACACGCCCGTGTCACAGGACGTGTACCCGTTACTCGACACTAGATGATCGTCGATCGTCGAACGCAGGGTTAAACGATCGTCGAACGAGCAGTGATTGTCGAATGAGCAACGATCGTCGATCGTCGAACGAATAACTTTCGTCGATCGTCGAATGAACAACTTTCATCGATCGTCGATCGTCGAACATAGGGGGACACGCCCGTGTCATCAGGCGTGTTCCTCCCGAACACTTTCCGTCGAATGACTTTCGTCGATCTCGGCACGACTCCGCACCCGAGCAGGACACGCCCTGGGACACGCCCGTGTCCCAGGCTGTGTCACCCAAAATTTTGCCTGCAAAAAAATTGGGCTGTTACATGACATGCTTAATCAGCTCTTATATTCAGTACCTCCATCTCCTCTTCTATCTCCTCCGAGCTCGCCTCTAATGCTGAAATGTGATGCTTCCTCTGCGTAGCATCCAAATAGTCCTTGTAGCATATGCAGAGTTTCAGTGATTCTTCATATATCAGGCTCCTCCGGCCATTCAAAACCCTGCCTTTAAGAGAAGAAGCGGACTCTAAAGCTACCATACTAGCTTGAATTGTTAGTAAATCATGGTCCATATAGGCCAAATAGGATATGCATTAGTTTTACTTTTCCACCATTTTAAGAGATCGAAGTTTTTGATCTCTTCCACACTCATAAAATCAAGGAATTATGTTTTAGTATACAATTATAATTCATTTAAACTAATAGATGTGCACATTTGTTTTCCTGGAAGCTAATTCTAAAGTTTTATTTTAAATGGAATCCTTTATTCTGGGTTGCGATATTTCTTCTCGGGGTCGCGATCCGTATAAGTTATCATAGTAATGATAACACACTACACCATATCATGTATATGGTAGCGCTCAAAAACCGCTACTGTATATGAAAAAACCACTACTGCAGACATACGGTAGCGGTTGCCCGTGTGTTGCATCTGCCGTCGTGGTCGTATGGTATGGTAGCGGTTACCCAATGTATTGTAACGTTTTTGAAACCGCTACCATAGTTACAATTATCGTAGCGGTTATTGTTTTCAATGGTAGCGATTATTTTATTTTATAGCAACGACTATGATACTATATGGTAGCGTTTATTCTTGTATTTGACAACATTTATGATTTTCTATGGTAGCTGTTATCCTCATATATAACAAAGTTTTTTATTATAATTGAAAACGATAATGATGATCAATAATAGCGGGTTTTAGCACTACAGTTGCGCTCAGTATTTTCAATGGATGCGTTTTGATCTGATCTATTAATAATTCTTTTGAAAATTCATTTTTTATCATCAAGACGATAAAAGTGCGCACTTAAGAATTAAACCTTAGCTAGTCATGATCCTGCTCAACCAACTGAACACAGATATTATTATGCATATAGAACACAAATATTCTTACAAAACTTTTTACACATAGTACAAATATTTGCATATAGCACATATATTCTTACACAACACAAATATTTGCATATAGCACATATATTCTTACACAATTTCACATGCGCAGCAGAGACATTACATGTATCACAAATATTCTCATCATTTATACACCACATAAACTAAATCACTCATTCAACAAACAGAAATGGGCATAGCCACGAGATCCACGTGATCTACTTCCTCTACTGGATGAGAGCTCAATAATAGCAGCTCAGCTACTATTCTATTAGACTCATTCATAGTCTCTTCTGATATGATGGCCTCTTTTCCGATCCCATTGCTGAATAATACATTAATTAATTCACTTGTTATAACTTATAATGTATGTTTTCAATAACTAATGTGTAATTTTAGTTAAGATTTGAGTATACTTACAATCCAAAAAGGTAAGGGCAGTTGTGTATATAACAATATTGAAGCCAAGAATATATCCCATTAAAGCACCTGCTCCTATCCAAAACCATTTTGGCTCAGCAAATAATCCTCTTCCTTCCATAACTTGTACGCCTAATGCTTGGTTACTTATAGTTGGATCAACCATCTGTTTACTCACACTTTGATCTGCAGCCAAAACAACAAACTGCATCAACTTTCGCTCGATCTCACCTAAGATATTTAAAATGGCATAGGAAAATGAAGGGCACTGATTACCTCATTCTTCAGGTAAAATGCAGGGCACTAATTACCTCTTCCACAATGGTCCATTGCATTTCAAGAGGAAGCTCAACAAAAACATCAAACTTTGTGCCTATTAAAATTGGAATTCCGGTATAAAAAAAAATAAAAAATTGCATTAAAAAGCTTAAGTTCGTATAAGTAAATCTAAAAAAAACATAATCCACACTATTATACCTCATTCACTCCAGGCTAAAAAATTGCAACTTTTTTCTCCTAAACAGAACATGATCACTACAGAAATATGCAGTATTTCTAAGTTCAAAGTCAATCTCCTTATCTAACAAACAAAAGAACAGTAGCTGGGCAAAATACAACCTTCTTCTGTCTTGCAACTAGCTAGGGAGGAGTCCTGGAAAGATTTCAAAGAGCTCGATCTAGGCGGCCACCCTAGCTTTGCTCTTCTGCCCCATTGGAGCAGCAGCTTCCATAGAAGCCAAAGAATATGTGCGTCACTAATTGATATGCCTGTATAAAAAATGTTTAAGAACTTTCACCTCTAGTGCATTATATTAATGATAGCATCAAAAGCAAAACAAATATCAAACTGAAATGGAAGATTGACTTGTACTCTTAGGAGTTCTATTAAACCTGGAAAAAAACACCAATATAAATTCATTATATATTAATGATAGCTTGAGTAATCAATATTAGCCAAAAGATATAAGTGTTACATCAAAAGCAAAACAGAAGATGTAGGTAAGATCGACCTATGCCAAAGACCAAGAGTTATCAACCATAGGATTTCTATTTACTGAGAATAGTGTTTTGATTTGATGTCAACCATAGGATTTGCTTGTCATTGTGGTGAGCAGAGCAACTAGGCAAACTAAAACAACTCAAGAGATAAAATTACAAAGAAATAAAATGAGATGGATTGGTGCACACTAAAATTTTTGATAATCATCAAAGAAATTAGGCTTCTACTCGCTCAAATGTGTATCATTAGGGACAACCTCTATATATGTTTCATAACATTGCATTTGATTCTCCATTGCATTTGACATATCTGGATGAAGATTTCCTGAAGTAGAGGAACCTGGAGCAAATACACTCCTAAATAGCCCATGTTTTTGCCTGTTTAGCCCAGGTTTTTGCATACATACAAGAATTAGAAGAAAAACTTGATCTATGCATACATACACACTAAAACTGGAGCAAATACACTCCCAAATAGCCCAGGTTTTTTCATGTTTAGCCCAGGTTTTTTCCTGTTTAGCCCAGGTTTTTGCATACATACAAGAATTAGAAGAAAAACTTGATCTACGCATACATACACATTAAAATGGAGCAAATACACTCCCAACTACACTAAAACTTGATCTATGCATACATACAAGAATTAGAACAAAAAAATGAATACATATATATGCTTCTAAACCACTGCAATATTGGTCTATTTAGCCCATGTTTTTGCCTGTTTCTCTAATAACAAGTAGTTCCAAGAATCCTAAGAGTACTGCCTGGGAGTTTTTCAATGTTTCAATGACTCCTCTAAACTAGGCATCTTCTCTATAAACATCAAGTAAAAATTAATACAAGCATCACAAGTTTTACCTAATTCTCGGGAAAATAATTACAGTGAACAGATATCATTCACCTTTGATTCTCCCTTGACAAATAAATTAACATATGAAATAACTTAAATACAAACAAATTAACATAAATATGGAAATCTGCGATTCCTAAGTAAAGAAGAAATGACCATCATCCGGAATCCTAGAGAAGACAGTAATATATAATTTCAAACTACATGTTCATAGCAGTTGATCGAGATTCATGGCTATACCAAGTGATGATTCCTAAAAGTTAAAACTATTAAAACATCTTAATTATGCATCCTGTAAAGAAAACATTACTCAAAAGGAACATAAGATGAGTTGCTTGCATTCTTTATCCCATGTCCACTAATGACATCTCTTGGAGATTGGATCCCTGTCGCCAATCAAACAAGAATAGATTCTGAATCAAGATTTTGAATGACACGTTGGAGGTTGATTAAGATTGCTGAAAGAATCTCCTGCGTCAATTCATCCTTAACCCTTGATGTGATAGACTTCACAAGGTCCACCGGAACTTTTACACTGATGCCATCAACCAATGTACCATATTTTTGATGATTTCTTGTACTAGATTTTTTAGTTTGACTCCATTTGCCTGATCACGAAGAGCCCCCTATACTAAGCATATTTGTTAATCAAGAGAAATGTGTTCTAAAAATATAAAACATCTACACAGTCGACACCAGGATTCAATCCCTCCAACAACAAAACTTATATAACCATTTCATCATACAAAATCTGAAAAAAAAAAAACAAGTTTCTCATATTGAAATGCACTCCTACATACCTCTACGAATTCAGAATGGGGAAACCCTAGCCCCGCTTTTGAGACAGCTCTTCGATTGAGAGGCGCTGCTTGAATGAAATGGGATCTGAGAGAAAACGAGCTTTAAGACATTGCAGCTGCATGTTCTAGTTGATGGAGAGGCGCTGCTTAAAAGGGGATCGAGCAGAGACAACATGAGCGCTTAGCAAGAGGAGTATACCTTATGGCGCGATCAATATATGATGGCGCTCTCTTCTTCTAGGAAAGCACCAAGGATCTTAAAGGCGGATGCGAGGAAGAGCGATGGAGAACAACTAGCAGGAAGAGGAGATGAAAGCCCTAGATTGTTAAGATCGAGTCGACGCAGAGTAAAAATATATGACGCGGGGCTTAAAAATATATATAAGCGCACCAATATATATATATATATATATATATATATATATATATATATATATATATATATATATATATATATATATATATATATATATATATATATATATATATATATATATATATTATTCTAATATATAGTAGTGTTTAAGCCCTGCAATATTGTGGGAGAAGCAGCTCAAGCTTTTTTATGCTTAAAAAGCTTGAGCTTATATATATTATTCTGATATACATATATATATAATAACATGTTTTTTACGACGTCGTTCTCTAACAAATTCCGGTGTGGTAGCATTTATAATATATAGTAGCGGTTGTAAAAGCGACCTTAAATTTATATTGGTAGCGTTTTTGTAACCGCGACAAAATAACTGATACTGTAGATATGATATATAATAGTAGCGTTTATTTATGTATAGTTGCAGTTAGAAACACTACCATAAATATTGTTTGGTAGCGTTTCTTAAACGCTACAAATTAAGCGCTACCATACGCATGATATGGTGTAGTGACATTTGGTTAAAAGTGAATTAAATTTTGAAATACTAACATCGTCATTATTTTCAAAATTAAATTTAAGTCTAAATTAGTTTTTATTTCATCTATCAAATTTTCTACGCTGTCTACGCCTAATAACGGATTTATACCGGCAGCGTATCAAAACATGGCTGAAATTTCCTTATAAGTTTTTAAAAATTCTCTTCCATTATTTTATTTAAAAGAAGCCACCTGTCATGTTGCTTATAATAGTTAAATTTTTGTAAGATATTTACAAAATTTTCAATTACTAATGAACTAGTTGGATAATATACACCAGATAAACAAGCAGTCGCCTGATAAAAATATTTTAATTAATCCATAAAATTTGATAGGATATCTCAATTGACTTCAGTTAAATCATGAGGATTTAACAAAGTATAATATTTCATAAGAAGTGTTTTTTTTAAACGTTCTTTTTAACATTTTATATGTTGAGTTCTATCTCACAGGCATTTCAAATTGAGGTTTCAAATATTTTTGAACTTGTGCGTGTACAAATATTCTAAAATCTTGACTTCATTGCTTAGTATAATAAATAGGAGCAGGAGGGACATGTCAGCAATCAAGTTAGTTCCTACTTTTTATCTTCTAGTCTTGCTTATTAGTTGTTTAATTGTGCTTATGTAAAACCTCTCTCCCTAAATGACTTATTGGTTCGACGAAACGCTTTTTCGTCGAACGATGTTCGACTTTCGTCAAACGTATTTTGTTTGATTTTCGTCGAACGTATTTTGGTTCGACTTTCGTCGAACGGTTTTTTCATCAACCGAATTTTGTTCGACTTTCTCCGAACGGTGTTCGACTTTCATCGACCTGTGTTCGACGAAAGACGATTGCTATCTCACGATTTTTCATCGATCAGTTTTTCCGGTTGTTGTTTTATGTTGTTGCTGTATCTAGGGGAGGTGATGTCTGAGCAGGTAAGTCAACTCCATAAAAGTGCATTGTTGCAGTTTCTTTTAGTCAGGAGTAGAAGAAAAAGGAAGACTGTTTTTCAGCCTGTAACTTGTCTGAGCAGGTCTGTGTTTCTTCCCTAAATCCTTTAGTCGAATTGAAAAGTTATTTTAGTTTTGGATATGGTTGCAAGTGCGCCTCCATTGGTGGTGATCTAGTGCTGGATCTATCTGTTTATCGTCTCCTTGTTCTCTCAATTTCTTATTTTTTGTTCAAGTTTGGGATTTCTGGTTTCTTGGAATGCTTTGCTTGTCTTGTTGGTGTGATTCAAGTTAACAAAAGTGGTATCAGAGGAAAGGTTGGTTGGTTCGTCCCTGTTCCTTTGTGCAGTCTATCTGTAAAGATTCCCGATCATGGATAGAGTACTTGGAGTTACATCGTTGTCTATCAAACTAAAGAGAGAAAATTTTGCGAGATGGAGATGGGAAGTCAAGAACTTACTGAGGATGCATGGAGTCTGGGATATTGTTCAAAATCCACCGAAAGTGGTGTCAGAAGAGGGAAGAGCACAGTGGGCTAATGTCAGGAAGACGACATATGAAGCAAGTCTCATAAAAGACTACACCGCCACATCTACCATATCAAGGACCTTGGAGGATAGAGATGTGGAGAAGGTTATTGGAGCAGCCAATAGCCATGCTCTATGGGAGATACTTCAGAACTCTTACCAAGGAGGAGGTAGAGTTAAAGAGATGAAGTTGCAGGTGTTGAGAGTCGAGTTAGAGCCGCTTCACATGAAGGACCAAGAGTCCATTGAGTATTTCCATAGAGTTTTGAAGGTGTGCAACGAGATGAAGTTAAATTATGAGGAGGTAGATGAGATCAGGACAGTGTAGAAAGTCCTAAGGTCACTCCCACAGAGATTTGATCATGTTGTTACTGTTATAGAGGAATATAATGATTTGTCCAAGCTTTCACTGGAAGAGCTTAGGAGTTCATTATAATTTCATGAGCAGATCATGAACAGAAGAAAGGAGACCAGTGTTGTGGCTACTACTACTGAGGTGTTGAATTACACCAAGAGCATACCTGCTAAGGGTCACTACACACCTAGAGGGAGAGGCACATTCAGAGGTATAAACAGAGGAGGAAGAGGTGATACTGGAGGAAGAGCACCTGCACCTCATGTAGAACAGCCAGCTAATCAAGGTGGAGGACAGTGGCCAGCTCGAGGGCATGGAAGGACCGGGAGAGGTCAAAATGGAAGAGATTCTGGGAATGGAAACCAAGTTCAATGTTATACATGTCATAAGTTTGGGAATATTTCTACACAGTGCTGGAATAATTTAGAGAAGTTTACTTCTAGACCCGCACCACCCCAGTTGACACAAAAACCATAGAGTAGTTATGAGTGGAACATGGCAATAGTTGAGCATGTTGAGTCAAATTGCATCTTGGGTGCTGATGCTGGGGTTATTGATGCTGAGAGTAGAAGAAACTTGTGGTACTTGGACAACAGGGCTTCCAACCACATGACAGGAATAAAGGAGTTATTTATCGAGCTTGATGAGGATGTGAGCACCGAGGTAACTTTTGGAAATGCTTCTACCATCAAGGTGAAAGGAAAAGGAAGAATTCCTATCAATGGAAAGCTCAATGGTATGGACATGATAGAGAATGTCTACTTTATACCTGGGATCACTTCAAACATCCTTAGTTTGGGATAGCTCATGGAGAGAGGTTATGAGATAACTATGAAGGGGACAGTGATGGCACTTATTGGAGCTGATAGGATAGAGGTGGAATGGGTAGGGATGAAGAAGAACAGGATGTTCATGTTGAACCATGACATGGAGAGGATCTCAGGTTTAAGAGCCATAGTGAAGGATGAGGCATGACTCTGGCACATGAGGTATGAACATCTTGGTTTTGATTGTCTGAAAAGGCTGACAAGGGAAGATGGGGTCCATGGTGTTCCTAGTAGGCTGGAGGAGCCAACCCACATGTGTGAGGCATGTGTACTAGGTAAGTTGACCATGTAATGCCCCAAAACTCGGAAATGATCTGGTAGCATCTTAAGGCCACTCTAGGGCCTGTCAAGGGTAACACGGCCTTAGACACGGGCGTGTCCATGGCTGTGTCCTGCTATGAGTTCGGCTATTTTTTGTGTGGTCAACGAAATGCATTCGATGATCTTTGGAGGTTGGGCACACGGCCTGAGACATGGGCGTGTCCAGGGCCATTTCCTTCTCTATTTCTGCCGGGCTATATCAGCTGAGGAACATGGCCTGGAACACGAGCGTGTACGGGTCAACACGGGCGTGTCAAATATTTACACGGGCGCATATAAGCCCATGTACTGGTCAGAACGTGATGGTTTCCTGTGTCTCTTGAGGGACATGCCCCATGACACAGGCGTGTCATAAGCTGACATGGTCGTGTCAAATAGTACACGGGCGTGTTTGATCCCGTATCCTATTCTGCATTCGAAGATCGTGTTCAAATCGTGAGACACGACCTATGACACGGGCGTATCACAGGCCGTTTTCGGCCCAGGAAATTGATTTTAAGGGCGAATCGAGGCCGTTCGTTTTACTTAGATGGGATCCGACGGCCCAGAACTTTTACTATAGTGATAAGGTCCGAAATGAAGGATTTATTCCTCATTTTCCTTTGACCATTCTCTTTCTAAAGAGTTAGAGAGAGGGGAGAGAAAAGGTTGAAGAAGAAGGAGATATCCGGCCGCTGGTGGAGCTTCGGAGCTACGAATCGCAAGCCGAGTCAAGATCCTTGGAGGCGACGCCGTTGCGGTGCTTTTCATCCGTCTAAGTTTCTTCTCTTCTCCATGTGGCCTAAATGAACCTATAGGATAATGATTATCTTCTTGGACATGTGAAGTCCTCTTCCTTTCTGTATAGGAAATCCCCTCTCGTGAGTATGCAGTGAGTGTGAGGTGTTCCTTCGGGTGGATATGAATAGTCCTCCTAGTTTTGCATGTAGAGTCCGGAATCGAAGTACGCACAAAGGCATGGTGTGTGAAGCCTACCTGGACAAGTTGGTCTGGATTGGTGATGTTTCATTATGCATGTATAGCTGGAGAAGACTCCGTGCCGATGGTTGTTTTCGGGTTTTTCTACGTGGTAGATTGCAACAGGGAACCTTGGGGACTAACCGCAAGGTGCACCCGGAAAACTGGGCAGATGCCTGCTTCTGCCATCTTGGTGGCCTGGGAGCCAACTTGTACATAACTGGGTTATGTATTTTTGTGTGATCGATTTGGGACTCGGGGAAACTTAACCCGCGCTTATGGATTAAATCGTCGTGGCGGTGTGAGCAACGGGTTGAGTGGAACAGTACCCACTCTATGTGGTTTGGTTAAAGAGACCTAAGGTGCTTGGCACTTACCGATGGCATAGAGGGCGGGTCTTAGGCTTCGGCCGGAAAGACTAAAATGCTCGCGATGTTGCCGTCCTGGGGGCGGTGTTGGATCGGGTTCACCGAGAATGTGCCCTGAGAGCACGGGGTGTGTGGCCATGCGAGCCTACGCCTATGGTGAAGTGTGCTTGACTTGTACATTCATTATCTTGTTTGGATATAAAAATAAAATGCAGGGAAGGAGCACCGCCGCCCCGATTTAGGGGTGGGGTCATTATAATTTGGTTAGCTTTAGCTGACCGTTGCTTTTGTTTGTCACCGTTGCGGTGGAATGTTGATTGCATGTACTGCGGAGCCTAGTGGCAAGTAGCGGGCTGTCGCCCATGTTGCTGAGTCGGCCCTCGAAGGATAAAATCAAATGTTTACTTTTATGCTCATGTGTGGCCGGACTAAGTGCCGATGTTTGGAAGTCATTTATTATTTAAAGTAAACTCTTGTAAGGTCATAATGGTAAGTACTTTGTGTATTTATACGCTCATTCCTACTGTGGGTTCTTAGTGGACATTCATGTTGTGGCTTGGGTTCTTATAACTGTTTTAAAAAGCTTTTGCTAGAATGCTCTGAGTTAGGATGCGTGTTCCTTTGGCAGTAATTTGGTATTAATATGTAACTCCACTAGCTGTCCGTGGTATATGGCGTGGGGCCCCGGCCGGACCTTCTGTTATATCCCATATGACGGATGGAGGTGTTACAATTTGGTATCAGAGCCAGGCTTCGGTCTTGCTTATTTGAATTCATAGGCGAATTCTTTTAAGGGGTGGTGAGCAAATGTATGTGCGTCATCATTATAACATGAAAAGAACCCATGAATGTCCACTTAGGAATGAAAATACACTTATTTTGAGGAACCTGAGTGTTCCGATGATTGCTTTTAGCAATCTGTGTGCCACCTAATCAAGGATTTTTGTTACTATAGGTGACTAGGAGCGGTGTTGGACAGCCAGAATGTCCGCAATCGGCGGAGAGCAGTGCACCTAATGATGTGCCTGCAACCACTCCTTCAACAGAAACTATAAGAGTCATAGTAGAAGCGGTGTTTGTAGTGATAAACGCCCAGCTAGCAAGGTAGGTGCAGCACCCAGCTCCTGCGATGGAACAAGAACCGCTTCGAGCAGTAGAGCCTAGATTTATGGAATGCATGGCGGAAGAACCTTTGCCGCCAAGAAGAGCGACAGAAAGACAACTTAAACATGTGATGCGTTTCAGTCCTCCAATATTTACAGGGACTGGAACCCCAACTCAAGCCAAGGATTGGCTCGCTAGAGTTATGAGAATCTTGTCGACAACGGTAACAGAGGAATGGCAGAAGACCACCATAGACACTTTTCAGCTACATGGCGAGGCAAGGTTATGGTGGGAAGATCTGGAGCAGCATCACTTAGTTGGAAGACAACTCGTCGACGTCTCAATCGAGGAATTCTCAAGGTTGTTCTTGGCTAGATACCTACCCTCTGCTGAGAGAATTGAGATGGAGAATCAGTTCCTGAGGTTGAAATAAGGAGACAGTAGCGTGGCTGAGTACCTCTATGAATTTACATGGTTGGGTCGTTACGCTGCACCTACGTTTAGCAATGAGGAGCGTAAGACCAATAGATCCTTTGAGGGTTTAAGCGATGACCTGTGGGTACTACTTTCTGGGCCTATGATGCAAGGTTTCCTAACCTTGGTCAGTTCGGTCGGATCAATGGAAAGAGATTTGAAGAGAATCCAAGGGAGCAAAGACTTGGGTGTGCAGAAGACGGAGTTCAAGGTGCCGAACTCGTCGAAATCTAAGTTCCATAAGTGGAATAAGAAGGCTAGGTCTTCAGGTCCGGCCCCTTGTTCTGGTGAATCTGGGGTAACTACAGGTCGAACCCCGGGCACATGTTACAACTGTGGAAAGCCGGGGCATTTTGCCTGAGAGTGTTGGAGCGGACGTCCAAAGTCTGAGAGGAAGCCTGGAGCAACATACGTGGAAAAGGGGAAGGCGGTGGAGTCAACCACATCCCACTATGCTCCAGCCCAGCCTAGAGTGCACAATCTTGGCCTTCAGGAGGCCATAAAGCAGACTGACGTGGTGACAGGTATGAGTTAATTAAAAGCAGATTAACTTTATATATTTGTTACCCTTTTGCGCGTTAGCTTATGACTGCTTGTGCTAGGCTTTGTTTGATTTTCGAATATCTGGCGAGACACTGTTCGATACGGGAGCTTCACATTCCTTTTTGTCCGAAGGACTTATATCGCGCATCGGGGTACCTTCTTCGATGGCAAGGGACAAATTGGATGTGTTGTTGCCTAATGGGTGTTCAATGTGCGCGGATAGAGTTTGTTGCGTAAATATATGGATTGGGAGTCAAGAGTTTGACTTGCAAGCGTCGCTACTGCCACTAGTGGGGTTCGACGTGATCTTTGGGATGGACTGGCTCTCGGAGCAGCGGGCATATATTGAGTGCAACAACAAGGAGGTAAAATTGGGAACTGATCATGAGACGACATTTGCGGGCATGAAAGGTTTGAGCAAGACTTTGATGTCTGCTCTCCAGGTGGTTAAGGCAGTTCGTGCTAGTGCAGAGCTGTTTTTCACTTTAGTGGAGGCTTCGAAGCCCAAGCCTAGTATGGACAGTATCCCAGTTGTGTTTGAGTATCCTGATGTGTTCCCTGACAATCTCCCTAGATCCCCGTCTCAGTGAGAGATCGACTTCACCATTGAGCTGGTTCCAGGTGAAAAACCTGTGTCACGCACTCCATATCGGTTAGCGCCTAAGGAGATGGCAGAATTGAAACTACAGCTATAAGAGTTGTTGGAGCAGGGGTATGTGCGTACAAGCTCGTCGCCTTGGAGCGCACCGATCCTCTTTGTTAAGAAGAAGGAGGGAAGTTTACAACTTTGCATCGACTACCGGGAGTTGAACAAGCTAACAGAGAAGAATAAGTATCCGATCCCAAGGATAGATGATCTGTTCGACCAGCTTGGGTGGTCGAATGTGTACTCAAAGTTGGATCTGAAATCCGGATACTACCAGATGTGGATAAGCGAATGTGACATCCCCAAGACAGCTTTCAGCACACAGTATGGGCATTATGAGTTCACCGTCATTCCATTTGGGCTGACTAATGCGTCATCCGTGTTTATGGATTTGATGAACAGAATGTTCAGAGAGTACCTGGACCACTTCGTGATAGTATTTATCGACGATATATTGGTGTACTTGCAGTGCGAGGAGGATTATTTCAAGCATCTGCATATGGTGTTGGAGACATTAAGGAGGAATCAACTTTATGCCAAATTCTCCAAATGCAAATTCCGGTTATCCTCGGTAGCATTCCTTAGTCATATAGTTAGTGGAGAAGGGATTGCGGTAGATCCGGCGAAGATAGTTGCGATATGGGAGTGGCATGCGTTATCTTTAGTGGCAGAAGTCAGGAGTTTCCTTGGACTTGCGGGCTACTACAGGCGCTTCGTAGGGAACTTCTCGCAGATAGCGTTACCCCTCACGACTTTGACGAGGAAAGATCAAAAGTTTATGTGGTCGCTAGAGTGTGCGTAAGTTTTCGAGGAACTAAAAAGTCGGTTGACCACGATGCCTATTCTATGTTCGCCAAGTGGTACTAAAGGTTTTGAGATTTACAGTGATGCCTCAGGCAGTGGCTTAAGTTGTGTTCTACTGCAGCATAGGAGTGTAATATCTTATGGCTCGCATCAACTGAAGGTGCATGAGAGGAATTATCGGGTCCATGACTTGGAGTTAGCTGCGGTGATATTTGCCCTAAAGCTGTGGAGGCATTACTTGTACGGTGTGAAGGTCGATATCTATACCGATCATAAGAGACTGAAGTACCTGTTGGATCAAAAGGACCTAAACATGCGTCAGCAGAGGTGGATGGAGTTCCTGGGTGACTACACATTATAGATACATTATGTGCCTGGGAAAGGCAATACGGTGGCAGATGCATTGAGTCGCAGGGCCCCCACACATGCCAATTGGTTGTCGGTTCATGACGAGCGTTTGATTCGGGATTTGGAGGCATTAGAGATCTCTTGTGTTGACAAGAAGATGAGTGCTGAAGCACAATTGAACTGGACAGAGGTGCAGTACGACCTTACTGATAGGATTCGATAGGCTCTGGACTTGGATAGAAACATGAAGCAGACCATGGTTGAGGCTTTGGATGGGTCAAAGTCCCAATTTGTTGTTATTGATGGACTGTTATGGAGGGACAATCGTATGTGCATTCCCAATGTGGGTAAATTGCGGGAGGAATTGATGTACGAGGCTCATCATACCAAGTACTCGATTCACCCTGGGAGCACGAAAATGTATTGTGATATGAAAAAGTTGTTCTGGTGGCCAGGACTTAAGAAGGACGTGACACTTTATGTGGCGAAGTGTCAAACGTGCACCTTGGTGAAGGTGGAGTGCCAGAAGACTGGAGGTTTCTTGAAGTCCTTACCTATCCCAGAGTGAAAGTTTGACGATATTTCAATGGATTTTGTGCATGGGTTGGCAAGGTCGCAGAAGGGAAACGACGCCATCTAGGTGATCGTAGATCGATTGATGAAAGTGTCTCACTTCATTCCAAATAGGAAGGATGATTCGGTGGATAATCTAGCAAAACTTTATGTGGATAACATTGTTCGGCTACACGGTGTGCCCCGCAGCATCGTGAGTGACGGGATGGGCGCTTCATGTCCAATGACTGGAGGTTGGTGCAGCAAATGTTGGGAACCAAGCTGAATTTCAGCATGGCCTTTCATCCACAGACGGATGGTCAGACCGAGAGGGTCAACAGGATGATGGAGGACATGCTTCGCATGCGCATCTTGGATTTTGGAAAGCGGTGGGAAGATCACATGTACATGGTCAAGTTTCCTTATAACAACAACTACCAAGCGAGTATTCGAATGATGGTCTTCGAGGCCCTTTACGGTAGAAAATGTTGCACGCCATTGTCTTGGTTGGAGATGGGTGAGTCAAAGCTGTACAAACGACAAGAAGTGGAAGGCGTCACTTCGTCGGTACAAATAATATGAGAACAGTTGCTGATCGCTCAGGACAGGCAGGTTAAATAATATAATGCCAAGCACAGGAACATTGAGTTCGCTGTTGGCGACTGGGTATAACTGAAAATTAAGCCGTTCAAGGGTGTCTCTCAGGCACGACGCTTGAAGAAGCTGAGTCCGAGGTACCTTGGACCGTTTGAGATTTTAGAGCGAATTGGTGAAACGGCCTATCGGCTAAAGTTATCAGTGGAACTGAGTCGTGTACACGACGTATTCCACATATCAGTTTTGTGGAAGGCGGTGAAAGAGCCTTCACAAGTGATTGTGGTCGATCAGGTACCTGTTGATAGTGGGTTGATGATGAAGGTCAAGCTCGTTCGCATTGAGGACTCTGAAGTCAAGCGACTTCGTAACAAAGACATCAGCATGGTCAAAGTCCGATGGGACAACTGCGGTCGTGAGGAGCTTTCGTGGGAGCGAGAGCAGTCTGAAAGATATGGTACCTAAACACCTAGAGGGGGGGTGAATAGGTGACCTAATCCTTTTCTAACTTTACTGGAAGCAAACAGTTTATTATCACAGATTTTTAACTTTTGCACAGCAATCACAAAGTATTCACAGCATACACAGCACAATCACAGCATAACACAGTGGTTTATAGTGGTTCCCCAAGATATGGGTACATCCACTTTCCCCCTTCGCCTATCTAGCAGTGTACTAGATTCGGCCAAACTCCTCCACTGTCTCAGAACCCAAATTGGTTCCTACACCTCAGGCCCAAAGCCTTACAACTCAGCTTTATCCCAAAGTCTACACTCAGCCAATCAAGGCCTACACTCAGCCAACCAAGGCCTACACTCAGCCAACAAGGCCTACACTCAGCCAACAAGGCCTACACTCAGAGATCTCTATCTCCTACACTCAGGCTAACAAGCCCTACCCTCAGCCTTTATAAATACAGGCTTACAAATCACTCAGATCCAAAGGATCCTACAAGTTAAAATGTATTACAAATAATAACTCTACAACCCAGAAATAAAAGAGAGGAGTTGAGAGTTTCTTGATGAGTTCTTGGAAGAACTCAGCTGGATTCACTCTGACTTAGCTTTCTTCAAAGCTTCTTGAGTAGAACTGAATAAGACTGAATCCTCCTGCAGTTGTTCCTTGAACTCTGCCACTTAAGATCCAGAATGTATCTGAATCCTTCTTCTCAGCCTAGTTCTAGAGGCTGATTTCTTGGATGGAGCCCTCTCTCTCCAACTTCTTAGATCTGCACTTGGACTGCAAGATCTTCTTGATTTGATAACTTGTTCAACAATAATCTGAATCAGTTGATCAACTCTTCAATTCTGAACCACAGTTTCTGTAAACTGTAGGTGCCTATTTATAGGCCTTCTTCATGGTAACCGGCTGGTCCGGTCCATAACTGACTTCTGATATCTCTGACAGGTGCTGTAGACCGGCTGGAACGGCATCTGTCAAATCATCCAGTCATTTCTTGAAAATCTCTAACTGTCTGATAGTGTCGAGACTTTCTGTCTTTAAGTGTCGACACTTATAGTCCAAGTGTCGACACATGCTGTGTAAGTGTCGACACAAGTCTACAAGGTGTCGACACAACTTCTTGTATGTCTCGACACAGATTCTTCTTCATGTGTCGACACTGAAATTGAGTGTCGACACAAGTACTTATTCTTCTAGCTTTTGCTGAATTCTTCTAAGTGTCGACACATCTCCTTTGTGTCGACACATCTTCTTGTGCTGAATCTGTTAAGTGTCGACACTACTTCTTTGTGTCGACACATAGTCTTCTATGTTGATTCTTGCTGAGTGTCGACACAGCTCCTTGTATCGAGACACCTTCTTTTTGTTGAGACTTCAGCTGAGTGTCGACACATTCCTTTAGTGTCGACACTTGTACTTAGAATATTTTGGAGATAATTCTGTTCTTTGCTAAGTGTCGACACAGCTCCTTGTGTCGACACTTTCTTCAAGTGTTGAGTCTTCAGTTGTGTGTCGACACATTGTTCTGGGTGTCGACACATACTTCAAATGTTGACTCTTCTGTTGAGTGTCGACACATTGTGTTGAGTGTCGACACTTACTTCATGTGCTGACTCTTCTGCTTAGTGTCGACACATTGTGTTGAGTGTCGACACTTACTTCATGTGCTGACTCTTCTGCTTAGTGTCGACACATTGTGTTGAGTGTCGACACTTGTACTTAGTCTCTGCAGACTTTTGCTGAGTGTCGACACAGCTCCAAGTGTCGACACTTTCTGGTGTAGACTCAGCTTCTCTGAGTGTCGACACAGCTCCTTGTGTCGACACTTTCTGTCTGCACTTTTCTTCACTGAGTGTCGACACAGCTCCTTGTGTCGACACTTTCTGTCTGGTGTCGACTCTGCATCCCAGGTGTCGACACAATGACTCCAAGTGTCGACACTGCTTGTCTGGGTGTCGACACAAGCCTTCTTAAGTGTCGACACTTTCCCTCTGGGTGTCGACACATGGACTTAGAAACTTTTTGCTTCAGTCCAGTGATTACTTAACCTGCACAAGTAAACTCAACATACATCAAATACATTATGATGTATATCATTGAGTTGGGTGAGGCTTCTTCAAATCAGGTACATTTGACCAATGTACCCAACAATCTCCCCCTATTTGGAGAAGTCATAACCCTTAGTCAATGATATACACCATTCATAATTAAAGATTACAAAATGATGTAAAGCAGATTATTTACAGCAGGGTAAACATAAACATGTAATAATTCACACATGTATACACATTCATTATTTCAGAACAAGAAATAGACACATTCACAGAACAATCATGAAATATATTTATCATATATTGTTCTAACATTTTTCTAATACATCTTCAATGGTTTACAAAAATGTTTTACATTTAAAAGATTACAAAATAATCTTCAAGTAATTTCTTAATCTATTTCTGGTCTGGTTCTTTGATAACTATGCCTTTGCCAGGTTGGACTTGAGCTTTGACAGTGGCTTCAGCAGTTTCAGCAACAGCAGGCTTCTTGCCTTTTAGATCTTTCTGTTTGAGTGCTTCTGCCTTGATCTTCTGCCTCTCAAAGTAGTGATATTTCTTGGGGAAGTACTTGCTAGGCTCCACTGCAGTAGGAGGTAGCTTTCCCATCTTTGCCTTCCTTCTGTATTGAACAATGGCCTCTTGTCTTGTTTCATGTTTCCTCCATTCTGCTTTAGAGAACCACTTGTTCCTTTCATGAGCATTGTCCTTGGCAGCTTTCCAGGCAGTTAAAATGATATTCCTAGAGGTAGGGCTCCACTGTTCAAAATCTGGCTTTTGTTCTGCTTGTTCCCTAAATCTCTTCTTGGACAACCTTGTCTCTTCCTCTTTCTGTAGAGCTTCTTCTTCTTTCTGAAGAGCTGCTTGGATAGCTTCAGTCATAGGCTGAACAACCTTATCCAGAATAACATTAGACTTTCCCTCAGTTGGGCTATACATTGTGCTCACATCTGCTTGAATCATTTCAAAGTCTGGAGGTGGATAAATGACTTGAGCTACTTCTGGTTGCTTACCTCCAAAATAAGCAGGGTTAATGCCTGATTCAGCAACTTCTTGGTCATCACACAGAGGAGGGTATCCAAGTGTAGCCCTGATTGAATTTGATATCCATTTTGCATGCTCAGAACTTGCCTTGACTAACACTCTCTCCCCCTTTATGACTTCTCTGGCCATGTGATCTCTGACATCATCCTTTTGAAATCTAATCTGTGCATCCAAGTACCTGATGCCATCTTTAAAATAAGGTTTAAGCTTTTGAAGTTGTTCAGATATGACCTTTTGGGAGGCTTGGATAGCAGTCTTTACAGCAGTAATTTCCTCTTGAAAGACTTTATCAAATGTAGCTTTAGCAGCATCAGTGGATGTAGAGGGTTCAGCAGCCTTATTCTTTAATTCAGTGACAATAGCATTGTGAGATTCAGTCAAATTATCATTCATTCTTAATTGATTCTCAAGAACATATCCCTGTTTCAATGCTATATCATCCACCTGTGCTTTGATCTTCTCTTGGTGTGTTGCCAAATACACCACTGCATTGCCACCTTTGTGGAAGCAATCAGTCATCTCCTTCTTGTTGAGATTCATCTCAAACCTTATAGATTTTATATCTTGGGCAAGATCAAACTGTAATGATCTGTGCCCTGCATCAACATAAGCCTCTATAGCCTTTCTTTATTCATCAAGTTTTATCTGCATGGCAATCATTAAGGCACTATAATCAATAGTTGGGGCTTGTTGAATTATAGGCTGTGGGGCTATAGATTGCAGAGCTTTCTTGTAACTCTGACTTCTCCTTTTAAAAACATATAATTTCTTCTTCTTTGCCCTAGCACTCTCCTCATCTTCAGAGGCAGAAGTGCTGGCTATCTCAACCCTATCATTAGGGCTTTGAGGTTTTTCAGTTTGCACATCAGGTGCCTTCTCATTTTCTGGCCTAATAGGCTCTTCCAGATCTTGTACTTGCTCCCCCTTAGCAGCAGCAGTCTCTCCTTCAGCAGCTTCTTTGTCCATGTCAAAATCAACTTGATCTAGATTGAGAAATAGATCTTCCATGGTGAACTCTTGAGGTGATTGAGCTGGAGACATTCTTTGTTCTTCAACTACTGGAACAGCAGATGTATCTTTGATAACAACATCTGGTTCTTGACTAGGCAGCTGAGTTTGCTGAGGAACATCAGACAAATCAGCATCTTCTATAAGATATTCTAAAGTTTTTAGGTCAGTGAGTACCTCTTGGATGATGATGGTGGCTTGCTCACTGTCCAGTGTAGATGCTGCTTCTACAACTGGATGCTCCCCCTGGCTTTGATCCCTGTGGATGGGGCTAGCCTGTGGTAGCTCCCCCTGGATCTCAGCTATATCTTGAGTAGCAGGGGTCTTCTCTGCAGCCACTTCCTCTTGATCATCAGGAGTGAAAACAACTTGTTCTTCACTCCCTGAACTGCTGGAGGACTCCTGTACCACAGGAGCTGTTTTTCTCTTTTTCTTAGGAGGAATCTCCTTCTCAGTAATTGTCTTCTCAGGGGTTGGCATGTCCTTTGACAACACCCTGTCCCATCTGGAAAATATCCTTTGATCCATCTTCCTCATGTGGTTGATCTTGCTTCCTGCAGCTGTACTCATTACTTCTGGTATGGTACCAGCTAAGTAGAGACTAATGATCCTGCCCAGATTGGGCTTCTTCAAGCTCTCCTTAATCTTTTCATAAATCACTAGTGACCAGTCTGTTCTTAGAGTAAAGATTATCCTTGTCATAATTTCAAACATATAGGCAGACACTCTGTCATGCCCTCCAGTCTTGCTGAGTAAGACTTTTCCCACAATTTCAGACATGAACTTTCCTTGGTTATTCATGCCTTTCCTGTTAAAGACAGAACCTATCTTCATCTTTGGATCAAGACCACACCAGGTTAAAGCTTCCCTGGTCTTTGAAGCTGTAACCTCTTCTTCATCTTGAATTTTGGGTAGCTGGAGTACCTTCCTCAGACTATTAGGTGAAATCTTGATCTTAGTTCCATGAACTCTGGATTTGATTCTGAATCCAGATTCATCTACGGCAGCTCCATTAAGGAATTCAAGTACTTCCTTCTTCCAAATCTTGGTAGGTTCTGACAGGAGATATTCTAGTCCAGAATCGGCGACTAGGGTTACCACTGCCTGAATTTCTTGATCAGCATCGTCGAACGCGCCTCGCACTAGCTCATAGCCCTCGTTAACGTTCTCCTCAAGCTTAGGAGCCATTAGGGTTTGGAGAATTTGTCTTTAGAAAAGAGAGGTGTCGACACAGCAGTTTTGGTCTCAAAACTTTGAAAGCGTGTCGACAAACAAATACAGAACCCTATTTATACTTGTCTAAGTTTGAAGATGAACAGGCGGGACAACTAACTTAAAATGTGTCGACACAACATATCTCGACACATTGTCGAGACTTTACCTAGAAAATTCTGAGTAAATACTAAGTGTCGACACCACTTGGGATGTGTCGACACCTACTTGACATGTGTCGACACTAACATTCTGAAGTGTCGACACCAACATCCTAGATGTGTCGACACCTTTTTCCTGAAGTGTCGACACCACTATTCTGTGTCGACATAGACTTGTCTATGTGTCGACACCTTTTGACTTAGTCATTTTCAAATCTGTAAACTTACTCTAAGTTTATCATTCCTAGTTCAATTTTGAATCTATTGAACTTAGCTTCTTCTAGTGGCTTAGTAAACATATCAGCTACTTGTTCATCTGTTTTAACATATTCTAATAAAATATCTTCTCTTTCTACATGCTCCCTAAGAAAATGATATTTAATCTCAATATGTTTTGTCCTACTATGGGATACAGGGTTATTAGATATTGAAATAGCACTTGTAGAATCACAGAAAAGTGGAGTTCTACTTACCTGAAATCCATAGTCTTCTAGCTGATGTTGAATCCACAGAAGTTGAGCACAGCAACTTCCTGCAGCCACATACTCTGACTCAGCTGTGGAGATAGCCACACTGGTTTGCTTCTTGCTACTCCATGAAATTAGTCTCCTACCTAGGAATTGACAGGTTCCAGTAGTGCTCTTTCTATCCTCTTTGCATCCTGCAAAGTCTGCATCTGAATAACCTGTTAGATCAAAGTCTTCATTCCTAGGGTACCAGAGGCCTAGATAGGGAGTGCCCTTTAGATATCTCAATATTCTCTTGACTGCAGTCAAATGAGACTCTTTAGGGCAGGCTTGATACCTTGCACAAACACATGTAGCATACATGATGTCTGGTCTACTAGCAGTCAAGTATAATAGGGAGCCAACTATCCCTCTATACAAGGTTTCATCTACAGGTTTCCCTGCATCATCCTTGCTTAGAGACATACTTGACCCCATAGGAGTCTTCATGGTACTGGATGAATCCATACCATACTTCCTTATGAGTTCTAGGGTGAACTTGGACTGACAAATGGATAAACCACTTTCAGTCTGTTTAACTTGGAGACCCAAGAAAAACTTCAGCTCTCCCATACTACTCATCTCAAACTGACCTTGCATAAGTTTTGCAAACTTTTTGCAAAGGCTGCTTTCAGTAGACCCAAATATAATGTCATCTACATATATTTGGACAAGTATGACTTTGCCTCTATATTCCCTAAGGAATAGAGTCTTATCTATTTTCCCCCTTGAGAACTTGTTCTCAATGAGGAAACTAGATAGGGTTTCATACCAAGCCCTAGGGGCTTGCTTTAACCCATATAAAGCTTTCCTAAGTCTATAGACATAATGAGGTAGAGTTGGATCAACAAAACCTGCAGGCTGCTCCACATAGACTTCTTCTTTAAGATTACCATTTAGGAATGCTGACTTGACATCCATCTGGTATACCTTGAATCCTTGATAGGTTGCATAGGCCAAGAACATCCTTATGGCTTCCAGTCTGGCTACTAGAGCAAAGGTTTGATCAAAGTCTATACCTTCTTCTTGCCTATATCCTTTAGCAACCAGTCTAGCTTTATTCTTAATGATGACCCCTTGTTCATCCATCTTATTCCTGTAGATCCACTTAACTCCTATTACATTGTGGTCTTTAGGTTTAGGAACAAGTTCCCAAACCTTGCACCTCTTGAACTGATTAAGCTCTTCTTGCATTGCTTTAGTCCATTGTGGATCTTGTATTGCTTCTTCAAATTTCTTAGGTTCAACTTGTGACAGAAAGCTGGAATAGATTGCTGCATTCATGTTTCTACTCCTGGTTTGAACTCCTTGTCTTGGATCTCCAATAATCAGCTCTACTGGATGATCTCTAAGATGCCTGTGAACTGGAGCCATCCTAACTTCTGGTTGAACCACTTCAGCATCTGCATCATGCTGTATTCCTTGTATTTCTTCAGCAATTGGCACATGTAGTTCTCCCCCTGGACAACAGCTACTCTCCTCTCCTTGCTGTCTTGCAGCAGGCACTTCTTCTATAGTAAGCTTGTCCATTTTCTTTGATAAACCTGTGGGGCTGCATACACTGCTAGACAACTCATTATTAATAAGTTTAGTCTCATCAAAAACTACATGCACAGATTCTTCTACAACTTGTGTAGACAAGTTGTAGACTCTATATGCCTTACTATTATTGTTGTACCCAACAAAAATTCCCTCTTGGGACTTGGCAGCAAACTTAGTTAAGTAAGACTTCCCATTGTTAAGTATGAATCATTTGCAACCAAAGATCCTGAAATAGGATAGGTTTGGTTTCCTGCCTTTCACAACTTCATAGGGGGTCTTGTTTATCCCTTTAGTGATGGTATCCCTATTTATAACATGGCATGCAGTGTTAACTACTTCAGCCCAGAAATACTCTGGCAGTGATGTATCACTTAGAAGGGTTCTACCAGCCTCTATCAAGGTCCTATTCTTCCTCTCAGCAATGCCATTTTGCTGAGGTGTTCTAGGTGAAGAGAATTCTTGAAATATCCAAAAGTCTTCACATAGTTTTGTCATGCTTTCAGACTGAAACTCAGTACCATGGTCACTTCTAATTTTGACCACAGTACTATTTAGTTCATTCTGAATTTGCTTGACAAAGCTGTAGAAGACACTAGGTGTTTCAGATTTCTGTCTTAAGAAGAACACCCAGGAAAACCTTGAGTAGTCATCTACAACTACAAGGGTATAGACCTTCCTACCTAAGCTGTGAACTGGCATTGGACCAAAGAGATCCAAATGCAAGAGGTATAAACACCTCACAGCATCTTTGATTTCTATGCTTCTAAAGATGGATTTAGTCTGCTTGCCCTTTTGACAAGCTGAGCAAATACCATCTTTGACACACTTAACTTGAGGACCATTCCTCACTAACTCTTTGCTAAAGAGTTTGCTAATAGTCTTGTAGTTAAGATGGGCAAGCCTCTCGTTCCATTTGACACAATGAGAAACTGTCTCATCAGCTACAAGACAAACTGGAGAACCATTGTTCTCAATCATAATGTCTAGGCAGTAGACATTCCTTTTCCTATAACCTGTCAAAATGATCTCTTGATCACTTGACCTCTTGATATGACAACTATTTTTAACAAATGAGATGTCATACCCTACATCACTTAATTGACTTATACTTATTAGGTTGTGTTTCAACCCTTTAACATAAGCCACTTGAGTAATGGTAACTAAGTTTGTAGAAATGTTACCAAATCCTTTGATGATTCCTTTTTCAGAACCACCAAAGGTAACCTTAGAACCATCTTTGATTGGTATGTAGTCCTTTAGTAGTCCCCTTGTTCCAGTCATATGTCTGGAACATCCACTGTCCAAGTACCATGTTGGGGTATGGCCACTTGGACTCACCTGCAAAACAAATTAATGAACCTTAGAACCCAAAGTATTCTTGGGTCCTTGGTGATTGTTAGTTTGCAATCTGACAAAACTACCTACTGGCTTTCCACCAGGTAGCTTGCTACTCACTTTGGCACTGACATTGTGCCAACAGTCCACTGCAAAATGGCCAATCTTGCCACAACACCAACATTCAAACTTGTTGTACCTTTGCTTAGGTACTGCCTTGGCTGTCTTGTCTACAGCAGGCTTGTTGAATGTTGGGGCTTTGCCCTTGGACTTAGACTTGGACTGCTCAGTCCTTGCAGGTCTAATAAAGCCCAGTCCAGCCTTGCCTTTATGATGAACAAATTCATCAATTAAAGGTAACACTGACTTAGGTTTAGAAAACCTAGCAACAAGCTCTCTCTCTTTCTGAAGATTGATCTCCAGACTCTTAATTTGATCATTCTTAAATGATATAGGACCCATCTGAATCACTGTTATGTGTTTCAGCCTAGCTATCTCATTCAACTTTTGATCAAACTGCTTCTCAAAATCTGTTGCACCAGCTTTAAGTTCAGCAATTTCCTTTGCCTGACTTTTGGCTAGGGATTTGCTTTTCTTGTAAGCTTGCAACAGCACCTTATATTCATCTACAAGTAGATGAATATCATCCTCAGACTCAGATACATTCTCATCACTTGATGAAGAAGAATCTGAATCTGAACTAGAACAAGAAACTGAATTTAAACTTGAACTTTGTACCTAACTGGGTCCTGGCTGCTCCAGGATTTTGGCACTCTCTGTCAAAGCCATTAGCCCTTGGCATTAACTGTCTTCTTGTTCATAGATAGACTCCATTAACTGCATGAATTCTTCCTCTTCTTCTTCAGCAAACAGCCCTATGTAGGCTTCAGCATCAGACTCAGATTCTGAAGATGAAATGTTTGATAGAGTCTTTTCCTTCTTGGCTACTAAAGACTTCTCTTTCTTCCCTTTGAAGTGAGTCTTTTTCCTGTCACCAGAATCCTTTCTCTTCTCTGGACAATCTGCAATAACATGACCCTGTCTATTGCAGCAATAACACACTATCTTAGATCCAGTTGCCTTGCTTGACTTTGTCCTCTTCCTGTCTTTCTTTGAAGGCCTTTTCTCCTGATGAAAGACTTCCTTTCCCTTTGAAGAAGAAGGTCTTGACCTCCACTGTTTCTTTTCCAAAAACTTTTGAAAGTGTCTAGTGAAAGCAGCAAAGTCTTCATCACTTTCACTGCTCTCATTCTTTGTGCTGAAAGACTCATCAGATTCTGATTCAACTACCTCTGGAGGTGGAGTTGAAGACTTATTCCTGCACTTTCTGGGAACATCCGCCTTGAAAGCAACTGTTCTTTCCTTGTGCTCAGTCCTTGTTGATTTCTCCTCCTCTTTTCTCACAGTCAATTGCATCTCATATGACAATAACTTGCCAAACAGTGTAGGAGGAGGAATTTCCCCCAACTTAGCCATTTCTCTTATGGCACAGATCTTTGTGTCCCAATCTTTGGTTAGGGACCTTAAGAACTTATCATTTAGTTCATAGTTACTGAACTCTCTTCCATAAGACATGAGTTCATTAACTATTCTGTAGAACTTCTTGTAGCACTCAATTATGCTATCACCTTTACCTTGTCTAAAGCTCTCATACTCCTGATTTAGCAAGGATTTTCTATCTTGCCTGACTTCTTCAGATCCTTCCATATACACTATAAGAGTGTCCCACATCTCTTTAGCTGTCTTACAGTGTATAAGATTCTGAAAAATTGCATCATCTATGGCACTTACAATAATGTTTTGTGCCCTCTTGTCCATTGTAGCTAGGACAATCTCATCCTTAGTCATCTCATAGAAATCCTTTGGAGTTCTCTGATTTGAATCCAAAACTGAAATCTTCATTGGCACATAAGGCCCTTCTTTTACTGTGATGTAGATTCTAGGGTCAGAGGCTTCCATAAATAGCCTTACCCTTTCTTTCCAGATCTCAAAGATCTCTTTCCTGCATATGGGTAATTTCATGGAACCCAATTCCTTGTGATTCTCAGAAGAACCCATGTTTCTTGATTTTTCTTGAATTTCTTGAATCTGTGTTGCCTTACACTGAATCTGCCAAACAGGATCTCCTCAGACTGTTAGTCCTTGTTTTGAGGAACCTGGCTCTGATACCACTTGAAAGATATGGTACCTAAACACCTAGAGGGGGGGTGAATAGGTGACATAATCCTTTTCTAACTTTACTAGCAGCAAACAGTTTATTATCACAGATTTTTAACTTTTGCACAGCAATCACAAAGTATTCACAGCATACACAGCACAATCACAGCACAACACAGTGGTTTATAGTAGTTCCCCAAGATATGGGTACATCCACTTTCCCCCTTCGCCTATCTAGCAGTGTACTAGATTCGGCCAAACTCCTCCACTGTCTCAGAACCCAAATTGGTTCCTACACCTCAGGCCCAAAGCCTTACAACTCAGCTTTATCCCAAAGTCTACACTCAGCCAATCAAGGCCTACACTCAGCCAACCAAGGCCTACACTCAGCCAACAAGGCCTACACTCAGCCAACAAGGCCTACACTCAGAGATCTCTATCTCCTACACTCAGGCTAACAAGCCCTACCCTCAGCCTTTATAAATACAGGCTTACAAATCACTCAGATCCAAAGGATCCTACAAGTTAAAATGTATTACAAATAATAACTCTACAACCCAGAAATAAAAGAGAGGAGTTGAGAGTTTCTTGATGAGTTCTTGGAAGAACTCAGCTGGATTCACTCTGACTTAGCTTTCTTCAAAGCTTCTTGAGTAGAACTGAATAAGACTGAATCCTCCTGCAGTTGTTCCTTGAACTCTGCCACTTAAGATCCAGAATGTATCTGAATCCTTCTTCTCAGCCTAGTTCTAGAGGCTGATTTCTTGGATGGAGCCCTCTCTCTCCAACTTCTTAGATCTGCACTTGGACTGCAAGATCTTCTTGATTTGATAACTTGTTCAACAATAATCTGAATCAGTTGATCAACTCTTCAATTCTGAACCACAGTTTCTGTAAACTGTAGGTGCCTATTTATAGGCCTTCTTCATGGTAACCGGCTGGTCCGGTCCATAACTGACTTCTGATATCTCTGACAGGTGCTGTAGACCGGCTGGAACGGCATCTGTTAAATCATCCAGTCATTTCTTGAAAATCTCTAACTGTCTGATAGTGTCGAGACTTTCTGTCTTTAAGTGTCGACACTTATAGTCCAAGTGTCGACACATGCTGTGTAAGTGTCGACACAAGTCTACAAGGTGTCGACACAACTTCTTGTATGTCTCGACACAGATTCTTCTTCATGTGTCGACACTGAAATTGAGTGTCGACACAAGTACTTGTTCTTCTAGCTTTTGCTGAATTCTTCTAAGTGTCGACATATCTCATTTGTGTCGACACATCTTCTTGTGTTGAATCTGTTAAGTGTGACACTACTTCTTTGTGTCGACACATAGTCTTCTATGTTGATTCTTGCTGAGTGTCGACACAACTCCTTGTATCGACACACCTTCTTCTTGTTGAGACTTCAGCTGAGTGTCGACACATTCCTTTAGTGTCGACACTTGTACTTAGAATATTTTGGAGATAATTCTGTTCTTTGCTAAGTGTCGACACAGCTCCTTGTGTCGACACTTTCTTCAAGTGTTGAGTCTTCAGCTGTGTGTCGACACATTGTTCTGGGTGTCGACACATACTTCAAATGTTGACTCTTCTGTTGAGTGTCGACACATTGTGTTGAGTGTCGACACTTACTTCATGTGCTGACTCTTCTGCTTAGTGTCGACACATTGTGTTGAGTGTCGACACTTACTTCATGTGCTGACTCTTCTGCTTAGTGTCGACACATTGTGTTGAGTGTCGACACTTGTACTTAGTCTCTGCAGACTTTTGCTGAGTGTCGACACAGCTCCAAGTGTCGACACTTTCTGGTGTAGACTCAGCTTCACTGAGTGTCGACACAGCTCCTTGTGTCGACACTTTCTGTCTGCACTTTTCTTCACTGAGTGTCGACACAGCTCCTTGTGTCGACACTTTCTGTCTGGTGTCGACTCTGCATCCCAGGTGTCGACACAATGACTCCAAGTGTCGACACTGCTTGTCTGGGTGTCGACACAAGCCTTCTTAAGTGTCGACACTTTCCCTCTGGGTGTCGACACATGGACTTAGAAACTTTTTGCTTCAGTCCAGTGATTACTTAACCTGCACAAGTAAACTCAACATACATCAAATACATTATGATGTATATCATTGAGTTGGGTGAGGCTTCTTCAAATCAGGTACATTTGACCAATGTACCCAACACAGTCCATGCTTGAGGAGTATCCCAAGCTCTTGTACTCGGGTACCGTTTAAGTTTGAGTACTTTTCATTTTATAATTTTGGGACAAAATTCATTTAGTGGGGGGGGGGGCGAATTGTAATGCCCCAAAACTCGGAAATGATCTGGTAGCATCTTAAGGCAACTCTGGGGCCTGTCAAGGGTCCCACGACCTTGGACACGGGCATGTCCATGGCCGTGTCCTGCTACGAGTTCGATAATTTTTCGTGTGGTCGACAAAATGCATTCGATGATCTTTTGAGGTCGGGCACATGGCCTGAGACACGGGCGTGTCCACGGCCGTGTCCTTCTCTGTGTCAGCCGGGCTATGTCGGGTGAGGAATATGGCCTGGAATACGGGCGTGTACGGGTCGACACGGGCATGTCAAATATTGACATGGGCGTGTCCAAGCTTGTGTCCTGGTCGGGACTTGACGGTTTCCCGTTTCGCTTGAGGGACACGCCCCGTGACACGAGCGTGTCATAAGCTGACACAGACACGCCCGTATCCTGTTCTGCATTCGACGATTGTGTTCAGATCATGAGACACGACATGTGACACGAGCACGGAAGTGTCACAAGCCGTGTTCGGCCCAGGAAATTGATTTTAAGGGCGAATCGAGGCCGTTCGTTTTACTTAGATGGGATCCAATGGCCCAGAACTGTTCCTGCAGTGATAAGGTCGGGAATGAAGGGTTTATTCCTCATTTTTCCTTTGACCATTCTCTTTCTAAAGAGTTAGAGAGATGGGAGAGAAAAGGTTGAAGAAGAAGGAGAAATCCGGCCGCCGGTGGAGCTTCAAAGCTCCGAATCGCAAGCCGAGTCCAGATCCTTAGAGGCGAGGCCGTTGCGGTGCTTTTCATCTATCTAAGTTTCTTCTCTTCTCCATGGAGCCTAAACGAACCTCTAGGGTAATGATTCTCTTCTTGGACATGTGAAGTCCTATTCCTTTCTGCATAGGAAACCCGCTCTCGCGAGTATGCGGTGAGTGTGAGGCGTTCCTTCGGGTGGTTATGAATAGTCCTCCTAGTTTTGCATGTAGAGTCCAAAATTGAAGTACAGACATAGGCATGGTATGTGAAACCTACCCGGACAAGTTAGTCTAGATCGGTGATGTTTCATTATGCATGAATAGCCGGAGAAGACTCCATGTCGATGATTGTTTTCGGGTTTTTTTACGTGGTACATTGCAACAGGAAACCTTGGGACACTAACCCCAAGCTGCACCCGGAAAACTGGGAAGATGCGTGGTTCTTCCATCTTGGTGGCATGGGAGCTAACTTGTACATAACTGGGTTATGTATTATTGTGTGATCGATTCGGGGCTCGGGGAAGCTTAACCCATGCCTATTGCTTAAATTGTCATTGCGGTGTGAGAAACGAGTTGAGTGGAACCGTACCCACTCTATGTGGTTCGGTTAAAGAGACCTAAGGTACTTGGCACTTACCGATGGCATAGAGGGCGGGTCTTAGGATTCGACTGAAAAGACTAAAATGCTCATGATGTTGCCGTCCTGGGGGCGGTGGTGGACCGGGTTCACCTAGAATGTGCCTTGAGAGTATGGGGTGTGTGGTCGTGCGAGCCTACGCCTGTGGTGAAGTGTGCTTAACTTTTACTTTCACTATCTTGTTTGGTTATACTAATAAAATGCAAGGAAGGAGCACCGCCGCCCCGATTTATGGGTGGGGTTGTTATAATTTGGTCAGCTTTAGCTGACTGTTGCTTTTGTTTGCCACCATTGCGGTGGAATGTTGATTGCAGGTGCTGTGGAGTTTAGTGGCAAGTAGCGGGCTGTCGCATATATTGCTGAGTCGACCCTTGAAGGACAAAAGACAATGTTTACTTTTATGCTCATGTGTGGCCGGCCTGCGTGCCGATGTTTGGAAGACATTTATTATTTAAAGTAAACTCTTGTAAGCCCATAAGGCCAAGTACTTTGTGTATTTGTACGCTCATTCCTATTGTGGGTTCTTAGTGGACATTCATGTTGTGGATTGGGTTCTTATAACTGTTTTAAAAAACTTCCGCTAGAATGCTCTGAGTTAGGATGCATGTTCCTTTGGCAGCAATTTGGTATTAATACGTAACTCCACTAGTTGTCCGTGGTATATGACGGGGGGCTCCGGTCGGACCTTGTGTTATATACAATGTGATGGATGGGGGTGTTACAGGCCAAGCTTCTGTTCCCAAAGGAAAGTCATTGGAGAGCAAAGAGAATCTTACAATTGGTTCATTCAGACATTTGTGGGCCGATCACACATGTTTCTACAGGCGGCAATAGGTAATTCCTAACCTTCATTGATGATTTTTGCAGGAAGTGTTGGGTGTATCCCATCAGGCAAAAGAGTGAGGCGTTTGAGTCTTTCAAATAGTTCAAAAGTTTGGTTGAGGTGGATACAGGCATGAGGATTCAGTATTTGAGGACAGGTAGGGGAGGTGAGTACCTTAGCCAGGAGTTTGTTCAGTTCTATGATTATGCAAGGATCAAGAGACAGCTTACTTCACCCTACACTCCACAATAGAATGGAGTGGTTGAGAGGAAGAACTGCACTTTGATATAGATGTGTAGGTGTATGCTCAGAGGAAAGCATATGTCAAAAGTTTTTTGGGGAGATGCTTTGTAGACAGCTTGTTATGTGTCAAACAGGTGCTCCACAAAGTCTATAATAAGGGGAACGTCATAGGAAGCATGGAATGGCTTCAAGCTAAATGTGAGTCACATGAAAGTTTGGGGGAGCATTGCTTATGCTCTAAAGACTGGGCCAAATCTGAGCAAACTGGAAGAAAAAGCCAAGAAATTGATCTTTATTGGCTATGATCAAAGGAGCAAGGGATACAAGTTGTATGACACTATGGAGAAGAAACTTATGGTGTGTCGAAATGTGAAATTCGATGAGGCAGCTGAATGGGAGTGGTCAAAAGGCAAGGAGAAGGTTGAAGAAGAAGTTGAGGCCCCTTTAGTGATGGAGACAGAAGCTAGTGCCAGTGGTACTGTTCTACACTTTACTGAGGAAGAAGGAGAGCCCAGAAGGAAGAAAATTAGGTCACTTGGAGAGATCTATGAGGTAGCCCCTACAAATGATGAGTTCAGCTTGTTTTGTTTATTTGGTGATACAGAGCCTTTGACCTATGAGGAAGCAATGAAGATTGTTGGATGAAGGAAATCCATGGATGAGGCGATGAAGAAGAACATCACTTGGGGGTTAGCTGAACTTCCCAAAGGAAAGAAGCCCATTGGTGTGAAGTGGGTCTCCAAGGTGAAGAAGGATGGAGCTGGAGAGGTGCTGAAGTACAAGGCCAGACTTGTGGTCAAGGGCTACAAGCAAAAAGAGGGAATAAACTACGATGAGGTATTCTTACCGGTTGCCTGGATAGAGACCATTCATATGTTTATTGCCATGACAGCACAGAGGAAGTGGGATCTTCATCAGATGCATGTCAAGTCTGCTTTCTTGAATGGAGATTTGGAAGAGGAAGTGTACATTGAGCAGCCTCCTGGTTATCCAGAAGCAAAGGGAAAGAAGCAAGTGCTCAAAGGTAATATATGGTCTCAAACAGGTACCAAGAGCGTGGAATAAGAGGATTGACACATTCTTACATGAGCAAGGGTATGTGAAGTGCCCTTATGAACATGCAGTTTATGTGAAGGAAAGTGAGAAGGGGACACTTTTCCTATGTCTGTATGTAGATGATTTGATCATCTTGGGGAGCAGTGACTATGTCGTGAGGAGCTTCAAGGAGATGATGAAGCAGGAGTTTAAGATGACAGATTATGGTGAGCTTACCTACTTTCTAGGTATTCAGGTAGTGCAGTGTGATGAGGGCATCTTCATTTCCCAGGAGTCAAATGCTAGAGAAATTTTGAAGAAGTTTAGTATGATTGGGTGTAACCCAGTGGGGACACCAATGGAGCCAAGCACACAACTGTCCAGGCACGATGAGGGAGAAGTTGTTGACCTACATATTTCAAGAGCCTAGTGGGGAGTTTGAGGTATTTGACTTGTACCTGACCTGATATTTTATATGTAGTGGGTATTGCGAGCAAATTCATGTAAAACCCTATGGAGACACACCTGGCAGTGTCTAGCAGGATACTGAGATATATCAGAGGCACTTTGAGTTTGGCCTCTTTTACAAGTGCAGTGCAAACAGCAAGTTGATTTGCTACAGTGACAGTGACTGGAGCAATGATGTTGATGAGAGGAAGAGCACTATGGGATTTCTCTTCTATTTGGGAGAAACACCCATTACTTGGTTTAGTAAGAAGCAGAAGATAGTAACTCTTATTTCATACGAGGCAGAGTATGTTGCTGCCAGCGCATGTGTGTGTCATGGAGTATGGCTGAAAAGGTCGATGAAATCTCTGAGATTGGATGGTGATGAAGCTGCTATAATTTTTGTGGACAATCGAGCTGCGATTGAACTGGCAAAGAATCCTATGCATCACGAGAGGACCAAACATATTGACACTAGATTCCACTTAATCAGACAGCAGGTAGAAGCTAATGTAGTTCACTTGGAGCATGTGAGGACCAATGACCAGTTGACAGACATTTTCACAAAGCCTTTGAAGGTGGAGTTATTCAAGAGGATGCGTGACAAGCTGGGAATGCTGAAGAAGGAGGAGCTTAACTTGGGGTGGAGTAATTTCAGCAATCAAGTTAGCTCCGAGTTTTTATCTTCTAGTCTTGCCTATTAGTTGTTTAATTGTGCTTATATAAAACCTCTCTCCCTAAATGACTTATCGGTTCGACGAAATGCTTTTTCGTCAAACGGTGTTCAACTTTCATCGAACGTATTTTGTTCGATTTTCGTCGAACGTATTTTGTTTCGACTTTCGTCGAACGGTTTTTTGTCGACTGAATTTTGTTTGACTTTCGTCGACCTGTGTTCGACAAACGACAATTGCTGTCTCATGGTTTTTCATAGATCGATTTTTCCGGTTATTGTTTTATGTTGTTGCTGTATTTAGGGGAGGTGATGTCTGAGCAGGTAAGTCAACTCTCATAAAAGTACATTGTTGAAGTTTATTTTAGTCAGGAGTAGAAGAAAAAGGAAGACTGTTTTTCAGCCTGTAGTTTGTCTGAGCAGGTCTGTGTTTCTTCCCTAAATCCTTTAGTTGAATTGAAAAGTTGTTTTAGTTTTGGATATGGCTGCAAGTGTGCCTCCATTGGTGGTGATCTAGCATTGGATCTATCTATTTATCATCTCCTTATTCTCTCGATTTCTTATTTTCTGTTCAAGTTTGGGATTTCTGGTTTCTTGGAATGCTTTGCTTGTTTGTTGGTGTGGTTCAAGTTAACAGGACAGGTATAACCCTATCTACTATAGTGTCCTACATCCTAGGTTGCTTCCCTAAAGTGGTAGTCAACAATGCCTGCATCTGTTCTTGTATCACTACCATATGACTTGATAGAGTCTCATTGCTCTGACGTAGCTCCTCGATCATTGCCTCACTATGTGCACTCAAAGACAAACCCTCAGACTAGGGAGTCAACCTCAGCATTTGATGCTTCAGAGCTCATTTCTATGAATATGAACGAACATCTCATCAAAACTTAGCATAATGCTAGAATTACGTAACTTAGATCAAACCAAAAATATATAGACACTTAATCTTGCTACTACCTTGCTCTGAGACTCTCTATGAATGATGTTATGCTTAACTTAGGATGATATATCATTGTTCCTTGAATCTTGTGCATATAATATGAAAATGTGAATGCTTAAATCTTCATTTTAAATCATGTGTGTATGAGTGTCATCATGTAGATCATAACTTGACATGCATGCTTTTGCAATACTATGCCTTGCATGTTGTGCCATGCATTCTAAAATATCCTTAATGCATGTCATGAGCGACATACACATGAAATATTATGCATCCCATACTACATAATATTGCATGTTACAAAAAAATAAAATCTAATGAGCATCCATGTGATAATGTCAAGTCACTCATTTCAACTTAGCAGTCACATGTTGCTATGCCTATGAGAATCCATATATAAACACATAATATGCATCTCATACTACAAAATATGACCATTATACTTCTATTATGCTTATGAGTGTAGTGTTCATGCTTCAGCTAAGACATACTGATGACACTTTGGTGTGTGTATGCAATAGAATAAGATTTTTAAAACAAATGGATGTTCAACTAACCCGTCTAGCAAACCAAACCTACCTAGCTCTGATACCAACTGTCACAACCTGTATTTTCTCAATATAGAAATATATTATTAGAGTGAGAGAAAAATACACGTTATGATGTCATGTCGTATAGGGGACAACTACAGACGCTCAGGTAGTTTCATCCTTTCATTTATTTTCATAAAAGACATATATATTTATGTTGAAGAACATGATATAAGTTTAAAGTCAAAGACCGTATCCCTCAGTTTAGTGGATCAGCTAGTCCATAAGTAGAAAAGTATATACTCAGCGAAAAATATATAGAGTTTAATTCAAATTATCCTACATGAGCATGAAGACCCAATAATATCCTAATGATGTGCAAATTTACAAATTTAGTATAAGTAGAAGAAAACTATTAAGATCTTCAAAATAGGGTGACATTTAGTTGAAACAAATGTTATGAGTATGAGTTAAGATGCAGATTTTTTATACGTGTTATAATAACTAATATACATCATAACATAAAATCTTCTTAGAGAGCAATGCAACATCAACAAAAAGTAGTACTAGCAAAAATAACAAATAACAGTCTAACACATAAAGAAACTATGCTATGAGCGCTAACAATCTGACACGAACCCATAACACCAAAAGAAAAGGTTAAAGATACACCACAAAGTCAAGGCAAAAATAATAGACTATCTCTCACTGATGAGAGGAAAGGGGAATCTGCTACTGAAGCCTGGAAGAAAAGAACTCGATCAACCATAACTACTACTAATCTGAACCCAAGGCATTCAAAAAGAGGAGAATGCCTCAACACAAAGGTGCAAAAGGTAACACATAGAGTTTATGAGATTAATAATCTTAAGCAAATTACCAACCCAACGAGAATAGTTGTGCAACAACAATAAAGAAAGATCATATGCATAGTGAGTATAATTTGTTCAACATGAAATGGTTATATGAGATAAAGACTTCACCAAGTGTAATAAGTATTCATATAAATAATCATATATATATATATATATATAGAGAGAGAGAGAGAGAGAGTAAAAGAGACTAATCGGCTCGAAGAGTGGATCATTAAAACTGGACATAAAACGGTACTGAGGTGATGTCATTCTTTCCAACACAAACCATCAAACCAAAACATCCAAAGAAAAAGGAATTATATGTAACATCTCATTTCGTGATAGTGCCCTCGAACGAATTTTGAGTCAAGAAAATTGACCCGGGCTCGGGAAGCGTCGAGTGAGTCGAGTGAACACAACACCACTCGACGAATTTAACTTAGAAAATACTCAGAAAACTTTAGGCGTCGGGTGATCTCGACTCCATTTGAAAAGGTGTCGGGTGATCTCGATGAATTTAACTTAGAAATACTTGGAAAACTTTGGGTGTTGAGTGATCTTGACGCCATTCGATGAAGCATCTAGTGAACTCGACACAACTTAAGGTGGCGTTGAGTGGTCTCAATGCACTTGATGGCTTTTTACTTAAACTCTGCGGGATGATGTTGGCGTTGAGTGGTCTCAATGCCATTCAACACGGCGTTGAGTGATTGCAACACCACTCAACTCTTTAACTTAAAATAGCTGGAATGCTGACGGTATTGAGTGGTGTCAACACCACATAACGCAGCATTGAGTGGTGTCGACACCACTCAATGCAGCGTTGAGTGGTTTCGACACCACTCGATGCTTTTGTTTAGAGTGTTGAAGGCGTTGAGTGGTGTCAACACCACTCAACACGGCGTTGTGTGGTGTCGACACCACTCAATGCTTTTGCTTGGAGTGCTGAAGGCATTGAGTGGTGTTGACACCACTCAACGCGGCATTGAGTGGTGTCAACACACTCAACACTTTTGTACATGATAATTTTTTAGTATGAAAATTATGTTGACCGGTTCACTTGTATATGGGCTGAACCGAGTTCAGGATAAAATGGTAATGAGACATTTATCTCTACAGTAAAACTATATAATCTATTCATCATTTCAAGAAAATATATTTATGGCAATGATTGACAGTCCAATATATGGCTGACATGTGGCTGCATGAGGAGTTATGATGTCGGTTATGCCCAACCACTCCTCTTAAGTCAAAGCCTTTAAATCAGCCAACATCACCTCCATTCCAGCCCACCATCACCTTCAGTGAGCCCTAAGAAGCAGAGGATTAGCCAGAGAAAACATCAAACGAGCTAACTCGCTGGAGCAAGGGTAGGCCATGCACACTACCGCCAAACCCCCCATCAAGCTCATCTAAGGGTTCGTTTCTCCTCCCCTCCATCTGTGCTAGCTATCTAAATCTTTTAGGAGAGATATTGGGCTCAAATGATCCTGATGCCATGTGAGAGAGAGCATGCCAAGCATTTCTTATTACCCGGGTTCGCCGGAGGAGCCATCTCTGGCAGCCACGTCGCCAGAAAACGCTAGTCGCCACCTCAATGGAGGTGGTGGTGACAATCACTGGCGGTAGTGGCGGCCAGAAGGCCGGGAAATGCAAGATCTATCTGGTCCAAGTCGGGGCAATCTAGACCTTTGGCTCATTGGAGAAGACCCAATGCCCTTGATTATTTTATGAAATAATTAAAAATGTATTTTCTATCCCAGCTTATACAGTCAACTCACATACAATATTTAGGCCTCTTAGAGACATTTTCAAAAATGATGCTCGACATGAAAAAGGTAGATCTAAGTCTTACCATTAATTTGACACCATAAACATGAAATTTGGAGTAGCAAATCTCCATGTAGGACCATTCTACTAAGAATGGTCCTAGGGTAGGGAAGATTTTTAAATTAGTGCCCAAGACAAACCCTAAGTCCACATGTCATGAAATTTTGGGCATACATGTGCTTATGCTAGACTTAGGCCCTGTCCAAAAATCAGAATTTTTGGGATGCTTTTTCTATAGTTTTTATAGAAACATCATTTATTAAATAAATGGAATATAGGAAGATTCCCTCTTGCAAATGCCTCCAAATTAGGGTGACATGGCCATTGGGTCATTATATGACCATGATAAAAGTTTCAGGACATTTGTACCATTGTATGTTGGGGAAATCCAAAATGCAATGTGGAGGTAGATTTGTAACTAATTGTGCCAAATATAAAAATGGGTAGTTAGCCCATTTGGCCCAATGAGTGTCCATGAAATTTTGGACAGAGGCTTATAGGGATGTATTACCCCTCCCATAGAAAGCGTGAGATTTTTGATAAAAAAATTCCATTATTTTGAATTATTGGAAAGTAAACTCTTTTCAAAATAAAAATGAGTTATTGGTCTACTGACCTTGTAAAATTCCAAAATTTTGATACAAGCCCTAATAGGACAATGTAAATATCTGGAAAAACGTTATATGTTTATTTGAGGAATATAACTTGTGTACATAGTAGATTCACAATTTTATCCATTCAGAAATTATTTTAAAAGTAAGGGAAAATACTGTTGAAAAATTATATAAAACTTTATAGTAGCCTATTTCTGTGATTCAAACCCAGTATAATTATTTGAGAGTTTTTAGATGATCATATATACTGAAAACCCAAGTAGTGGCATTTTGGTAATAATATTCATATGAAAATATGTTAGGTCAAATCACTGACTAGAATCATGTATTTCTGTCTTGAGTATTAATATATCAATTTTGATCACCAGTAATGTTTTAGGAATTTTTTGGTTGTATATTTTAAGTGCTTCATATGGAAAATGGATTATTTATGGATTTAATCATAAATAGAAAATATATGAAAATTCAATTTGCAAAGTCATGATTTTTGATGAACAGATATTTTTTAAACTTAGATAAACCTCAGATAATTTATTTAGACATAACGGACCACTGGTTAGAGTAGTTCATGTTCAAAGTGACCTAGGTCACTTAATTAATTAAATTTAATTATGGTCCAAAATAATTAGAAAAAAATGATGAAATTTTGAATGATCAATATTACCTACATGACATACCCATGATAAATAGTTAGGGACAATTGGCCTAAGGAATTCACAATCATCTCATATGGGTTAACATTAGGTCATGGGTTGCGCTTAGTTAAAGTAACACATAACACTAGGACCCACAGGGGATATGATATATGGTTGGATTGAGAAGCGTATCAGGAAGATGAAACCCCGGTTGTTGTCAAGTGTGTTAATACTTAGTAATGAGTGTTAGAGTGCAAAGCCCAAGGAAGTAATTAGAATGGAGACCGACGGAAGACCATCATTCTCCCAACAATACCTTAAGCCATTAGGTTCACTCAAGAGCAACATTGAGAGCTTGGTATTAGTAATGGGTAAACACTAATAAAATTAAGTGTCCTTGTGAAAGGGAGCTTTGGGTTTCAGCCCATCATAGTTCCTAGTGCCCTCGAGAGCCCTTCATCGGGTATACCATAAGTAGTCCAAGGATTAACCATAAGTTGTTATGCCTAATAAGCCTTAGACAAGAGTAGTCTAATAGGTAAAGGGAACGATTTGACAATCTCACCCGTATATGGTTTGAGGATACACGACGAGTTTTTCCTACGAGCTAGAGGCTCGAGTGTTTGGATACAGGACAGGTTTCATCCTACGAGCTGGAGGCTCGGGCATTTGGATACAGGACAGGTTTTGTCATGCGAGCTAAAGGCTCGGATGTTTAGATATAGGACGGGTTTTGTCCTGCTAGGTGGAGGCTTAGATGTTTGGATATAGGACGTATTTTATCCTACGAGCTGGAGGCTCGGGTGTTTGGATACAGGACGAGTTTTTCCTACGAGCTGGAGGCTCGGATGTTTGGATATAGGACGGGTTTTCTCCTGCGAGCTGGAGGCTCGGATGTATGGATATAGGGCGGGTTTTGTCCTGCGAGCTGGAGGCTCGGGTGTTTGGATATAGGGTGGGTTTTATCCTGTGTGATGGAGGCACAGATGTTTGGATATAGGATGGGTTTTGTCCTGCGAGCTGGAGGCTCGGATGTTTGGATATAGGTCGAGTTTTGCTCTGCGAGCTGGAGGCTCGGATGTTTGGATACAGGACGGGTTTTGTCCTGAGATCTAGAGGCTCGGGTTGTAAATAAATTTCATGTGCATAAAACATATTAGTGGCGAGTCATGTGGTACCGGGCTAGTCATAACATCGATGTCAGTACGGTGACTCAGGTGAGGTGTGAGGGTTTGAGGGGCCAGTAGGTTATTTATACTGCGATCTGGAGGACAATCCCCAAAAATGCACACCCGACCTAAAAGTGTGGTGGACTAGCCAGCAGTTTAGTACGTGGTGATTCTGGTGTGTTCTTCAGAGGTGTACGGAAGGTCTAGGCCAGGTAGTGTGCATACCCGCCTAGGCGTGAAGACACCCGCTCCACTGTTGTTGTAGCCACAACGGTAGTACCTGAGAGTTAAGCTAACTCCAAAAGGTGGGAACAAAAGGTCTATGCGCATAGAGTCGTATGGGTGATTTGTACTTGTATGATGCATAACCTTCATACCATACCATACATACATACTTAGGACATACGCACGATAGATCCTTATCATATAAATTATTATGAGCTTTTTTATATGATAAGTTAAATTTGTGAAACATTAACCTATAAGTTTGTATGGGCATTCATATAAGTTAAGGTACTTCTATGATGTTAGTGTAGTAGTAGCTAGTTTACTTTTCTACTCAGTACTTTACTCTACTTACCACACTTCTATTCAGTACTATTTTTCACTCCATTACTTTTACTATATAAACTGCTAAAGTAGAGATATACTTGTTTTTAGATAACCATGATAGGTTAGATCCATTGTAACTAGCTATACATTTATACCCCTTTTGTTCTCCGCTTCGTCCTCCCACTCGGTACCTAGGAGTCACGGGGGTGATGTGAGGACAAAATGGCTTAGTCTTTATGACTAACGACTGGTTGTGATCGTATCATTTTACAAGCTCGAGCAGATGGAGCACTAGCATGACCAGCAGGACGAGGTAGCAGGACATGAGGAGCTGAAACCACCTACTACTACTGCAGCCCGGTGTCAGGTGAAGACACATGTATCGTTGATAGTTTAGCTTCCGCATAGTTTTGTTTTAAGAGAGAGAGATTTGATTTGTTATGTACAGGGCATAAGCCCTTTTCTCATTCCTTCCATACTCTTTGTGGATTATTGTATCTCTCATTTTATTTACATTATGATGATGTTGTGATGTGGACTTGATATATAATTGCTTATATTGCTTCTCTTCTTGATTGGCCGATAGGTTGAATGATCGTACTAACCGGCAGGATCAGTGTCTTGCGGTGTCTACTAGCTCGTGTGTGCAAGTGTCACTGTAAGGCGGCGGTTCTAGGCATATGAACGGGTTCCCTCCTGAGTAAGGGGGATGGGGTCTTACAAACTGGTATCACTTGCACAAACGATCGTATGAGAATGAAGTCCATAATACTGGGTAACCCTACTCGAGCATTAGTTTGCAGATAAACTATGCAGCGGAAGCAATGGTGTGCCCATGTGTAAAACGTCACAGAAAATAGTCCATTTAAACAATGAGTTAGGCCAATCCAATTAGGACACCATCTTAGTTTGACTCACCAAGAGGATTTCGTAATGTATCCGAGTCTTAAATCGACCTCGGAGATAGATTGGTTAAGGTACGAGGATACCCAAATTTACCAAGGGAAGAATTTGACGCAAGAGTCACTGCTTAAGGCTTAAACTTCGATGTCCCTACTCCACCTATCGAGTGATATTATCACTTCTTACCCAAGCTGATAGAATGCCTCAATGAGAATTGGTGTCTATAGTATATTAGTGGAATAGTAGGGTACTCATAAACTTAACCCTCATACCGATGACTTGATTACATTGAGATAACCACAGTGACAAATACCAAAGGTCGAATAAGAACTCAAGTCTCAAAAGAGACCCATTTTGGTTGGGTCACATGTTGATCTTGAGAAGATTGTTTTATAAGTAAACTTGAGGGCCTAAGGTATATAGCATATCAAATTGTCTCAAGGTGGAACTTCAGGTCTAAGATTGTTAGACCTAAGGATTTAGTAAAAATATAAGAAGAATGTACTATAAATATTAAGGGAATTTAGCCTAAAAGGTATGAGGGCTTATCCTTTTATTTATTGGGCTAAATTGATAATGACTTGATTTCTCCAGACCCTTTTTATAAAATGTTGTATCACAAACATAGTGAGCTTGAAGAAATGGTATTTGAACATTACCTAGATGACAATCAAGAATCGTGTACGAAAAATTGGTAAGATGATCAACCCTCCCTAAAGGTTTGGGATATACATAGAAAGTTGCCCGCTTGTATATATTACCACCCTAGAACTAGGAAAGTCGCCATGAGATGTTGGAAACTTTCTCGGGTTAGTGAATTAGATGATTACTTGGCACAACTTAAAGAGATTGATGCATAATGACATGTTATATCCAAAGAACAAAATAAGTTATGTACAACCCACAATAATTTGAACACCTGACTTTCGGAAAAACTAAAATCAAAGTAGTTCGATGACACAAAGTTTCTATTTATAACTAAAGGAGCATGTTACCTCAACAAAGCATGTTCCTAGATGCTCTAACACCTTAACCAAATCGATGTAACACACGATTAATGAATATATTGTCGGTTATGGATTTGGTAAAGGAAACATACATATTGGGATAGGGTAACATCGTGATAATATAAAGGAGTGATGACATGACTTAACTGTTACGTAATTAGAGACATAAAGTAAGAATTCAAAATATTTGAGTAATTACGTCTATAACACTGGGGGTATAATGATCCCAGAAAACTAAAGTCAAGTTAAAATCATATTAAGTTTGAATACATATATTATATGTATGATTCTTTGGATGTGACTCTGATGATAACAAGAATCTAAACAAATGTGTTTGATGATATAATAAGGAAAGAATTGGTTTCAAGTTGTTCCAAACACCTAGAGGGGGGGTGAATAGGTTCAATTCTTTTTCTTACTTAGGCATATAATTCTATCTAGTTTAGCAATGTATTCCGCAGAACATCCAACACAGCATTCACATACACAACATTCACAGATTGCACACAAGTTTTATAGTGGTTCCCCAAATGATGGGTACATCGACTTTCCCCTTTCGCCTATCTAACACTGTACTAGATTCAGCCTAACTTCCTTCCTTCTTCTTAGATCCGCAGATCTTACAGCTCAGAACCAAGAATGGTTCCTACAACTCAGAGTGAATCCACACTCCTACAAATCAGGCACAAGCCCTACCTCAGCCTCTTCCACAGGCCTATAACTCAGAGTGACACCCACTCCTACAAGTCAGGCAACAGCCCTACCTCAGCCTCTATCACAGGCCTACAACTCAGGGAATAGATTCCCCTACCTCAGGCACACAGCCCTACCTCAGCCTTTATAATTTAGGCTTACAACTCAGAGATGTAAATCTCCTACACTCTGATCTAGTACAGATCCTACAAAATTATTGATGAAAAGTTGTTGATATCTTCAACTAGATGGAGAGAGAATTGATTGAAGGCTTCTTGATCAGTCCTTGATAGAACTGGCTTCTTAAGGATCAACCTGACTTAGCTTTCTTCAAAGCTTCTTGAATCTAAACACAGTAGGGTTGATCTTCTTGATGCTAGAGTTGATCTTCAATCTTCCCCCTTCAGATATTAATCTAAATTCTTCAGGCAAACAGTTCAGGATCTGCCTTTACTGGATGAGATCTTCTCACCTTCTTGTTTTTTCTCTCACTACAATTTCTTGACTGTTTCTTTCTCTTCTTCTGGATTCTCAATCCTTCAGAGATAATAATAGATCAGCTATCTGTTATCTGTTGTTGTTCTTCTTGTTGTTATCTGTGTTCACTAATTGTTGAGAGAGCACATCTATTTATAGGCTTCATCCATGGTAACTGGCTATTCTGGTTTCAAACAGTCTTCTGACACCTCTGACAGGTGTGACAGCAATGTCAGTAATGACAGCTGTCAAGTCTTCACTTGTATTACTTCAACCTTCAATTAACTTTGACTCAGCAACAAAAAATGTCGACTGAATTCTTCATATGTGTGGACACACATAGTCCATGTGTCGACACAAGCCTTGTTGTTGTGAACACAGCTTTTGTGGAATGTGTCGACACAAGTTCTGTGTGTCGACACAAACACTCCTTGTCTTGACAAAGTTGGTGTCGACAGAATTCTGGTATGTGTCGACACAAGTTCTGTGTGTGGACACAGTCATTGTCGACAGAATTCTGGAATGTGTCGACAGCTTCTCTGTGTGTCGACACAGCTCCTGATAATGTCGACACAAGTTTGGCCCTTAGTGTTGACACAGTATTGTCGATAGATTTTCTGTGTGTCGACATAAATTCTGGATGTTGACACAATCTGTCCCTTGGTGTCGACACAACGTTGTCGACAGATTTTCTGTATGTCGACACAAATTCTGGATGTCGACACAATCTGGCCCTTGGTGTCGACACAGCCATTCCCAGGTGTCGACACTTGTACTTAGAAAATTTTCCTTTCCATTTTCTTAACCTGCACATGATAACACAAAATAACATCAAATGCAACTTGATGCATATCATTGAGTTAGGTGAGGCTTCTCCAAATCTGGTACACATTTTCTAATATACCCATCAATCTCCCCCTATTTGGAGAAGTCATAACCCTTAGTCAATGAAATACATCACTTATAATAAAATTAATAATATGATGTATAAAAACATTCACTGACAGGGAAACATATAAACAAAACAAGTAAATAATTTTATCACAGAATATGATATAACAATATCAATCATGAATCATTGTTTTGTTTAAAACTTCACAATAGTTTGATGACAATAGACTACATGGAGTTTAAAACTGAAAATTACAATATTTTATAATCTAGTTAATTTATCCTAAGGCTGATCAAGCTCCATGATCACTATGCCTTTTCCAGACTGGATCTTTGCTTGTACTGGAGCTTCAGTATCTTCAGCTGGCTTCTTGCCTTTAAGATCCTTCTTCTTTTGTTTTTCAGCCTTAACTCTTTGCCTTTCAAAATAGTGAAAAGGTTTAGGAAAATATTTACTAGGTTCTACTACTGTGGCAGGTATTCTCCCAGCCTTGTGATCCCTTCTGAACTGCTGAATAACATCTTGTCTTTGCAGATATTTATTCCACTCAACTTCAGAATACCACTTGACTCTACCTTGCATTTTTTCTTTGACAGCTTTCCAGGCAGTGAGTATTATATTCCTGGAGGTTGGACTCCATCTTTCAAAATCAGGCTTCCGTTCAGCCTGCTCTCTAAATCTTTTCATTGAGAGTAGAGCTTCTTGCTCTTTATTCAGTGCTGCTTCTGACATTTTCACTTTCTCAAACATAACATTCTTAGTAGCATCTGGAGAACTATACATCTGGTGAACCAGGTGTTGAATTTCCTCAAAGTTAGAAGGGGGATATATGATTTGAGATACTTCCTGCTGACCCCCTTCATTTCCTGCAGCTTTAATTCCTGACTCAACTATATTTTTATCATCACAGAGGTGTGGACATCCCAGAGTTGCTCTAACAGCATTTGTTATCCATTTGGCATGCTTTGAGCTAGCATTGACTATCAACCTCTCCCCCTTTATGACTTCTCTTTCAATATGATCTCTGAGATCATTCTTTTAGAACCTTATTTGATTAACCAGATAATTGGTTCCTTCGGTATAAAAGGCTTTAAACTTTTGGAGCTGAGTAGAGATGGGTTTCTGAGAGGCTTGAATGGCTTATTGGAAAGTGGCTAAATCTTCTTGAAATTTCTTATCAAACTCTGACTTTTCTTTAGCCCTTTCCTCAGATAATGCATTTGCTTTATTCTTTAATTCAGTAACAATCACATTATGTGATTCAGTAAGATTTTCATTCATTCTAATCTGATTTTCCAGAACATATCCTTGCTTTATTATTATGTCATCAATTTGTGTTCTTGCCTCTTGTTGCTGTTTTGCCAGAAAAACTACAGCATTACCTCCTTTATGAAAGCAATCTGTCATCTCCCTCTTATTCTGGTTAACTTCAAATCTAATTGATTTTATATCTTGAGCCAAAGAGAACTGAAGATCCTTATGGCTTTCATCCATATATTTTTCCATGACTGCTCTTTGCTCATCCATTTTAATCTGAAGAGCAACCAACAATGAACTGAAATCAACTATTGATGTCGAGGGTTGTGAGGCTGTCTGTAAAGCTTTCTTATAAGTTGAGCTTTTCTTCTTATAAACCATCAATTTCCTCTTCTTTGCTCTTTATGCCTCTCCATCATCAGATTCAGAAGTACTTTCTAGATTCACAGTGTCCTTTGGACTTGAGGGCAGCTCCTTATCAGTTCTTGGCAACTCCCCCTCAGTTCTTGGCACAATTTCCTCAGTTCTTACTTCTTGTAAATCAGGGAATAATTCCTCAAGAGTAAATTCTTGTTGCTGTTGAACTGGAGGAATATCTGTTGCTTGAACATTTGAAGGAATATCATCTAAGGCAGATGTATCATCTATAGATATATTCTGTGTAGGGATGTTGTCACGATGTGTCTGTTCAACATCGGATAGAAGCACAGTTAATGTATCTGGCTCAGTTTATAGTATTGATTGATTAATATCACCAATTACCTCAAGAATTGTTTGAGTGGTTGTTTCACTCTCTAAAGTAGCTTGCTGTTTCTCTAGAGCACTATCTGAAGGCAAGACTTCTTGTTGAACTGGAGAAAGTTCATTTGCTCCCCCTAGGGGAGGCACATCCTGAGCTTGATCCAGTGGAATGGTATTTTCTGAAATAAACTCCCCCTGCATCTGACTATCATTTACTGTCTTAGGAGAAGATGATTTCCTTGCAGTTTCTTGTTGGTCTTCATCTAAACTGAAGATTACTTATTCTTCTGAATCACTAGAAGATTTAGGCTTCCTGGGCATTGTCTCTTTATTTTTCTGTTGTGGTTGTTTCTGTGGTGTTGAACCATCTTTGTCAGAACTCTTTCCCACCTGGATAGTATTTTCAAATCCATCCTTCTCATGTGATTTATTCTAGATCCAGTGGTATGGTTCAGCACTTCAGGAATAGTTATTGCCATATACAAACTCAGAATTCTACCTAGATTAGGTTTCTTCAGGCTTTCCTTGATCTTATCAAAAATTACTGTAGACTAGTTAGTCTTTATTCTGAAAATTATTCTGGTCATCAAGATGAACATATAGGCTGAGATCCTATCATGTCCACTGGCTTGTAGAGAATTACTTTTCCAACAATCTCTGAGAAAAATTTTCCTTGTGAATTCATTACTTTCCTTTGCATAGATGATTCAATCCTAGTGTTGGGATTCAGGCCACACCATTGAAGTGCTTCTTTAGTCATTGAAGATGTAACTTCAGCATCTTCCTGAGTCTTGGGCAATTGAAGTGTTTTCCTCAGTCGCTTTTGGGTAAGTTTCACCTTGCTGCCTTGAATTGATGACTTAATCTTCAAGCCAGTTGAATCCAAGGTTGCTTTTGTATAGAATTCAAGAATTTCTGTCTTCCAGATCTTTGTAGGTTCAGAGACTAGATATTCTAAACCATTCTCTTGGATTAGGGTTATTACATCTCGAATCTCAGTCACCACACTGTCAAAGGCATTCCGAACTAACTCATAACCTTCGTTGATGTTGGTCTCCAACTTTGGCGCCATTGATGTCGAGAAATTTGAGGAGAAGAGAGATGAAGGTTTGTCGACTCAAGGTTTGGGTCTCGAAAATGTTGAGAGTTTAGTCGATAAAATTGCTCGGAGACCTATTTATAGGTTTGTCAACACAGAAGGCCAAAAGGCGGGATAATAGATTCTTAATGTGTCGACACTGTAGAGATTGTGTCGACACAGACTTTTAATGTCTCGATAGAGTTAGACAACACTATGTGTAGACACAGTTTGTGATGTGTCGACACAGACTTCTTAGTAGTCGACGCTAATATTTGTGTGTCGACACAGACTTCTGTATGTGTCGACACAGCTATATAAATGATAGAACTTCTATGTGTCGACACCAAACTCTGAGTGTCGACACCACTATCTCAAAACTATTTTGCTGTGTCGACACAACTTATCTTAAGTGTCGACACAAACTACTATATGTCGACACAAATTTCCTTTTGTGTCAACATAAATTCCTATATGTCAACATTGATTTACTTAGTCAGAATTACTAAGTTACTCTAGGTTTAACATGCCTAATTCAATTTTGAAATAATTGAACTTAGTTTCATCTAGTGGTTTAGTAAACATGTCAGCAATTTGATTATGTGTGGTGACAAATTCCAAACAAATATCTTCTTTTTCAACATGTTCTCTAATAAAGTGAAATCTAATTTCTATATGCTTTGTTCTGTTATGTGATACAGGGTTTTTAGAAATAGAAATTGCACTAGTAGAATCACAAAATAGTGGAGTAATACTTACCTTGAGACCATAGTCTTCAAGTTGATGTTGAATCCATAGAAGCTGAGCACAGCAGCTTCCTGCAGCAATATACTCAGATTCTACAGTGGAAATTGCCACACTAGTTTGCTTCTTACTGCTCCATGATACTAGTCTTCCACCTAGAAACTGACATGTGCCAGTGGTACACTTCCTATCTTCTTTGCAACCTATAAAGTTTGTAAAAGAAAAAACAGTCAGTAGAAAGTCTCTATTCTTAGGGTACTAAAGACCAAGATTAGGTGTGCCCTTAAGATATCTCAATATTCTTTTAACAGCAGTATAATGAGATTCTTTACGGCTTGCTTGGTACCTAGCACAGACACATGTAGCATACATAATGTCTGGTCTACTAGCAGTTAAGTATAGGAGGGAGTCAATTATCCCTCTATACAAAGACTCATCTACAGGTTTTCCTGCATCCTCTTTGCCTAAAGGCATACTTATCCCATTGGAGTTCTCATGGTAGTGGATGACTCCAAACCATATTTCTTAATTAAATTCTTGGTGAACTTAGACTGTGAGATGGACAAGCCCTCATCAGTCTGTCTTACTTGGAGTCCCAAGAAGAATTTGAGCTCACCCATACTGCTCATCTCAAACTTCCCTTGCAAAAGTTTTGCAAACTTCCTACAAAGGTTGTTTTCAGTAGATCCAAAGATTATGTCATCAACATAAATCTGTACTAGTATCATCTTGCCCTTTGACTCCCAAGAAATAGAGTCTTGTATATTTTCCCCCTTGAAAATCTATTTTCAATGAGGAATGTAGACAATGTTTCATACCAAGCCCTAGGGGCTTGTTTCAAACCATATAAAGCTTTCTTAAGTCTATAAACATAATTACGATAAAGTGGATCAACAAAACCTGAGGGCTGATGAACATAGACTTCTTCTTTCAAATTACCATTTAGGAAAGCTGACTTAACATCCATTTGGTATACTTTGAAACCTTAGAAAGCAGCAAAGGCAAGGAATAGCCTTATTTCTTCCAATCTTGCCACTGGAGCAAAAGTCTGATCAAAATCAATGCCCTCTTCCTGTCTATAACCTTTGGCAACCAGTCTTGCTTTGTCTTCACTATTATGCCATTTTCATCCAGTTTGTTCCTATAGATCCACTTTGTCTCAATAATGTTGTGATCCTTTGGTTTTGGAACCAGCTCCCATACTTTACACCTTCTGAATTGATTCAGCTCCTCTTACATGACATCAATCCAGTTGGAGTCTTGTATGGCTTCTTCAAATCTTTTTGGTTCCAACTGTGACAGGAAACTTGAGCAAAGCACTGTGTTCATGTGTTTTCTTCTAGTTTGCACACCATGTCTAGGATCACCAATGATTTGGTGTGCTGGATGATCCTTTAGATTCCTTATTGCTGGAGGCATTCTATCAAGAATCTGAACTTCTTCACTTTCTCCACCAGGCTGAACTTCATTGTCTTCAATGTCAGCTTGTGGACCTTGTACTCCCCTTGGACACCAACCATCATTTTTCACATCCTGTCTTGCAGTTTGGTCTTCATTAATGGTCAGCATGTCCAACCTTTCTTTTAAACCTGTTGAGCTACAAGGATTGCTAGACAACTCACAGTTAATAAGCTTAGATTCATCAAACACTACACGAACCGATTCTTCTACAACTTGTGTAGTCAAGTTGTAGACCGTATGTGCCTTACTATTATTGTTGTACCCAACAAATATCCCATCTTGAGATTTGGCAGCAAACTTAGTTAGGTGAGACTTGCCAGTGTTAAGCACATAACACCTGCTACCAAAGATCCTAAAGTAGGATATATTTGGTTTTCTTCCCTTCATAATCTCATAGGGAGTCTTTTTATGGTTCTTAGTTATAGATGCTCTATTGAGAACATGACAAGTAGTATTTACTGCCTCAACCCAGAAATATTATGGGAGTGAAGTGTCACTGAGTAAAGTTCTACTAGCCTCAATGAGAGTTCTATTCTTTGTTTCAGCAATACCATTTTGCTGAGGTGTTCTAGGTGAGGAGAATTCCTGATGAATCCCTAGTTCTTCACAAAATCTTATCATACACTCAGACTGAAATTCAGTTCCATGGTCACTTCTAATTTTGACCATTGAATTATTATATTCATTATGAATTTATTTAACAAAGTTATGAAGGATAGTAGGGGTTTCAGATTTCTGCCTCAAAAAGAAAACCCATGTGTATCTAGAATAGTCATCTACTACCACAAAAGTATAGACTTTCCTACCTAGACTATGAACTGGCATAGGACCAAATAGATCCATATGCAAGAGGTACAAACACCTCACAAAGTCTTTGGTATCAAGACTATGAAAAGTGGATTTGGTCTGCTTGTCTTTTTGACAAGCTAAGCATATACCCTCTTTTATGCACTTAAATTGAGGACCATTCCTCACTAACTTTAAACTGTAGAGCTGGCCTATAGCCTTATATTTTAGATGAGCTAGCCTCTTGTGCCATTGTACACACTGAGATGCTTTCTCATCTGCAACTAAACATACAGGAGAGTTCATGTTTTCATAATCAAAATTTAAACAATAAACATTCCCTTTTCTATAACCAGACAAGATCACTTTCTGATCACTTGTCCTTTTGATCTGACACTCATTCTTAATAAATAATATGTCATACCCAAGATCACTCAACTGACTTATGCTTATCAAGTTATGTTTCAAACCTTTTACATAAGCCACTTGAGTGATTGTTATAGAACTAGAAGAAATATTACCAAACCCTTTAATGACCCCTTTTTCTGATCCACCAAAGATCACTTTAGGTCCATTCTCTATGGGAGTATAGTCCTTTAACATCCTCCTTATTCCAATCATGTACCTGGAACATCCACTGTTTAAGTACCATATAGGGGTATGGCAACTTGGACCCACCTGCAGTAAATAAAATTAAGTTACCTTAGAACCCCAACTTTTATTGGGGTCAAGGTTCATGTTAGAGTGAAACTTAATATTCTTACCAGCAGCCTTCCTCATAGGTAAGCTGGCATTCTTCCTGACACTGGTGTTGTGCCAGCAATCCATGACATAATGCCCTATCTTACTATAGCACCAACACTCATATCTATTATACCTCTTTTTAGGTACAGTTCTAACAGCATTGCTGTCAGCTGATCTAAACACTGTTGGTACAGTAGTTCTTTGCTTGAGTGCTGGAGCTACACCCTTGTCATTCAAAATTTCAGGCTTACCATTACCATGTAAAATATCATGATCATATCTATTAGTTGGCTGTCATACCTTCTTGAAGGAAATGGGGGTATGAAGGCTAGAGGCTGTACTGGGGCTTTGCCTTTTCTTTTGGAATTAGCAGCCCTTGCATTTCCCTCAAAGCCCAATCCAGTCTTACCCTTTTTAAGAATAAAGTCATCAATTAAAGGTAAAACTAATTTTAGCTTAGAGAACTTAGCCACCAGATCCTTTTTCTTCTGAAGTTTGACTTCAAAACTTTTAATTTGATCATTCTTGAATGTAATAGTACCCATCTAAATAACAGTTATGTTTTTCAGTTTGGCTACTTCATTCATCTTTAGATCCAGCAATTTTTCTGAATCTAATACAGCCAGCTTAAGATCAGCAATCTCCTTGGCATGTGCTTTATTAAGGTTTCTTCTTTTCTTCAGTGCTTGCAGCAGGTCACCATATTAATAAGTTGATGAACATCTCCTTCAGATTCAGATTCATCTACATCTCTTGATGTAGATGCTTCTGATTTTGAACTAGTATAGTAATCAGAATCTGTTGAAGAATTGTTTACCTTACTAGGTCCAGGCTGATCCTGGCATTGTTCTTCTTCTGTCAAGGCCATCAACCCTTTACAATAAGGTTCTTCAATTTCATTTACTGAATCCAGCCACTTCAAGAATTCAGCCACTTCTACATCTCCTTCAGTTGCCAACAGTCCTATATATGCTTCAGCTTCAGCCTCAGAATCTGATGATGAAGAATCTGACCAACTTTTTTGCTTCTTTGAAACAAGGGATTTCTCCTTCTTTCCCTTGTTCTTTAGTTTCTTCTTATCATTTGATTCTTTTCTTTTGTCAGGACAATTAGCTACCACATGTCCAGACATGTTACAGCAATAGAAAACAATCTTAGTTGAAGATACTTTACTAGGTTTAGAGCTATACTTATCCTTCCTAGAGGATTTCTTTTTCTGATAGTAATCATCCTTGGATTTTGAGGATGATGGCTTGGATCACCACTGTTTCTTCTTCAAAAACCTTTGAAATTGTCTTGAGAAAGCTGCTAAGTCTTCATTAGAATTTGGACTATCTAATGTGTGACTGTTTGAACTATCTGAAACAACTTCTACAGCTTTCCTAGGAGGTGATGGAGATAGCCTCCTATATTTCTTATGGCTTCAGTCTTGAAAGCCACTGACTTATCTTTGTAATCATTTTTATTACTTTTCTCCTCCTCTTTTCTGACCATCAGTTGCATTTCATATGAAAGCAATTTGCCAAATAATGTTGGTGGTGAAATTTCTGCTAATCTGGCCACTTCCCTAATGGCACATATCTTAGTGTCCCAGTCTTTAGTCAATGATCTCAGAAACTTATCATTAAACTTATATGTACTGAATACTCTTCCATATGACATCAAGTCATTCACTATTTTGAAGAAATTCTTATAACATTCAGTTATGCTGTCTGTTTTAGATTGTCTAAAACTTTCATACTCCTGATTCAGCATCGACTTTATGTCTTCTCTCACCTCTTCTAAACCCTCCATGTTGACAATAAGGGAATCCCACATTTCTTTGGAGGTCTTGCAGTGGATTAAGTTTTTGAAAGTAGAATCATCTATAATACTGACTATTATATTATATGCTCTCTTATCCATAGTAGCCAAGATAATTTCATCCTTTGTCATTTCAGAATATTCCTTTGGTGTTCTGAGATTTGCATCAAGAACTGAGACTTTCATTGGAATGAATGGACCTTCCTTGACTATCATGTAAATTCTTGGATCTGAAGCTTCCATAAACAATCTAACTCTTTCTTTCCATATGCCAAAAATTTCTTTCCTGCATATGGGTAACTTCATAGAACCAAACTCCTTATGATTCTCTATGGAACCCATTTTGCCTTATAGATTTCTGCCTTGGAGATCTACTCAGACTGTTAGGTCTAATCTTTGAGCAACCTCCCTCTGATACCACTTGAAAGAATTGGTTTCAAGTTGTTCTAAACACCTAGAGGGGGGGGGGTAAATAGGTTCAATTCTTTTTCTTACTTAGGCAGATAATTCTATCTAGTTTAGCAATGTATTCCGCAAAACATCCAACACAGCATTCACATACACAGCATTCACAGATTGCACACAAGTTTTATAGGGTTCCCCAAATTATGGTGAAAGTCCACTTAGTGTCAACTACCTTCACCTATGGGGGGAGAATAGGTGTCTTGCAGCGTTTTTGCGGAATTAAAGTCGTACCTGCACAAGAAAACAAAACAACATAGCACAGAAAGGACACAAGCAAATTATAGTGGTTCCCCGATTTGGGTACATCCACTTTCCCCCTTCGACCTATCTCCCAACCAGGGACGACTCGGTCACTTCACCAACAGGATTGAAATCCAATCCTTGCACTAACGGAAGGAACCCTTCCACACGTAGGAGTCACCACTCCCACAACACGGGTTGCACCCAACCCTTACAACTAGGAATCAACGTTCCTTTACAACAAAATAGAAATTGGAGTGTATTAGAAATACAAACTACTTATGGAGAATAAGGTGTCCCTCTTCGTTCGACGACGTGTTCTTGAAGTCAACAAAGAGTCCACAACCCTAAATCTCACTTAGAGAGAATCTCTCCCGAAACCGGCGGCTTGGTTCTCGGGATCAGCGGCGACAACGGTGTGCTGCTGCTGTACTTTAGAGATTCAACTTTCGTAGCAAAGCTAGCAAGGTCTTCGAACGGTCACACTAGGATCGATCGTCTCGATCGATTCAGAAGGGGAAGGTTTTCCCGATCAACGAATCAAGAGACAAAGGATCTCTAGTTAGACGCGTGAGACGCTGTGCTTGGCTGAGCTTCTGTCGCCGGGAGATCTGGAAGAAACCACGATCAAAAGCCGGCGATCAACTGGTACGAGCGGCGACGGCGGCGGAGCAAGTTTCACGATCTAGGTCACGTCGGCCGGCGGCTCAGATTTTTCCTTTTTCAAATCGTGTATTCGTTTTGCTGTCTTGTCTTTACTGTTCAAAAATACAGATGTATTTATATATTAGGTCTTCAAGATGACCATTGTGGGTCCCACCAGAAGAAACCCCAAGCCCGGTTCAAAACAGCGCCAGCGGCTGAGTCCGGTCCAGCGGGTTCCAGAAAATTCGCCTAAGGCAAAATCAGCGAGAATCGAAGGTGATTCTCGTCGATTCGGCGAGAATCAGCCAGTGATTCTCGACGATTTTGACTTAGCGACAGATTTGCACACTCTGATTTAGCCGGATAGAGATGGTGAGAATCAGCCAGTGATTCTCGACGATTCGGCGAGAATCACTTGGTGATTCTCGTCGATTATTACTTGGACGATTTTTCGTCTTTCCACCCATGAGCTGCTCTTTGACCCATCCTTGCTCCTTGTCTGCTCTTGCATTATCACAGCCCTGTACTTGAAAATAAGTACACTCCAATAGAGAGAGTACACGTAGGCCAACACACTGATCTGCTCAACGAGAGATTACGTCGCGCAGACCCGTGTATATTGACCTACTGCACCCTGACATTGGTGTGTACTTATCGTGGAATAACTGCAAGCACAACTTAAAAGATTTCATCAAATACGTTGTCTATTTACCTTAGCTTGTTCAGGGGCTTCTTCAAATCAGGTACGTTGTGGATACAATACCCAACAATCTCCCCCTATTTGAAGAAGCCTAAACCCTACAAGCTAAGGTGAATAGAGCGTATGGGAATGAAAATCATAAACTTAAAATTGAGTTGAGAGAGATATTCATTACCAATACCAATTTCTTGAGAGCAAACTTGGAGCCACCTTAGCCTTAGCCGAGAGGGTGATCTCCCCCTTTTCGGCTTCTGCAAATCTGGGTCTGTTGCATTTGACCCCTTGCTCCCCCTCAGTTCTTGCACCTGTGCTCACAGTTGAGTTCCTGGCAGAGGCTCCCCCTAGATGCACGAGCCTGGTGCTTCTGTAGTCTTCATTCCTCATAGTTTAGCATCCCCAATTCAATTTTGAAAAGACTGAACTTGGCTTCGTCTAAGGGCTTTGTGAAAATATCTGCAATCTGCTTGTCCGTGGGGACATAACAGAGAGAGATGTCCTTGTTCTCCACGTGCTCCTGAATGAAGTGGTAGCGCACTTCAATATTCTTCGTTCTGCTGTGCGATACCGGATTGTTGGAAATTGCAATTGAACTGGAGGAGTCGCAGTACATTGGTACTTCCTTGAACTGAAGGTCGTAGTCGGCTAACTGGTTTCTGATCCATAGGAGTTGTGCGCAACAGCTGCCTGCCGAGATGTACTCAGACTCTGCTGTGGAGGTTGCTACACAATTCTGCTTCTTGCTGTTCCATGAGATAAGCCTTCTTCCGAGGAATTGACACGTCCCGGAAGTGCATTTCCTGTCATCCCTACTCCCTGCAAAATCAGCATCTGAAAAACCTATTAGCTCGACATCATTGTTTCCCGGGCACCACAAGCCAAGATTGGGAGTACCTTTAAGGTATCGTAGAATTCGCTTTGCAGCGACATAGTGAGATTCCTTAGTGTTCACCTGATATCTGGCACAGACACATGTGGAGAACATGATATCCGGTCTACTGGCAGTAAGGTAGAGCAGGGATCCAATGATGCTTCTGTATTTGGTTTCATCGAAAGGTTTACCTTTCTCATCCTTATCCAGAGACATAGTGGATCCCATTGGAGTCCTCATAGAGGTTGCATTCTCCATACCGAATTTCTTGAGGAGTTCATTTGTGAACTTCGTCTGAGAGATGAAGATTCCATCCTCAGACTGTTTCACTTGAAGTCCCAAGAAATACTTTAGCTCTCCCATACTGCTCATTTCAAACTTTCCTTGCATAAGTTTAGAAAACTTTTTGCAAAGATTGTTGTCCGTTGAGCCGAATATAATGTCATCGACATAGATTTGCACCAGCAAAATCTTGCCTTTGACTTCCCTGAGAAACAATGTCTTATCTATTTTACCTCTAGAGAACTTGTTCTCAAGAAGAAAACTAGATAAAGTCTCATACCAAGCTCGTGGAGCTTGTTTTAAACCATATAGAGCTTTATTAGGAAAATATACATGATTGGGATAAGTAGGATTGACAAAACCTGGGGGTTGAGCGACGTATACTTCCTCTTTCAGGTCTCCGTTCAAGAATGCTGATTTCACATCCATTTGATAGACTGTGAATCCTTTGTGCGAAGCATACGTCAGGAACAATCTGATTGCCTCGAGCCTTGCCACTGGTGCAAATGTCTGGTCGAAGTCAATCCCCTCTTCCTGTCTGTAACCTTGAGCCACCAGCCTGGCCTTGTTCTTTATGATGACACCATGTTCATCCAGTTTGTTTCTGAAGATCCACTTGGTGCCAATCACATTTTGCTTTTGTGGTTTGGGAACCAGGATCCAAACGTTGCATCGTTCGAATTGATGCAGTTCATCTTGCATGGCCAAAATCCATGCCGCATCTTTGTTCGCCTCGTCGAACTTCTTTGGCTCAACCTGTGACAGGAAGCTAAGATGCAAAATCTCGTTAATAGTACCTCTTCGAGTTCTGACAACGTCACGAGGATCTCCGATGATCTGATCTCTAGGATGATCCCTCACGTGCCGGAGCTCTAGAAGTCTGGCGTCTGGAGCTTCGACTACTTCTTGGGCTTCTCCTTCTTCTAAGAGATTTGCTCCATTTTGATCTTCAACATTCCCAGTTGACGTTGAGGTGGAAACTTTGACGTACTTAGGAGTTTCATCTTTAGCGGTCTCATCGAGACTCAGCTGTTCAAGTCGTGCACCTGCATCTTCAAGAATACCGCTAGAAGAATTGCTGTTAAGCAAGCTTCCTTCATCAAATACAACATTAATTGATTCTTCTACCACTAGGGTTTTCTTATTGAAGACCTTATATGACCGACTGTGGGTACTATAGCCCATGAATATGCCTTCGAAGCATTTTTCACCAAATTTAGTACGCGGGTACTTCCCATTATTCAGTACATAACATCTGCAACCAAAGATCCTCAAATAGGACATGATTGGTTTCCTGCCTTTTAGTAGTTCGTAGGGCATCTTACGATGACTTTTGTTGATCAATGCCCGGTTTTGAACATGACAAGCCGTATTGACCGCCTCAGCCCAGAAGTATTCTGGGAGTGAAGCGTCATTCAACATTGTCGTGCAGGCTTCAATGAGTGTTCTATTTCTCCTCTCCGTGACTCTGTTTTGTTGAGGAGTGCGCGGGGAGGAAAACTCATGAAAGATACCAAGTTCTTCACAGAACTCTGTCATAGCACCAGACTCGAACTCTGTTCCTTGGTCACTTCTGATTTTGACCACTGAGCAGTTAAGTTCGTTCTGGATCTGCTTGACAAAGCTGGTGAAGATGTCAAACGTATCAGACTTGCGTTTTAAAAAGAACACCCAGGTAAACCGAGAGTGATCATCTATAATCACGAGCGTATAAGACTTCCCTCCTAAGCTATGAACTTGCATTGGACCAAACAAGTCCATGTGCAGAAGATAAAGACATCTGGAGGAGTCTTTGTCTGAGATGCCCTTAAAGGTAGCCCGAGTCTGTTTTCCCATCTGGCATGCAGGACAGGGACTATCTTTGATACACTTAATAATGGGAGCATCCCTCACTAAATCTTTGGAAAATAGCATATTAATTGTCTTGTAATTAATATGTGCCAATCTCTTGTGCCATTGTTCACAAAGAGATGCACTGCCTTTTGCTACTAGGCATACGGGGGTAGATGAATCTAAGCTAAGAAAATCTAAGCAGAAGATATTTTTGCTCCTAATGCCTGATAATACCGTCTTAGAAGAGGCACATAATATTATCAGGCATTTATCCTTGCAGAACTTAACGTCATAACCTTTATCACATAACTGACTTACACTGATCAGGTTATGGTTTAACCCTTCAACATAGGCCACATCGGTGATAGAGATTATACCGTTGGAAATCATACCGTAACCTCTGGTGACTCCTCGATCTGACCCCCCAAAGATGACTTTGGGTCCATTCTCGACTGGAGTGTAATCACACAGCAGGCTTCTTGTCCCAGTCATATGCCGGGAGCATCCACTGTCCAAGTACCATATTGGAGTTTTGGTGGCCTTTGGACATTCCTGCAAAACAAAATTAATTTCCCTTAGGAACCCAATCGAACTTAGGTCCTAGATTCTTGGTTAGCATACTCCCCCTCGGGTGGTTAACCCTGCGAGTGGTCGGCCTCGCATTGCTAACATAAGGAGTCTTGTTATACCTTGTATTAAACCAACAATCCACGACAAAATGACCGACTTTGCCACAACACCAACAGTCAAATCTGTTGTACCTCTTCCTAGGCTCCTGCTTTACCCTGGGAATGGTGGGTACAGCCGGGGCCTTGGATCTGGAGGTGGAGGCATCATAGTGATTGCAGTCACATGATTTCTTCACCTTCTGTTCCTTCAGTATAACAGGCTTGGCTTTTGGTGCCTGCTTTCTATTATGGCCGCTAGAGAATTGACCATAATTTCCCATGTGGATTTCCTCATAAGGTGCCTTGAAGACACTCTCACCGAAGTTGCGGGGAAAAGTCCAACCATCATATCGGCTCTTTGGCTTTGCAACCGAGGGCCGGAAATGTTGACCAAATGTTGACTCAAAGTCATGTTGGTTGCAGGGAAAGCTAGGCTTTCTGAACGCAACAGGACTGAGTGGGGCCTTTCCCTTTTCAGCAGCAGAGGCCTTCTTGGCGGCCTTATTCTTTCTCTGGTTCCTGTTTCTCCTAGATGAGGAACCAGATACCCCTACATGCCCCAAGCCAGCTTCTTTGGCCTGAGCAGAGAAGGTATCAACTAATGGAAGAATTGTTTTTGGCATAGAGAAGCTCTTGACGATCTTCCTTTCTGCCGCAAGTTGTTCTTCCAACTTGTCGACTTCCTCCTGCTTAAGATCAAGGAGCTTAAGAGACTCTGAATGCTTTGAAGTCAGGTCTAGGTGCTCCTGTCGGAGAGAGATCAAACTGGTGATCTCTTCCCTTAGGGAGACACTCTCACCCAAAAGGAATTTCACTTCCTTTTTCTCAGCCTTCAAACTCTTACGGCACTCCTCGAAGGTGTTGAGCAGAAGCTCATACTTCTCGAGGAGCTCCGCTTCACGTGCCGAAGGGCTATCCTCAGGGTCATCATCCTGAGACTCAGGATCAGATTCAGAGTCAGAGAGAGGGGTGTGAGCTTCTACCTTCCCAGTAAATGGGGGGCATTCTCCTTCTGAGTCGGAGCGACCCACCAGCCCGAAGTAGGCTTCCTCATCATCACTAGAGTCTGAGGAATCAGACTCACTCAGTGTCTTTGGCTTTTTGGCGATGTAGCTCCTCTCTTTCTTCTTATCTCTAGAGGACTTGTGCTCCTCTCCCTTCCCCTTTTCTCTCTTGCCTTGGTGGTAGTCGGCCACGACGTGTCCTGGCTTATTGCATCCAAAACAAATAATGTCAGAGGAGCGATGTTTGTTCGGTTTAGAAGCATACCTGTCAGAAGAATAATTTTTCTTCTGATGCTTGGAGGAGGAGCAGTCTCTCTTTCTTTGATTCCTCATCCTGAGGAACTTCTTGAATTCTCGGGTGATGAGGGAGAAATCTTCCTCAAACAACTCTGAGCTGGAGGAGCATGGCTCGGAGTCCTCCTCCTCATCCTTTTTCCCGGCACGGTATGAAACCGCACCCTTGCCCTTCCTGGAGTGAATGGCTTTTAGGGCCACAGTCTTTTCCTTGGCTGCAGCCTTCTCTGCTTCTTCTTCTGTTTTCCTGGTGTTCAGTTGAAGCTCATAGGACATCAGCTTCCCAAACAGAATTTGCGGGTCTGTTTCAGCAAGTCTGCCAAACTCTCGGATGGCGCAGATCTTTGTGTCCCATTCCTTAGTAAGGGACCTAAGGAATTTATCATTAAGTTCACCATCAGTGAACACTCTTCCATATCCTTTGAGGGCATTGACAATCTTGAGGAAGTTCTCAAAGGTGACTCCGATCTCTTCCTTAGGCCCTTGTCTGAAGGCCTCATATTTCTGGTTCAGGAGGGATCTCTGATCATCCCTCACTTCATCAGTGCCCTCCGTTAGGAAAATCAGGCAGTGCCAGATCTCCTTTGATGTCCTGCAGTTGCAGAAGTTCTGCATCATTGAGTCATCGACCACGCTGACCAGAATGTTCTGCGCCTTCTTGTCAAGTCCCACCAGCACCATCTTGTCCTTGTCCATTTCAGAAATTTTCTTTGGCACTTGCTTGGTAGGATCAATGGTGGAGGCCTTAGTGGGGACATAAGGTCCCTCCTCCACGATCATGAAGAGTCCGGGATCGACCGCTTCCATGTAGAACCTAATCCTTTCCTTCCAGATAGGAAAGTTTAGCCTGGTGCACACTGGGATCTTGCCTGTGTACTTGAGTCCGTCCATAGTAGAAGTCTGCCTTCTTCTTGACACTAGTGGCAGGAACTTACTCAAGGCGTTAACCTATTTGTTGAGTAACCTCGCTCTGATACCACTTGAAAGTCCACTTAGTGTCAACTACCTTCACCTATGGGGGGGAATAGGTGTCTTGCAGCGTTTTTGCGGAATTAAAGTCGTACCTGCACAAGAAAACAAAACAACACAGCACAGAAAGGACACAAGCAAATTATAGTGGTTTCCGATTTGGGTACATCCACTTTCCCCCTTCGACCTATCTCCCAACCAGGGACGACTCGGTCACTTCACCAACAGGATTGAAATCCAATCCTGGCACTAACGGAAGGAACCCTTCCACACGTAGGAGTCAACACTCCCACAACACGGGTTGCACCCAACCCTTACAACTAGGAACCAACGTTCCTTTACAACAAAAATGAAAATAGAATGTACAAGAAATACAAACAACTTTTGGAGACTAAGGTGTCCCTCTTCGTTCGATGACGTGTTCTTGAAGTCAACGAAGAGTCCACAACCATAGATCTCTCTTGGAGAGAATCTCCCCGAAACCGGTGGCGGCAAGAAGGGAGGCGGCTTGGTTCTCGGGATCGGCGGCGACAACGGTGTGCGGCTGCTGTACTTTGGAGATTCAATCTTCGTAGCAAAGCTAGCAAGGTCTTCCAACGGTCACACTAGGATCGATCGTCTCGATCGATTCGGAAGGGGAAGGTTTTCCCGATCAACGAATCAAGAGACAAGGGATCTCTGGTTAGACGCGTGAGACGTTGTGCTTGGCTGAGCTTCTATCGCCGGGAGATCTGGAAGCAACCACGATCAAAACCGGCAATCTACTGGCACGAGCGGCGACGGCGACGGAGCGGATTTCGCGATCTAGGTCAAGGTCGGCGGCTCGGCTTTGTTTTTCTGTATGTTTTTACTGTTCAAAAATACATGTGTATTTATACAGTAGAATACTCCTTTATGACCATTGTGGGTCCCACCAGAAGAAACCCTAATACCGGTTCAAAACAGCGCCTTAACATTTGATCCGGTCCAGCTTCTTTAGAAATTTGCCTAAGGCAAAATCGGCGAGAATCGAAGGTGATTCTCGTCGATTCGGCGAGAATCAAAGGTGATTCTCGTCGATTCGGCGAGAATCAAAGGTGATTCTCATCGATTTTGACTTGTTTACACGCTCTGATTTAGCCGGATAGAGACTGCGAGAATCAGCCAGTGATTCTCAACGATTCGGCGAGAATCACTAGTGATTCTCCCCGAATTGGCGAGAATCACTTGGTGATTCTCGTCGATTAATACTTGGATGATTTTTCGTCTTTCCGCCCATGAGCTGCTCTTTGACCCATCCTTTCTCCTTGTCTGCTCTTGCATTATCACAGCCCTGTACTTGAAAATAAGTACACTCCAATAGAGAGAGTACACGTAGGCCAACACACTGATCTGCTCAACGAGGGATTATGTCGCGCAGACCCGTGTATATTGACCTACTGCACCCTGACATTGGTGTGTACTTAGCGTGGAATAACTGCAAGCACAACTTAAAAGATTTCATCAAATACATTGTATATTTACCTTAGCTTGTTCAGGGACTTCTTCAAATCAGGTACGTTGTGGATACAATACCCAACAGATGGGTACATCCACTTTCCCTCTTCGCCTATCTAGCAGTGTACAATATTCGGCCTAACTTCCTTCCTTCTTCTCAGATCCACAGATCTTATAGCTCAGAACCAAGAATGGTTCCTACAACTCAGAGTGAATCCACACTTCTACAACTCAGGCACAAGCCTTACCTCAGCCTCTTCCACAGGCCTACAACTCAGAGTGACACCCACTCCTACAACTCAGGCAACATCCCTACCTCAGCCTCTATCACAGGCCTAAAACTCAGGGAACAGATTCCACTACCTCAGGCACACAACCCTACCTCAGCCTTTATAATTTAGGCTTACAACTCAGAGATGTAAATCTCCTACACTCAGATCTAGTATAGATCCTACAAAATTATTGATGAAAAGTTGTTGATATCTTCAACCAGATGGAGAGAGAATTGGTTGAAGGCTTCTTGATCAGTTCTTGATAGAACTGGCTTCTTAAGGATCAACCTGACTTAGCTTTCTTCAAATCTTCTTGAATCTGAACATAGTAGAGTTGATCTTCTTGATGCTGGAGTTGATCTTCAATCTTCCTCCTACAATCTGTTGACTGTTTCTTTCTCTTCTTCTGGATTCTCAATCCTTCAGAGATAATAATAGATCAGCTATATGTTATCTATTGTTGTTCTTCTTGTTGTTATATGTGTTCACTGATTGTTGAGAGAGCACATCTATTTATAGGCTTCATCCATGGTAACCGGCTGTTCCGGTTTCAAACAGTCTTCTGATACCTCTGACAGGTGTGACAGTAATGTCAGTAATGACAGCTGTCAAGTCTTCACTTGTATTACTTCAGCCTTCAATTAACATTGACTCAGCAGCAAAGAATGTTGACTGAATTCTTCATATGTGTCGACACACATAGTCCATGTGTCGACACAAGTCTTGTTGTTGTCGACACAACTTTTGTGGAATGTGTCGACACAAACACTCCTTGTCTTGACAAAGTTGGTGTCGACAGAATTCTGGTGTGTGTCGACACAAGTTCTGTGTGTCGACACAGTCGTTGTCGATAGAATTCTGAAATGTGTCGACAGCTTCTCTATGTGTCGATACAGCTCCTGATAATGTCGACACAAGTTGTAAGACCCCCCTTTTTTTTCTTTGCAGACACCGGGGTCTTAGGCCCAGAACCGCCATTTTGCGGTGACTCCTTCACGACCTGAAGGGTCATCACCACAAAGCGCCGATTCTGCCGGCCAAATCGATCGCAGAAAAGTAGCACAATAATGTAAATGCAAAATTGCAGTCCACAGAAAATCACATATCATAGTAAATAAATCTCCACAAAGGGAGTGTCCACAGAATAATACATCAGAGTGCTAAAATACGGGCTTAAGCCCGGAACATCATATCCTCACTACAAAATCACTCATGCGGAAGCAAATGCAGAAAAACTACTCAAGGTCGAGACTCACGGTCCCGGCTATATGAACTCCGGAGCTAGACTGCCCCACCTCCGAGCGCACCGGTCTCTGGGGCTGCTCCTCCATGCTGGACTCCACGATCCCCTAAATGATGCGGTTCAAAAACCGTTAGTCTAAAAGACTAAGTCCTATCATCCCCCACCCCTTCCCCCATGGCTCCTAGGCACCGAGCGGAGAGGAAGAAAGTGGAGGACTTGAAGGTGGAGAATAATCAAAACAGATGGCAGCGGACCTATACTAGCAATTCTATAATACGTATTGACAATAAGATGAAATATGAAAGGTAACCTTCACTTATGTGAGAACACATAAGCCAAGGGGTCTTCTGCAAGGCTCCCATCGTATAAAAAGTCCCATACCAATTTATACGTTGGGATGTCGGTTATCAAACAGCAGTGTATGAATATATATATATATCAAAATTGACCTTAATTTATAAACCTGTCCACACAAACTTATAGACCAAGGGGTCGTTTTGCAGGGCCTAAAGTATAAGCGTCCCATTCCACTTATACTTTAGGTGTCAGGGTTAAATGAATCGATTATGCTATGACATGCAAGTGGGTATGATGGATCATGCAAGTGCAACACACACACCCGACTCTGTGCACACAGACCTTTAGTTCCACCTTTCTGGAGCCGTAACCTCCCAGGATACCTCCGTAGTGGCAGACGGAAGCGGTGGGTTGGGCATCGCCCACCTCTAAACCAGTAAAGCACTACCGGTCAGACCAATCGTACGCCTCAATGCTTGGTGCACGAAGCGGACACCTGCGTACTCTTGCCGGCTGGAGCAACGGACTTCTGTTGGCGAAGTGCTAACCACACTTGCCGAGTCAACGTATTGGCGTCGGTGCATCGACCCTCCAATACCAAAGACCCACCATCTTTATTTTTCTTTCCTTTTATGCACATGCAAATTTAGCGTAATCAAAAAAAACCGAGTCGAAGCTCCCCGGACCAAAACGTCCGTCTCAAACAATCGAGCCGAAGCTCCCCGGACCCAAAGTCCGTCTTTTAACCATCCGAGCCGAAGCTCTCAGCTATCTTCCGATGCTATCTGTGTTTGTGAACGGTGCAACCCTAATTACTATGTTACTCTTTTCACATTGTTAATACGGTTTACGTTAACCCAGGACTGCCCCCGGTATTCCCTGTGAAGGGCTCTCAAGGGGCACTAGGAGCTGTGTTGGGATTACGCCCAGTGTTCCCTTTCGCAAGGTACTTAATATTGTTATTGGTTGATCCCCTTACCCATTACTTTCTCATGTTACGATAGGCTAATCCTAGGGTGATTTGACTCCAACTCTCCTCGGGGAGGACGATCTTTCGTCGGACCCGAGCGCCTTTAAACCCTAGCCAAAACAACACCCTACACACTTTATCTTCCAATGAAGCACCTAATTCTATTTATCCTTTCCAGCTAACCAACAAAAGCCAACACAAGTGCTCTAGTTCATATCCCAAATGATTTCCTGCAGTTTTACTAAATGCAGATCACTTAAGCTATATGACCCGTAAAATGGGAAGTATACCAAATGATCATCCAGTACTCATATAATAATTATTGGAGGACTATATTGGCATTTGTAGCCTGAATCCATAATTTCCTAATTTTCATAATTTAACTGATAATTTATTTATTTAATTTAATAACCAAAAGTTCCAAGTTTGAACATGAAGTACAAGTTTTAGACAAGATAAAATTCCATTAAATTTATGTTAAATGTCAAATGAATAATCATCTAAAAATCCAGAATCTCCCAATCTTTCAGCAAGGTTTAAGCCCTTAAATTTTATTTCAAATTTATTCCATAATAAACCATTTAAAGGGGATGTACTATAAACATACTTCCACAAATTCAGAGAAAATTCCAGGATGATTATAAGGGCACATAAAACCTCTAAGTAAAGTTTCATAATTTTTTTGAAAGAATTTTTCCCTGAATTAACTAAATATCCAATTCTCAAAATTAGGGTCTTGTAAAGGAAGTTCTGTAAACAGACCTCTAAAAATTATAAATAAATTTCTACAAGTACATTTTGGCCTGAAAACATCAGAACCTAATCCTCATGATTTTTCAACAGATATATCATCAATAATTTATTTTATTCTACCAAAGCCCCTTTTTGAAATTAATGAAGGAAGTATCAAATGAAATCAATTAAGAATTGTGATAAAATTCAGAGATGTTCACCTAGCCCTAGATTATCTTCTGACCAAGTTTCATCATAGTTTAATGCAAATAATATCCATAAGAAAATCAAACATCATTTTGGGCCTTTTGGTAATTAACAAATGAAGTACCAGGAATAAAATCCATAAAATTCTATAGAAATTACCAGGGATTCTAGATGGCCTAAAACCTACTCTACCCAAGTTTCATAACTTTTGGGGAAGGTTTAGTGGCTGAACCTTCAACTTTGTGCTCCTACCCTAAAACTAGGGTTAGGGTTTTGAGGTATCTACCTTGATCCAACTCCTCTAAGGTTCCTACCAGAGAACTTAGGTTACATTACCCTCAATTCTACTAGGTTTCCAAGGCCATACAAGGGCATTTACCCCCATGTCCTTCACAACCCTCAAAAGTCCTTCCTTAGGGTTTGAGGTTGAACCCTAGGGTAAATCAAGCATAAATCATCCCATTTTCCTCAAGAGGGTGATATTGTTCATGCCAAGTCAGTGTCCAAAACCTCAGCCTCTGTTGAGGGGAGGGGACCACCCTAAGTCCATAGTGCACTTGTAATCAAAAATACCCTCTTAAGGCCAAACTAGGGTTTGGTGATTCCCTAACCAAAACATATCCAATTGAGCTGAAACTTTGTACAGAGCTAGGTATTGATACAAGGGACCAATCTCCAAAATTTGGGAGGGTTTGGAGGTCATTTGACGACTTAATTAAAATACCATAACATTATTAAATAAAAGTAAAAACTTTAGGCAAAGTGTCTCTAAAAATTCTGAGAATTGGGCAGGCCCTAGGTATAGTTAGTACTGATCACCTGTCCAAATTTCAGCCCATTTGGACAAGGGATGAAGGGTGGTCATCCATTTGAATCTCAGGACAGCCCTAGGTACAGGTACCACCAAATTGGGTGCCCTGGTCCCACCAGAGGGCCAAATTGGTCCAAATCAATTTTGGATTAAAGTAGACCCATAGGGCTACAACTTTCATATTGCCGGTATTGGAGGGTTGATGCACCGACGCTAATACGTTGACTCGGCAAGTGTGGTTAGCACTTCGCCAACAGAAGTCCGGTGCGCCAGCCGGCAAGAGTACGCAGGAGTCCGCTTCGTGCACCAAGCGTTGAGGCGTATGATAGGTCTGACCGGTAGTGCTTTACTGGTTTAGAGGTGGGCGAGGCCCAACCCACCGCTTCTGTCTGCCACTACGGAGGTATCCTGGGAGGTTACGGCTCCAGAAAGGGGGAACTAAAGGTCTGTGTGCACAGAGTCAGGTGTGTGTGTTGCACTTGCATGATCCATCATACCCACTTGCATGTCGTAGCATAATCGATTCATTTAACCCTGACACCTAAAGTATAAGTGGAATGGGATGCTTATACTTTAGGCTCTGCAAAACGACCCCTTGGTCTATAAGCTTGTGTGGGAAGGTTTATAAATTAAGGTCAATTTTGATATATATATATATTCATACACTGCTGTTTGATAACCGACACCCCAACGTATAAATTGGTATGGGACTTTTTATACGATGGGAGCCTTGCAGAAGACCCCTTGGCTTATGTGTTCTCACATAAGTGAAGGTTGCCTTTCATATTTCATCTTATTGTCAATACCTATTATAGAATTGCTAGTATAGGTCCGCTGCCATCTGTTTTGATTATTCTCCACCTTCAAGTCCTCCCCTTTCTTCCTCTCCGCTCGGTGCCTAGGAGTCATGGGGGAAGGGGTGGGGGATGATAGGACTTAGTCTTTTAGACTAACGGTTTTCGAACGGCATCATTTAGGGGATCGTGGAGTCCAGCATGGAGGAGCAGCCCCAGAGACCGGTGCGCTTGGAGGTGGGGCAGTCTAGCTCCGGAGTTCATACAGCGGGGACCGTGAGTCTCGACCTTGAGTAGTTTTTCTGCATTTGCTTCCGCATGAGTGATTTTGTAGTGTGGATATGATGTTCCGGGCTTAAGCCCGTATTTTAGCACTCTGATGTATTATTCTGTGGACACTCCCTTCGTGGAGATTTATTTACTATGATATGTGATTTTCTGTGGACTGCAATTTTGCATTTACATTATTGTGCTACTTTTTTGCGATCGATTTGGCCGGCAGAATCGGCGCTTTGTGGTGATGACCCTTCAGGTCGTGAAGGAGTCACCGCAAAACGGCGGTTCTGGGCCTAAGACCCCGGTGTCTGCAAAGAAAAAAAAAGGGGGGGTCTTACACAAGTCTGGCCCTTAGTGTCGACACAGCATTGTCGACAAATTTTCTATGTGTCGACACAAATTCTAGATGTTGACACAATCTGGCCCTTGGTGTCGACACAGCGTTGCCGACAGATTTTCTGTGTGTCGACACAAATTCTGGATGTCGACACAATCAGGCCCTTGGTGTCGACACAGCCATTCCCAGGTGTCGACACTTGTACTTGGAAAATTTTCCCTTCCATTTTCTTAACCTGCACATGATAAATCAAAATAACATCACATACAACTTGATGCATATCATTGAGTTAGGTGAGGCTTCTCCAAATCTGGTACACATTTCCAATGTACCCAACAAATAATCGCCTTCAGGAGGATTCTGGATTTTGAGAACAAACTCATGAACTTAGAGAAATGATAGTCTCTACCATGACATAATTTTTGGAGGTTAGATTGAAGGTTACTTATACACATTCCACGCACGGTTGAGCTAATCTCACGAATATAATGGCTTTAGATGAGTATTCAACCATGCTTGCCTAATAAAGAACATGTATAGGAAAGATACTACGAGCATACCTATGTTGAAACTTCGAGCAAATAAAAGATTAATTTGTTAAGACATGTCATTGAAAATATAATAACGCAGCAAATGAGAATGGAGTGTATGATTAGTTGAAGCATACACATGGGTATGACCACTCAATTATGATAGCATCAAGAATCGGGACCCGTACGTTGATAACATCATGATCACCTTGGAAAATTCATGACTGAAACGATCAATTTTGATTTGCAAAGGTGTATATGGTGAAATTACACGAGGAGTAATGAGTGTTTAATAAGATTCTCTTTATGATGGAATCAATTTGTCATAGAACTCTCCATTTTTAAAAGATACGCTTATAAATCTATGAATTAGACTATATGTGAAAAGTGATTGATAGTCATTTGTATGAACATCAAAATCAATAATGATCGCTTGATGTATGCTCGAAAGGTGAACACTCTATGAATTATGTATTACTGTTTATGTGGAGGTGTAATAAGTCATGAATCTGGAAGAAGCAAAAAATGTTCTCTTCATCACAACATAATCTTGGAACTTGGTTAATTACAATACATGATAGTGTTGGTCCCATGAGTATGAAAATTTTAGTGATTATAAATTCACGTTGGGAGGTAGGTAACAATCTATAAGTACAAAAATAAAAAGGATTTCTACATGCCTACATAAGTTGGATCTGTCATAAATAAAACTACGATAACATATATTTGAAGATTCGATATGGTATAAGGTATATGACGTGAGGCGATTCTAGAAGAGGAATCTAAGATTGGTGTGCACAATTCTACATATAAGATAATTGATTTTCACGTACTTGGTGATTATTGGTCGTAAGGACTACAATCCAAGGTGTGATTAAGGTTTATTGTGATGGTAATATGTCGGAAGACTTGGAAATATGACCACATAATTTGGATTATGAGTATCCCAAATATAACGAAAGTATATTTGAAAGGGGACTATTACCTATGATAGAGTTTCTTATAACAACAACCACGAGGCCTATATGGTAGAAAGTGTCGGACAACACCAACTTGGGTTCAGGATGAGGACCCCAGGGCACTTGGATCGATATATATTGAGGATGTGGATGCTCAAATAAAACTGATCAGGGATCAGATGTTGGAGGCACAGAGTAGGCAGACCAAGTAGTATGATGCGAGGCATCGAACGATAGAGATCCATGTGGGAGACATAGTTTTCTTGAAGATACGTCTAGTGCATAGTGTCTTGCAAGTGCGGAGGAACAAGAAGCTCAACCCTCGATTTATGGGACAATACTTGATCCAGGAGCAGATCGGTCTTTTGGCTTACATGCTGGAGCTACCGCCAGAGTTAGGGTCTTTGCACGACATCTTCCATGTCTCTTTATTTCGGAGAGCTCTCCTTTTGCCAGAGCAGCATATTACTACTACAACGGGCCTGGTAGTACCTGATAGATCAGTCCGTTTAGAGCCAGTCCGGATCGATGATACATCGACACAAGTACTGTGGAAGAAGAAGGTACCCTTGGTCAAGGTGTTGTGGTCCAACCACAGACTGGAGGAGCACACCTGGGAGCCGATGGATCTGATCCGTGAATGGTACCCGGAGCTTTTCATCTCAGGTACCTTTTAATTATGCTTAAAGTTCTTAAAACTCTTGTGCATAGAAACCCCATAGACCCGTACTTGAATTTCTGGGACTAAATTATTTTTTTTGTTTATTTGGATTTGTAACATCTCATTTCGTGCTAGACCCCTCGAACACATTTTGAGTCAAGAAAATTGACTCAGGCTCGGGAAGCGTCGAGTGATTTGAGTGAACACGATGCCGCTCGATGAATTTAACTTAGAAAATACTAGAGAAACTTTAGGCGTCGAGTGATCTTGATGCCATTTGAAAAGGCGTCGAGTGATCTCGATGAATTTAAGTTCGAAATACTCGGGAAACTTTTGGCGTTGAGTTATCTCGATGCCATTTGACGAAGCATCGAGTGAGCTTGACGCCACTCAACGTGGCGTTGAGTGGTCTCAACGCACTCGACACTATTTTACTTAAACTCTACGGGATGATGTTAGCATTGAGTGGTCTCAACACCATTTAACGCGGCATTGAGTGGTCTCAACGACACTCAACTCTTTGACTTTGAATATCTGGAATGCTGACGATGTTGAGTGTTGTCAACACCACTCAATGCGGCATTAAGTGGTGTCGACACAACTCACCGCTTTTATCTGGATTACTGAAGGCGTTGAGTGGTGTTGACACCACTAAACGTGACGTTGAGTGCCATTGACACCACTCAATCCTTTTGTCTGGAGTGATGAAAGAGTTGAGTGGTGTCGACACCATTAAACGCTTTCTTACTTGAGAATTTTTCATTCTGAAAATTATGTTAACCGGTTCACTTGAATATGGGCTGAACCGGGTTCAGGATAAAACGATGATGAGACATTTATCTCTACAACAAACTATATAATCTATTCTTCATTTCAAGAAAACATATTTATGGCAATGATTGAAGGTCCAATATATGGCTGACATGGGGCGGCATGAGGAGTCATGATGCCGGCCAAGCCTAGCAACTCCTTTTAAGTCAAAACCTTTAAATAAGCCAACTACAACTCCATTCCACCCCACCATCACCTTCAGTGAGCCCTAATAAGCCGATGATTAGCAGGACAAATCAGCAAACGAGCTAACTCATCGGAGCAACGGTCGGCCATGGCGCACCACCACCAAACCCGCCGTCAAGCTCGTCTAAGGGTCTGTTTTCCTCCCCTCCTTTTGTGCTAGCTGTCTAGCTCTTTTAGGAGAGATATTGGGCTCAAATGAGCCTGATGTTATATGAGAGAGAGCATGCCGAGCAATTCTTCTTGCCCGGGTTCGCCGGAGGAGACATCTCCGATGGCCACGTCGCCGGAAAATGCTAGCCTCCACCTCAATAGAGGTGGTGGTGACAATCACCAGCGGTGGCGGCGGCCAGAAGGCCAGGAAATGCAAGATCTATCTGGTCCAAATTGGAGAAATCTGGACCTTTGGCTCATTGGAGAAGATGACCTGATGCCCTTGATTTTTTTATGAAATAATTAAAATGTATTTTTTGCCCCAGTTTATAAAGTCAACTAACATACAATATTTAGGCCTCTTAGAAACATTTTCAGAAACAGTGCTAACATGAAAAAGGTAGATCTAAGTCTTAACTTTAGTTTGACACCCTAAATTTGAAATTTGGAATAGTAAAGCTCCCTGTAGGACCATTCTACTAAAACTGGTCCTAGGGTAGGACATATTTTTAAATGAGTGCCCAAACCAAACCCTAAGTCCACATGTCATGAAATTTTGGACATACATGTGTTTATGCTAGACTTAGGCCCTATTCAAAAATCAGAATTTTTGGGATGTATTTTTCTATAGTTTTTATAGAAATATCATTTATTAAATAAATGGAATATAGGAAGATTCCCTCTTCCAAATGCCTATAAATTTGGGTGGCATGACCATGGGTCATTATATGACCATGGTATAAGTTCTAGGACATTTAGACCTCTATATGTTGGGGAAATCCAACATGCAAAGTGTAGGTAGATTTGTAAATAATTGTGCCAAATGTAAAAATGGGTAGTTAGCCCATTTGGCCCAATGAGCGTCCATGGAATTTTTGGCAGAGGCTTATAGGGATGAATTTCACCTCCCATAGAAAAAGTGAGATTTTTGGTAACAAAAATCTCATTATTTTGAATTATTGGAAAATAAACTTTTTTGGAAATAAAAATGAGTTACTGGTCTACTACCTTGTAAAATTTCAAAATTCTGATACAAGCCCTAATAGCACAATGTCCATCTCTGGAAAAAAAAGTTAAATGTTTATTTGAGGATTATATCTTGTGTAGATAGTAGATTTACAATTTTACCCTTTCAGAAATTATTTTAAAAGCAAGGGAAAATACTATTGAAAATTATGTAAAACTTTATAGTATCCTATTCCTGTAATTCAAACTCAGTATAATTATTTGAGAGTTTTTAGATGATCATATATACTGAAAACTCAAATAGTGGCATTTTAGTAATAATGTCCATATTAAATTATGTTAGGTCAAATCACTGACTAGAATCATGAATTTTTGTCTTGAGTATTAATATATCAATTTTGATCACCAGTAATTTTTTAGGAATTTTTGGTTGTATATTTTAAGTACTTTATATGGAAAATGGATTATTTATGGATTTAATCTTAAATAGAAAATATATGGAAATTCAATTTACAAAGTCATGATTTTGATGAACAGACATTTTTTAAACTTGGATGAACCTCAGATAATTTATTTAGACATAATGGACCACTGTTTAGAGTAGTTCATGTTCAAAGTGACCTAGGTCACTTAATTAATTAAATTAAATTATGGTCAAAAAATAATTGGGAAACAATGATGAAATTCTGAATGATCAATATTACCTACATTGTCAAACCCATGATAAATAGTTATGGGCATTTGGCCCAAGGAATTGGCAGTCATCTCATATGGGTTAACATTAGGTCATGAGTTGCGCTTAGTTAAATTACCACATAACACTAGGACCCATAGGCAATATGATAAGTGGTTGGATTTAGAAGCGTAGTAGGAAGATGAAACCTGGTTGTTGTCAAGTGGGCCACTACTTAGTAATGACTGTTAGAGTGCAAATCCCAAGGAATTAATTAGAACGGAGACCGGCGGAAGACCGTCGTTCTCCCAACAATACCTTAGTCCATTAGGTTCACTTAAGAGAAACATTGAGAGTTGGGCATTAGTAATGGGTAAACACTAATAAAAGTAATTGTCCTTGTGAAAGGGAGCTTTAGGCTTCAGTCCATCAAAGTTCCTAGTGCCCTCGAGAGCCCTTCACTGGGTATGCACTGGGCAAGTCCAAGGATTAACCATAAGTTGTTATGCCTAATAAGCCTTAGACAAGAGTAGTCTAATAGGTAAAGGGAACGATGTGAACAATCTCACCCGTATAGGGTTGGAGGATAAAGGATGAGTTTTGTCCTGTGAGCTGGAGGCTAGGGTGTTTGGATATAGGACGGGTTTTGTCCTACGAGCTAGAGGCTAGTGTGTTTGGATATAGGACAGGTTTTGTTCTGCGAGCTGGAGGCTCAGATATTCGGATATAGGATGGGTTTTGTCCTGTGAGCTGGAGGCTCGAATGTTTGGATAGAGGATGGGTTTTGTCCTGCGAGTTGGAGGCTCGGGTGTTTGGGTACAGGACGGGTTTTGTCCTGCGAGCTGGAGTCTCGAATGTTTGGATATAGGATGGGTTTTCTCCTGTGAGTTGGTGCCTCGGATGTTTGGATATAGGACGAGATTTATCCTGCGAGCTAGAGGCTCGGGTGTTTGGATACAGGACGGGTTTTTTCCTGCGAACTGGTGGCTCAGATGTTTGGATATAGGACAGTTTTTATCCTGCGAGCTGGAGGCTCGAATGTTTGGATATAGGACGGGTTTTGTCCTATAAGCTGGAGTCTCGGATGTTTGTATGTAGGACGGGTTTTGTCCTGAGAGCTAGAGGCACGGGTTGGAAATAAATTGCATGTGCATAAAACATATTAGTGGCGGGTCAAACGGTACTGGGCCAATCGTCACACCGATGGTAGTACGGTGACTCAGGTGAGGTATTAGGGTTTGAGGGGCCAGTAGGTTATTTATACTACGGTCTGGAGGACAATACCCGAAATCGCACACCCGACCTAAAAGTCTGGTGGACTGGCCAATAGTTTAGTACGTGGTGACTCTAGTGCATTCTTTAGAGGCGTATGGAAGGTCTAGGCCAGGTAGTGTGTATACCTGCCTAACAGTGGAGACGCTCGCTCCACTGCTGCCGTAGTCACAATGGTAGTACCTGAGAGTTAAGCTAACTCCAAAAAGTGGGAACTAAAGATCTGTGCGCATAGAGTCTTGTGGGTGAGTTGCACTTGTATGATACATAACCAGCATACTGTACCATACATACATACTTAGGACATACGCATCATAGATCCTTATCATATAAATTAGTATGAACTCTTTTATATGATAAGTTAAATTTGTGAAACCTTAACTTATACGTTTGTATGGGCATTCATATAAGTTAAGGTACTTCTGTGATGTCAATGTAGTAGTAGCTAGTTTACTTTTCTTCTCAATACTTTACTCTACTTACAGAACTTCTTTTTAGTACTGTTTTTCACTTCATTACTTGTACTATATAAAACTGCTAAAGTAGAGATATACTTATCTTTACATAACCATGATATGTTAGATCCATTGTCACCTGCTATACTTTTATACCCTTTGTTGTTCTCCGCTTCGTCCTCCCGCTCGATACCTAGGAGTCGCGGGGGTGAGACAAGGACAAAATGACTTAGTCTTTATGGCTAACGGTCGGTTGTGACCATATCATTTTAGGACCTCGAGGAGATGGAGCACCAGCACGACCAGCAGGACGAGGTGGCAGGAAATGAGGAGCTAACACCACCTACTACTACTGCAGCCCAGCATCAGGTGATGACGTGTGTACCGATGATAGTTTAGCTTCCGCATAGTTTTGTTTTGAGAGAGAGAGAGATTTTATTTATTATGTACAGGGCATAATCCCTTTTCTCTTTCCTTCCGTACTGATTGTGGACTATTGTATATCTCATTTTATTTATATTATGATGATGCTGTGATGTGGACTTGATATATAATTGCTTATATTGCTTCTCTTCTTGATTGGCTGATAGGTTGAATGATCGTACTAGCCGGCAGGATCGGCGTCTTGTGGTGTCGACTAGCCCGTGTGTGCTAAGTGTCATCATAAGGCGACGGTTCTAGGCATAAGACCATGTTCCCTCCTGAGTAAGTGGGAGGGGGTCTTACATTATGTTGGTGATCATCCATCCAACCCAACCCAATAGTCCATAACAAAGCCACCAGGTGTAATGATTCACAAATAGGCACTGTGGTGGTGGTCATCCATCCAACCCAACCCAACAGTCCAAAAACATCATAACAAAATCTGGCACCGCACAAGACTTGACATCGGATCACCACGACGGCACAAGGAAAGAAAAAAAACCAAGAAATTCCAAGTAAAAACAGCCCTTCACGATAAAGTCGTCGAGACCATATGTTGAATTCAGCATGATCACTCGATGAATGTTGTAACAACTCGACGAAATTTACAAGAACACTCGACGAATTGACATAACCACCCAATGAATTCGACTTAACTACTCGATGAATTCGAGTTAACTACTGACTAATTCAACTTAACTGCTCGACGAATTCGACTTAACCACTCCACGAATTCGACTTAAACACTCGATAAATTAGACTAAACCACTCGACGAATTCAACGTAATCACTCGATGAACTTCTCGACATACTCGACAAACTTTATGTAACTACTCGACGAATTCTACGTAACTACTCAAACACTCGACGAATTCGATACGACCACTCGACGAATTTCACTCAGGAAAAACCAAAACCGTATGAACTGGAAATGACCCATACCAGGAATGCAAAATTAATTTCATCGGGTCTTAGAAATTTAATGAAAAGAAGAAGAAGATGAATTAAAAGAAGACAAAGCAAGAGGGGTAGGCCACCACTTGCCTCCAATATTCTAATTTCCAACCTCCTAAGCACTCCACATCACAGATAGGCCAAAAGAAAACCATGATAACAAAAATATGGAAGGATTTGGATGAAAACGAAAGTTAGGGCTACTTAGTCCAACACCAAAAATCCACAAAATTAGAAATACTCACCGCACATACGTAGATCTCGAGGAGGGCTTTCCAGGTCTATACTCCGATGAAGATTCTTTATACTGGAGCTCCTACGGCGATTGTCGGAAAGTTCTCGGAAGGACAGCCTCCTTCTCCCTCTAGTGCACTAGTTCGGCGGAACAGGAAGAAGAAAAAAATTCATAAACCTAAGTTCTAAGGTTGGGTTGACCTTTTATATAGAAATTATATGTATATATATATATATGATATAAAATTAATCTTAGTATTTCATTTGACGATTTGGACTATGGCCACTCAGTTTTTGACAAAATTTGCACCGAAGGTGAATATCGGTCCTACGACTCCAACGATGATGTCGAAATCAGAGTTCGATGAGCCAACATCGAGTTAGGATTTATTTCCACGATTTATGACAGTGATAAATCCTCTCAATCTCTGAAAATTCACTAGATTTTTAACATAGCTCGGAACACAATGAAACTTGACCAAATGAATATGTAAATGGACTAACAATGTTGTACTGTTAACTTCGCATTAACGTAACGCCCTTATGTCAATATCATGCCAAACTAAAGTAAAATTACTTATAAAAAACTCAGGGACGTTACACCGCTGATATTCAAGGATTGTCATGTTGCCCTGAAGAATGTGCAGGAACCTCTCCTACAGCGTAGATCGATCGACATCCAAAATAAAGTGCTCGAGAAATGCGATGGAGAACTCTCCCCACAAAATAGTACTTGGATGGTTGCCCCTGAATGTGCAGCAGCTGGCCGCCCTCGATTAGTCTCTAGCATATCCCTTTGACAACATCATAACCAAGGGAACTGCGTCAACTGTAAGGCACATCATGCCCACTAACCACTCCTCAACTCGCTCTACCCACTCCTCTGCCTGCATTGCAGTCTCTGTCCCTTTGAAGGTGGGAGGCCTTAGCCCCCGAAATGTCATTTAGAGGTCGGTGGGTACCGCAAGCTACTACGGTGGCTATGCCATGACAGTCAGGAATGTAGTCAGTATGGTTGTCGGCGTCCCCCCAAAACTATCTTGGTGGACAACATAGTGACAGGGGCCACTGAATCTAGAGGTAGAGTGGAGGGAACATAACCTATGGAGGATGACCTCACGTTACTAGACTCCGGTATCTGGAGGAGTAAAAGGAAAAATGTCAATACTTTAGAAAAGTAAGGAAAATTTGCAAACGATTGACAGAAGTAGAAACAAAATGTGTGTGGCTGTGCTACCATATAGTCTAGAATCCATAAACCTCTTACACTAGGGTCCACCATGCTTCCGCTATATGGTTCGTCTCGAACTAAAGAATGAAGCGAGCGACAGAAGGATCCTAATACTGCCCCACAAGTACGGATCGTGATAGCTCTGAACTATTTGTAAGACCCACTCCCCTACCCCTTGCCAGGGTCTGGTCAGAGATGGGCCTTACCGCCCAAGATGTCGACCTAGTGCTTCCCAAGTGGCAACAATCTACTCAGTCATGCAATAATTAGATGTCTTGCCTGACTTGAATCACAACATTCACATCACACTATAAATATGAGGAAGCAATAACAGAAAGCCACACAAATATATATAATAATATATATTTATCAGAGTAAGCATAGGTCATAGCCACTCTTTATACAAATAAGCCCATATTCTTCAAAATGACTACTAGATATCTCACTCACTCAAGCTCGCACTCTAGAAACTCACGTCTCAGAAGTCTAGAGTCGATATGGGTGCAACTACTTGGGTAGTCATGTACTGGTACAGACTGGGTCTGCGGTGTCCTACCCTACTTGAAATCAAATATGTCAGGCAAGCAGCCTTTTTAAAACAACATGCAACTCAATATATGACAAGAAGCATTACGAGCATAAGAGCACATTATTTGGGGCAAACCCTGTAGGAATATCTTGACTCTCGGTTATCCCCAACTAATGCTCTAATCAAAACCAACTGCTCGTCAGAGTAAGACCAATGTTAAAAATGCTGAAACAGTAAATTGCAGTAATTTAAATGCGATAATAAATTATTGTTAGAAATAAGTTGCATAATTGAAATGCCGAACTGAATGCACTGAATAAAGTGCTGAAATAAACAGGAGCAGTACAAAAATGGAATGGTACTGAATAGAAAGAACGATAAATAAATTATTGAAATGAACTGGAGCAGTACGAGACTGGAGTAGTACTTGAAAGGAAAGAACTGAACTGAATATAAAGAAATAGGACCAGTTCAAGACTGGAGTACTAAAAGGAAAGAACTAAACTGGATGTAAATAAACAAGACCATTGCAAGACTGGAGTACTGAAAGGAAAGTACTGAACTGAAAGTAATAAAGCAGGACAGTGCAAGACTAGTGTACTGAAATGAATGTACTAAACTGAAAGTAATAAAACAAGACCAGTGCAATAATAGAGTACTAAAGGAAAAGTACTAAACTAAAAGTAATAAAATAAACTGGACCAGTGCAAGACTGGAATAAAGAAATAAAGAAAATGGTTAGTAGTCCAATCTCTTTGTTCTGAGGAGGCTTCAGTTCCATCTCTGTCCAAAGGAGGAATGTTCAGTTCCATCTTCGTTTTCAAGATGAAAGTTCAGTTTCATCTTTGTTATCAAGTAGAAAGTTCAGTTCCATCTCAGGAGGAAAGTTCAGTTACATCTCCGTTCTCAGGAGGAAAGTTCAGTTCCATTTTTGTTTTTATAAAGTTTCTTTTGAGTTTCACCCATTATTAATGTCTGATATTAGTTTAGTTGTGCTTTTCAAACACGGCTTATTCGTACCATAGAAGCCTATTAGGGGTTTTACATTTTATTATCCATTCAGGAATAATAGCCAACTTAGTTGCTCGAGCGTACCAAATTCGAGCATCTTTATAGAAAGTATGATTTTCCTCAAACTTCCACCTCAGAAATCATTTCAAAACAAGGGAAAAAATTCCACACCCGAGTCGAGGTTGGACATTGTTCTACTCAAAGAACATACTTCTCATTTCCCAATTCGCCCAAAACGCCCGAGAATTAATTTTAAAAACAAGGCGCTCGATAATTTGCAAAAATCTTTGAAACACTTCGAGTTTGAAATCTCGCCTTGATAATTCTCGTCGATTATTTACTTGAAACTCAATACTCAAACTAAAACATGATCGGGCACCACGATTCCCTTTTTCTGAAATATTTGAATGCTTCAAATTCAAAGTGCAGCCATAGGCTCTGAAAAATTGAAAAATATTCAATTTTCACACACAAGTCCCCAAATTTTTATTCAACATCAAAGAGGGCCTTAAAAGAGCCAAATAAATCATTTTGGGCCTATAAATTAGTCAAATAAATCTTATTTAGGCTTTTTAAAATATCTAATCGGAACATAAAGATCCCAAAAATTTTGTGGAGATAGCCCGTGAATGTGAACAACTTTCATTCTCAAAGATTTTTCCCTAGGAGCCTAGATTTATCTAAGCAAAATCCCCAAATTTTTATTCTTAATCTGTTATGCAAATAGCCATTGGATGCTTAATCATGTGGCTGAGATCGAGCTAGAAGGGAATTCCAACCTTCTATCCCTACAACAGACCGGGTTCGGATCCACAATGGGGTCCAGAAATCTAAGCGGCGGGTAAGTTTAGACATTTGCTGCAGTCTGATTTTCATCACCAGATCAGACGACAACTATGCCTCGCCAACGGTGTAGAAGATAAAACATTTACCACCGCTTACCGACATCAGTGAGGTGTCGGTAATGCCCCGGTTGACTCCCCGGGGGCCGGCGATCTCCTGGGCGGTCGTCCAGCGACCCGGCGCCGCCAGCCACAGTCGGTAACACATCCCGAGAGCGGGCACAACCTGCTCTGCTCCCAGCTGTGCATATTGCAGCGCCTCTCTAGTGGATCCCAAGCCACGGTATCACACCCGGCCGACATGCTGGGGGCCGGTCTTCCCTTCGACGGTGGTCCGGTAGCCTGGCGTCGCCGGCCATCGCCGAAAAATCCAAAATAGAGAATAAATATTTCTCGGATGCCGTCCGGTGCGATGAATCCCGACAGCACCACGACCCTCCGCCGCTAAGGATGAACATCCTCGATAGTGTAATACCCTCCCAATGCCACCCCCAGCACTAGACAGGGCTTAGCACGTGCGGACACCACCCATCCTAGAGCTACGCTCGGCTGGCACTGACGGCACTTCGGCCACCGGGAGGTGCATGTTACATGTCAGAAAGATGAGGAAGGGGAAGGGTAAGATGCTCCACCTGAGCTAGGTGGCCGGTGTGGTGCTACGCCGAGATGACATTAGAGGTGGTATAGGTGGCAGATTTTTGGTTTGGCTAACTCCGACGACCTAGGGTTCCGACGAGGCTTGGGGTATGCTCGACTGAGCTTCTGGGTTTGTCCATGGATGGGCAGGCTTATTTATAGCCAGGGAGGAGGCCCCTTGCTCCTCCTTCCCAGATGTGGGACTAAAGCGAGAGGAGGAATTCCTCCTCTCCTTCTTTCCATTTTCTCTGGCCAGATGGCACCATTAGAGAAGGGTAATATAACTTAGGTGGCATCATCATAGAGGAAGTTGGGTTTTGGGCTTGGGTTTGGACTTGAGAAAAGAGAAAGAGAGGGGAGGAAGTTGGACCTTTTCTTGGACCAACACTCAAACCAATCTTATGTAATTGTTGGAAACCAAGGCCATGACTATGTAAAGAGTGAAGCCTATGCCAATCCAAAATGAGAAGGTGCACTCCCCTTTTGAAAAATTCAAAAAAATGGAAAATAGAGGGTTTGACCAGAGTCAACCCTAGGGTGGGTCCTCCATGTTGGTCAAAGTCAAAGTAGGTCCAAGTCATCGAGGTCGGGTCAAAGTTGGGATATTGTGCCACAATTGGCGCGCACATGCTTTTCGATGCACGATAATGGTTGGTTTGACTACATATTGACCACCCATCGTTGAAATTGACCGGGAAATTCGTTGACTTTATTTTAATCATACAAATCTAATGCTACTGACCGGGGTCAAATCGGAGTTCGTTTACTGAACTATCAATATTTGTGTGTCGCGGCGTGTTACGATGGTGAAAACGATCATTTTTACCGTAAGATCTCGGAGTGCAACGCAACGAGTCCCCGCACACTCATATCGATTACACGAGTTCATAGGAACTGATGAAACTCAAATTGGAGTTCATTAACTCAACGTCCCCAACTAGGGTTTTAGTGACTCAATAAAAGTCGGGATATTATAGGGAGATGAGCATGACAGGGTGTTGTGACACGAGGTATGCCAATGGCACAAGCGCAGGGGGCGCTTACCCAGTCGGTCGGCAAGCTCTCGGTTTGTCGGCGAACGTACGGTCAAGTGGCATGAGCTCAGATAGGCGACGGGCGCCCGACTGGGTTGTGCGTGTCCGGCCTAGCGGCGCGTGCCGGGCATGGCGGGGCGTGCCCAGCCGGGCACGGGGCACATGCGCGATTCTTGCTTGGTTTTTTTTTGTGTTCGGCAGGGCTTGCGCGTACCTGAAGATCTCTTTTGTGCATTTCGTGACTTTATCTTACCTTTGTTTTTATTTCATGTTTCAGGGTGCATCGTCCTATCGAGATCATTACATCTTTCCTCTACTTTGAATGTGGATCAGTTGAGCGTGTGGCGGATGCGCTTTATGATCATGACTGATGTTGAGATCAAGCTTTCCTCCCTGTGGGAGCGCATCCATACTCCACCTTTGAGTTATTTTTGTCATCAAGGTGGGATTCTTGAAGGCGGGCTTCCAAATCCATCCTACCGAGGAGGAGGTTGTGATTATGCAATTTTGCAGTGTGTCGGTGTAAGACCCCCCTTTTTTGCACCGGGTCTTATGCCCAGAACCAGCACTTTGTGGTGATATTAACCCCCAAGGAGGTCGCCACTACAAATCCCCGATTCAGCCGGCAAATTCTCAATCATGTACCGTAGAAGAAATAGAAGTATTCATATAAATGAAACAAGTCCACAAACACAATGATATTTAAATAAATCCACAAAGGTAAATCTGAACAACACAAATGGGCTCCTGCCCAGTACATAAGATCATCACTACAACACACTAGTGGGAGAAAAGCTACTAATCACTCATGGATCTCGTGGCTACTGCTGCTACTCCTGGGTTAAGCTGGTTCACCTCCTCCTGCACCATACTTTGGTCGTGTTGGGTCCCCTGGAGCTGCGTCATGTCTCCCAACTGGAGTCTCTGGTGTTATTCCCATTAAGCCTTTAGTCAAAAGACTAAGTCTTGGTCCCCTTCCCCTCCCCCTGCGACTCCTAGGCACCGTGTGGGGGGAGGATGTAAAGCAAGGTATTTAAAGTTGAGAGTAAACAAAAGCAGATGATAGTGGCCCTAGCTACCATATGCTAAAAATATCTACCACAATATTTACAAGTGTATATATGAAACTATAAGTAAAGAAATGACACAATGAAAGGAGTAACATGACGTAATGGTAAAGCAGTTAACTATCAACACAGAGAAAGTAACCTTAATTTATAAGAATGCTCATATAAACTTGTAAATTAAGCGGTCGTTTTGCAAGGCCTAACATATAAAAGATCTCATAATAATTTATAGGTTAGGGGTATAAGTCTTATGCAATATTATGTATGACATGAAGTGCTATGCATGTTAAATGATATGTCTCACACAAGTGCAACACACCCACACGACTCTATGCGCACAGACCTTTAGTACCCCCATTTGGAGTTAGCTAGTTCTCAGGTACCTCTCGTAGTGGCAAACGGAGGCAGTGGGTTGGGCCTCCCCACTCCTAGGTTGGTATTCTCATAAGTTGTAAATATACCTATTTTTATGTACATTATTTAAGTATTTTTCATTTTCTTTTGTTGTTTTTAGTTAAATTTCTTCAATAAAATGCTCTTGTTATTGTAAATATTTTGTTAACTTATGTTATTTTATTTTTCAGAAAAAAACCAAAAAACTGCCAAAAACAGTAATGTCACGCCCGTGTCCTAACTGGTCACGCCCGTGACTTGGGCGTGACACGTCAAATTCCAGTGAATCAGCATTTTTGAAGAAAAATCATGTGACACGCCCAGTCACACGGCCATATCAAATGTGACACGGCCGTGACCGGACCCGTGTCAGCCTGCTCGACGATTTCTCCGCTCGACGTTCGTCGACCCAACAAGGACACGCCCGTGTCCCATGAGCGACACGCCCGTGTCATGTGACACGCCCCGTGCCGAAGACCGTGACCATCTCTCGACATTCTTCACTCGACATTCGTCAACTCAACCTGTCACGCCCGTGTCAAGATGCGACACAGGCGTTTACTCCTCCAACTGGCCCGACAAACCGCCGCCGGCGACTTTCGATGCAAACGACGCCCAGTTCAACCTCCCCACCACGCCCACCGTCACGCCCGTGACCTGGGGCGTGACCTCCGCGTTTTTAACCACAAAGTCAAATCTCCAGTCAAATCATCAGGCGCCATATGAATAGTGCCAACACACCCCCTGACACGACCGTGTCCGAGGGCGTGTCCCATGAAATTTTTGTCTATAAATTTACAGCTTCTGTATGCAATCCTGTTCCCTTTTTTGGACCACTTTGCTTAGGTTAGGGCTGTTCTTGGGGGGCTTTTTATGCAATGTAAGGGAATTTTCTCTTCCCTCTTTTATGTATTTGTGTTTTTTTTGCTTTATTGTAACTTTTTTTACTTAATAGAAATGTTTCTTTTCTCCTCTATATTGTATGAAAATCCGTCAAAGCGCCCTACCTTAAGTAATTTTTAGTTCCTCTTTTTGTGCTTTTTATGTTTTTCTTTAACTTTTGTAACTAGTTTAACTTAGAAATTTATCAATTTTGTAGCCGTCGTAATCGCAAAATTATTTTCATGCACCGTACTTGTTTAGGTTTTGTTATAATTTTAACTTTGTTTTCATTCCTATGGGTTTATAAAAATGGTTTAAAATGTGGTTTAATTTTCTTTAACTTAGCATGTTTAGGATCGTAAAACTTTTCGTTCTCTTTTAGTTTTATTTTCACTTTTTATGCGTTTCTATAACGCTATAAGAATGAAAACGTAATCATTTTAATTTTTCAAACACTTCATTTTTGCTTTTATTTTCAAAAACTTTTTGCCTATTTAATTTTTCTGACTTCATTTTATTCATTTCTACCGCATTCTAGCGGTAGAAATGTAATCGTTTTAATTTTTCGAGCACTTGCACTTTGCATTTATTTGCAAACTTTTTTGCTCCTTTAAATTTTATTTTCACTTTTTATTTATTTCTACCGTATTCTAGCGGTAAGAAATGCAGTCGTTTTAATTTTTCAGCAACTTAATTTTTCCTATTTTTTGTACGTGTGCGTGCGTGTATGAGTTAGTTTAAATTGCTTTCTTTCAATTCTGTAGAGTGTGTGCGTGTGTTGCATTTATTTTTGCCTACTCATTAAGAGTTAAATGGCGTGCTTTAATTTTCTCCTACTCGTTTGAGTAGAACTTGTGTGCGTGTGTTTTACTTTCAAGTAGAGTGCGTGAGTGTTAACATTTATTTCTGTGTACTCGCTAGGAGTTAAATGGCAGGATTTTATTTGCCGCCTACTCATTTGAGTTAAATGGCAGGTCATTATTTTTTGTAATTATTTAAGTAGTATTTGTACTAGCATTTATTTACCGCCTACTCATTTGAGTTAAATGGCAGGTCTGTGTATGTGTTTAATTTCAGTAGAGTGCGTGCGTGGATGCATTTATTTTCTTCTACTTGTTTGAGTAGGACTCGCTTTATTTTCTCCCGCCCACTCATTTGAGCCGGGACTTGTAATTTTCCTGCTTTCATTTCAGCTCTACTCGTTTAAGTAGGACTTGCAATTTACTGCTTTCCTTTTATTGCTTTCTTTTATCGCTTTCGTTTACTGCTTTATTTATCACTTTCGCCGCAAGTCATCCCCATTTTGATGAGTGACTAATCGTTCTTACCCTCAATATCGAAGAGCATTGGGATAAATAAAATTGTTTTAAATAATTAAAGGTCATATTTTCTAATTAATTAAAATTAACTAAAGGTTTGCCTAGGGTTTACGATGTGTAGGACCACATAATCGATATATGGGCGCTATTTTCGTAGTCCATACGCTAACTAGCCGAGAGGCGTTGTGTATGGACCGATCGCTCCTTGGTAAAGAGAGTTCTGCATTAACCCTCGAGAGAGGAGGCGCGACAACTCTACCGGATTGGATTCCCCACCCAACAGCGGGGTTCTTAGCGTAATGCCGGCGTTAAGAGGAATCCTTCGTCGGACGAGAGCCCGGTCGAATAGTCTTAGCGTTCAGGTGAGCGATATTCCTATAGCTAGGTGAGCTCATTTTAGTGGAACCTCCACGGCCAAGTCTCCGCCTTAATTAATTTGAAACTTAGGATCTCTTTTTATTAAAAGTTTATTTTAGTTCAATTTTGATTCGATGCGGTCGCGCTAAGCTCATCATCGGCTCCCCCTTTAATGCTTTCATTTTTTGTTTTTTGTCTTTCTTTTTGCTTTTATATATATATATAAAAAATACCCGACAAGTAATTATCGGTAAAATAATAGTCCCCTCCAGGGAAGAGTAGAAATAATCGAACCGACCCCGAGAACAATACGACCTCGATATTCCACCCCGGAATATCCTATACTATACGCGATAGGTGCACTTGCCTCCTTTCGTTAAAACTCGATCTAAACCGTTTTATATCCAAATAAATAAATCCGCGCACCCCGTTTTCTAAATAAAACTAAATTCGCTTTTCTAAATAATACCGCCCGGGGCACCGCGAGCTCGTAATAAATTTTGGAGTTTTAACCCTCATCAAGTTTTTGGCGCCGTTGCCGGGGAATTTCGAGTCATTATTTTAAACTTTGGAGAACTATTAATTTTACCTTTTTATATATTTATAACCAAAATTACAAAATGGACAAAAAAAACAAACTTAACAACTCAAAAAAATCAAAAACTTAAAAACTAAAAATAAAAAACCAAAAATCCAAAAATTTAAAATACTTAAAAACTTAGAAATTAAAAAAAAAACTTAAAAACTTAAAAACTTAGAAATTAACAAAAAAACACTTAAAAACTTAAAAACTACAAAAAAAAACTTAAACAATTTCGTCTATTTTTTGTTGTTTTTAACTTCTTCCTTTTCAAACGCACGAAAATATTTTTTACAAAATAACTAATAATAATCAATACTTTAAATAAATAAAACTAGCGGATCACCTATCTGTCCCACTCAACAGCTAAGACGTTAGCTTACGAGTCACTTACACATTTGCCCCCTCCCGCCCGCACACTTTAGGCCGAGTTTATCTTTTTCTTTTTATTTTTTCTGTTATATTTTTGCTTCTTCTTCTAAATAATGCAGGGTTTCAACCCGGGCCTTCCCCGAACTCATGTAAGGGTAGTCCTGACCCCCCTCCCCTTTACTTTGTACATATTTTATTTTGTCTATTATTCGTTCCGCATACTTAGATTGCAACATTGGGGACAATGTTGGGTTTAAGTATGGGGTGTTTTCCTATTCTGCATTTTTTATATTCTGTACTTAGCAAAAAAAATGCGAAAAAAAACTTCAAAAAAAAATTTTCATAAAACCACAAAATTCAAAAAAATTAAAAAGAATCAAAAAGTTCAAAAAAAAATTTCATAAAACAAAAATTAAAAAAAAAACAAAAACAAATATTTTTACTTTGTAAATATTTTTTGTATAAAAATAAATCTTTCTCTTTCCTCCCCCACTCATCTTATTTGTAAAAGCTCGCTTTTTAGCAAGCCCACGAAGTTCGACTCATCGAATCAACCACCTAAATAAGAGTCTGTTCTCGGGTCCTCGAGTTTTTACCTTGTACTTTTTTTGTAAAAATTTTTGGAAAACCAAAAATCCTAAAAAAGAATAACTCTAAAAATAAAAAAAAGGACAAAAAAATCAAAAAAAAAAATACAAAAAAATAAAATACAAAAAATGATAAAAACCCCAAAAATTCAAAAAAATGATAAAAACCCCAAAAATTCAAAAAATAATGATAAAACCTCAAAAATCAAAAAAATGATAAAACCCCAAAAATTCAAAAATATTTTGTTAATTATGTAACGAATAATTTGAATATCTCAATTCTTAACCATTTTCGCTCTCCAAAAATTTAGTTGCGAGTTAATTTATAAGCGAATTCTTTTAATTCTTTGCTTACTAATCGTTTATTAATTGGAGATCGATAGATTTAGATATCTGGGGTTAAGTTTTAAAGATTTTCTTATGCTTCATTTTTTATTTAGATAGAGACCTGTTTTCGAATTACTTCTATTTATCTAAATAGTTGCACATTTCTTTTGTTAGAAATAACGATCTTAGATTTCAATTATGTTAACTCCAAGCTTTTTTTTCGCAATATAGGAACGTTTAATTTATAAAGGTTGCTCTCAAAATTTTTTTATTAAACCTAATTTTATTTTTGAACAAAAACCTATAACCTTTTTTTCATGTCATACTGGGCATGATTTCGAACTTTAAAAGATCCTATGTCAATGGGAATAAGATTTCGTTCCGTAAACATAGGCATCCAATATTTAAAAAGATTATATGTTTTGGAGTAAGTGGATAAAATTAATTGCTCCTATACATATACATTGAATTATTATGACGATGTTAAAAAGTTTTTTGTTACGAAAAAATAAGATTTCATTTTCCTAACATCCATTTTCAAGCCAAAAAATCATTAGAGGTTCGAGCGAAAAAATATACCCTCGCCTCTAATTCAAAGTCTCCTTCATATACCACGATATCCTACTCCGCTAATCTCAAATAATTCTAGATTTAATTTTAAAAATCTTTTTGAGAGCATAATTTGTAAATTAAATTATTTCCTGTAATTCTTACAAGCTCAAGTTTTCATAAATTTAATTTATTTTTGTTAGCCTAACAAATAAAATTTTTTGCTATATATTCGATCATATTAGAAGTTTTTAGCTGAAACTCTTGCTTTATTTAATTTTTAAGCATAATTTTGGATTTAACTCTAATACCCCGGATATTTATTTTGATATTTCTTTTAATTAATTTAAGCTGTAACAAAACTTAGGATTTCTTTAATTCCTTATAAGTTTATCTCCAACTTTTGCTTTGGAATAGCAAAAGCTTAAGTATGTCGTATTTGATAAGTTGTAAATATACCTATTTTTATGTACATTATTTAAGTATTTTTCATTTTCTTTTGTTATTTTTTGTTAAATTTCTTCAATAAAATGCTCCTTTTATTGTAAATGTTTTGTTAACTTATTTTATTTTATTTTTCAGAAAAAATCCAAAAATCTGCCAAAAAAGTAATGTCACGCCCGTGTCCTTACTGGTCGCGTCCGTGACCTGGGCGTGACACATCAAATTCCAGTGAATCAGCATTTTTGAAGAAAAATCATGTGACACGCCCTGTCACACGGTCGTGTCAAATGTGACACGGCCGTGACCGGACCCGTGTTAGCCTGCTCGACGATTTCCCGCTCGACGTTTGTCGACCCAACAAGGACATGCTCGTGTCCCATGAGCGACACGCCCGTGTCCTGTGACACGCCCCGTGCCGAAGCCCGTGACCATCTCTCGACATTCTTCACTCGACATTCGTCGACTCAACCTGTCACGCCTGTATCAAGATGCGACACGGGCGTGTACTCCTCCACCTGGCCCAACAAACCGCCGCTGGTGACTTTCGATGCAAACAACGCCCAGTTCAACCTCCCTGACACGCCCACCGTCATGCCCGTGACCTGGGGCGTGACCGCCGTGTTTTCAGCCGCAAAGTTAAATCTCCAGTCAAATCGTCAGCCGCCATATGAATAGTTCCGACACGCCCCCTGACATGCCCGTGTCAGAGGGCGTGTCCCATGAATTTTTTGTCTATAAATTTCCAGCTTTTGTATGCATTCATGTTCCCTTTTTCGAACCACTTTTCTTAGGTTACGGTTGTTCTTGGGGGGCTTTTTATGCAATGTAAGGGAATTTTCTCTTCCCTCTTTTATGTATTTGTGTTTTTTTTGCTTTATTGTAACCTTTTTTACTTAATAGAAATGTTTCTTTTCTCCTCTATATTGTATGAAAATCCATCAAAGCACCCTACCTTAAGTAATTTTTAGTTCTTCTTTTTGTGCTTTTTATGTTTTTCTTTAGCTTTTGTAACTAGTTTAACTTAGAAATTTATCAATTTTCTAGCCGTTGTAATCGCAAAATTATTTTCATGCACCGCACTTGTTTAGGTTTTGTTATAATTTTAACTTTGTTTTCATTCCTATGGGTTTATAAAAATGGTTTAAAATGTGATTTTAAATTTTCTTTAACTTAGCCTGTTTAGGATCGTAAAATTTTTCGTTCTCTTTTAGTTTTATTTCCACTTTTTATGCGTTTCTATAAAGTTATAGGAATGAAAACATAATCGTCTTAATTTTTCAAACACTTCATTTTTGCTTTTATTTTCAAAAACTTTTTGCCTATTTAATTTTTCTGACTTCATTTTATTCATTTCTACCGCATTCTAGCTGAAGAAATGTAATCGTTTTAAGTTTCCGAGCACTTGCACTTTGCGTTTATTTGCAAACTTTTTTGCTCCTTTAAATTTTATTTTCACTTTTTATGCATTTCTACCATATTCTAGCAATAGAAATGCAGTCGTTTTAGTTTTTCAGCAACTTAGTTTTTCCTATTTTTTGTACTTGTGCGTGCGTGTATGAGTTAGTTTAAATTGCTTTTTTTCAATTCTGTAGAGTGTGTGCGTGTGTTGTATTTATTTTCGCCTACTCGTTAAGAGTTAAATGACGTGCTTTAATTTTCTCCTACTCGTTGGAGTAGGACTTGTGTGCGTGTGTTTTACTTTCAAATAGAGTGCGTGAGTGTTAGCATTTATTTTTGCCTACTCGCTAGGAGTTAAATGGCAGGATTTTATTTACCGCCTACTCATTTGAGTTAAATGGCAGGTCAATAGTTTTCTGTAATTATTTAAGTAGTATTTGTACTAGCATTTATTTACCGCCTACTCATTTGAGTTAAATGGCAGGTCTGTGTATGTGTTTAATTTTCAGTAGAGTGCGTGCGTGGATGCATTTATTTTCTCCTACTCGTTTGAGTAGGACTCACTTTATTTTCTCCCGCCCACTCATTTGAGTCGGGACTTGTAATTTTCCTTCTTTCATTTCAGTCCTACTCGTTTGAGTAGGACTTGCAATTTACTGCTTTCCTTTTACTGCTTTCTTTTATCGCTTTCATTTACTGCTTTATTTATCGCTTTCGCCGCAAGCCGTCCCCATTCCAATGAGTGGCTAATCGTTCTTAGCCCTCAGTATCGAAGAGCATTTGGACAAATAAAATTGCTTTAAATAATTAAAGGTCATGTTTCTCTAATTAATTAAAATTAACTAAAGGTTTGCCTAGGGTTTACGACGCGTAGGACCACATAATTGATGTGTGGGCCCTATTTCCTTAGTCCATACGCTAGCTAGCCGAGAGGCCGTGCGTATGGACCGATAGCCCCTTGGTAAAGAGAGTTCTGCACTAACCCTCGAGAGAGGAGGCGCGCCAACTCTACCGGATTGGGTTCCCCACCCAATAGCAGGTTCTTAGCGTAATGCGGGCGTTAAGAGGAATCCTTCGTCGGACGAGAGACCGGTCGAATAGTCTTAGCGTTCAGGTGATCGATATTATTATAGCTAGGTGAGCTCATTTTAGTGGAACCTCCACGGCCAAGTCTCCGCCTTAATTAATTTGAAACTTAGGATCTCTTTTTATTAAAAGTTTATTTTAGTTCAATTTCGATTCGATGCGGTCGCGCTAAGCTCATCATCGGCTCCCCCTTTAATGCTTTCATTTTCTATTTTCTGTCTTTCTTTTTGCTTTTATATAGATAAAAAATACCCGACAAGTAATTATCTGTAAAATAATAGTCCCCTCCAGAGAAGAGTAGAAATAATCGAACCGATCCCGAGAACAATATGACCTCGATATTCCACCCTGGAATATCCTGTACTACATGCGATAGGTGCACTTGCCTCCTTTCGTTAAAACTCGATCTAAACCGTTTTATATCCAAATAAATAAATCTACGCGCCCTGTTTTTTAAATAAAACCAAATCCTCCTTTTTCTTTAAATAAACTGCCCGGGGTGCCGCGGGAATTCTCCCCAATTTTTGGAGTTTTAACTGCATCAAGTTTTCATACCCGATGCGAAAAATACGCAATCATATTCACACTACCTAACCTAGACCATGTGTACTACTCGACACCACAGTTAGGTGCTACAGAGTCTCTTGTACTGACGTTGGCAAATCCATTAGTATTTTCTTGGCTAAGTGAACACTTACACTTGCCGAGTCAACGTATCGACGTTGGTGTGAACGATCGTTCAATAACGAGGACCCTCCACTTTAATGCACAAGCACACATGTTAATAATGAGTTCTCGAGTCATTGGCTCACCTGACCAACCCATCCATTCCATCAAACACCGAGCCCACCACTCGCAGAACTTACCAAACTATCCACCCATAATAATGGGGTGAGTGAATATGTGTTATGATAGTTTATTAATATTTAATCTTTTAATTCGCTTATTCCTATGGTTTAGGGTTAACCTTGGACTGATCGAGGCCTGCCCGGGGCCTGCCCGATGAAGGGCTCTCGAGGGCACTAGGAAGTACGATGGGATGAAGCCCAAAGTTCCCTTTCTCAAGGCACTTACTTTTATGGATATTAATTTTATTGCTAAACCCCTCCCCATATTACACTTGAGTTAACCCTAAGTGAATTACAACTTTAGGGGAGATATGATACATCGTCGGCCACGAGCACAACTCCGTCTCCTTGGTATTTAGGCTACCTAGCATTTGGCCTTAAGGGTGACCTCATCTAGACTCCACCAAAATTTAGGTGCACCCATTATGTTACTATCCATGTGAGACCTACAACTTTATCTTAAATACCCCAAATTACTATATACAGACCCAATGAACTAGTTTGAGTTTGTGAAAGAGAATACTCCAAATACTTCACAAAAACACTATGATTATTTCCAGGGATCTATCATGATATGTTGTGTTTAAATCCAGATAATTGTATTTTTCCTAATTTATTCAGCCTTTTTAATAATTTCCCTAATATCATGCCACTTGTGACTTTGAATATGAGGTATAAGTTTCTGAAGATGCAAAGTCCTTAATAAAATTTCTACAACATCATATTGGCTAAATAATAATGTGGTATAAATTTCATAATTTTTCAAAATGATTTCTTTCATAAATCAAAATATTATTCTTTTGATCGAAACAAAATTAAACAAAAAAGTACAGGGATTTATTATCCAAAAATTGTGATAAAATTTCTAGAGGGCTATAATGAACAGAAAGTGTCACTGACCAAATTTCATGATCTTCTAATTTCATTTAGCCACATAATTAAATTGATAAAAGAAATTAAACCTTGGACAATTTGTGAAGGAACCACTACATAATTTCTTCCAAAAATTATAACAAAAATTGCAGGGTATCATGATGACCGAAAACGTTTACTGGCCAAGTATCATAATTTTTCAGTACTCAATTAGTCTTAAAACTAATTTATTTCTCTGGACAATAATATCAAAAATTATAAAGGAGGTACTGCAATTAACCAACTGAAAATTATAATAAAAATTTTAGAGATTTATAGCATCAGTATAAGCCCATTATCCAAGTTTCATGACCTTCCAATACTATATGGTCATGTATTTTACACTTGGAAGGAAAGTTCTAATTCTAAGTAACAGGTGTTTAGTGAGGGAAAATAGCTATAAAATTCCAAATAAATTACCCATGGTGTCTTTCCATCCAATGAAACTATCTACAAAGTTTTGAGCCAATCCTTGGAGAGGTGACCATATTTCCTTCATTAACCCTTATAGGCAGCCTTAAGGCTTGAACTACGATTTCAGGACATTCCAACCCTAAATACTCCTAAAATTATTCATGATGGTGTTTCATGTGATAAGAATGCAGTGGCCAAGGTTTCACCTTGTTTGGTTGAGATATTGGTCACCAAACTCCACTACGTGCACTTTTGAAGAACTAGATTTTATTTTCTATGGGTGACCATCTTTGATCACTAGGTTACCCCCATCAAATCAACCCCAAATTGGCTAAGATTTTTTCCATGGCCATATAATGACCTCTCTGGTCATCCACCAGAGATTTGGGGAAATTAAAGGTCCATAGACCCTATAATTATCACATGTATGATTTGTTAATTTATTACAAAAACTATAGAAAAATCATCTCCAAAAATTCTGATTTTTGGATATGATGAAGGTATTGGCCAGAGAGCCTTTGGTCAAATTTTCAGGCCATTTGACTGAGTGGGCCACAAAGGGCACTCAGTTTAATCTGTAGCTAGCCTTTGGGACACCATGGCCCAAATTGAGTGCTAAGGGACATCCATTGAGCCAAATTAGATGATTCTAATTTTGTATTAAACTGGACCTCAATAAATAACTTTTCTCTGTTGGGCACGCCTATAGGAGAGGCATCTAACTATTTTTAATAATTAAAATCATTAATCAGAAATAATGTGACAAAAATACAATTAATACATCATTAAATATTTCGGCCTGCATATATCAGATCGAGCTGATCTGATGACTCGTGTTCATCACCCCCAATGAGCCAAGGGACGAGATTTCCCAGACCTGGAGCTAATTCCAAAGCCCTTTACCGGCCATCCGGCCACCTCCCCGGCCGGCCACCGCCACCACCACCTCCGTTGAGGTGGTGTCTATCGCCTAGCGGCGAACACGGCCGCCGGAGAGTCTGTTTTCGGCAAACTCAAGTGGTTGAATTTCATGGAAAAATCACACTTTTCTCCTCACTGATCGGTCTCGATTGATCTCGATCTATCCACTTAGTGATCTACAGATCTAGCACAGAGGAAGGGGAAGAGAACTCGACCTGCAAACGGGTTGGCGGTGAGTGTGGTGGTGGTGTGCCATGGCCGACGATCTCCAAGCTCCTCCTTGCTGATTTCTCAATCCTTCACCTAAGAAAGTGATGTAAAGGTTTGATTTGATTGCTTGGGAGTTTCTAAAGATGATAAAGGCGTCAATTTGTGGAGAGGGAGGGTCAGGCCATGAATGGCCATGAATTGAGTTTTTCAGCAACCTCAAAACCCTTGAAATTATGCCTCTAGGAGGCCGGGAAAACCCATCCATCTTCTCCAAATTGATCAAGGGGGATGAATGAGGCCACTAGAGGAGGATTGAGTGCCCCATGGCCTTCCAAATCCTTGAATGCTCTTCTTTCTCTCTCCTTCATTTGGGCAAAGCTTCCATTTTCTCTCTCCTAGTCCCCCCTTCAGAAATTGAGTGACATTTTAGGTAATTTCCCTTATTTTGTAGATGATGGGTCACCCTAATTAGGCCTAGCCCAATTATATTGGAGTTGGGTTTGACTTTTCTCCCCATTTTGGGCTTAATTAACCCTAGTTAATTAGGCTCAACCCTAGGTCAAACCAGATGATTTGACTGGCCCAATTGGGAGTTCATGGGTCCCTTGACACCACCCAAGCCCATTTGTGACTTGGTGTAATCAATTTTGGTCAAATTAGGGTAATTTGACCTTACTAGGGTTAGGGTTGACCTTGGTAAACTTCACCTCCTTTGTTGACCCCAATGGGTTGTTAGTGCTCTAAAGGACTCCTTATAAGATTGGAAGTGTTATGGCAAGGTCAAATAGTCAAGTTGAGACCCAAAAGACAAACCCTAGGCTAGGTAACCAAAAATTGTTATTTGCAGACCAAGGTGATTTCATCTATTTGCCTAGGTACTCATGGTCCTCTTGGTCTTCTTAGCGCTTTATCATGACCTATTCATGACAAATATTCCTAGGGGTCTGGTTGTTTGTGGGATGTTACAGTCATTCTCGCAGTTTTCCTCCATCAGGATGACAAGGATCATGAGATTATGATTTTTTTCGAGAACACGGTCCTCGTATGACTGTCCGGCTCTTCGGCGCGAGGTGCAAGGTTCGCCATATTAATGGTGACCAAGTTGAGGTTCAGAGTAACGAGAGGTGGCTTGTGTTCGAAGGGAAGACCGACTACTATCACGGGGAATGCTGCACAGATTTGTTCAAAATCCTTGGAAACTGCCTTAGATTTGGCAGGATCTTTTGAAGCGCTATAGCTGCCTTGAAGGACTGGAGTATGACTGTACCCCGTTGTTAGTATTTGGGGATCCTCATGAGCTGGCGACCATTCTCCATAATATAGGCGCTTTTATTGTCGAGATGAGATTGATTCTTGCGGGTCTCTCGATGATTATAGGGGGGAGCTATGACGTTCTGTTGGAGGGCAGTAATAAGAGGAAGCTAGAGTTTTTGTAAGTATAGGGGAAGGTGGGTCGTGCTCTACTTCCTCTAGAGCCATTAACGAAGTTGATAATGATTGGCCAGACGAGCCGATTAGTGACTTGCCGCATTCTTAGATTGAGGAGTCTCAAGAGCTGCCTATGGATGAGCTGGTTCCACAAGAGGATCCCAAGCTGCCACTGATGACGACGAAGGATAAAAGATGAGAATCCTTATCTTGTCGGTCCGTAATCCTGAAGGTACGTCGATTACTCCCATTGCTTACACCTTTGTGTTGCTCTTACTTGTTTTTATAACTGACCTTCACCTAATTTTCCTCCGATCCACAAAATTGGATAGCCTTAGATCGGAGTTAGACGGAACGCACAAACAGTCAACGAAAATCTAGTAGGAATGACAAGAGGTTTTTTTACCGTGAAAAACACGGAAATGGTGAAAAAACACGTGGCCGGATCTGTGCCTAACCAAAATCCACTATTTAGATTTGAGTTTACAATGTTGGGAGTTTCTTCGGAGGGTGAAAAGCCACCTCCACGTTTGAAGCTTGAAGTGCAGAAAAAGTGAAAAAGAAACTAAGTCCACGAAGCTTTAATGAGAGTGTCCACCGTAACGTTCCTCTGTGCCTTCTCTCGGAGAGGAAAATTGGCTAAGTCCACAGAGCTTGGATGAGAGTGTCTGTGAGGCTTGAAGAAGAGCATCAACAAACCTTGAAGGGGAGCGCACACAAAAGTGATCTTCTAAAGTCTTATCTTGTGCCCACAGATGGACGTGAGCTCTAAGCGGTTATAAGTGTTGAGCGTTGAGCGCTAAGCGCTAAGCGGCCTAGAGAGGGAGCAAAGAGAATTCCAAGCGAAGGAACTATCTAAGTCTCACGTCCTCGCTGGAAGACCTCAGAGCTCTTTTTAGCCTCTAGATTTTCTTGTCCTCAAATGAGGGCTTGAGGGACTTTTATAGTTTTCTGGAGGGATATGCTAGTAATTGCGCTCGATCTGATTTTTAGTCGGTGAATGGTGTCTCTCCGTTTTGGTTACCCGGATCACCAATTTTCATAAAATGACGGACATGCCACCCGCACGGCTTGGGCGGCCCGGGCAGGTTGCCTGGCGGCGACGGCGGCCGGCGATGGCTAAAGGTAGTGGAGGTGTCCGACAGCAGCGACGACCATTGTCGTGTAAGACCCTGCAAGGGGTACGCATGAAATCACACACCCAAGGGTCACGATATAGCATGCGCGCAAGGGCGTGCCGCGCCCAAGGGCCGTGCGCAAGGGCACGGCGCGCACACAAGGGCATGGCGCGTGCACAAGGGCACGGCGTGCGCGCAAGGGCGCGGCTCCCCAGGGCGCGTTGCGCCTGGGCGCGGCGCGCCCGCTCCTGCGCACCGCGCCTGCTCCCGCGCGCCGCGCCCGCTCCCGCCTGTAATGCTCCCGATTTTTTTCGATACTTGGTTTAATTCGTCATCATGCGTGTTTATGACATCAGGCATTATGTTCATGCATTTTTGGCATTTGCCGTTGTTAGAGCGTGGTTTTAGCTCTTAGGTTTTTTATATGTGTGGCTGGGTTTAGCCTGTTTGCAAGATTTTCTAGCGAGCCAGGTCTGTTTTGGTGACTCAGTGGAGCGTCTTTGGGAATGCTTGTGTTTTGGCTTCGGGAGGTGTTTACCCGAGTTTGGTTCATCAAATATTAATTTCAACTGTGTCGTTGGGTTAGTAGCATCAGAATTTAGCTACGGTGCGATTTTCGTAAAATTTCGGGTAAGTTTGGTTTTCGGGTCGTTTTGACATTTTATTTAATTAATTATGTTATCCTATAATAAAATAATCAGATAAAAGCAGTATAAATAGAACTCATTGCTTCAAACCCTATTCATTTGTCTCCCCCGTGAAATCGTCGGCTTGTTGGGGAAGAAGGAGAGCAGCGAACTTTCAAAAGCCTTCAGCCACCGATTTCTGGAGCCTTGTTGCTCGATTTCTTCTTTGGAGAGTGGATCCATGTAGATCTCTCCTAGATCTACGTTTCTACGGTAAGCTTTTCCAGTTTCTTGGATTTTAAGAGGTCTAGGTAGGTAGTTTTGACCCTCTTTCATCCTCAAAAGTTTCAGGAAGTGTTGTTATGGAAGTTTCAGGAGCGTTTATGCGGTTGGATTGGCGATTTGAGCAAGTGGTGGCTTCTTACCCTTGCCAAGCTTGTCTTTTCTTGTATATATGTTACATATTGTTCTTTGTTTTGTAGTAGTTTTTGGGAATAGGGTTAGATCTGGCCTTTGCCGATCAGCTTTATGGTATTATTTTTCCAGCCAAGTTCAACAATCATATCATTCAATATATTAGTTTCTTGAGTAGTTGTCGCTTTGGAGTGATCAACAATCGTCAAATTCAAGCTAATTCGTCGAACAGAGTTCTACGAACAGAGGAAAATTGTCGAACAGAGCTCGACGAATAAATCGCAAATCGTCGAACGGAGTTCGTCGAGCTAAGCCAATTCGTCGAACGGAGCAAGATTCGTTGAGTATAGCCCTAGGTGTTGAGTGTAGCCCTCAGGCGTTGAGTGTAGCCTTAGCACTGAATCCAGTTTCAAGCCTAAGTCCAAAAGCGTTTAGTGCATTGAGTGCACTCAATGCGGCATTGAGTGTGATGAATACACTCAATGCCTTGCTGTAAGGTCTGTGTTGCTAAATGTAAAACCATTGAGTGTGTTGAGTGCACTCAACGCGGCATTGGGTGTGCTGCATACACTCAACGCCATCAGAATTTGACGCTAAGTCAAAAGGCATTGAGTGTGCTATCTACACTCAACACGGCGTTGAGTGTGCTGTATACACTCGACACCATCAGGAAATCTTGGAGTCTAAGTGTAAAAGCATTGACAACGTTGAATGAGCTTAACTCACTCAATGTCGTCACTTTATTCGGCAAGTTAAGTAAAAAGTGTCGACATCGTTGATTGAGCTGAACTCACTCAACGCCATCGCTTTGTCTCTGCAAATCTAAGTGTTATAGTGTCGACTGCATTGAGTGAGTTGAACACACTCAACGTCGTCATCTCTTTTTGGCAGCTAAGTGTTTAAGCGTTGAGTGAGCTGAACTCACTCAACGCCATCTTATGATTTTTGCTGCTGTGTTTAAGCATTGAGTGTGTTGAGTTGTGGTGTCGAGTGCGTTGACTGCACTCGATGAGGCATCGAGTGTACTCGATGCTTTTTCCTTAGATTTGTGCCCTTTCACCGATTTGACATATTTCCTCTAATAGCATGGTTTTGCAAAGTTAGAATCATCGTATTTAGGTTGAATCCACCCTATTTGTGTTCTATGGGTGTTTGGATATATGGGGTTGGTTTGGTTGGCTTAGTTTCGTGAATTTACACCCGGTCATTTTTGGGTCTTGTTTTTGGGCTATTGGGTTGTGTTGGATCAGATGACCACCGCCGCAGTCCAGTTTTTGAGATGTTTGGGTCTGTTAGTTCGGGTTTGACTGGTTTGGTCCCGAATCAAATCCGAGTGTGTTATGGTGTTAATGATTCACGTGTTTATTGAACCTTTGCCCCGTTTGTGTTTCATATGGATTAATCTTATGTTGTTTCTGCCTTTCCTCACAGATTGTTTTCGGACTATAACTTCGTTCGCACTTGGTGCAAATTTCATTACCTTTTAACTTTATAAGTTAACTCTTCATTCTAAATCTCTCATTAGTTTGTTGTGCTTTCTTTTGACAGCTATTCAGGTTTGGGATTAGTAATGCGCTGCGGAAAAATACTTGTTATAATTAGGTTGTCTGGTTTTAGCTATTAAGCTAGGTTTCGACTAGTTACTTGTTATAATTGTTAGAATGTCGAGACGTCCTACGACGAGGTCAACTCCCCGGTCAGAGGTCGAGTCATCTGGTGCTCAGAATGCGGTCGTGATTGAAGGATTGTGACAGAGCAATGAAGCTTTGTCTAGGCAAATGTTGGAGATGCAGTCCCGGATCTAAACCTTGTTAATTATCATTGCAGGACAGCCGCTTAGAGTTCAAGACCCAGCCGTGGGTCAAGGTGTTCTAGTTCCTCCTGCTCCTCTGGTGCCCCCAGCTATGATGCTACCAGAGATGAACTTCATTTCGTACATCCAGGGATTAGGACCCTCTACCTATGATGGTAGGGCAGACTTCATGGCTTTGGAGGTCTGGATTATAGCCATCGAGGAGATGTTCTCTTACTTCGGAGTTTCAGCGGACCAAAGAGTAATGGTTGATGCCTACCAGCTTAAAGGTTTGGCAAAGAGTTGGTGGCTAAGGGAGAAGGAAAACTTGAAGGATGGATGTTCTTGGGAAGTCTTCAAGGAGCTTTTGCTGAAGAAGTTTATGTCGTCGGTCGAGCAAGGCCGTTTGTTAAATGATTTCCTGCACTTGAAGCAGAGGCAGCTCACAGTAAGTGAGTATGAGGTGGAGTTTAGCAAGCTGAGCCGGTTTGTCCTGGATTCAGTAGTTTCTGAAGACAACAGATTCAAGCATTTTCTGGGTGGTCTGAAGAGTGACATCCAGCAGTTGGCAAGTTCTTATAAATTGGAGAGTTATGCTGAAGCAGTCAAATAAGCTTTTAAGGTTGAGGCAATTGACAATGCCAAGAACCGAGGACAAGAAATGAGAAAGGATAAGAGGAAGACTGGTAAGAGTAACAGTTCCCATGAATCCGGTGCTGTTTCGAGGAAGAGGAGCAAAGAAATACGTAGTTTCTATGGCCGGCTAGGCCACCCGTTCGAGAAATGTTTCAAGAGGATAGGAGCACAGAAATAGGAGCAGGTCCATGCAATCCAGGGTGCTCCTAAAGGAGATTTGGTTTGTACCTCGTGCAAACAGAAGGGGCATGATGCTTCCCACTGTTGGGATAAGGTTAGAATTTGCTTTCAGTGATGACAGAAAGGTCACGTCAAGTCAAAGTGCCAGCAGTCTCAGCCTGCGCTACAGCCAGTTCCGCTTCGGGCCTTGCCACCGCCGCAGCCTGTAGACAAAGGGAAGGGAAAGCTGAACGTGTTGTGTCTAGAGGGGCCCAAAATTCTACCCAAGTGATTCCAGGTTAGTTTCTAACCTGGTTTTATTTCTGTTTAACATGTAGTTATAGTTTTGAGGTAGTTCGATTAGTTATGTAAGCATTTTTATAGGGAAATTTAATGTAAAGAACTGTTGGGCACGTGTTCTCTTTGAACTCGTTGATACCCACTCGTTTGTGGCTAGGGCCTTTGTTGAGCATCATTGTTTGACTCTCGATCAAATCGGCGATGCGTTTCAAGTCAAGTTTACTTCTGCTGATTCAGTGGTGTCGGACTAGGGTATCCGGAGTTGTCCGATTTTGTTAGGCAATTTTCTAGCAGTTGTTGATTTAAAGATGATAGACCTGGAAGATTTTGATATGATCTTGGGCAGGGACTGGTTGTCCTAATATGATGCGGTTATCCAGTGCAAGGTTAAGTACTTGGGCTTCAATATGGACGATGGTCAACCCGGGAGTGTTTATGGTTTTTCGCACCAAGTTTCTCTGATTATATCTGTGGTACGTGCTCGGAAGTTGGTAAATTCCGGGTGTTTTCCTTGTTTTGTTTCAGTTTTGGAAATCGTTGTTATCTTGTCGCGTGTAGAGGAGATTCCGGTGGTACGTGAGTTTTCGGATGTTTTTCCAGCTAATCTTCCTGGTGTTCCGTCTGAGAGGGACGTGGAGTTTGTCATAGATCTGGAGCCGAGTACCCGTCTTATTGCTAAGGCGCCGTACTGGATGGCCCCACATGAGTTGGATGAGTTACGTACTCAGTTGGATGATTTGGTCCTGAAAGGTTTTATTAGGTTGAGTTCTTCGCCTTGTGGTGCTCCCGTCTTGTTTGTAAAGAAAAGGGATGGATCAATGAGGCTGTGTATTGACTATAGAGAGATGAATAAAGTCACCATTAAGAATAGATATCCCTTGCCTAGGATTGGTGACCTATTTGATCAGTTGCGTGGTAGTTGTGTTGTCAAAGATCGATCTTCGTTCAGGCTACCACCAGTTGAGGATTTGTGAGGCAGATATTCCACAGACTGCTTTCCATTCGTGGCATGGGCATTTTGAGTTTTTCGTAATGTCCTTTGGTTTGACCAATGCTCCCTCTGCCATTATGGATATGATGAACCGCATGTTCAAGGATTTTCTAGACCGTTTCGTGGTCGTGTTTATAGATAACGTTTTGGTATATTCCTGCAGTGCTGTTGAGCATGCCCAACACTTGCGTTTAGTTTTGTCTACCTTGAGGGAGCATAAGTTGTATGCCAAGCTAAGTAAGTGTGAGTTTTGGTTGCCTTAGGTTTCTTTCTTGGGTCATGTGGTAAATAAAGATGGAATTTCAGTTGACCCTGAGAAGATAACTGATGTTATGGATTGGAATAGGCCCACCACACCCAAGGAGATAAGGAGCTTCCTAGGGTTGGCTGACTATTATAGAAGGTTTCTCTACGTTATCCGCCCTTTGACTAAACTGACGCAGAAAAACGCAGCTTTCATTTGGAGCGATAAGTACGAGGAAGCCTTTCTGGAATTGAAGAAGAGATTGTGCACTGCTCCAGTGTTGTCTCTGCCTACTGAAGGGTTAGAGTATGCGGTGTATGTAGACGCATCGCACGCATGTTGGTTTGGGTTGTGTGATGATGCGGGAAGGCAAGATAATTGCGTATCGGTCAAGATAGCTAAATGTACATGAAAAGAACTACCATACGCATGATCTATAGTTCGCAGCAGTGATTTATGCCCTAAAGTTTGTGGAGGCACTTGCTATATGGCGCAATATGCAAGATTTATACCAATCATAAAAGTTTAAAGTACATTTTCACTCAAAAGGAGTTGAATCTACGCCAGCAAAGATGGTTAGAGTATGTTGCTTATTATGATGTTGAGATCCAGTACCATCCGGGCAAAGATAATGTGGTAGTCGATGCTCTGAGTAGAAAGACGTGGAAAATTTTTAATCTTTCTATGGATTCACTGGTAGAAGAATTTCTCTTGATGAGTATTCTGTTGGGAGTTGTAACTCGTCAAGTAGTTTGGAGGTAGCTGATCCTTCATGGATTGCACTCATAAGATTGCATCAGATGGAAGATCCTGAGTTGTTGCACCTTTATAAGAGAACTGAGAAAGGAGAGTTGTCAGATTTTTTTGATTGATGACGCGGGTACCTTGAAGTACCGCGATAGATTTTACATCGCCAATATTGAAGATATTCGAATTAAGTTGTGCAGTGAGGCTCATGGTTCCAGTGTTGCCTACCACCCAGGTTCAACTAAGATGTACCAAGATTTGAAGTGGATCGCCTGGTGATTCGGAATTAAAGATGATATAGCAAAATTCATTTCAGAATGTTTTACGTGCAAGCGAGTAAAGGCCGATCATGGCAGACCTGGTGGCAAGCTAACGCCCTTGGAAATTCCGAGTTTGAAGTTTGAGAGTATCTCAATGGATTTCATTACTGGATTACCAAGATCTCCCCGAGGACATGATTCAGTCTGGGTTATTGTTAATAGACTAACAAAGTGTGCTCACTTCGTGACTTTTAAGATTAATTAGCCCATGAAAAAGATAGTTGAGCTATATTTAGATGAAGTCATTAGATTACATGGAGTGCCAATTAGTATTGTATCAAATTGAGACTCCAGGTTTACGTTCGCTTTTGGAAGAGTATACAGGAGGGTTTGGGTACCGATCTGCAGTATTCCACAGCCTATTATTTGCAGACAAACAGTCAAACGGAAAGAGTGAACCAGATCGTGGAAGATACGATCAGATGTTATATTTTGGATCATGAAGGAGTGTGGGATGAGCAACTAAGATTGATGGAGTTTGCATACAATAATAGTTATCAAGATAGTTTACAGATGGCCCTGTTTGAGGCCTTGTAAGGGAGGCGATGTAGAACTCCCTTGTTTTGGGCCGAGGTCGGTGAGAAACCATTGCTGGGTCCTGAAGCGTTAGAAGAAATGGATGTTTCCATGAAGATTATTCGGGAAAATCTTCGGATAGTGCAGGAACGGTATGAGAAGAATGTCAATCGGTGTAGGTCTGATTTGGAGTTTTCTGTAGGGGATTTGGTGTTTCTCAAAGTTTCCCCGATGTCTGGAGTTAAAAGGTTTGGTAAGAATCATAAGTTGGGCCCGAGGAATGTGAGACCTTTTAAGGTTGTTGAGCGTATTGGTGTATCAGCTTTTAGGCTGGATTTGCCCGCAAATTTCCTTGGTGTGCACGACGTGTTTCATGTGATCTAGTTGCGAAAATGTGTGCTCAGCGACCGTCAGATTCTTGATGTTATGCCCTAGTTGTAGCCCAATCTTTCTTATGTTGAGATGTCTGTCCGCATTCTGGATACTCAAGATCGAGTGTTGCAGAGGAAAATCATACCAATGGTTAAAGTTTTATGTCAAAACCAGGACGTGGAAAGCGCCACTTGGGAGTTGGAGTCAGCGATAAGGGAGGCTCATCCTCATATGTTCTCCTAGTTTCTTACAGTATGTATTTCCCCTTATATAATCTTTGATTATATTCTCTTTGTGGAATCTTTTGGTGCGTAAAGTGTAACACCCTGAATCCCAAAATTGGCTTCAGGTTGGGCAACAAGGCCTAGGACAAGGGCGTGTCCCAAGCCGTGTCCTGCTCTGTATAGCTAAGCAGCCTGTCGTGTGCTCGATGAAATGCACTGAATGAGTTCTGGAGAGGGAACAAGCCCTGCGACATGGGCATGTACGAGGACGTGTCCTCCTCTGGTTCGTCGACCTTCACTTGAGTAAATGTGCTCGACGATCCTCGAGTGGGGAACACGGCCTGCGACACGGGCATGTCAAATATGACACGGGCGTGTCACAGGGTCGTGTCCTTCTCTGGATTTGGCCAAGGCATTGAGGCCTTGTGAACACTGGCAGGACACGGGTGTGTCTCTGGGCACATAGACTATGACAAGGGCGTGTCACATGGTCGTGTCCTGTTCGGGTTGAATCGGTTGTGTACCGCCTCAGGTACACGGCCGTAGACACGGGCGTGTCAGAAGGCTTGTCCGGGCGCACGGCCTGTGATACGGGCATATCATATGGCCGTGTCCTGCTCTGGCTAAGTCAGTTGTGTGCCGCTTAAGGTACACGACATATGACATGGGCGTGTCATAGGCCGTGTCAGCCCAAAAATAGACATGTGTGGGCGATTTGTGGCTGTTCATTTCCTTCTTTTGGGATCTAATGGCCCAGATTTCTCCCTACTAGTTAATAACCACGAATTGAGAAGAGGATTCTCATTTAACATAGGCCATTCTTTTTCTAAAAGATCTAGAGAGAATGGAGAGCAAGGAGGAGGAGGAGGAGAGAGGAGCTGGCCACCGGTGGAGCTTCCGAGTTCCGAATCGAGATCCGAGGCCAGATTGGTGGAGGTAAGGCCGCTGCGGTGCTTTCCAACTGGCTAGATTTCCATGGCTCTAAAGATGTCCTCAAGGGTAACGATCTTCCTTCTTGGACATGTGAAGTCCTTTTTGGCATGTGCATGGATTTCCCCCACCAGAGGGTGGATTGCGGAGGGATTTCCCTTGGGTTGATTCTTGGAATCCCCAATAGTCTTGCATATAGATCCGAAAATGTGTAGTACGGAATAGGCATGATGTATGAAGGCCATCTGGACGGGTTGGTCTGGATTGGTGATGTTTCATTTGCACACCGGAGAAGACTCTGTGGTTAAACGTGTAGTTTGTGGAGTCATTGGGTTGGACCTTTGAAGGGCAGAAGCAGGAAGTACTGGAGTGGTAGTCCAGGAAAATACCCTTGTGATGCTTGTGATGTGTGCTATGGCAAGACCAGTTTTCTAGCACTGCAGGATGCTGCAAGGTGGGGCATACTTGGGTACAGAAAGAGAGTTCTGCGGAACCCGCTAAGCGATCGTGAATGATGCTAGCATGAACTCTCCTTGTTGATTGTGAAGCCAATCCGTGATGGACATTGTGGCTATTGTGAAACCAGTCCCTTGGTGGACATTGTGGCTATTATGAAGTTAGTCCCTTGGTGGACATTGTGGCTATTGTGAAGCCATTCCTTGGTGGACAGTATGGCTATTGTGAGCTTGATGAGCTCTTGAAAAGGCCTCATGCCGAACAGGAAAGGTGAAACTAACCCACACCTTAAATTTGGCCTCGAGTATGTTGGTATTCGGTGATGGCAAGGCGACTTGAGCAACGGGGGGTGGCTGATCCGTACCTACATTATGTCTGTCCGACTTAAAGACCTGAAAGTGCGGTCAGTTGGAGCGCATAATGAGAGTCCTAGGCCTGCGCGCCGGAAAGACTAAATGCTCAATTTTACCGTCGGGTTTCGGACCTGGAATGGTGGTGGGACCCTAGTTCACTGGTACACCAAGAATGTACCCTGAGTGCACGGATTGTTGGGCCATGTGGCTGACAGTTGTGATGGATTGTTTGTGCGTGAGAACACAATATGTGATATATATTTGCCTATGAATTGTTATGACTGTAGGGAAGGAATATCACTGCCCCGGGAAATGGGTAAGGTCTTTATAAATTGGTCAGCTGAATGCTGACCGTTGCCTTGTTTGCCACCGTTTGGTGGGCTATCCTTGTGCAGGTGTCGGAGAGCCGAGCGAGACACATAAGGGATAAAGTCCCTGTTGTTGTTGTTGCTGCTGCTAGCCCTTGAAGGCTAAGAAAAGAATATTGTGCTTTGCTCTTGTGTGACCGGCCTGAGCGCCGATATTTGGAATCCACATGTAAAGAGTAATTGTAAGGCCATAAGGCCAAACGATATTGTATTTGCTAAACACTCCTTCGAGAGTTTATATATAAATGTGGTTGTTTATATATATTGTGGGCATTCATGATTGGGGTTCAATATTATTGTTAAAATCTTTCGCTAGCATGCTCTGCGTTATGATGTGATTGTGTTATGGTATTATCCTGTAAATTCCCTGCCTGTTTTGTGGCAATATGGTGTGGGGCCCCGGATGGACCTTCTATTATATGCTATATGAACGGATGGAGTCGCTACATAAATTTTCGGGGCTAAACTTCTTTTTAGGGGGAGTGACTCTAACGCCCCCGATTTTTTTTCGATACTTGGTTTAATTCATCATCTGGCGTGTTTATGATGTCAGGGCGTTACGTTGACGCGTTTTCAGCATTTGTCGTTGTTAGAGCGTGGTTTTAGCTCTTAGGTTTTCTGTGTGTGTGGTTGGGTTTAGTCTGTTTGCAAGATTTCCTAGCGAGTCGGGCCTGTTTTGGTGACTCGGTGGAGCGTCTTTAGGAATGCTTGTGTTTTGGATTAGGGACGTGTTTACCCGGGTTTGGTTCATCGAATCTTAATTTTGAATACGTCGTTGGGTTCGTAGCATCGGTATTTAGCTACGGTGCGATTTTGTAAAATTTCAGGTAAGTTTGGTTTTCGGGTCGTTTTGACGTTTTATTTAATTAATTATGTTATCCTATAATAAAATAATCGGATAAAAGAATTATAAATAGAACTCATCGCTTCAAACCATATTAATTTGTCTCCCTCGTGAAACCGTCGGCTTGATGCGGAAGAACGAGAGCGGCGGGCTTTCCAAAGCCTTCGGTCACCGATTTCTGGAGCCTTGGTGGTCGATTTCTTCATTGGAGAGTGGATCCTGGTAGATCTCGCCTAGATCTATGTTTCTACGGTAAGATTTCCAGTTTCTTGGATTTTTAGAGGTCTGGTAAGCGGTTTTGACCCTCTTTCGTCCTCAAACGTTTCAGGAAGTGTTTCTTAGGAAGTTTCAGGAGCGTTTACATGGCTGGATTGGTGATTTGAGGCAAATGGTGACTTCTTCCCCTTGCCAAGCTTGTCTTTTCCTGTATATATTACATACTGTTCTTCCTTTTATAGTAGTTTTTGGGAATAGGGTTAGATCTGGCCTTTGCTGATCAGCTTTATGGTATTATTTTTCCGGCCAAGTTCAACAATCATATCATTCAATGTATTAGTTTCTTGGAATAGTTGTCGGTTTGGAGTGGTCAGTGTTTGTCGAGTTGAAGCTAATTCATCGAACGGAGTTCGACGAACAGAGGAAATTCGTCGAACGGAGTTCGGTGAATAAATCGCAAATCGTTGAACGGAGTTCATCGAGCTGAACCAATTTGTCAAACAGAGCAAGATTCGTTGAGTATATCCCTAGGCATTGAATATAGCCCTTAGGCGTTGAGTGTAGCCTTAGCACTCAATCCAGTTTCAAGCCTAAGTCCAAAAGCGATGAGTGCATTGAGTGCACTCAACGCGGCGTTGCGTGTGATGAATAAACTCAATGCCTTGATGTGAGGTCTGTGATGCTAAGTATAAAAGCGTTGAGTGCACTCAACACGGCGTTGAGTGTGATGCATACACTCAACGCCATCAAAATTTGACGCTAAGTCAAAAGGCATTGAGTGTGCTACCTACACTCAATGCGGCGTTGAGTGTGCTGTATACACTCGACGCCATCAGGAAATCTTGGAGTCTAAGTGTAAAAGCATTGACAGCTTTGAGTGAGCTTAACTCACTAAACGCTGTCACTTTATTCGGCAAGTTAAGTAAAAAGTGTCGACAGCGTTGAGTGAGTTGAACTCACTCAACGCCATCACTTTGTCTCTGCAAATCTAAGTGTTATAGCGCCGATAGCGTTGAGTGAGCTGAACTCACTCAACATCGTCATCTGTTTTTGGCAGCTAAGTGTTTAAGCGTTGAGTGAGCTAAACTCACTCAGAGCCATCGTCTAATTCTTGCTGCTGTGATTAAGTGTTGAATGTGCTGAATTATGTCGTTGAGTGCGTTGACTGCACTCAACGCGGCGTTGAGTGTACTCAATGCTTTTTTCCTTAGATTTGTGCCCTTTCACCGATTTGACATATTTCCTCTAATAGCATGGTTTTGCAAAGTTAGAATCGTCGTGTTTAGGTTGAATCAGTCCTGTTTGTGTTCTATGTGTGTTTGGATATATGGGGTTGGTTTGGTGGCTTAGTTTCGTGAATCATTACACCCGGACATGTTTGGATCTCATTTTTGGGTTGTTGGGTTATATTGGATCAGATGGCCACCCCCGCAGTCCCGTTTTTGAGATGTTTGGGTCTGTTAGTTCGGGTTTGACCGGTTTGGTCCCGACTCAGATCTGTTTGTGCTACGGTGTTAATGATTCAGTGTTTATTGAGTCTTTGCCCCGTTTTTGTTTCCTATGGATTAATCTTATGATGTTTCTGCCTTTCCTCGCAGATTGTTTTCAGAGTATAATTCCGTTCGCACTTGGTGCAAATTTCATTACCTTTTAACTTTATAAGTTAACTATTCGTTCTAAATCTCTCGTGGACTGCAGTGTTACAGATGTTTCCACTACCTTGAGAGGTAGTTCCTTGTTGTTTATTTTTAGTACAGACACACATACTGACCAGTGGTTCGTGTCAGTTTGTTGATGTCCACTGGTGGTTTTCTTTAGAATTGTTGAATACTTCGCTAAGCTACTAGTTTTGCCTTTTGTGGTTGTTTTTACTTGCTCCCTAGAAATGTTTTATGATAGGTTACATGTTAGGTATTTTGAAAGTAAGGGTTTGATCTGAAATACTCTAGAGGGGGGTGAATAGAGTATTTAGGGTTTATAAAACTTTTTGCTAATTAACAAATCAGTCCTAAGATAATTCAATCTATCACTGGTGCTGCAAAAATTAAATTAAATACCACAAACACAGCAAACCTAAGCTACACAGACACAACAAGAACAAAAACAAAGTGCAACCAAACAACACAAGAATTTTATAGTGGTTCCCCAACCTGGGTACATCCACTCTTCTACCACCCTTGTAGGAATCCACTGAAGTTTTTGATCAGGTCACTTCCACCAATGAGCTTTTGATCAGGTGCTCAAAAACCAATCCTCAAGTCTTTTGATCAGGTGACTTGCAACCTGGAATAACTTTTGAATGGAGTTAAGGACCCTTTATACAGTGGGGGATGAGAGAGTGATTATGTCTTCTCTTTCTCAAATACAACTGAGAATACTTTAGTGGATCTTGATTTTGACAAAGCTCCCCCTAAGATCTAGATTTGTTCAAGAAGGATGGAGCTTTACTTCAGGGTGAGTAGACCTTCAATGTTTCAGCCTTGACCAGCAGATATCCAGGTGCTTCTTGACTGATATAGTAATTGTTGTCCTTTGAATAATCCTGGGATGAAGACAGAAGAATACTCTTGATTTAAATGGTTGTTGTTCTTCTTCTTCAGCTTGTTGTTCTTTCTCTGGTCAAGGGATAGGGATTCTTATTCTCTGTTACTGTATGATTCCTGTTACTCCCTTGTGCTCTACGTTTTCCTGAGAAGAAGGAAGAAAACCCTTATTGTTGTCTTGTGTGTATATATTTGGAAGGAAGAAGAAAAATCTTTTTTATATTTCCTGTGAAATCTTTCTTCTGAATTTTGAATTTCTTCCTTCATTTAATGTTGACGGCCTCGAGAATACTTGCATTGATTGATTTCCCCAACTGTCCCTTGGAAAAACGGCAAGCAATAATCCTGATGAAATCCATAATCAATGTTGCGTCTAACGGTAATATTCAGAGAATATTTAGCATTGATTACTCGGGAATTATTGCAATAAATTAAGGACAGAGGGAGGAAAATATCTAACTCTGGAACTTTACAGAAATCGTTGAGCAGAGAACAGAATTCGTCGACCTGGATCCAGAGTTCGTCGAGCTGAGAAGTCAAGTTCGTCGACCAGATAATAGTTGTTCGTCGAGCTGAGATCCAAGATCGTCGACCTAAAAACAGATAACTTCTTTCTCTAGACCCTTGTCAATTCTGTGCATCAAGATCGTCGTGCTGAGAATCTAAGTTCGTCGACTGAATAACAGAATTCCATGTTTCTTGGACTTAAGAATGTTGGAAGTAACGTGTCCAAAAATCGTCGACCTGAGAACTGGGTTCGTCTACCTGAGAAATTCTCACTGCTACTTGATAAAGCTTGCTAGGAATGTGTTCTAAGTTCGTCGAGCTGAGAAGGTGAATTCATCGACTGGAGTATGATACTAGACTTCGAATACTTAGATGTTTCTGGAATAAGATGTTGAAGTAGAATACCCAACAATCGTCTACCTGAGAACTAATTTCGTCGACTGGAGTTAAGTGTGAAGAATTCTGGACTTGGAATGTTGAAGTATACTCTGGAAATCATCGACCTGAGAGCCATGTTCGTCGAGCTCAGCTCAGAGAATTTTCTCTAAGTTCATCGAGCTGAGCACGACTTTCGTCGACCTGCGTTCAACGAACGTTGAACTCATTTTCTGAGTCTTTGAAATTCCTCTAAGTCGTGAGTCTTTTGCAGTCTGTTGATGGCTGGTCCATGCAGTGTTGACTCTACGGACATGTCCTAGACTCTAGGACACATACATGACCCTACCTATACATGTTGTGTCAAACATTCTAATTTAGTGAACCTAGCCCAAATCCAACTAGGGATCCAACAATCTCACCCTATTTGGGTAAGGTCACTAATTATAGACTCACATTAATAACAAAACAAGAAAAATATATCTGGCAGGAATTTTAACATATGTAGCAGATATATATATATAAAGAGCTTTGTATCAGAATATAAAGAGACAGTTTTAAAATAATCAAAAGACTTAAACAGTTTAAAGTTCATTTCTTCTTCTTGGGTTCCTTTGGCTTATCCTCCTTAGCTTTGTCACCTGGCTGAGTAAACATAATTTCCCTGTTAGGATCAGCTGCTTGAGCTTTTGTCATTATCATGTCAGCAGCTCCAATGATATTCAGGTAGGTAGCCCTTGGCACTACAGCTTTAGGTTGTAATTTCATATAATCATCAACATTGAAAAATTTGTTAGCTTTGCAAACCTGTTAAGTTCTTCCTTCCTTTACTTGGATATTGTAGTATATTCAGATGGATCCTTACCTTCAGCTTTTGCTCTGTTAATCATGGATAGGCCAACCAATTCCTGGAACATGGCCATCCTAGTAGTTGTAGCTGTCTCAGAATCTTCAAATGGTTCAAGAGGGGAAGCATGTCTCTTGGGGCTTTCAGCCTTTTGATGTTCAGTGAATTGTTACTGTTGATGTTGTTGATGCTGCTGCTTGCCAGATGAATAATTCCTTTGTTGGCTGCTTCCTGAAGAGGAGGACCTACCATGATGTCTTTGATAGGTTTGAAACTGGGTAGTCCTCTGAGTTGAAGAACTGGAAGCAGCAGCAGCAGGTGGAGGAGGAGGAGGAGGATCCTTTTTGTATCTTTGAGGAGGTGGGGAATATCTCCTGCTTTTCTTTCTTTCTTTTGTTGATTCTTGGACAGCCACATCTATGCTGGCATGCCCTTATAGGGTGTGATATTTTAGAGTATATAGTATGGAGTGTCATTTGTTGGATTTGGTTTTGGGGCAGGAGGTGGAGGAGCTTTCCTCTTCTTAGATACTTTCTTTTTCTTAGGCTCATCATCTGAGTCCTCTTCATCATCATCCTTATCATCAGAATCCTGAGGAGTATCATACAAAGCATCAATAGCTTTTAGTACTGATTTGTCAATGGGCTTTTCAACCTGAATAGGAGCTGGAGGAGGAGTTGGAGAAGGAGCTGAAGTTGGAACAGAAGGGCTATACATAACAGTGCTTTCAGCCACTGTTTTATTTTCTTCTTCTATATCTACCATGATCAGTGCATCAAGATCAAGCATTGGTGAATCATCCATTATGAAGGTAGGAGCAGAACTATCTTTTGGAGGGGATGAAATAATGATGGGATCAGCTCTAGGTGGAGATGGCATGATAGGAGCCTCTGGAATTGCAAAAGTAGCCTTAAGTTGCATGGCAACCTTGGGGTTTATGAGAGAGGTGTAAGGAACTATAGCCAAAGATGGTTGTATGTTGTTTTATGGAAGTTCACTCAAATAAGCTGTATCAAAAACTTTCAACAAATTCAACAGATCAACTATGGGATTTATAATATAATCTCCATCAGTTGTTATTTCCTCTATTACTGTATCATCTAAATCCATATCAAATTCAATAAAATGAATTAAATCAAATAAATCTTGATCAGCATCTGCATCTGCTGCTGCTTTTTCTGTTGTGTCTGCTGCTGTTATTACGCTGCTTCTGCTGTTTTTGTTACTGCTGCTATTACTGCTGCTTCTGTTATTGCTGCTGCTTCTGCTGTTGCTGTTACTGCTGCTTCTGTTATTGCTGCTGCTTCTACTACTACTTATTCATAGAGCATCTCCCCCTACCTGCTTTTAGTGGGAACTAGAGTCAGGCCCCTGACTGAAGATGGAAGAGCAGAGAGAGCAGTGATGGCATCAGCAAGTGAAGATATGGAGGTAGCAAGAGGTGAAATAGCCTCTACTATAATTGTTTTGAGGAGGGGAGTAAGAAGTGCAATGAGAGATGGAATAATGGAGGGGTGCAACGGCAGAGAGGCAGAGGGTGGTTCAGTAGAAACAAAAGGAGGGATGGAAGATGCTGGTGGAGGAGGAGGTAGAGAATCTATCATTAGAACATCTGAGATAGAAGAAGTATGGAAGGGGGATGTGAGCAGATTAAAGGAAGGGAGGGAGGAGATATTATGGGGGTAATGGCAGCCAAATGGGGTGGGAGTGGAGATGAGGGTGGTGATGAAACTGGTGTATCATGTTGGGAGGGTGGGGAGTTAGGAAAGTGAGTGGGGGATAGATGTACTGGGGATGTGGGAGGTGTAGGAGTGTGAATGGTGGTTTGAACTATGGATGGGAGTTGTTGTACCATCTGAGGTTGAGGAGGGATGGCTGTGTTGGGTTTCTCTATGAGGATGGCACAACACTTGTGCACGCAACGGAAGAATGAAAACATCAAGAAAACCCAAACGAGATGGGATCGGGCCATGGTAGTTGAATCAAGAAGTTAACATACAACTAGGCAAAAATTACCTCGGTGGCGTTGAGTCACAACTCAACGGAGATGCTCCAAGCTTCGTGTACTTGCTGATGGCGAGTTCTACGTGGAATGATATCCACGTCTCTGCAGAAATCCACACGAGCAGGAGAACACCGACCTTTCCGTCGCACGGATAATCGGGAAGGAGAAGGACTGCACCTTGCTATTCCACAGACTGCTAGGTCCGCGCCAGGGATAGCAACACCAGTGACAATCGCCGGAGAGGAGGAGGTCGACGGACGCGAGCACGGCGGCGGAACCCTTCCGTCAGCGTTCGGGATCGGCGGAACCAAAGGAACGGCGGAACACTTCCGATTCGATCAGCGAACTTCGATTCGACCAGTTAGATAATTCCCGAAAAACCCTAAGTATCCATTTATACCAAAGGCATAAACAGACCTAAAAATATCGCTATCCGCAGACCACCCGAAAATTAGGGTTCCAGAATCGGCGAGAATCACCTAGCAGATTCGGTGAGAATCAATCGGCGAGAATCACCTAGCAGATTCGGTGAGAATCAATCGGCGAGAATCACCTAGGATCGGCGAGAATCACCTAGGATCGGCGAGAATCAGTCGGCGAGTATCACCTAGGATCAGCGAGAATCAGAGTACAATACTCGACGATTCACGCCGAACGTGGGTTGACGATACACGACTATTCTTACCAATCCTTCAAGGCAACATTTGTCCAATCCGACGATCCTTTAAGGCAACACTTTGCCCATAACCCCCATTCAGGTCGGTGATTGGTAACCTTTACCAACACAGTCAATCATCCAACTTCTCCATATCTCTTATGTGCGACCCTGAAGGCTCATATCGCGTTGGCAGTGAGATTACATGTTTGAACACTTCTTGATCACCATGGTAACTCCAACAGTCTCCCACTTGATCTTGAAAGTATCAAACCAAAACCCTCACAAACAATGAGCGGCATCTAGCAATGCATCATTGCTCCCCAAGCAATAAGACTTTATAACTCATAAGCCTTTATGACCAATATATCAGCGCTGTCTTTGTCCCTTTGTCCCTTACATCCGAAAAGAACTAGAGGCATGGACCGTGTCACCCTCGTAATAGCTCAATCCAAGTTTCTTGATCCAGGACGGACTTCCAGAGAATGGTGAGTCCAATATCACATATTGACTCAACCAAGCATGGCCATGCATTTCGCAGTCCAGTTCCATCAAGGGGCCCATGGATGCAACTCTTGTCATACAGGAGGACAAATCCCATATCTGCTCACACACAAACACCCAAATGATTCGTAACATGCCCAACAACCACCCTTATCATCAACCTTTCTCAAGGAAGACTTTAGATGGCATCAAAGCACGCTCTTCCTCACTTGATGAATGTTGTGACTTCAGGTCAAAGGACCACAACACCATTGTCAATTGAGTCCTACTCGTGACACGATTAGATGACAATCCATAGAGTAGTCTCAGGCTGGGTCTGTCCAGTACAACTTGTTCACTAACAAGTACCCACGTGATGACTTGATATCACAATATCATGAACTGTGAGAACCGGTCATCAGTCAACGCACGTGCAAGCCTTCATGTACCATCATCACCCTTAGCTTCTATGATGATACTCGACCAGGGACCTTTTAAGAATGAAGCTTCAAATAAATCATAGGCTCTCACATTCAAGTCATGTACTTGATGTCCCATGGAAGCGAACATTCTAAGGGTATCTATTATGTTAACATTTAACTATCATATAGAAAAACTCATAATAAAAGAACTAGCCATTAATTATAAGAGAAAAACTAGGTACACTGTTCATCATATGAACAAATGGCCAACAAAATACATGTTTACATGCAATCCACAAGATTCTCACTAGAGTTGATCATTTAGGTATCGTATACCCATCAATCTAGTATGATCATCATGCTTTCTCTGCGCGAGAGGCTTTGTCAGTGGATCCTCAATATTCTCCTCAGTCGACACTCTACAAATGTTCACATCTACTCGTTCGACAATCTCACGAATAAGATGAAACCGCTGAAGTATGTGCTTGGAGCGCTGATGGGATTTAGGTTCCTTAGATTGTGCAATTGCACCATTGTTATCACAGTAGAGAACTACGGGACCAACAATGCTAGGAACTACACCAAGCTCGCCGATGAATTTCCTAATCCATACAGCCTCCTTCGCCGCATTAGCTGCGGTGATATACTCGGCCTCTGTTGTAGAATCAGCAACTGTCTCTTGCTTGGAACTCTTCCAGCTCACAGCTCCACCATTCAGGCAAAACACAAAACCTGACTGAGACTTGGAGTCGTCTCTATCAGTTTGGAAGCTAGCATCTGTGTAACCACTTACAACGAGCTCTTCCTCTCCACCATACACCAAGAACACTTCCTTAGTCCTTCTCAAGTACTTCAGGACATTCTTGACTGCAATCCAGTGACACTCACCGGGGTCTGACTGATACCTGCTAGTCATGCTCAAAGCAAAGGAGACGTCAGGTCGAGTACATAATATCGCGTACATGATTGATCCAATTGCCGAAGCATATGGAATCAACTTCATGCGGTCCTTATCTTCACAAGACTTTGGACACTGGTCCTTAGAGAGATTCACACCATGAGACATGGGCAAAAATCCTTTCTTGGACTCAAGCATGTTGAACCGCTTCAACACCTTTTCGATGTACATACTCTGGGTCAAACCCAGCAACTTCTTCGATCTATCTCTATAGATCTTAATACCGAGTATATAAGTCGCTTCACCCAAATCCTTCATTGAAAAGCAGTTCCCTAGGTTGTTCTTAACAACTTTTAGGGTAGGAATGTCATTCCCAATCAATAGTATGTCATCTACATACAATATCAGGAAGACAACAATGCTCCCACTGATTCGCTTGTAAACACAAGGCTCATCTTCATTCTTGATGAAACCAAACTCTTTGATTTTCTCATCAAAACGAAGATTCCAACTTCGAGAGGCCTGTTTCAGTCCATAGATGGACTTATTCAGCTTGCATATTTTAGTGGCTTCATCTGGGGATACAAAACCCTCGGGTTGTGTCATATACACTTCCTCAAGGAGGTTTCCATTAAGGAAAGCCGTTTTGACATCCATCTGCCAGATCTCATAGTCATAATACGCAGCAACAGCAAGCAATATCCTTATGGACTTTACCATGGCAACAGGGGAAAAGGTCTCATCATAGTCAATACCATGAATTTGTTTGAAACCCTTAGCCACCAGTCGCCCTTTGAATATTTGTACATTCCCATCCATGTCGGTCTTCTTCTTGAAGACCCACTTGCACCCTATGGGTCGTACCCCTTCAGGTGGTTCCACCAAGTTCCAAACTTGGTTTGCATACATGGAGTCCATTTCGGATTTCATAGCCTCAAGCCATTTGTCGGAGTCCGGTCCATTCATAGCCTCTTGGTAGGTTGCTGGTTCATCATCATGATCTATAAGCAATACATTACCTATTTGAGATACGAGAAATCCATATCTCTCAGGCTCAAACCTCGGTCTACCAGATCTACGTAGGACTTGTGTTCTTTGAGCAGGTTCTCTAGCTACAACATCTTGTAGTCTTGTCTCAGAATCCAATTCCGGTTCATTCACTACATGTGGTTCTTGAACTTCTTCAAGCTCTACCTTTTCAGTCTTTCTTGATAAGAACTCTTTCTCCAAAAAGACACCAGTCCTTGCGACAAACACTTTGCCCTCAGACGGTAGGTAAAAGTAATACCCTTTCATTTCCTTAGGATATTCCACCAGATAACATTTATCCGATTTGGGTTCCAGCTTGTCAGGCATTTGACGTCTCACGTATGCCTCACAGCCCTAAATTTTAATGAATGACATACTAGGACGCTTCCCAGTCCATATCTCATATGATGTCTTCAGAAGCGTTTTTGTTGGAGCGCGATTCAATGTCATTGCAGCAGTCTCTAAAGCAAAACCCCAAAAGGAAACAGGCAAGTCTGCATGACTCATCATCGAACGTACCATGTCTAACAGAGTACGATTTCTCCTCTCAGACACACCATTATGTTGTGGTGTTCTAGGTGGAGTGAGCTGTGATACAATACCACACTCTTTCAGATGATCACGGAACTCATGACTCAGGTATTCGCCACCTCGATCAGATCGGAGTGCTTTAACCCTTTTACCCAACTGGTTTTCTACTTCATTCTTGAACTCTTTGAACTTTTCAAAGGTCTCGGATTTGCACTTCATAAGATACACATATCCGTATCTACTGAAATCATCAGTAAATGTAACAAAGTAGAAATACCCACCTCTAGCCATGGAACTCATGGGTCCGCATACATCACTATGTACAACACTCAAGAGATCCTCAGCCCTCTCAGTATAACCAGTAAAAGGAGCTTTAGTCATCTTGCCTAACAAACAAGATTCGCATCGCTCAAATGATTCATAATCAAATGAGTCCAAAAGTACATCTCTATGGAGCTTGGATATGCGCTTCTCGTTGATATGGCCCAAACGACAATGCCAGAGAAATGTAGGGTTCGAGTCATTTGTTCTTAGTCTTTTATTATTTTCTACATTACAGATCAGATGGTCCAAGTTCAAAACATAAAGACCATTAAACAATTGGGCTACAACATAACAAACATCATTCTTAAATATAGAACAACAGTTGTTCTTAATTATAAAAGAAAATCCAATCATGTCCAAACATGAAATAGATATAATGTTTCTAGTTATGGCCGGAACAAAATAACAATTATCTAGTTCTATTACAAGCCCACTAGGCAAAGAAAGACGGTAAACCCCTACGGCTACAGCAGCAACTCTTGCTCCATTGCCGACGCGAAGGTCCACCTCCCCTTTACTCAACAATCTTCTCCTTCCCAGTTTCTGCAAATTTGTACAAATGTGAGAACCACATCCGGTATCCAATACCCAAGATGAAGGAGCAGAAAGGTTTATCTCTATAACGTGAACATTTGAAGCGGAAGTCATACCTCCCTTTATTTTCTGCAGACCTTCAATGTACGAAGGACAGTTCCTCCTCCAATGACCAGCCTTGCCATAGTGATGGCATTTCCCTTCCTTCACCGTGCTTTTCTTTTTCATCAGTGCAGAAGACTTGGGCTCAAGATATGACTTAGGTCCCACCTTCGTCTTCTTAGAGCCCTTGGCCTTGCCCTTGCCCTTATGCACCATCAGTATGGGGCTGGCAGGCTTGGCCTTCTTCATATTGATTTCGGCAGTTCTCAACATGCCTAGGAGTTCGGGCAGTGTCTTGTCTATTTCATTCATGTTGTAGTTCAAGACGAACTGCTCATAACTGTCCGGCAACGATTGCAGGATCAGATCTGTGGCCAACTCTTGACCAAGAGGAAAACCCAGCCTTTCAAGGTTCTCTATATACCCAATCATCTTGAGTACGTGAGTCCCTACTGAGTCTCGAACTCCCATCTTGCACTGAAACAACGCTTTTGTGACGTCGAACCTCTCTTGACGAGCCTGCCCTTGAAACATTTTCTTGAGATGCTCGTCAATCTCCTTGCACCCCATGTTCTCATGTTGCTTCTGAAACTCAGAGTTCATAGTGGAAAGAATAAGGCATTCGACATCTAAAGCATCATCAGTATACTTCTTATAAGCATCCTTCTCAGCACGGGAAGAGTTCCCGGTCGGCACCTCCGGGGCTTCTTCTTCCAAGACATAGAGCTTTCGCTCTTGCCTGAGAACAATTCTCAGGTTCCTGTACCAGTCCATGTAATTAGTCCCACTGAGCTTATCCTTCTCAAGGATGGCTCTCAGAGACAACGTGGAGTGTGAAACACTTGCCATGGAATTCTACAAGAATTTATGCAGAATAAAATCGATACCAAAATTTCAAATACAATTTATTTTAATTTGGACTTCAATTAAAACACTCCCACTATTTTATTCGAAATGATAGCCCTCACTAACAATTCGGAGAGTTCATGCGAGCTACTCTCTTAGTGGACAAGATCCGTATTTCACCAACACAATGAGTCAGCTTTGGCTTTCCTCTCACGATGCGGTTATTTAGGTAGGCAACGCTTGCCAATTGCATCCTCATGCAATTCTTGTATGGTTGGTGAATAACTCCTTACTCGCATCCATCATATGGTGCATGCCAACCCTATGCCTCTAGGCACTCAACCTTTGAGGTCACCTAGTTAAGCTGGACCCGATGTCGACAGTGGGATATCACAATTATCCGCTCGCACCCTTACCAAGATAGATTAATGCACATTGCTTTGGCAAGCCCACACTTCATCGATCGAGGCAGGAAGAGTGTCATCCATCGGAAGGCATCCGAACACTTAATATTTAATGAAGGGATTTTGATTATAGGTTAACAGTTAACCATGATCAACATTTGATCAATGTGCACATCCAAAGAAAAACAATTTTTCTAAAACCACATGCATCCCTTATGTGCACAACCTGACACCATCAACATTTGATAGAAGGAAGGGCTAAATCTGAACATCCGAAAACTTCCAAATCCTCAGATTTACAAGCATTGGACAAAAGCAAAGACAACTCAACTTAAAGCAGTAGACAAGCTCATCTCTCTATGTTGGATTCAAAATCCAAAACAAACTCGAGGGATGGTTACTGCTAAGGAGACTACAATTTCTAACAATTAGAAATTTCCACGAAATCCCAGATGTTCTTGGCGGGGTACCAAGACTAAATCTAGACATTTAGAACACTTCTAAATCCCTAGGTTTACACGCACTGGAATAACAAAACTTCCAATACAACAATCATGGCCGCAACCTCGCTCTGATACCACTGTTGGGTTTCTCTATGAGGATGGAACAACACTTGTGCACGCAGCGGAAGAATAAAAACATCAAGAAAACCCAAAAGAGATGGGATCGGGCCATGGTAGTTGAATCAAGAAGTTAACATACAACTAGGCAAAAATTACCTCGGTGGCGTTGAGTCACAACTCAACGGAGATGCTCCAAGCTTCGTGTACTTGCTGATTCTACGTTGAATGATATCCACGTCTCTGCAGAAATCCACACGAGCGTGAGAACACCGACCTTTCCGTCGCACGGATAATCGGGAAGAAGAAGGACTGCACCTTGATATTCCACGGACTGCTAGGTCCGCGCCATGGATAGCAACACCAGCGACAATCGCCGGAGAGGAGGAGGTCGACGGACGCGAGCACGACGGCGGAACCCTTCCGTCGGCGTTCGGGATCGGCGGAACCAAAGGAACGGCGGAACACTTCCGATTCGATCAGCGAACTTCGATTCGACCAGTTAGATAATTCCCGAAAAACCCTAAGTATCCATTTATACCAAAGGCATAAACAGACCTAGGAATATCGCTATCCGCAGACCACTCAGAAAATTAGGGTTCCAGAATCGGCGAGAATCACCTAGCAGATTCGGTGAGAATCAATCGGCGAGAATCACCTAGCAGATTCGGTGAGAATCAATCGGCGAGAATCACCTAGGATCGGCGAGAATCACCTAGGATCGGCGAGAATCAGTCAGCGAGTATCACCTAGGATCGGCGAGAATCAGAGTACAATACTCGACGATTCACGCCGAACGTGGGTTGACGATACACGACTATTCTTACCAATCCTTCAAGGCAACATTTGACCAATCCGACGATCCTTTAAGGCAACACTTTGCCCATAACCCCCATTCAGGTCGGTGATTGGTAACCTTTACCAACACAGTCAATCATCCAACTTCTCCACATCTCTTATGTGCGACCCTGCAGGCTCATATCGCGTTGGCAGTGAGATTATATGTTTGACCACTTCTAGATCACCATGGTAACTCCAACAGGCTGGAGGTGATGGAGGTGGAGGAGGGATATCTTCAGTAGGTTTGGAAGTGGCTGGAGCAGCCCTAGTGCTCTCAGAAGGCCTGGTTGAGGAGGAGGAAGCCTTGGGGGGCTTGGTGATACTCCTCTCCCACTTGCCAAATAAGGCACAGGTGACCCTCTTGGAGGCATTCATGAATACGGTCGGGGAGACCAGTGATTCAGTAGCCTTCTCCTTCAGGAAGATTCCCAGAATTCTTCCAAAATAGACCTCCTTTTTATTGTTTTTCTTCTTAATCAGCTCAAACAGAATCTGAGCGCAGTTCACCTTCTTCTTGTTTACCACAACACACATTACCAGGAATTGGTGCCTGGTGATGTAATCATGTGCAGTGTGTTTGCTCAGCAACACTTTCCCCACAATGTCTGCTAGAAATTTGAACTTGGTAGACAGGTGTTTCTTCAGCAATTTATTTGGGGTTTCTCCCGTATACCCCATCATACTCAGCATCACATCAAATTCCTCAGTATCAATTTCTAACTCTTCTTCACCGTCAATTAATCCAAAAATTTCTGTGAGAACGGCGGGAGTAAGTGGAATAGCATTACCAGAGATTGTACCAGTCATAGAGTTCTTATCTATGGTGGAAGAAGTATAGACCCACTCTCTGATCTCAGCGCCAGATATCTTGATCCTGGTGGACAGCAGATTCTTCAACTGTTGTTCTTCAAGGAGTTGCAGGATGTCCAGAAAGATAGGGTCTGAATGTTGGAAGGAATCAAAATCCACATCAAATCCTATATCGAACTTCATCGCCGCAAGACTTCCCGCTGGAATTGCCATTAGATCACCTGCAAGAGAAAAATGAAGATCAAGTGCACGGGAACTGAAAGCGCGGGACAGAGGTCAAAGAAAACCTAGATATAATATTTTCCGGAATATGAATCGACAAACTCCGTTCCACGAAAAATAAATAATTCTTTGATCTGAGATCGACGAAATAATTTGTAGTTAAATAATTCGTCGAGCTCAGTTTGAAGATTTGAAGACATTTCGTCGAGCTCCGTTCGACGAAAGTTTTCTGAAGTAGATTCGTCGATCTCCGTTCGACAAAAATAACTTCACTCACAGAGAGTTCGTCGATCTTCGTTCGACGAATATCTCAAGAACTTTTCACAGTTCGTCGAGCTCCATTCGACGAACTTTGAAGAATTCGTCGAGTGCAGACAAAAGTTAAATCAAAGCTTCTCCATTGATCATGCCCGGCTGATTTATAAAGAACAAGTGATTCCTTTCATCCATGGGTTTGGTGAAAATATCAGCTCTTTGTAAATTAGTGTAGATATAGACAAGTTTGATTTTGTTTTTGTCTACACACTCTGTAATGAAATGATGTCTAATGTCTATATGCTTAGTCCTACTGTGATGGACTGGATTCTATGTTATGGATATAGCACTTGTGTTATCACATAGTAGAGTTGAATTATTTAAGTTGAAACCATAGTCTAGGAGTTGGTTTTGAATCCACAACATCTGTGAACAGCAACTGCCAGCTGCAATGTATTCTGCTTCAGCAGTTGATGTGGACACAGATGATTGTTTCTTGCAGAACCAAGACACTAGTCTCATACCAAGGAACTAGCAAGTTCCTGAGGTACTTTTCCTGTCTACTCTACATCCAGCAAATTCAGCATCTGAATATCCAGTTAAATCAAATTCTGACTCAGTAGGATACCAAAGGCCTAGACTAGGACAACTCTTTATATATCTCAAAATTCTTTTTAGAAAAACTAGGTAAGATTCTTTAGGGCTCACTTGGAACCTACCACAAAGGCATGTGGCAAACATTATATCAGGTCTGCTAGCTGTAAGATATAATAGGGACCCAACAATGCCCCTATATAACTTTTGATCAACAGGTTTCCCATGTGGATCAGAATCTATTACAGCATTAGTAGTCATAGGTGTTTTCTTTGCTGAGACATCAGCCATCCCAAACTTTTTAAGAAGCTCTTTATCATATTTAGCCTAGGAGATGAAGATGCCATCAGGTATCTGCTTCACTTGGAGACCAAGGAAGTAGGAGATCTCACTCATGCTACTCATCTCAAACTTAGAATGCATGAGGTCAGAAAACCTCTTGCATAATTTAGAGTCAGTAGACCCAAATATGATGTCATCCACATAGATTTGTACTAACAAGATTTTATCCTTATGATGCGTAGTGAATAATGTTTTATCTACTATGCCTCTAGTGAATTCATGCTCTATCAGAAAGCTAACTAAGGTCTCATACCAAGCTCTTGGAGCTTGCTTTAGACCATAGAGGGCTTTATGCAATCTAAATACATAAGAAGGATGGGTTGGAGAGACAAAACTTGGGGGTTGTTCAACATAAACCTCTTCTTTTAGTACTCCATTTAGAAAGGCACTTTTCACATCCATCTGGTAGATTTTAAACTTCTTGTAGGCAGCATAGGCAAGAAAGATTCTAATTGCTTCTAACCTTACAACTGGTGCAAAGGTTTGATCATAGTCTATGCCTTCTTCTTGCCTATAACCTTGAGCAACAAGCCTAGCCTTGTTCCTCACAATTGCACCTTGGGCATCTAGTTTGTTTCTATATACCCATTTGGTTCCAATGACTTGGTAGTCTTTGGGTCTTGGAACCAAATCCTAAACTCTATATCTCTCAAACTGATTGAGTTCCTCTTGCATTATAATGATCCAGTGGGGATCTTGCTCAACATCTTTTATGGATTGAGGCTCAACTTGAGAGATAAAACATGCATGCATCACATCTTGGTTGAGTTGATGCCTTGTCTGTACACCTACTGTTATGTCTCCAATCACTTAGGATCTAGGGTGATCCATTAGTGTGACAAGATTAGTGGGTGGAGTTGGTTCAGCAATAGCATTTGGATTTAATTCCTCTTGTGGAATTATGCTTGCTGTAGAATGTGATTCAGCCTCTTCCAAAGATTCATCTTCACTGTCTTCAACAACTTGTGGAGGAGAGGGTTCTATAGCTTCTTATGGAAGGTTTAATTCACCCATTTTCTCACACAAGTGAGGTACCTGCAAAGTATTACTAGTAGAAATCTCTTTCTCCTTATAAGACATGTTAGTTTCATCAAAGGTAATATGAATTGATTCCTCAATTTTTAAATTAGATTTGTTAAACACCCTATAAGCTTTGCTTACTTGAGAATATCCTAGAAAAAATCTCTCTTCAGCCTCAGCTTCAAACTTTCTAATATATTTCTTGTTGTTATCATGTATATAACATACACATCCAAATACTTTAAAATAAGTGATTTTAGGTTTTTTTCCTTTAAGTAATTCATAGGGAGTCATATTCTTAAGTTTATGTATCAAACTTCTGTTTAGTACATAATTTGTTGTGCTTATAGCCACTGCCCAAAATGATAATGGCATATAAGCATCTGCAAGTAATGTTCCTGCAGCTTCAATCAGGGTTCTATTCTTCCTTTCAGCCATCCCATTTTGTTGGGGAGTTCTAGGAGCTGAGAAGCAGTGCCTGATACCTTTCTTCTCACAGAACTCATGCATAAGAAGAGACTCAAACTCTGTACCATTACTTCTGAGCAATGCAACATGAGTAGAGTACTCAATCTGTATGGTCCTGAGAAAATATGTAAGAACCTTAAAGGTATCTGACTTAGATCTCAAAAAGAACACCCAAGTGAATCTTGAGAAGTCATCTACAATGACTAGAGTATATATAGGATTTCCCTCCTAGGCTTTGTACAACAATGGGTCCAAAGAGATCCATGTATAGCAAGTACAAGATCCTAGGTGAATCACTTTTATTAACTGACTTAAAACTAGATTTAGTTTGCATGCCTAGTTGACAATCCCTGCAAAGGCTTTCCTTCTTGTAGGGACCAGAAGGTAAGCCTCTTACAAGACTGTCTTTAGATAGCCTAGCAATATTTTTCATGTTTACATGTCCTATTCTTTTATGCCATAATTCATTTTGATTGCAAACAATATTAAGCAGATAAATATCTGAATTGGCAGAAAGAAAATCAATGAAGTATATGTTTCCTTGTATATTTTCAATTAAATATTTTTGTTTTTCTTTATTAGAAATAATACAGGATGTAGAGTTGAAGTGTACCTGATAACCTTCATCGCATAATTGGCTGATAGAGATGAGTTTATGCTTGAGTCCTTTTACATAAGTCACCTTCTTGAATGTGACTGCTCCAATCCTTACTTCTGTTAAAATTCAACAACCTGGCACTACTACCACGTTGAATTTTCTCCATGTGGTCAGCAGGATAGCATACAACCAAATTAATATTCTCAGAACTATCCAGTTCACACCTTGATCACGCAAAAAATTCCCTGGACCTTGAAGTGAGCAGGAGTTAACTCAACTGAAGTAAATCAACTAGCAAACACATGCAGCACAAGCGTCTTTATTGATTCACATCTATCGTCTTTACACAGCGAGACATACATGGCGAGACATGCTTCACCATCCAACACCCAAGCGAAAGCAGAGACTACAAAAACAAGACAAGAGAAACAAGCAGCGCAGACTCAACTATAAGTCATCGGTCTACTACTGTAGAGTCCGCTCAGCCCACCAGGTCGACAGACCGCAACCCAAACCACGCGGACTACCCCTTATTCCAATTCTTGCTCTAGCCGCCGATCTGCAAGCCGCCTGACCGCGAGGTCGCCTAGCCTCTAGACCGCACAAGCTGCGATGCTGAATAGAACAGTCCGCCTGAAGCAGAGGTCTTCTTGAACCCCAAACCAAGTTGCCAAATAGAAGACCGTCTGATCGCTATCCGCGACGTACTATTTTCCGCCTGTTGCTTAACCGCAGAGTCCGCACTGTCCCTGACTGCAATTATAGCCAAGTCCTGGCTTTCCAGCGCTATCTGCACAACCTGCACAACACACCCGGTCAACTCAATCAAACCGCGCGGACACCAAAAGGCAGTCCGTAGCAACCTGTGCGGGCTCAAGTTACTGTTCACTTACCCATGGAGGTTCTCCACATCCTGATGTGACAGGGGTCCTATTTATATGCACGATGATGAGTGTGGTCACCACCCTAGCCGATAGGTTTACCGCCACATCCTGCAGCAAGACTTCTCCGCAGTCCGCGGATACATACCAGTCTGCCGCACCTGTGCAAGATAGACAGCCCGCCTAGCTTCTCCAAGATCGGACTCCACTTTCCAGTCCGCAATGTCACCAATGGCCAAACTACCAAGACATCACCAAGGCCAGACAGCAACACCAGTCCGTCTTGTCACCAAGGGCCAAGCCAGGACCAACATAGGCGGACTCGGCAGCAACAGTCCGCTAATCCGCGGACACAGCACTTCAGTCCGCCAATCCCGAGCCCACGGCTTCGCCACCAAGGTAACTGCCAGACTCAGGCGGATATGCTTTTCCAGTCCGCCCATACTATGGACAGAACTAGTCTGCATACCCTGCAGACAACTCCAGTCCACAAACCGAGTCCATAGCCTTGTTATCTAGACACCTTCTGGACTCAGCGGACTCCAGCTCCAGTTTGCTTACACAGCAAACTTCCAATCCGCATATACCGCAGACTACTACAGTCCGCATATCCCGCAGACTGCTCCAGTCCGCATATCACAAGTCCATAGCCACACCAGCAAGGCAGATGTCGGACTTACCGGACACCCTGCTTCAGTCCGTACATCCCGAGCCCACAGCTGCCATAAAAGCTCCTGACGGACTCAGCGGACACCTGGCATATGTCCGCCCACATTTGCGGACACAACCTTCAGTTCGCTCATCCCCAAACTCGCAACCAAGGCACATGTACTTCTGCCGAGCTTGGCGGACTGAGAAGCAGTCTGCACTCTACTGCGCGATCTCCCCGGACTGAGCCAAACATGAACTTGGTTCAGACCCAACCAAGTCCACACCACTGGCCATAAGGGCCAGTCCGTACTTACTGGCGGACACTAGAACCAGTCCGCCAGTCCCGGCGAGCTCCAGTATCAGTCCTCACTGACTGGTGGTCCCCGCGGCTTCCACTTACCGCTGCACGAGAGCAAGACCAAGACAACTGCCAAACAGGTCTGTCGAGCTCCAGTTCTTCAGTTCGCTTCATGCCGGACTCCGCGGCTAGAGTTTCTATCCGCACGATTACTTCCTGGGATCCAACTGCCTGCTGAGCACAAGCCGACCTGGCTAACCGCCACTGCTGTCCGCGTAGTCCGCACGAACAGACCGCCCAGGCCGCTACAGAGCAAACCGTCTGCAACATCCCTGCCAACTTAGCAGTCTGCCAACAATGTCTGCGTAGTTCGCGCGGATAGGTCCAAGTGCTCCATTCACCCACTTTCACTTCACAAATTTCAACACTCCCCCTTGAAGTGAGAAATGGTGAATAACTCCAGCCGCTCCCATAACCTTACACATGATCCCTCTGATAGCATCTACGAAGAAATGTCCAAGACATAGTCCTCGCCCAGCATATCATGGACCATGAGGGATCCCTCCAGCATCTACCAAAAGGAGCCATGCTTCCCTCTGCCTTCTTTAGCTTCAACCTCCACTCATGCATCACAGGAGTATCACCAACTACCTTGGGCACAAAGGCCCAAGCCTCGTTACCTCTGAGAGAAGTCACCTCATCAGCCTTGGTGTCAACCACCTCCTTTATTCTAGTGGGATCATCACAGCCGGAAGATACTTGCTCGACCTGAGGGCTAGCCAGGAAACATGGGCACAAGCCCACCATGTTCCCTTCACTATATCGAGCTGGTGGCTTACTAATCCTCTTCGATCTCCGAAGAACCTGATCACGGCTAACCACCTCCACTGCTCCTGAACCAGCTCCGTTCCTGGGCAAACCAGGAACAATGCTCCCCTTGCTTCCTGAACAAGACGCCTCCTTACTGGAATCAGAAGTACCTGGAGTAATGCTCCCCCTGCTACCTGAACCAGAAGACTCCCTTCTTGAACAAGAACTGCCTGGAACATCACTCCCCCTACTTCCTGAACCGGAAGCCTCCGCCTTCGAACCAGAAGTGCCTGGAGCATCGCTTCCCCTACTTCATGACCCTGACGCATTTGCCCCGAAGCTAGAACAACCTGGAGCTCCTGGTGACTCAGGCAGCTCCACATAAACCTCAGCAGTAGCCTCCTTCAGCCCACCATCTGACCTGCTCATCTCTAGCTCCACATGAGAGCTATCCCAATACGGCGTCAACTCATCGAAGACAACGTCTCTCGACATGATGAGTCTCTTAATTATAGGATCCATACATCTCCATCTTCTCCTCTGCTCATCATACCCAACAAAAACTAGCTTTGTCTTGAGACCACCCGGAGAGTGTATGTAGCAGGTAGATCCAAACACTCATAGGTGCTTCATACTGGGCTTTACTCCGAACATCAGCTCATAAGGAGTCTTCACATAAATCGGACTAAGAGGCATCTGATTGATGACATGAGTAGCACAGGCCATCCCTTCCGCCCAAAGAGACTTAGGAATGCCTTTACTCTGAAGCCCATACTTGCAGGTCTCGGTTAACCAACGGATCATCCGAGCTGCAATAAAGCTCCTTCCGGATCCCTTGCTTCCTGCAAAAGTTTGAGAACTCAGTTGAGCCAAACTCACCACCGATGCTTGTCCTCAACTTCTTGATCCTCAGGTTTTGTTGGCCTTCCACAAGCTTCTTGAACTCCACAAACAAGCGCATCATATTGGACTTCTTCTTCATGAAGTATACCCAAGTATACCTTGAATAGTCTTCAACCAATATCAGCATGAACTTGCTGCCTCCACGACTGGCAGTGACGGTCAGTCCAACCAGAGCATAGTGGACAACCGCCAACAGTGCTTTACATCTGGATTGTGCCTTATCAACCATGAAAAGAAAAGCTTCACTTTGCTGACATCCCGCACACCCCTGACAATCGTCATAGGATGACAATCTAGGCAAGCCTCTTACGAGTCTTCTTTCCGCCATTACTTTCATCTTGTCCATCCCTACATGCCCCAGTCTTTCATGCCAGATAGTTGCACTATCACTGGCCTTCATCCGATCAGCACCAGAACTTGTCGAAGACCCAACAAAGTTCTCCTCCTTACCTTCAACACGAGCTACGTTCGCCGAGAGAAAGGTAACCTTACACTCTTTCCTGAGATGACCATGTTGCTTGCATTTATAGTACCTTGGTCCTTCCTTCCTCTTCCCATCACGCCTAGGAGAACCACTCCTCTCTTGTTGATATGAAGTAGAAGGACCATCCTCTGCAGCAACCTTCACCTCCTTCCTGAACAACCCATCAAGGGAAGTCCAAACATCCGCAGCCGACCGACATCCACTGATGTGGACCAAGAGCTCCGATGAGATCACCTGCTTGAGAATAGACTCCGCTTTTGCATTTGTATCATTCCAAGCTCTCATCTCTTCAGCATTGCCAGCAGTAGCCTCTTATCTTTCTGCTCAGCAGACATCCTCCCAAAGGTCCTCGCTAAGAAGAAAGCTCTCTATACAAGACTTCCACCTATCAAAGTTCATCTCTGTAAGGAGATAAATTCCAAGACAACTTGCATCCTCCACTGTCATGGTTCTACCACTAGTTCCCTCGTCAAAGAGTCACAACCACTTCAGTTGATCACTGCTTATCCACTCTAATCCAGCTCCGAGACCAAGTTCACTGCTCAAGCAACTAAACCTCCCTCTGATACCATGTTAAACTTCAACAACCTGGCACTACTACCACGTTGAATTTTCTCCAGGTGGTTAGCAGGATAGCCTAAAGCCAAATTAATATTCTCAGAACTATCCAGTTCACACCTTGATCACGTGGAAAATTCCATAGACCTTGAAGTGAGCAGGAGTTAACTCAACTGAAGTCAATCAACCAGCAAACACATGTAGCACAAGCGTCTTTATTGATTCACAGCTATCTTCTTTACACAGCGAGACATACATGGCGAGACATGCTTCACCAACCAACACCCAAGGGAAAGCAGAGACTACAAAAATAAGACAAGAGAAACAAGTCGTGCGGACTCAACTACAAGCCGTCGGTCTACTACTGTGGAGTCCGCTCAGTCTGCCAGGTCGCCAGACAGCAACCCAAGCCGCGCGGACAACCCCTTATTCCAATGATTGCTCTAGCCGCCGATCTGCAAGCCGCCTGACCCCGAGGTCGACTAGCCGCCAGACCGCACAAGCTGTGATGCCGAATAGAACAGTCTGCCTGAAGCAGGCGTCTTCTTGAACCCCAAACCAAGTTGCCAAAGAGAAGACCGTCTAATCATTGTCTGCGACCTGCTATTTTCTGCCTGTTGCTTAACTGCAGAGTCTGCACTGTCCCTGACCGCAATCAGAGCCAAGTCCTGGCTTTCCAGCACTATCTGCACAACCTGCACAGCATACCCGGTCAACTCAATCAAACCGCGCGGACACCAAAAGGCAGTCTGCAGCAACCTGTGCGGGCTCATGTTACTGTTCACTTATGCATGGAGGTTCTCCACATCCTGATGTGACAGGGGTCCTATTTATAGGCACGATGATGAGTGTGGTCACCGCCTTAGCCGATAGGATTACCGCCACATCCTGCAGCAAGACTTCTCCGCAGTTCGCTGATACATACCAGTCTGCCGCACCTGTGCAAGATAGCCAGCCCGCCTAGCTTCTCCATGGCCGGACTCCACTCGCCAGTCCGCCTTGTCGCCAAAGGCCAAACTGCCAAGACATCACCAAGGCCGGATAGCAACACCAGTCCGCCTTGTCACCAAGGGCCAAGCCCGGACCACCACAGTCGGACTCGGTAGCAACAGTTCGCTAATCCGCGGACACAGCACTTTAGTCCGCCAATCCCGAGCCCACAGCTTCGCCACCAAGGCAACTGCCGGACTCAGGCGGACATGTTGTTCCAGTCCGCCCATACTATTAACAGCCCTAGTCTGCATACCCTGCAGACAACTCTAGTCCGCAAGCCGAGTCCATAGCCTTGTTATCAAGACACCTTCTGGACGCAGCGGACTCCAGCTCCAGTTTGCTTAAACAGCAAACTTCCAGTCCGCATATACCACAGACTACTCCAGTCCGCATATCCCGCAGACTGCTCCAGTCTGCATATCCCAAGTCCACAGCCACGCAAGCAAGGTAGCTATCGGACTTACCGGACACCCTGCTTCAGTCCGCACATCCCGAGCCCACAGCTGCCACAAAAGCTCTTGTTGGACTCAGCGGACACCTAGCATCAGTCCGCCTACAGTTGCGGACACAACCTCCAGTCTGCTCATCCCTAAACTCGCAACCAAGGCACATGCACTTCTGCCGAGCTTAGCGAACTGAGAAGCAGTCCGCACTCCACTGTGCGATCTCCCCGGACTGAGCCAAACATGGACTTGGTTCAGACCCAACCAAGTCCACACCACTAGCCACAAGGGCCAGTTCGCACTTACTGGCGGACACTGAAACCAGTCTGCTTGTCCCGGCGAGCTCCAGTATTAGTCTGTACTGACTGGAGGTCTCCGTGGCTTCTACTTGCCGCTGCACCAGAGCAAGACCAAGGCAACTGCCAAACTGGTCTGCCGAGCTCCAGTTCTTCAGTCCGCTTCATGCTGGACTCTGTGGCTAGAGTTTCTATCCGCCTGGTTACTTCCTGGGATCCAACTTCCTGCTGAGCACAAGCCGACCTGGCTAACCGCCACTGCTGTCTGTGTAGTCCGCACGAACAGACCGCCCATGCCGCTACAGAGCAAACCATCTGCAACATCCCTGCCGACTTAGCAGTCTGCCAACCCTGTCCGCGTAGTCCGCGCGGATAGGTCCAATTGCTCCATTCACCCACTTTCACTTCATAAATTTCAACAACTTCTCCATAGCCTTCAGACTGGCCACACTTTGAGTCACCAAAGATAACCTTTGGTCCCAGCTTGGACTTGTAATTGTACAAGTTATCCTTGCTGCCAGTCATGTGCTTGGAGCAACCACTGTCCAGATACCATAGTTGATTAACAACTGGATAGCTCTTCACCTGCAAAGAAAATAATTAATTGTTCTTGACCCAGGTTACCTTGGGTCCTTTGTTTTGCTGATAGGAAAAACTTGAAATCACAGAATATTTAGGCTGTGATTTATATCCTAATGGGTGATATCTTCTAGGTGGAATTATCCAATCAGCAAGTGGGTTAAATGGTTTACTAGTTTGATTAGAGTTGTTATCATAATTATGATTTTTACTAAGTCTGACTGGGTTCGACGAATAGTTGTGAGTTTGTTGACCAGAGTTCGACGGAACGGGATGAGATCATCGATCTCTACTCAGAAAATGAACATAGTCATTTTCTGTGCCCCAAGTTCGTCGACCTATGCTCGACGAACCATACATCATTCGTCGATCGCAATAAGACGAATGATTATCATATAGATCTGTATTCATAGTTCATCGACTAGAATTCGACGAACTTGCCACATTTCGTCAATCTGAGTTCGACGAAATCTGCTGAACTTTGTTTTTGTCTAAGGTTTTTTTATTTTGATTTTTCTTATTTTTATGTGTGATTTCTGTTTGATTGTTGTTCATTACTTCTTTATTCTTAGTTGACACAAATTTAATAGGGGTTGATAATATGTTCTTCTTGAGAATGGGGGGTAAACTTGATGATGCACCCAAACCTAGTTTGTCATTTAGTCTGGCATTGACTGTGCTTGTGATGTCCATCAGCCTAAGGCTGTTAAATTTTCTCAATTTGGTCAACAAGATAGCCCAAACGCAAAATTAATATCTTCGGAACTACCCAGTTCTCACGTTGAACCAGCGAAAACCCGAGGAACAAAGGTTAAACCCAACAAATAATGGAAGCACAAGCAGGTCTTTATCATTCACTTCTTTACAACACGAGGCATACATAGCGAGACATGATTTCGCTAATATAACAACTGTAAACAGAAAGCACCAAAAAACAAGCCGGGCGGACAGCACCGGAGTCCGCCGAGACCGCCGAGGTCGCCGAGGTCACCGAGTCCGCTGAGATCGCCCAAGCTAAGCTGCAATCCGCTGAAAAGCCACGGAGTCCGCCGAAGCCGCGAGGCCGCGCGGACACACCGTTATTCGTCTCCTGCTGAAGCTGAACTAAGGAACACCCCCTACCCGCCTGAAGCCGACGGACAGGTTATTGAAGCTGGCAAAGATGAAACAGAGCTGACAAGCCGCAGAGCGACCTCCTGCTGAGTCCGCAGAGACCGCATACTTCCAAGTACTTGACCGAAGTCACATCCAAACTCCTGGCTCCTTGAAGCTACCCGCGTGACCTGCACACAGCAAACTTCAGCACTGAAACAATCCGCGCGGACTGACAAACTGAGACCGCAGCCCCTTGCCCAACCCAACTTACTGTTCACTCAAGTTACTCAGGTTTCTGTAGACCTGCCAGGGGGTCCTATTTATAAGCGAGGTGAGGAGTGTGGTCACCGCCCTAGAGATAGCGACACCGCCCTAGCCCGCGCGATAGAAAAACACCGTCCGCCGAGTCCGCAAGGACTTAGCCGGATACCAAGGAAAACCGTCAGGAGCAAGGCAAACATTGGCGAACCCTCTCCAGTCCGCCCAAGCTATGCGGACAAGGCATCAACCCGCAAAGCTTCCGACCACTGCAGGACTGCAGGACAGCGGACTTGGTGTTTGGTGGAGGGCAACCCGTCCGCCAAACACCAAAGCACAGACTGCCAGCAGTCCGCAAGCTCCTCGCACTCCTGTCCCATTACAGCAGCCACCTCCCGGACTCCAAACACCAGTCCGCCAATAACCTTCACAGCAAAGCACCTGCTGTACCACCAGAGCTCGACAAGGCCTCAGCCAAGCTCTAAACCCAGTCCGCAATAGCCCACACCGCGGACACGCCAGTCCGCAAGCTTCCCGCGAACATGAGCCAAACCGCCTATCAGCACAAGCTTGCACCCGCGGCCACTGAGCAATGTACCAGTCCGCAAGCCTCTCTATCCGCAGATACCAGGCCGCGCAGTCTGAGCCAAACCGCCTATCCATGCAAACAAACCGCTCAGAAGATAGCCGGCTTCCACTAGACTTTCCACCAGGCCGCACATCACAGTCCGCCCAGTCCGCCTAGTCCGCCAATTCTGTCCGCCCAGGCCGCCCGGCCTGTCCTGTCAACCACTTCCACTTCACAAATTTCAACACTCCCCCTTGAAGTGAGAAGTGGTGACTAAGCCCAGCAAGTTGCGCAAGCGTTCAAAGGGCCCCTTCGACAGTGGCTTCGTGAAGATGTCAGCAAGATTATCTTCACTCCGAACATGCCCGACCAGCAGAGATCCTTCCAACACCTTCTCCCTGATATAATGGTGATCAATCTCTATATGCTTGGTCCTGGCGTGACACACTGGATTGTTAACCAGTTTGAGAGCACTCTCATTGTCACCCTGGAGTAAAGTAGGCCTTTGCACTTCTTCATGAACATCCTCTATAACCCTCCTCAACCAAACGGCTTCCCGAGTATCCAAGTCCGAAGCCTTATACTCCGCCTCCGTGGTTGATACTGACACCGAGTCCTGCTTTTTGCTACACCATGAGATGCTAGCTGAACCGCAAGTGAACACATAACCTGACGTAGACCTCCGATCATCCGAATCACCGCCATAATCATCATCCATGTACCCGAGCAACGCAAACTCCGCGTCCCTTCTATAGAGGAGTCCCATGTCAGAAGAAGCCTTGACATACTTCAGAATACCCTTCGCCGCCACTAGATGAGATTGCCTTGGTTCAGCCATATACCGACTTACTCGGCCAACAGCATAAGCAATATCCGGCCTTGTAATCGTCAGGTAAATCAAGCTCCCAACAAGAGCCCTGAACACCAAGGGATCATGAAGAACCCTTCCCTCATCTCGTCGAAGCTTTAGCCCAGGTTCCAGTGGAGTAGAGCACTTCTTCCCTTCGCCCATGACGAACCGCTTCACAATGCGATCAGCATACCCTTTCTGGCTAATGAGAACCCCGCACTCCTTCCTCTCCACTTCCAGACCGAGAAAGTGATGCAACTCTCCCATGTCTTTCATCTCGAAGCGTATAGCAAGCTCTGCCCTGAGCCTTGCTACTTCCCCCTCTGAATTCCCTGTGATGATCATATCATCTACATACAGTAGGACCAAGACTTGTAGCTCCCCCTTCTTCTTGACGAATAAGCTTGAATCCGAGTTTGAAGCAAGGTATCCACAGAATTGCAAGTACTCTGCAATCTTCCCATACCAAGCTCTAAGAGCTTGCTTCAACCCATAGAGAGCCTTCCTGAGTTTACAGACATAGTCCGGATGCTTTTCAGAGATAAAACCAAGCGGCTGATACATAAAGATATCCTTGTCAATATCTCCGTAAAGAAAGGCATTCTTCACATCGAGTTGCCACAACCTCCATCCCTTGCTAGCAGCCAAGGCGATCACCACTCTTACTGAAGTTATCTTCGCAACTGGACTGAATGTCTCTTCATAGTCTTCTCCATACTGCTGTGAGAATCCTCTAGCGACCAGGCGAGCCTTGATCCGATCAATGCTCCCATCAGCCTTCTTCTTCAACTTGTACACCCACTTGCAACGAACCGGAGTAATGCCATCAACCTTGGGCACAAGGTCCCAGGTTTCATTCTTCTTCAGAGCATCAATCTCTTCCTTCATGGCATCTTCCCACTCCTTCACTTCAGTGGCCTCGTTGAAGTTTGCAGGCTCTCGCTCATCCAGAGGACCTGCAAAGAAGCAGGAGACAAAGCTCACTACATTCCCATCACAGTACCGAGCCGATGGCTTAACCACCCTCTTCGATCTCCGAAGAAACGGCTCCTTGCTCACTGCTTCCATTGCTTCTTCGGGCTCCACTCCTACCTGGGGCAAGCATTGAGCAGCGCTCCCCCTGCTTCCTGAGCCAGAAGGCTCAGCCTTAGAGTTTGAAGCAACAGGAGCTGCTGGTGAAACAGCAAGCTCCTCTTCCAGGCCTTCAGCAGCCACCACCGGTGCTTCATCAACCTTGCTACTTCCGGTTAGCTCAACCGAGCCACCTCCATATGACGTCATCTCGTCAAATACAACGTCTCTTGATACCACGAACTTCTTCGTCACAGGGTCCATGCATTTCCATCCCTTCTTCCGCTCATCGTAGCCAACAAAGATAAGTTTCCTTGCCTTCGCATCCAGCTTTGTCCGTGAAGCATCCGGTACATGCACGTAGCAAGTTGAACCGAACACCCGAAGGTGTCCAACACTCGGCTTCTCCTTCAGCAACAGCTTAATAGGAGTCTTCATGTTGATAGGTCTGAGTGGCATCCGGTTGATAACATAAGCAGCACAAGACATCCCCTCCGCCCAAAAGGACCTTGGGATATCTTTCGCATGAAGCCAGCATTTGCAGGTCTCCGTCAGATGATGGATCTTCCGCTCCGCTACCCCATTTTGTTGTGGAGTGTGAGCACAAGTAAGCTCCCGTTGGATCTCGTGCTTCCTGCAGAAGTTAGAAAACTCGGAGGAGACAAACTCACCCCCGTTATCAGTTCTAAACTTCTTAATCCGCAAGCCAAGCCGGCCTTCTACCAACTCCTTAAACTCCACGAACAAACAGAAGGCTTCCGACTTCTCCTTTAAGAAGTACACCCAAGTATACCTTGAGTAGTCATCAACCAAGACAAGCATGTATCTACTTCCACCAAGGCTGGCAGTAACCGTCGGTCCCATCAGGTCGCCATGAATACACTCCAATGGCTTCTTGCTCCTTGTTTGTGATTTATCAAACGGAAGGCGATGTGCCTTACCGTATTGACAGCCCGCGCAAACATGTCTGTCACCAAAGGAGGATAACTTAGGCAACCCCCTCACCAAACTTCTACTAGCCATCGCCTTCAGCTTGTCCATGCCAACATGCCCCAGCCTCTCATGCCAGATAGCAGCGCTATCATTGGCCCTCATTCTATCAACATAAGAATTGGTGGCAAGAACAAACAAATTCTTCACCCTCCTCCCTACATGAGCAACATCAGCCTTCACCGCTTATACGTTGTGAAGGAACCTCACGTCTGTTGGCCCAAACAGAACATGATAACCAGCGTCCACCGCATTGGTCACCGAGAAGAGGTTTTTCTTCATGCCCGGCACGTGATACACACTCCTTAACGTGAGTGGCCCCTGATCACTACCCAAAGACACGACCCCCTCTTTCTCTAATGCATAAATAGTATTATCAGCAGTGATAATAGCTTCATTACCTGAGTAAGCCTGCATGGAGGTGAACTTCGATTTGTCTCCGGTGAGGTGATGACCACACCCGGAGTCCACGATCCACTCGCCGATGAAGCCCTCAGCAGACAAGGCCCGGACACAAGTGCCCGTCATAAAAGCTCCGCCCCATTCTGCTTCTTCACTTCTCGAGCAAGTTTCCTCCTTTCCCGCAGCATGCCCAGGCTGCAGTTTGACCTTGCAGTCCCGCTTGAAGTGCCCTCGCTGATGACACCGGTAGCACTTCAAGTTCTTCTTCCAGTCCTTAGGAGCATTGCTCCTCTCCGGTGGATATGAAGTTGAAGTCTCCTTCTCACCAGTGGCCTGCACCTTCTTCTTCCCTTCCCATCCTTTCTTCTTGCCTGAGAAGAGAGCTTCGCTGCCTTCCTGATTCAGGTTCACTCCAGCCATCTGCCTTGCTAAGCTCTCCTGCGAGGCAAGCAGATTCTCCAGCTCCAGCAAAGACGGCTGAGTAGCCCACCCTTGAACAGATGTTACAAAGGCCACATACTCCTTCCGCAAGCCGCGGATAATATGCCTTTTCATCTTTGCCTCAGAGATAGGCTCATCAGAATCCAGTGCCGACAGCTCAGCACACAAACTCTTCATCTTTAAGAAGTACTTGGAGATGACAAGGTCTCCCTGAGTTGCCCTGGCCAACTCATTCTCCAGGAACTGAAGCCGCGCCACATTCTTCCTATTGAATAACTCATCAATGGTTGTCCAAATATCAGCAGCCGACTCACACCCAACGATGTGATCAAACAGTTCCGGAGACACGGCTCTCTTCAGAATGAACTCCGCCTTAGCATTTGTTCTTCTCCAGAGCCTAATCTGCTCAGCTGTACCGAAAGCAACAGTGACTTCCTGCCTGTCGTCACCACCGACGACTTCCCACAGCTCCTCGCCAAGAAGATAACTCTTCATGCACGACTTCCACTTCTTAAGGTTAGTCGGCGTTAAGAGTTCAATGCCCAGACCTCTTGCAAAGCTCCCTTCCATTGCAACACCTGTTGGCAACCTTTCAGAAGCTCCGAGCAACAACACAGGTTGATCACCACTCAATCACTGAGTCACAACACTGGCTGACTTCCGCTCATGCAACTGAACCTGGCTCTGATACCATGTTAAATTTTCTCAACGTGGTCAGCAAGATAGCCCAAACGCCAAATTAATATCTTCGGAACTACCTAGTTCTCACGTTGAACCAGCGGAAACCCGAGGAACAAAGGTTAAACCCAACAAACAATGGAAGCACAAGCAGGTCTTTATCATTCACTTCTTTACAACACGAGGCATACATAGCGAGACATGATTTCGCTAGTATAACAGCTGTAAATAGAAAGCACCAAAAAACAAGCCGGGCGGACAGCACCGGAGTCCGCCGAGACCGCCGAGGTCGCCGAGTCCGCTGAGATCGCCCAAGCTAAGCTGCAATCCGCCGAAAAGCCACGGAGTCCGCCGAAGCCGCGAGGGCGCGCGGACACACCGTTATTCGTCTCCTGCTGAAGCTGAATTGAGGAACACCCCCTACCCGCCTGAAGCCGGCGGACAGGTTATTGAAGCTGGCAAAGATGAAACAGAGCTGACAAGCCGCAGAGCGACCTCCTGCTGAGTCCGCAGAGACCGCACACTTCCAAGTACTTGACCGAAGTCACAGCCAAACTCCTGGCTCCTTGAAGCTACACGCGCGACCTGCACACAGCAAACGTCAGCACTGAAACAATCCGCGCGGACTGACAAACTGAGACCACAGCCCCTTGCCCAACCCAACTTACTGTTCACTCAAGTTACTCAGGTTTCTGTAGACCTGCCAGGGGGGTCCTATTTATAGGTGAGGTGAGGAGTGTGGTCACCGCCCTAGAGATAGCGACACCGCCCTAGCCCGCACGATAGAAAAACACCGTCCGCCGAGTCCGCAAGGACTTAGCCGGATACCAAGGAAAACCGCCAGGAGCAAGGCAAACATTGGCGAACCCTCTCCAGTCCGCCCAAGCTATGCGGACAAGGCATCAGCCCGCAAAGCTTCCGACCACTGCAGGACAGCAACCCCCTTCAATGCCTGTCCGCACCAACTCGAGGCAGTCCGCAAGACTCACACCTCAATCCGCCACAAGTCCACGACCAAAGGCAGACAGCAACAGTCCGCCCGGTCACAGCAGACTTGGCGGATACGGCGGACACCATGATCTTGGCACAGAGTGTGACCAAGTCCAAAACCAACAAAGGCCAATGCGAGCATGGCGGACGCAAACACCCGTCCGCCAAACACCAAAGCACAGACCGCCAGCAGTCCGCAAGCTCCTCGCACTCCTGTCCCATTGCAGCAGCCACCTCCCGGACTCCAAACACCAGTCCGCCAATAACCTTCACAGCAAAGCACCTGCTGTACCACTAGAGCTCGACAAGGCCTCAGCCAAGCTATAAACCCAGTCCGCAATAGCCCACACCGCAGACACGCCAGTCCGCAAGCTTCCCGCGAACATGAGCCAAACCGCCTATCAGCACAAGCTTGCACCCGCGGCCACTGAGCAATCCACCAGTCCGCAAGCCTCTCTATCCGCATACCAGGCCGCACAGTCCGCGGACTCCATGCAAACAAACCGCTCAGAAGACAACCGGCTTCCACTAGACTTTCCACCAGGCCGCACATCACAGTCCGCCCAGTCCGCCTAGTCCGCCAATGCTGTCCGCCCAGGCCGCCCGGCCTGTCCTGTCAACCACTTCCACTTCACAAATTTCAACAAAGTCTTCTCCCATTGAGAGATTCCTCAAGTTGTTTGACCTCACATAGTTCAGTTTTTAAACCAATAATTTGTTCATTAGCTAGTGTAAGTTCATCTTTTAGCTTGGTGTTTTCAGCAATCAGAGTTTCTTGATTAGCTAATTTTTCCCTAAGTGTTTTGATTTCCTTTTTAGAATTTATTAAATCAATACACATGGTTTTAAATTCAAATTTGAAAGCATCAGAGTTATAGTCAAAAGATAAAAGTACCTGATCAGCTTATATTTCTGAAGCTTCTTCATTTTCAAATTCTTCCTCTTCATCTGATTGACTTCTTGAGGCATCAATGGCCATGAGGCATACTTCCTTGGCCCTTGCCTCTTCTTCATCTTCACTGGAGCTGGAAGATGTGGATTCATCCTCAGTTTCACTCTAGGATTCAGTTACAAAGCCTTTCTCCTTCTTTTTATGTTTGCTGGAGGAAGGTCTTGAACTCTGTTGTCTTCTTGTATCCTTCTCTCTTCTTTTCTCTTTCTGCTGATTCTCTGGACATTCTGAGATGAAGTGTCCAGGTTTCCTGCAGCCAAAGCAAACTACTTCTTTAGTAGGGGTTTTGTCATACCTTGGCTTGTCATCCTGCCTGGATGACTTTCTTCTGAAATCTTTCCTTGCCATTTTATAGAATCTTTTGGCAAGCAGACTCATTAACTCTTCATTGACTATTGAGGCTTCAGATTCTTCAACAATCTTGAATGTCATGTTGTGTTCCTTCCTTGCTGGTGGAGGTGTTCTCTGCTCAGCTTCTTCTCTGGATTTAATGAGTGCTCATAAGATTTGAGCTTTCCTAAAAGAGATTCTGTGGAAATCTCATTTAGGCTTCTGGCCTTCTTGATTGGCCAGATCCTTGAATCCCATGAGCTTGGGAAGCATATAAGGATTTTATCATTCACCTTAGTGAGGGTGATGTCCTTGTCCAAGGTCTTCAGCTCATTGATGATTGAGCTCAGCCTGTTGTACATATCTGCTACAGATTCTGCTTCCTCCTTCTTGAAGTTCTCATATTGTGATATGAGATTGGATCTTCTGTCTTTTCTTTCATCAGCAGATCCAGCCACCATTTGGTTGAGAGAGTCCCAAATGGCCTTAGCTGATGTGCATTCTACCACTTTTTGGAAAATGTCATCAGACATTGCTTGGGCCAGAATGTTCATGGACTTGGCATTAGCAACCTTTGCTTTCTTCTGGGCTTCAGTCCACTCAGGTGGTGGAACTGCACTAGTGCTTGAAGGTGTTGTAGATGTAGAGGCAGTTTCTTGAGGAGGACCTGTCAAATGGAATTGTAGATGTCCTCATCAATTGAATTCATATATAATTTGATTCTTGCCTTCCAGATGGCAAACCTATTTAGGTTGCACATTGGAGGTCTGGTGCTTGCATAGTCTTTGTTCTGTGCCATGTTGTGACTATAATCTTAATAGAAGTAAAAGTCAGATCTAACAAAGGATCTTTTGGTTCAAGGGTTAGCTTGTACAACCAAAGGAAACTTGCTCTGATACCAATTGAAAGTAAGGGTTAGATCTGAAATACTCTAGAGAGGGGGGGAGGGGTGAATAGAGTATTTAGGGTTTATAAAACTTTTTGCTAATTAATAAATCAGTCCTAAGATAATTCAATCTATCACTGGTGCTGCAGAAATTAAATTAAATACCACAAACACAACAAACCTAAGCCACACAGCCACAGCAAGAACAAAAGAAAAAGTGTAACCAGACAACACAAGAATTTTATTGTGGTTTCCCAACAAGGGTACATCCACTCTTCTACCACCCTGGTAGGAATCCACTCAGGTTTTTGATCAGGTGACTGCCACCAATGAGATTTTGATCAGGTGCTCAAAAACCAATCCTCAAGTCTTTTGATCAGGTGACTTGCAACCAGGAATAATTTTTGAAGGGAGTTAAGAACCCTTTATACAGTGGGGGATGAGAGAGTGATTATGTCTTCTCTTTCTCAAATACAACTGAGAAGACTTTAGTGGATCTTGATTTTGACAAAGCTCCCCCTGAGATCTAGATTTATTCAGGAAGGATGGAGCTTTGCTTCAGGGTGAGTAGACCTTCAATGTTTCAGCCTTGACCAGCAGATATCCAGATGCTTCTTGACTGATATAGTAATTGTTGTCCTTTGAAGAATCCTGGGATGAAGATAGAAGAAGACTCTTGATTTAAATGGTTGTTCTTCTTCTTCTTTAGCTTGCTGTTCTTTCTCTGGTCAAGGGCTAGGGCTTCTTGTTCTTTGTTACTGTATGATTGTTGTTACTCTCTTGTGCTCTGCGTTTTCCTGAGAAGAAGGAAGAAAACCCTTATTGCTGTCTTGTGTGTATATATTTGGAAGGAAGAAGAAAAATCCTTTTTATATTTCCTATGAAATCTTTCTTCTGAATTTTGAATTTCTTCCTTCATTTAATGCTGACGGCCTGGAGAATATTTGCATTGATTGATTTCCCCAACTGTCCCATGGAAAAACGACAAGCAATAATCCTGATGAAATCCATAATCAATGTTGCGTCTAACGGTAATATTCAGAGAATATTTAGCATTGATTACTCAGGAATTATTGCAATAAATTAAGGACAGAGGGAGGAAAATATCTAAGTCTGGAACTTCACAGAAATCGTTGAGCAGAGAACAGAATTCGTCGACCTGGATCCAGAGTTCGTCGAGCTGAGAAGTCAAGTTCGTCGACCAGATAATAGTTGTTCGTCGAGCTGAGATCCAAGATCGTCGACCTAAGAACAGATAACTGCTTTCTCTAGACCCTTGCCAATTTTGTGCATCAAGATCGTCGAGCTGTGAATCTAAGTTCGTCGACTGAATAACAGAATTCCATTTTTCTTGGACTTAATAATGTTGGAAGTAACGTGTCTAGAAATCGTCGACCTGAGAAGTGGGTTCGTCGACTTGAGAAATTCTCACTGCTACTTGATAAAGCTTGCCAGGAATGTTGTCTAAGTTCTTCGAGCTGAGAAGGTGAATTCGTAGACTGGAGTATGATAGTGGACTTCGAATACTTAGATGTTTCTGGAATAAGATGTTGAAGTAGAATACCCATCAATCGTCGACCTGAGAACTAAGTTCGTCGACCTGAGAACTAAGTTCGTCGATTGGAGTTAAGTGTGAAGAATTCTGGACTTGGAATGTGGAAGTATACTCTGCAAATCGTCGACCTGAGAGTCAAGTTCGTCGAGCTCAGCTCAGAGAATTTTCTCTAATTTCATCGAGCTGAGCACGACTTTCGTCGACCTGCGTTCGTCGAACGTCGAACTCATTTTCTGAGTCTTTGAAATTTCTCTAAGTCTTGAGTCTTTTGCAGTCTGTTGATGGTTGGTCCATACAGTGTTGACTCTAAGGACATGGCCTAGACTCTAGGACACATAGATGACCCTAGCTATACATGTTGGGTCAAACATCCTAATTTAGTGAACCTAGCCCAAATCCAACTAGGGATCTAACATATTTTCACTTATAAAAGCATTACTACTTGTACTTCATATATCTCATATTTCTAAAATTAAAATATTATTTTTTTGCAACGTAAAGACTATTTTCATACTTATTATAAATCTAGAGTCTTGCATGTCATGAGTTGTCCTTTGGGAATGTTTATACTCATGTAGGATGTTAATCAACATAAACAAAAGTATTTTTCTGCAGCGCATAATTATCCTTTTACTCGTAGACTAGTTGATACACTGTGTTGAGGGATACGACCATCCAATTTAAACTGGTTTTGCTTAATAACTTATGGATTTCATATAAACTGTAGAGTTTGGGTTTTGCCTGAGCGCCTGCAGTTATCCCCTACACGGCGTGACATCACGACCGTATTTTCTCTTACTCTGATATAACTTAAATATTGGGAAAATGCGGGTTGTGACACGGATGAGTCCGATATTTATAGGGTATTTCAGACTCATCTGGGTTGGTTTTCTCACTCGTGCACTGCATTTCAACCGGATATCGTTTATATTTGCATCGTTCGGTCATGGACCATTTTGTGCACTGTTTTGGCCCAAGGGTGTGCAATTGCGCATTCCGTTATTCGGGGTATGCACATTGTGCTCCCCATAGCTCTTTCTGTTTGATTTTTTTGCTATATGTTTGGTGTTGGGAGCTTGTGCTCCAGTTTGGTTTCATTGTTGTGCAGGTGGTGCGTTTTCCCCATGGCAGGAATTCTGATTTGTGGAAAATGCACGGTCATGCGTTTCTTACACGCAAGGTTTGTGCTAGATCGTGCGTTTTGTTCTGCTGGAAGAACGTCGAGTTGAGCTCGACGAATTTCGTCGGGCTGAGTTCGACGATCCTCACACATGGTTGACGCACGGTTTCATCGTAACCGTGCACGAAGGAAATACACGGTTTTCCTGTAGCTTTCTAGTTTGTTCCTGCATTGTCGCTACCCGTGCGATTTCCTTCTCGCACGGGCGGAAATGTTAGTGCGCGAGTAAAACACACGGGTCAACGCTTCTCCTTCCGCAGGCTTGTTGTGAAAGTTAATATCACACGGTTTGCGCACGGTCGTGCGCCAAACCGTGCGTGCCTATTTTTCTGACCTTCTTCTATTTAAAGCGCAGATTTCTTCTTCTGGGGGTCCGATCCAGTCCGTCACAGCCGCCCTTTTCTGCTCTTTTGAGCGGGAAAATCTTCCCTCCAGCCACCATTTTCTCTCTCCTCCTTGGAGAGTTGATCCGGCCACCATTTCTACTCCAAGATCTAGCAAACTCTTCATCTCCGACCACCATTGTCATCTCCAAGCTCCAAGCTCCATGTCAAGCTCAAAGGTTGCTGCATCCATGAAGTTCTCCGGTTAGAACCAGCCAGCGATTTTTCACGAAGAAGACGGGATATTCGAAGGAAGTGACAGCCCTTTTTGGTTCCCGGACGTCAACCGAAGACCGAGTTCGGACAAGGACCGACAACCCTTGAATCCGGCCGCGAATCTCGGAGAGACTTCGTGCGTTTGATTGATTCTCTCACCCTTCACTAGTAGCTTTTCCTTTTTCTGAATATTTAAAGAGTTTGAATGATGTGTATGAATATTATTAGCTTGAATATTTGAGCATGTCTAGGTGTTGATTTGTTTCAGTTCTTGATAGCTTATTGAGCTCCATTTTCTCTTGTGCTAGTTGTGATTGTGTTGTTCTAGCGATTTATAGAAGCGTGCGTTGCGAAGAGGTGATTGTGACCCTCATTAGCTCATCCATCTTCCTTATTACTCTCTTGAGTAATCCTCCCAAGAGACGCGGTGGTGGCGACCCGCAATAGGATTTTTAGCAATAGATTTTGGAAAACCCCAAATCAAAACGCCCTTTGGTTACTTTCCCGCTTGCAATCCCTTTTTCAAATAGCGAAATCACACTCCCTACTTGCACTCCTCGAGAGATCGATATCCGGGGATTCAACTCCTCACATTATTACTTTACTACAATCGGTACACTTGCCGACTCATCAGACACCGCGCGCCGCGGGGGCTTGCGCCAGCAGCGGCGGCCGACAGCCCGCCACGGGGGCGCCCAAGGGCCGCGGGGGCGCGCGACCACTCCCGCGCGCCGCGGGGCCACGCGCCGCGCCCGGTCCCGCGCGCCGCGCCCGCTCCCGCTCCCGCCCTCTTTCATGCAACGTGCTCGTAAGGGGGCGCATTTGTGCTTGGGATGGTTGCGCTTGTGTGTGTTTCTTCTTGCGCAGATGCTTGTCCCCCTACGGCACGCTTCGGGAAAACTTAGGGGGAACCCCATCATATGTAATCCATGCATTCAATGTTATAAAACATATGAGATACTTTTTTCCTTCAGCTACAAATTTTTTATGTGATTATGTTTCTCCTTGTTTACCATTCTCACAACATAAGATGATTGTGTAAACTGTCGTGAGCATTGCCTAGGCCATGACATTGTACACATTTTAAGTTGTGGAGTTACTATCAATGACTCTAAAAAGAATATTTTTTTCGAGTAAATTAAGAAGAGTGCTGGAGGCATAAAGAAAGCATAGAAAGTTAAAAAAATCTGAATAAAAATGATCATTTATTTCATATATATTTATCATACTTACAACATTCTCACATAAACAAGCTCATACAAATAAGGTGAAGTGCTCTAAAACTAACATTGGCTATTATTTGTAGAGAATATCTCAAACTTCTTCAACTTTATCTTCCTTCTTCTCTTTTGGATATGCATTCGCAGTATGAGAATAGATAGCAAGCGCCCCCTTCGTTTCTTTTGGATATGCATTCGCAGTAGGAGAATAGATAGCAAGCGCCCCCTTCGTTTCTTGTTTGCCTTCTACGTCTCCACCCTCATATGTTTCCTTTTCACCCTCAACAGAAGCTTTCGCCTTTAACTCTCTTCCTTTTCCCCATAGGACCATATAAAGCCCAAGAACTATAACCACAGAACCTAAAGCACTAAAATCATTTACAAAATCATCAACTTTGCAGGATTAAACATTCAAAAAAAAAACTGAAAAATAATGGTATTATGCGGTTGTATAATTAATAAGTTAGCATTGATGTTTACCTGCTCAAATAAATCTTTTCATCAAGGATTGCCCAGCCTAGCACAGCGACAATCATAAGCTGAACGGGACTGAACATAGACACGAAGAGCGGGCCGCGCTTTTCTATCGCCCATGTCATTAGCAGCACCGCGAACCCTGAGCACACCACCCCCTGCTCTCCCAAGAAACAATTAACTAATTAGGAAAATACTGTTTTTTTTGTAAAATTAAGTGTTTAGATTTTTGGATGAATCATAGTAGCTAAAGACCAACAATGTATAGGACTGCCACAAGTCGAATGTCCAACCCCAATGCCCATCTGTTGAAATCCCTTTCTCCGATGATGCCGATGAGCAAGCATTGCAGGGCTGCCATGGCAGAGAATAACGTCGAGTTGGTGTATGGTGCAGAGAATGATTGGCTCATTTTGGCCTGAATGATGAACCATGCCGCCCATGCTATGCAGCTTGCCAACACTAGCATTGCGCCGATCGCCTCCTTACCTCTACTTGTCAAGGTGGCTCCATTGCTCTCCACAGCCCCCTCGGCATACCTCCAATGGATGCTGGAGGATGGGACATGGATCAGTGGTCCCTTGTAAAATGTCATTAACATAGAGCCACCTATAGAGAATGCAGTGCCAACAACCTTTGCTTGTCCTGAACTAGTTTTCATATCTGCTGTCTCAATCCTATAAAAATTTGCAAGGAAACAATTTAGTACAATCATAAATGGAATATGTCATATTCTATCTCCCTTTGTATATTTAATTTATGTACAGATAGATTTTAATAACTAGATTATTATCAATTAAATACTAGTAGGAGAAAATATTATCAGAAAAGTGTTGTAACAAACATGAATACAGATCAAGCCTTTTCTTTAGAATCAAATGAGATACAATAAAATACAAACATAAATTCTGAACTTCTCTGAGTCCAGTCATTACTGTGTTAGGACACAACACGTGGATGAGTAACGATCCAAGCCAAGTGAAGTTATGACGAATAAAGGAATCAGAAAGGCTTAGCAAATCGGCTAGTCATGTCGCCACCTCATCAAAATATATAAAAATGTCAGGTGTACAAAAATGACTTATAAGCCAGAGGTTAGCATCACCTCAAAGTATTGAGAAATTTTAATTATGTGCCTCGATTTCTAACCCAATGCGATGATTGATGTTGAACATGACCCGCGAAGTCCGGGGCAGTGGCCCGGGCCAAAAAATTTAGGGCACACGCCCGAGGTACACGGGCATATTCCAAGGCCAAGTAGCAGTTGAGACCGTTCCAGAAGTCAGTGGATGCATCAAAAAGAAGGAGACGCGACATTTCAATTCACATGCCCAGATCACATGACGTGTGTCAGGGGCGTATGCTGTTCAGATGGTTGCATGGAGGATGCTAGACGGCTGTCGATGAAAAGACGTGCGATTGATCTACTCGCCCGAAGCACATGTGGGTGTGTCAAGGGAGGATGAATCCTATTTGTTGAAACTATAAATGTACGAAGTGCTGTGTAATATTTGGAGCAAAGAAGAAGTCGTCATGGGGTTTGGACATTCTATTTTCTATATTATGTGTTAAGTATTCGACATTCTATATTACGTATAATGTATTTTGAATTCTGAATTCTGCCCACCATCAATAACCACCCCTGTTTTGAATACTGAAGATCCGACTACTACTACTTGTGGACATAACCTGTTTTGGGGTGAACCATGTAAATCTGTATCGTCTGTGATTTTTATTTTGTGTTATTTTTCATTCTACTCGAATTTCCACAACAAACTATTATCAGAGGTAGGTTTGGTTATACGTTTGTCTGAGATTTGTTCATTGGTTCATAGTTTGAAGATTGATGACAAAAAACAACATGAAATCGATAAGTTCACAGGAAAGAATAGTTTCAGTCTCTGGCCAGCTATCTGGACACCGTTTTTACAAAAGAAACCTAAATCCATGGAGGGTTCAAAATATGAATAACAAGATGAAAAGACACTCAAAGATCATTTTGTGTCTTGCAGATGATGTTATTTACGAGGTAGCCGGTGAATAGACGATTGCTGGTTTATGGTTGAAGATGGAAAGTCTCTACATGAATAAATCTCTTGAAAACAAATTATTGTTGAAATAACATTTGTTCTCTCTTCCAATGAAGGAAGGCACGATTCTGAAGGGGCATCTTCATGATTTGAACTCCATCCTTATGGATCTAAGAAATGTGGGTGTCAAAGTTGAAGATGAAGATACAACCTTAATTTTGTTGAAATATCCACCTCCTTCATATGAAAATTTTGTAAACCTTTCTGTTGGTAGCTAGAGACGCTATTCTCTTGGGGAGGTCCATTATAGTCATCATTCACAAGAACCTTGACACGGCTTCTAGAAAAAGTACAGTAAAGGAAGTGTCGGACTAACTGTCACAAATTTTGACTAGTCAAAGGGCCAACTAGAAAAATGATAGTGCACGCGTCTGGAGGCACATGACCATGTGCGCTGACCGTGTGTCATTATAACTTCAGGAAATGATCTATGGATGCGACTGAAGTCTAGAGCCGCGACGATTGGGGCAAATGCCTATTTACTCCTCACAATGTCTCACTGAATTCATAAATAGACAGAGGACACAGATTTAAAGAGGGGTGTGAGAAATTAAAGAGAGGGTATTCTTGTATTTTAGAGGTTATTGGCCGAACTTCTCGGGGATGGAAGGAAATCCAAGGGCGAATGACAGTTTAAGAGGAAAGTATTCATGTTTATTTCTTTATCCTTTCAGATCTCCTTAGTCTAAGGATTTTCCTCTCCTATCCCCTTATATTGGTATTTCATCATGTAATCATTGCAATATCTAGGGTTTCTTTTATGAATTCAAGAAGTACTTTATCACTATTTGTTAGAACATAAGTGTAGATTGGCGGTTAACCCTGTTTAACCACACCTTGCGATCAGGGGGTTCAGTGGATCTAACTTCAAAACTTGTGTTTTGTGATGATCAAGACGAAGGAGTGTAACATCCCGCTTCCTACTAGACTCCTTAACTTAGATTAGGTTAGGACATATGGTGGGGGGAAGGGATTAGGCTAGGTTTGACCCTAGGGCCATAAGAGTAGGGTGGACACTCATGGGGCCCACTATAGGGTTCAAATCAACTTTAGGTCAAACTAGCCCAAATTGAAACCATGGATACAAGTTGACCTCGCCACTATGCCCCTTACCATAAAAGAAATCTAAGTGACCTAAAAGCCCCATCATAGGGTGACCCATTGACCTAATATGACTGAAGTCCACCGTAACCCTAATTTGGTCAAAACCACACACATATGCCCAATTAGTCCAATTGGGGCATCACCAAGGCCAAACCAAGTTTGGGTGGTGTCATAGGGTCTATGACCATCAAGTAGGGCCAGCTCACTCATCAAGTTGACCAAATCAACCCTAAAAGTCAACTTGGTCAACCTTAGGCCTATTTAAGGAAGTTTAAAGACCAAAACCATTCCAAATGGGGTAAGGCCTTGAGTCATGACCCAAACCAAGTTAGGTGATGTCATAGGGTCCATGACCATCAAGTGGGGCTAGCCCACTCACCAAATTGACAAAGTCAACCCTAAAAGTCAACATGGTCAACATATGACCTAAAGGAGAAAATAAGAACCCAAACCCATTTCCAATGGGCTAAGCCCATGAGCCATGGCCCATGAACAGCCCAAGTGCCTAATTACAGCCCCTAACCTCTAGTTTTGGAGGGTAGTGACATGCATAGGGGTATTTTGGAAAATTACCCAAGTGGAGGAGAGATGGAAGAAGGAAAATGGGGGAATGAAGGCCACTTGGCCCTCCTCCTCTCTTCCCAAGCCCACCACTGAGCTCCAGCAGCCTTCCCCCGCTTTTTCCAGCCAGCCACATGCCACTTGGAGCTCAAGGTGAAGCATCCAAAGTATGGCCGACCACCCCCTTTTCAAAACTCCATAACCAGCCAACCTCACCCTCATTCGACCTCACCATCAGCTTCAGAAGGTCCTGAGGAGTAGAATTCGACTGATGCATCAAGGAAAATGGTGGAGAAAAAAGCTTTAGAGCTAGATCACCGGAGAGAAGAAATTCCATGGCGCACCACCACCGAACCCGCCGCCAAGCACGTCTAAGGGTCCGTTTCTCCTCCCCTCCCCTTGTGCTAGATAACTAGATCAAATAGAAGAGACATAGGGCTCAATTGAGCCCAATTCCATGAGGGCATTTCAAGAAAAATCATGTTTTTAATGGAGCTCGGGTTCGCCGGAAACCGCCTCCTCCGACGGCCAAGTCGCCGCCAAACACTTGCCCCCACCTCAATGGAGGTGGTGGGGGGGGGGGGGGGTGGGGGGTGGGGGGGGGGGGGGGGGGGGCTGGCCGGGGAGGTGGCTGGATGGCCGGGAAAAGCAAGATAAGCATGCTCCAGGTCGGGTCAATCTCGTCTGTCGGTTCATTGGAGAAGATGCATGGATGCCATCCATTTTGATGTATTAAACTATAGTAATTTTATTTATGTAAATTTCTGCCACATTTTATGCAGTGACTTGCATGTTAATTCTAGGGCTCTTAGTTGCAAATACCGAATTTGTCACCAACATGAAACTTGTATATCTATGTCTTACGTTTAATTTGACACCCTAAACTTATAATTTGGAGCAATGTAACTCCTTGTATGGTCATTTTCCCAGGACTGCTCCTATATTAGGTAAGAACTTCAAATGGATGCCTACGCTAAACTATAAGTCCACATGCAGTGAAATTCATATCATGCATGTATGTATACCTTACTTAGAATATGTCCAAAAATCAAAATTTTTGGAGGATATTTTCCTATAGTGTAGTCAAACCTTGATTTATTAAATAAATATAATTTAGGAAGTTTTACAACTCCAAATACCCTAAAATTGGGTGGAATGGTTTTAGGGTCATAATATGACCATGGTTAAAGTTTAAGACCATTTGGACTTCTGCATATTGGGTAATCCAACATGCATGGTGGAGGTAGATTTGTAAATGGTGTGCCAATAATAAAAATGGGAAAATGGAAAATTAGCCCATTTGGACCAATGCATGTCAATGAGATTTTGGACAGAGGCTCATAGGGATGAAATACACCTCCCACAGAAAGATTGGGATTTTTGGGATCAAAAATCCCATTATTTTGAATTATTTGAAAATTAGCACTTTTAGATTTAAAAATGACAAATAGGGCCACTAACTTTAGAAAATTCCAAAATTTTGATGCAAGACGTATTAGGACATTTCACATCTCTGAAAAAATTTAGGAGCAAGTTTGAGATTTATTTCTTGTTTAATTAGCATATTTACAATTCTACCCTTTTGAGATTTAAATTAAAAGTAGGGGTAATATTGTTTGGAAAATTATGAAAAATGTACAAACTTTTATTCTTGTGATATAAACCCCTGTAAATTTATTTCAGAATTTTTGGATGATTAATTATGCTAAAAACCTTAGTAGTGACAGTTTTGTAAAAATATTCATATATAATTATTTTAGGTCAATTCAATGGCTAGGAGTATGAAATTCTGTTTTGAGTATTATAATGACAATTTTAATCATCAGTAATTTTCTATGAATTTTTAGTTGAATATTTTTGGTACTTCATTTGGAAAATGGAATAATTGTGATTATAATCATAAATAGAAAATGAATGGTAAATCAAGTGGAAAAATTAGTATCTTTGGTGAACAGTCATTTTTAACTTAGATGAACTCCAGGTAAATAATCTAGACATAATGGACTATTGGATGTAGTAGCTCGTGTACAAAGTGACCTTGGTCACCTAATTAAATGATTTAATTTATGGTCCTAAATACTTAGAGAAATGATGAAATTCTAAATGGTCAACTTCATACACATGAAAAACTCATGATAAATATTTAGGGGCTTTTGGCCCAAGAAATTGGAAGTCATCTCATACGGGTTAGTATTAGATCATGGGTTGCGTTTAAAAAAAGTAGCATATAACACTAGGACCTACATGGAATATGATATGTGGTTGGATTGAGAACTATATTGGGGAGTTGAAACCCTGGTCGGGATCACAAGTAGGTCATTACATAGTAACGAGTGTTAGAGTGCAAGCCACAGGAGAACAATTATAACGGGGGCAGGCAAATGATCGTCGTCCTTCCCAATAAGTACTTTAAACCATGTGCGGACAAGAAAGAAACAGACCGAAATTTGAAATAATAGAATTTTTATTATCCAAAAAGTGAGTACTACAAAGGTCCTCCTAGAATGGAGGAGAGGGGAAAGATTACAAATAAGCAATGTAGGACAAATAAACAATGTTACACCCGGCTATACATAAAAGAAGACCGCACAAGCCGGGCGGTTATACAAATAGGCTAACCGCCCAGCAACTACTATAAAGAGAAGTGAAGTCACTAGGAGAGACCGCTAGACCACCCGGTCAACAAGTCGTCTGCGACAAACCACCAGACCGCCCAGTCTCCAACCATCAACATCTCGGCTACCAAGCTGCTGGAGAGAAGCTGCTAGACCGCCCGGCTACAAAGCCGCCAGAGTAAAACCGCCAGACCGCCCGGTCTCCAAACCGCAACACTCCCCCTCAAGCTGAAGCATATATATCAATCATGTCCAGCTTGTCGCAAATATTAAAAAAAGGAAGCTTACATGAGCTTGGTGAATATATCTGTCAACTCGTTGTCCGAAGTAACGAACAAAGTGCAAATCTGTTTCTTCAAGATCTCTTCTCTAATGAAATGACAGTCTACTTCGATGTGTTTGTTCTCTCATGGAAGACTGGATTTTTGTAGATATATAGTGGTCTTATTATCACAGAACATAGGTAGAGGAAGGTTGTAGACCTCTCCTAAGTCAAGCATGAGAGCCCGTAACCACTTTAATTCACACGTGGACGACTCCATACTTCGATATTCTGCCTCTACACTAGACCTGGAGATGACAGGCTATTTCTTGCTCTTACAGCTCACAAGGTTTCCCCCCACAAATGTGTAGAAGCTCGGTGTAGACTTGCGATCTCCTTTGTCATCAACATAGCTAGAATCCGAGTACTCTTCAATCTTTAAATGACCATTCTTTTGAAACAGTATTCCTTTTCCTGGCGCCGCTTTAATATATTCCAATATCCTCAAGGCAGATTATAGATGACACTCCCTAGGAGCTTGCATGAACTGGCTAACCTTACCCACAACATAGGAGATGTCAGGTCTGGTTACCGTGAGATAAATGAGTTTGCTGACCAGATGTCTGTATCTCGTAACATCTGATAGAGGAGGCGAGTCATCTGTCTAGGTTTTATCTTCTCCAATGGCCATGGGGCATCGGACAGGTTTAGCCCCAATCAACCCTGTTTCCTTTATAAGATCAAGAGCATACTTATATTGGGAGAGGACCAAGGAGTTGGGCTTTCGAGATATTTCTATCCCCAAAAAGTATTTTGGGGGGGCCCATATCATTTGTGACCAGGTGTTGACAGAGATGTTTCTTTGTCAAGGCTACCCCAGCCAGGTCATCTCCAGTGAGAAGAATATCATCCACATATACAGGAAGAACCACCAGACCCAGGGAGGTTTTGCGAATGAATAATGAGTGATCGACAGAACGTCTTGCAAAACCTATGGTTGTCACAATGCCGCTAAACTTGTCAAACTAAGCCTGAGGGATTTGCTTTAGGCCATAGAAAGCCTTCTTCAACCAGCATACATGTGTCTCCCCCTGAGCAGCACACCCAGGAGGTTGCTCTATATAGAAATCCTCTTGATGATCACCATAGAGAAAAGCATTCTTGACATCCAGTTGGGAAATGGGCTAATCCCTGTTGACGACCACAAAAAGGAGAACCCGAATAGTGTTGAGACGAGCAACGGGAGAGAAGGTGTCAAAATAATCCACATAATAAGTCTGAGTGAAGTATTCTAAGACAAGGCATGCCTTGTAGCGATCCACACTGTCGTCCGGACTGAACTTCACAACAAAGACCCAGCGACAGCCAACAATATCGGTGCCCAACGGTGGAGAAATAAGGGTCCATGTACCCCGCTCAGTGCGGGTGGAAATTTCCTCATCCATGACAGCCTTCCAGTGAGAAATAGTAAGGGCTTCCTGGTAGGTGTGGGGAGTGGCAGTGGCAGAGATTGCCAATGCTAAAGTCCAGCAATAAGGAGTAAAACGAGCACAGGAAACAACAGCAGCTAGCGAGTGCTGGGTACATGTTTGCACCCATTTGCAAAGAGCAATGGGAAGATCCAGATCGACGTGTTCCTCAGTATCCGTAGCATCCGTGGCGGAGAGAGCTGTCCCGGCAGTAGAGAGAGATGGTTGCGGAGAAGAGGAAGATAGCGGAGGTGTGTAGAGAGGAGGAGACGGTGGACACGGTGGAGGAGGATAAATCTCGGTAGGTGTAGATAGGACAGAGGGGACGGTAGGAGAAGTAGCAACATCAGGAAGAGAAGAGGATTCGCTAGAGAAATAGGATGCATTTTCGAATAAGGTTACGTCCACAAAGACGAACTACTTGTGAAGAATAGGGTCAAAACAACAATAACCTTTCTGAGTGGTAGAGTAACCCAGAAAGACACATTTGGTGGCACGTGGGGAGAGTTTGTCACGGGTGGCGGAGGGAGCGTGCACAAAGGTCGTGCACCCAAAGATACGTAGAGGGAGAGGAAACGGATCCTTGCCCGAATAGAGAATGGAGAATGGGGTTTGATCATGGAGAACCGTGGAGGGAATGCGATTGATGAGATAGCAGGAGATGAAAATGGCATAGCCCCAATAGAAGCGAGGAACGTGCATCTGTGTCATCAGAGTGCGAGCGACATCAAAGAGGTGACAGTTTTTGCGTTCCGCCACACCATTTTGTTGTGAGGTATAGACACAGCTAGTTTGATGAATAATCTCATTTTGAATACAGAAAGAAAAAAATAATGACTAAGATATTTTTTGGCATTATAAGAGCGAAAGATTTTAATAGAGACATCAAACTGAGCTTTAATCATAAGATAAAAAGATGTCCATACAGAGAATAACTTGGAGTGATCTTTTAAAAGATACACCCACGTGCAACGTGAGAAATCATCAATAAAAGTTACAAAATATAAACTACCTCGACCTATTGTGAGGGTAGGAGCAGGACCCCAGACATCGAAGTGAACGAGGTCAAACGGATGGGAAGATACACGGCCTTGCTTTGGTGGGAAGGCAGAGCGGTGATGCTTGCCAAGCTAACATGCATCACAGTTGAAAGGAGGACTGTGCGGAGGGAGGTGGGGCAGAAGCTGACAAAGAAGCCATGGAGGAGGATGACCAAAGCGAAGATGTCATTGCAGAAGGTCGGTAGAAGAGGAAGAGAAGGCGAACAGAGCAGAAACGTTGTCGAGGAAGTAGAGGTCGCCGCTCTCAGTTCCAGTAGCAATCGTCCGTTGGGAGCCCGGATCCTGAAAAGAACACGAAGTATGAGTGAAGGTGACAAAACACTGTAGTTGCTTGCATAAAGCAGTTACATATAATAAATTACAAGAAAACTTTGGCACGTTGAGAGTATCCGCCAAGCAAAAAGACGGAATGACTTGAACCACTCCCGTCTCATTGACCGGTGAGGGAGAGCCGTCTGTAATAAAGATAGGGGCAACCGATCATGTGTTTCTAGGAGAGAAAAAAACTGAGGATTGTTGATCATATGATTGGTAGAGCCAGAGTCGATCAACCATTTTTCTTGAGTAACGACGTGGGCACTACCCAAAGACGTGACCACGGAGGCGAACTGATTTGAAGAGGAGGTGGAAACATCCACAAAGGGGCGAAGATGTGGATGTTTCATCCAGAGGGAGTAGTAGTGGTAGAGGTATTGGAGAAAGCCATAGAAGAGACGAGAGCAGAAACAAGGCTTCGAAGGCAGGTCGTGCGAACAAGGAGAAGAGACCGCGCGAATAGAAGAGACCGCGCGAACAAAAGACAGACCGTGCGAACAAGAAGAAGAGACAGGGCCGCGAGGACAAGTCGCGCCGAGACAGATCACGCGAGAACTTGACGAACGAACAAAGAGAATAGACCGCACGAAGACTGGTCGCGCCAAGACAAATTGTGCGCAAATAGGCCGAGCGAACAGAAGAGAAAAGACCGTGCGAAGACAGGTCGTGCGAAGACAAACCGCGAAGACATGTCGCGCGAACAAAAATAGGTCGCACGAACACATAGTAGACAGGTCGCACGAACAGAATCAGGAGGAAAAGATCGAGTTCTTTGATACCATGTGCGAACAAGAAAGAAAGAGACTCAAATTTGGAATAACAGAATTTTTATTATCAAAAAAAGTGAGTATTACAAAGGTATAGCCTCCCTTTTATAGAATGGAGGAGAGAGGAGAGATTACAAATAAGCAATGCGGGACAAATAAACAATGTTACACTCAGCTATACATAAAATCAGACTACACAAGTCGTATGATTAGACAAATAGGCTAACCGCTCGGAAACTACTATAAAGAGAAGTGAAGCCGCTAGGAGAGACCGCTAGACTGCCCGTTCAACAAGTCGTCTGTGTCAAACCGCTAGACTGCCCTGTCTCCAACAATCAACATCTCGGCTACCAAGACGCTGGAGAGAAGCCGCTAGACTGCCCGGTTATAAAGTCGCCAGAGTGAAACCGCCAGACCGCCTGGTTTCCAAACAACAACAAATAATTAGGTATACTCAAGAGCAATAATGAGATTGGGGTATTAATAATGGGTAGACAACAATAAAAGTAAGTGTCCTTGTATATGGGAGTTTTGGGCTTCAGCCCATCGTAGTTCCCAGTGCCCTCGACAACCCTTCATCGGGCATGCCTTGGGCACTCCAAGGATTAACCCTAAGCTGCTACGTATAACAAGAATTAGACAAGAGTAGTCTAATAGGTTATGGGAACGATGTGACAAACCCACCCGTATATGATTGGATGGATTCAGGATGGGTTTAGTCCTGCGAGCTAGAGGCTCGGATGTTTGGATTCAGGACGGGCTTAGTCTTGCGAGCAGGAGGCCTGGGTGTTTGGATACAGGACGGGTTTAGTCCTGCGAGATGGAGGCTCGGATGGTTACTTCAGGACCGGTTTGGTCCTGCGAGCTGGAGGCTCGAATTCGAAATAACTTGCATGTGCATAAAACATATTAAGGGCGATCCATGCTATACTGTGCTAGTCGTCACACCGACGGCGGTACGGTGGGTCTGGCGAGGTGTGAGGGTTTGAGGGGCCAGTGGGTTGTTTTACACTGCAGTCTGGAGGACGATCCCCAAAAACGCACACTTGACCAACAAGACTGGTGGATTTGACAGCAAATTAGTACGCAGAGACTTTAGTGTGCACCTAGGACGTGTACAGAGGCGTACGAAGGGTCTGGGCCTGGTAGTGTGTATACCCACCTAGGAAGTGGAGACGCTCGCTCCACTGCAGTTATAGCCACAATGGTGATACCAGAGAGTTAAGATAACTCCAAAAAGTGGGAACTAAAGGTCTGTGATCATATAGTCATGTGTGAGAGTTGCACTTGTATGAATCATAACCTGCATAACTCATCATAGCATGCATACATACTTAGGCATATGCATTCCAGATCCTTATCATATAAATTAGTATGGGCACTTTTATATGATAAGATATAATTCCTGAAACCTCAACTTATAAGTTTGTATGAGCATTCATATAAGTTAAGGTACTCCTGTGATGTTAGTATAGTGGTAGATAGTTTACTTTTGCTCTTTCTTTACTTTACTTATTACACTCATTTTAGGACTGCTTACGTACTTTACATGTGCTATGTATAGAACTGCTAGCTCTATGAAATAACTATTGAAAATATATCAATGATAGAATAGATCCACTGTCACTTGCTTTCCTTTGTTTCTGCTTTGTTGTCCTCCGTTTTCGTCCTCCCGCACGATGCCTAGGAGTCGCGGGGGTGAGGCAAAGACAAAATGGCTTAGTCTTTATGACTAACGGTCGGTTGTGACCGTATCATTTTAGGAGCTCGAGGAGTTAGAGCACCAGCGCGACCAGCAGGACAAGGTGGAAGGACCCGAGGAACAGTTACCGCGCACTACTACTACCATAGTTCGGCATCAGGTGATGACGAGTGTTTCAGTTACCGCTTATGCATAGAGTTGTGTGAGAGAGTGTTTATATTTTGGCATGTACAGGGCATGAGCCCTTTACTATCTACTTGTACTCATTGTGAGTTATATCCTTTCATTATATATATATATATATATATATATATATATATATATATATATATATATATATATATATATATATATATATATATATATATATATATATATATATATATATATATATATATATATATATATATGTATGATGTTATTTCTATGATGTGGACTTGATATACCATTGCTTATATTATTTCTAATCTTAAATTAACCTACAGGTTAATGATCGTACTAGCCGGAAAGATCGTTGTCTTGCTGTGTCGACTAGCCCGTGTGTTAGTGTCACCGTAAGGTAGCGGTTCTGGGCATAAGACCTGGTTAACTCCTTAGTAAGGGGATGTGTCTTACAAACTGGTATCGCTTGAGCAAATGATCATATGAGAAAAAAGTCCACAATACTGGGTCATCTCGCTCGAGCATTAGTTTGCGTACAAACAATGCAGTGGAAGTAATGGTGTGCGCATGTGTAAAAAGTCACAAAAATAGTCCATTTAAATAATGAGTTAGGCCAACCCAATTAGGACACCACTTTAGTTTGACTTGCCAAGAGGATTTTGTGGAATATCTTAATCTATAATCGAACTTGGGTATAGATTTGTCAAGGTACGAGGATACCCAAATTGGCTAAGGGAATAATTTAACGCAAGAGTCACTTCTTAAGGCTTAAACTCTGATATCCCTACTCCACATATCGAGTGATATTATCACTTCTTACACAAGCTGATAAGACCGCCTCAAGTAGAATTGGTGCTTATAATATAATAGTGGAATAGTAGGGTACTCGTAAACTTAACCCTCGTACCGATGACTTGATTACATTGAGACAACCACCGTGACAAATACCAAAGGTCTAATAAGAATTCAAGTTTCAGAAGAGACCCATTTTGGTTAGGTCACATGTTGGCCTTGAGAACATTGTCGTAAATAATAACCTTAAGGGCCTAAGGTATACAACATATCAATAAGTCTCAAGGTAGACCTCCAAGTCTAAGATTGTTATCCCTAAGGATTGAGGCATATATAGATATTAAAGAAATTTATCCCAAAATATATGGGGGCTTATCCTTTTATTTATTGGGCTAAATTGGTAACAGCTTGGATTTCCCCAGACCCTGTTTATAAAGCGTCTGTCGCAAACATAGTGATCCAGAAGACTTGATTTATTCAAATGTTGCTCAAGTAAAGATGAGGTTTTGTATAGGCATAATCGGCAAGATGATCAACCCTTCCTAGAAGTTGGGGATATTCATAGAGGATTGTCTTCTTATATACATTACAATCTTAGAACAAGGAAAACCAGCATGAGACGTTAGAAATTTTCACGGACTTGTGTGTCGGATGATTACTTGGCACAACTTAAAGAGAGATCGTAATTTCATCGATGCATAATGACATACCATATTCAAAGAATGAAACAAGTTGTGTACAATCAACAAGAATTCGAACAAATGGCTTTCTGATAAACTAAAATCAAAACAGTAATGATGAAACAAATGTTTTATGTATAATTAAAGGAGTGTGTTACCTTAACAAAACATGTTCCTAGATACCCTAACACCTTAACCTAATCGGTGTAACGCATGATTAATAAATATATTTTCTGTTAAGGATTTGATTAATGACCTCAAATATATCGCAAGACAGAGCCAGAGTGAATTGAGAATTCAGTACAAGTCAGAAGGATACTTCAAAATTTTGCATAACTAAGAAAAAGACCAAGACTATCACATATTAAACAGATAGAATTGAGATAAGTAAAAACGATGATTGATCACTGCAATCTGCGCCTACCTGACATACATAGGTCATTATGTTGGAAACATACAGACCGAGATAGAGTAACATCATGGTAATATGAAGAAGTGATTATGGGACTTTATTGTTACGTGGTTAGAGCCCATAAAGTGAGAATTCAAAATGTTTGAATAATTTTGTTTATAACATTGGAAGTATAACGACCTCAGAAAATTTAAAATCAAGTGAAAAATCATACTAAATTGGAAGATGTATATTATAAGTACGATCATTTGGATGTGGCTCTGATGATCACAAGAATCAAAACAAAAGTATTTGATGATAATAACCGTCTTCAGAAAGATTCGGGATTTTGAGAGCAACTTATGATTACGAACATGTTATTATCCTTAGAATCAAACATTATAATAATTCAGAGGATTTGAAATGTCCACTTTGCAGGTTACAAACGCACTATCATGCATAGTGAACTAAGTAAATTTGATCATGAGTAGACAACACAAGCCTATCCTACGCATAAAGGAACGAAAAAATTCAACCTTGCATATATTAGATAGTGCGAATTATATATTTTGATGTATGTAAGTGGTGATAATCTATGAACTTAGAGAAATGATAATCTCTATCATGCCATAATTTTTGGAGGTTAGCCTAAGGTTACTTATCTACACACAGTAGAGCTAATCTCATGAGTATAATGGCTTTAGATGAGTATTCACCCATGTTTGCCTATTAAAGATAACTATATGAACATGTATAGAAAAGTTACTACGAGCATACCTAAGTTGAACTTTGAGTAAATAAAAGATTAATTTGTCAAAGCATGACATTGAAAATGTAACGACTCAGCAAATTGAAATGGGGTGAATGATTAGTTGAAGCGTACGCATTGGTATGAACACTTGATTATAAAAGCATCAAGAACCGGGATACATACGTTAATAACATCATAATCACCTTAGGAAAATTCATGACTATGAAGAGATCAATTTTGGTTTGCAAAGGTGTATACAGTGAAATTACACAAGAAGTAATGAGTGTTTAATTAAATTCTTTTTATGATGAAATCGATTTGTGACATACCTCAACATTTTGAAAAGATACACTTATAAATGTATGAATTAAACTCTATGTGAAAAGTGATTGGGAGTCATTGTTTTATAATCGCTTGATGTACGCGTGAAGGGTGAACACTACGAAATAAGTGTTGTTGTTAAAGTAGAGATGTAATAAGTCATGAATTTGTGAATAAATGAAACAAAAATGATGATCTTTTCAACACATCATGATATCGAAAGTTGGTTAACTGCTATACATAATAGTGTTGGACTAATTTGTATGATAATTTTTGGGCGATTGTAAGTTCACGTTGATTGATAGGTAATAATCTAAGTGGACATGAATAAAACATATTTCGACATATAAGATTATTGATTTTCACGTGCTTGTTGATCTTTGGTCGTAAGGGACTACAAATCCAATATGTGATTAAGGTTTATTATAATGATAATATATTAGAAGACTTGAAAATATATCCACATAACTTTGATTGTGAGTATCCCGAAGTATAATGAAAATACATTTGGAATGAGAATATTTCCTCCGATAAAGTTTTCTTATAACAATAACCGCGAGTCCTATACGGTAGGAAGTGTCAGACGCCGCTACCTTGGGTCCATGATGAGGACCCACAGGCACTCAGATCAGATTATATTCAGATTACAGACACGTATATATGGCTGATCAGGGACATGATGCTAGAGGCTCAGAGTCGGCAGGCCGAGTATTACGATGCGGGGCATAAAAAGGTAGAGATCCAGGTGGGAGATGGAGTTTTCTTGAAGATACGTTCAGTGAACGGTGTTTCGCAGGTGTCGAGGCATAAGAAGCTCCGCCCTCGATTTATGGTAAAATACTTGATCCTGTAGTGGATCGGTCCTTTGGCTTATCGGCTAGAGCTACAGCCAGAGTTAGGGAACCCGCACGACGTCTTCCACGTCTTCTCTCTTCAGAGAGTTCTACTTCGTCCAGAGCAGCATATCACCACTACAACAGGCCCAGTAGCATCTGATAGATCAGTTCATTTGGAGCCGGTCTGGATCGTTGCACGACGATCAGAGTGCTACGGAAGAAGAATGTTCGCTTGGTCAAGGTATTGTGGTGCAACCACGGAGAGGGGAGCACACCTTTGAGCCGATGGATTTGATGCGGGAACAATATCCGGGACTCTTCGCCTCAGCTATATCTTAAATATTTTTGAAAAGTTTCCTAAATCTTATGCATAAAAACCCCGTAGACCCGAACCTGAATTTCGTGGACGAAATTAATTTTATTTATTTATTGGGATTTGTAACATCCCGCTTCCTACTAGACTCATTAAATTAGAATAGGTTAGAACATACGGTGGGGGGGAAGGGATTAGGCTAGGTTTGACCCTACAACCATAAGAGTAGGGTGGACTCATATGGGGCCCACTATAGGGTTCAAATCAACTTTAGGTCAAACTTACCCAAATTGAAACCATGGATACAAGTTGACCTCACCACTGCGTCCCTAACCCTAAAAGAAATCTAAGTGACCTAAAAGCCCCATCATAGGGTCACCTATTGACCTAATATGACCAAAGTCAACCCTAACCCGAATTTGGTGAAAACAACACACATAGGCCCAATTAGCCCAAGTGGGGCATCACCATGGCCCAACCAAGTTTGGGTGGTGTCATAGGGTCGATGAACATCAAGTGGGGCTGGCCCACTAATCAAGTTGACAAATCAACCCTAAAAATCAACTTGGTCAACCTTAGGCATATTTAAAGAAGTTTGAAGACCAAACCCATTCCTAATGGGGTAAGGCCTTGAGCCAAGACCCAACCTATGTTGGGTGATGTCATAGGGTCCATGACCATCAAGTGGGGTCATCCAACTCGACAAATTGACCAAGTCAACCCTAAAAGTCAACTTAGTCAACATATGATCTAAAGGAGAAAATAAGAACCCAAACCCACTTCCAATAGGCCAAGCACATGAGCCATGGCCCATGAACAGCCTAAGTGCCTAATTACAGCCCCTATCCTCTGGTTTTGGAGGGCAGTGACAAGCATGGGGTATTTTGGGAAATTACCCAAGTGGACGAGAGAAGAAAGGAGGAAAATGGGGGTGAAGGCCACTTGGCCCTACTCCTCTCTTCCCAAGCCCACCACTGAGCTCCAGCAGCCTTCCCCAGCTTTTTCCAGCCACTCACATTCCACTTGGAGCTCAAGGTGAAGCATCCAAAGCATGGTCGACCACCCCCTATTCAACACTCCACAACCAGCCAACCCCACCCTAATTCGACCTCACCATCAGCTTCAGAAGGTCCTGAGGAGTGGAATTAGAATTTTGGATCAAGGAAAATGGTGGAGAATCAAGTTTTGGAGTTAGATCACCGGAGAGAAGAAATTCCATGGCGCACCACCACCGTACCCGCCACCAAGCACGTCTAAGGGTCTGTTTCTCCTCCCGTCCCCTTGTGCTAGATATCTAGATCAAATATGAGAGACATAGGGCTCAATTGAGCTCGATTCCATGAGAGAATTTCAATAAAAATCATGTTTTTAATGAAGCTCGGGTTCGCCAGAAACCGCAGCCTCCGGCAGCCAAGTTGTCGCCAAACGCTTCCCCCCACCTCAATGGAGGTGGTGGTGGCGACTGGCCGGGGAGGTGGCTGGATGGCCAGGAAAAGCAAGATAAGCATGATCCAAGTCGGGTCAATCTCATCCGTCGGCTCATTGGAGAAGATTCATGGATGCCATCATTTTGATGTATTAAACTATAGTAATTTTATTTATGCAAATTTCTATCACATTTTATGCAGTGACTTGCATGTTAATTATAGGTCTCTTCGATGCAAATACAAAAATTGTCACCAACATTAAACTTGTAGATATATGTCTTACCTTTAATTTGACACCCAAAACTTATAATTTGGAGCACTGTAGCTGCTTGTAGGGTCATTCTCCTAGGACAGCTCCTATACTAGGGCAGAAATTCAAATGGATGTCTAGGCTAAACTATAAGTCCACATGCAGTGAAATTCATGTCATGCATGTGTGTATGCCATACTTAGACTATGTCCAAAATCAGAATTTTTGGAGGATATTTTCGTATAGTGTTAGTCAAACTTTGATTTATTAAATAAATATAATTTAGGGAGGTTTACAACTCCAAATACCCCTAAATTTGGGTGGTATGGTTTTAGGGTCATCATATGACCATGATAAATGTTTAAGACCATTTGGACTTCTGCATGTTGGGTAAATCCAACATGCATGATGGAGGTAGATTTGTAAATGGTGTGTCAATAGTAAAAATGGGAAATTAGCCCATTTGGCCCAATGCATGTCAATGATATTTTGGACAGAGTATCATTGGGATGAAATACGCTTCTCACAGAAAGATAGGGATTTTTGGGATCAAAAATCCCATTATTTAGAATTATTGGAAAATTAGCTCTTTTAGAATTAAAAATGAGAATTAGGGCCACTGACTTTAGAAAATTTCAAAATTTTGATGCAAGACCTATCAGGACATTTCAAATCTCTGGAAAATTTTATGAGCAAGTTTGAGATTTATTTCTTGTGTAATTTGCATATTTACAATTCTACACTTTTGGGATTTTAATTAAAAGTAGGGGTAATAATGTTTAGAAAATTATGGAAAAATGTGCAGACTTTTATTCCTAAGGTATAAACCCTTGTAAATTTATTTAATAATTTTTGGATGACTAATTATGCTGAAAACCTTAGTAGTGATTTTTTTGTAAAAATATTCAAATGTAATTATTTTAGGTCAATTCACTGGATAGGAGTATGAAATTATGTTCTGAGTATTATAATGACAATTTTAATCACCAGAAATTTTCAATGAATTTTTAGTTGAATATTTTAGGTACTTCATTTGAAAAATGCAATAATTATGATTATAATCATAAATAGAAAATGAATGGTAAATCAAGTGGAAAAATTAGTATATTTTGTGAACTGTCATTTTTCACCTAGATGAACTTCGGGTAAATTATCGAGACATAATGGACCATTGGATGTACTATCTCGTGTACAAAGTGACCTAGGTCACCTAATTAAATGATTTAATTTATGGTCCTAAATACTTAAATAAATGATGAAATGCTAAATGGTCAACTTCATACACATGACAAACCCATGATAAATATTTAGGGTCCTTTGGCCCAATGAATTAGAAGTCATCTCATACGGGTTAGTATTAGGTCATGGGTTGCGTTTAAAAAAAGTATCGTATAACACTAGAACCCACATGGGATATGATATGTGGTTGGATAGAGAACTATATCGGGGAGTGGAAACCATGGTCGGGATCACAAGTAGGTCACTACATAGTAATGAGTGTTAGAGTGGAAGTCTCAGGAGAACAATTATAACGGGGGTCGGCGAAAGATCGTCGTCCTTCCCAATTAGTACTTTAAACCATTTGGTCTACTCAAGAGAAATAATGAGATTGGGGTATTAATAATTGGTAGATACCAATAAAAGTAAGTGTCCTTGAGAAAGGGAGCTTTGGGCTTCAGCCCATCGTAGTTCCTAGTGCCCTTGAGAGCCCTTCACCGGGCATGCCTTGGGTCGTCCAAGGATTAACCCTAAGCTGCTACGTATAACAATAATTAGACAAGAGTAGTCTAATAGGTTAAAGGAACGATGTGACAAACTCACTGGTATAGGGTTGGAGGGATTTAGGATGGGTATAGTCCTACGAGCTGGAGGCTCGGATGTTTGGATTCAGGACGGGCTTAGTCCTGCGAGCGGGAGGCTCGGGTGTTTGGATACAGGATGAGTTTAGTCCTACGAGCTGGAGGTTCGGGTGGTTACTTAAGGACGGGTTTGGTCCTGCGAGCTGAAGGCTCGAATTCAAAATAACTTGCATGTGCATAAAACATATTAATGGCGATCTATGCTGTACTGGGCCAATCTCACACCGACGGTAGTACGGTGGCTCTGGCGAGGTGTGAGGGTTTGAATGGCCAGTGGGTTGTTTGACACTGCGGTCTGGAGGACGATCCCCGAAAACGCACACTCGACCAACAAGTCTGGTGGATTTTCCAGCAAATTAATACGCAGACTCTAGTGTGCACCTAGGACGTGTACATAGGCATACGAAGGGTCTGGGCCTGGTAGTGTGTATACCCACCTAGGAAGTGGAGACACCCACTCCACTGCTGTCATAGCCACAACGGTGATATCAGAGAGTTAAGATAACTCTAAAAAGTGGGAACTAAAGATCTGTGATTATAGATTCATGTGTGAGAGTTGAACTTGTATAAATCATAACCTGCATAACTCATCATAGCATGCATACATACTTAGGCATATAAATTAGTATGAGCACTTTTATATGATAAGTTATAATTCCTGAAACCTCAACCTATAAGTTTGTATGAGCATTCATATAAGTTAAGGTACTCATGTGATGTTAGTGTAGTGGGAGATAGTTTACTTTTGCTCTTTCTTTACTTTACTTATTGGACTCCTTTTAGTACTGCTTACGTACTTTACATGTGCAATGTATAGAACTGCTAGCTCTATGAAATAACTATTAAAAATATATCAATGATAGAATAGATCCACTGTCACCTGCTTTCCTTTATTTCTGCTTTGTTGTCCTCCGTTTTCGTCCTCCCGCATGGTGCCAAGGAGTCGTGGGGGTGAAGAGAAGACAAAATGGCTTATTCTTTATGACTAACGGTAGGTTGTGACTGTATCATTTTAGGAGCTCAAGGAGTCGGAGCACCAGCGCGACCAGCAGGATGAGATGGCAGGACCCGAGGAGCTGTTACCGAGCACTACTACTACCACAGTTCGGCATCAGGTGATGATGAGTGTTTCATTTACCGCTTCCGCATAGAGTTGTGTGTGAGAGTGTTTATATTTTGGCATGTACCAAGCATGAGCCCTTTACTCTCTACTTGTACTCATTGTGGACTATATCCTTTCATTATATATATATGATGTTATTTTTGTGATGTGGACTTGATATACCATTGCTTATATTTCTTCTAATATCAAATTGGCCTACAGGTTAATGATCGTACTAGCCAGCAGGATCGACGTCTTGCGGTGTTGACTAGCCCATGTGTTAGTGTCACTGTAAGGAGGAAATTCTGGGCATAAGACAGGGTTAACTCCTTAGTAAGGGGAGGGGGTCTTACAAGGAGTGTTTACCATAAGATGTGATGGTGAAGATCGGCGGATTCAGCATTGGTTCCTGTTCTAGGATGCTGATTGTGATCATATGGATCATTGTTAGGTCACTCAGGTAGATCATATGGTTCCTGATAGCTCCTCATCCAGCTCACTAAGGTAGTTATAGTGTCCATATAGGTCACTCAGGTTGGAGAGGTCCTTACCAGTACCTTTTCTCTCATTACAGCAAGTCAGGTCATCATATGGATCATTGTTGGGTCAAATATCAACATCCCCGTCCACTAACAGGTGAAGCTTCTCTTTCTTCCTCAAAGAAATCTGCCTCTCTTGCCACCTTTACATGTAGTGCACATGTGGTCACCCTGGGTAAGTAGCTCATTAACTCTGTTGCTACTAATCATATAATTAGAAATCCTCTTATTTTCACTCAATTAGACAAATATAATCGGTCACCACTGGTTTTGATATCGGATGGATCTCCATCTCCTATGTGATGGACTGCTATGGTACAAGTCATTCCGTCTCTTCAACTTGAGGACACTCTCTACGTGCTGACTTTTCCTTGAAATTTGCTTTTTATTACATCTCTATACCAAAAAACTCAAGTATTAAGTCACGTTTATGTCTATTACTTGTTCCTTTCAGGATCCTCGCTCTAAGGAGAGAATTGCTAATGAGACTGAGAATGACAACCTTTACTTCCTTGATAATGTGTTCACTCTTTTTATGTCTAGTACCTCCAACTCTCTTCTTTAGTGGCATCTTTGACTAAGTCATCCTCCTCCTCGCCTCCTCTATTAGCTCATGTAGACCTGCCAAAGGTAGATTCCTCCCTCCAATTTGAAGCATGCTAGTTCAGTAAACATCACCACTCCTCTTATCGGGCTTGACATGGATGTAACTCTTTTCGTCCATTTGATTTTGTTTATTCTGACATCTGGGGTTCATCTCCTACCAAATATTTTGGTAGGTGAAGTTTTTTTACTTTGTTATTTTTATTGATGATTTTTCTAAATGTACTTGAGTGTATCTGTTAAAAGGAAGCTCTGAACTCTATTCTGTATTTTCAACATTTTATAATGAAATTTACACTCAATTTGACGCTTCTCTTAAAGTTCTTCAGATTGATAATGGTAAAGAATACCTTAGTCACCAATTTTTACCTTTTTGTAATGATAATGTTATTCTACATCGAACTAGTTGTGTTTATATGTCTTAATAAAGTGCAATTGCGAGATAGAAGAATCGTCTTCTTCTCGACATTGTATGGACTATTCTCAATCAGATGATTGTTCCACGATCATATTGGGGTCATGCAATTCTTATCTCATGTTATCATTACAGTCGTATCCATTCTACTGTTCTCCACGGAAAAACACTTTTATCCATCTCTTACCCATGAGAACCACCCTTCCCTTTACCCCCACATGTGTTTGGATGTACGACCTGTGTTAACTCTCCTTCACCTGGTTGGGATAAACGTTCTCCCCGCATAATCAAATTCATCTTTGTTGGCTATGCATAAACTCAAAAGGGTTATCGTTGTCATGGCCCTCTTCTTCAAAAATAATATGTCTCGGTTGATGTCACCTTCTTTGAATCTACTCCCTGCTTATCAAACGACACCAATTCTTCACCACCTTTTGATACTTCTACCTTTATTCCTATTGTTACCGCACCTCCACCTGAGCTCTCCCCATCTCCACTTCCTACACCGTCTCCACCTCCCACAACGTCTACTCTAACTACAGGTCCATAGATGTCTGTTCTCAAGCCAACACTCTCTTCCTTGGACGGATCTGATATGGATAACATGTCAGACCTTGATTTATACAATGCACTTCGCAACGGTGTTTGGATGTATACTCAATATTCTATTCATGATGTTGTCTTGTATGCTCGGCTTATCTCCTCTTGCAGGGACTTTGCTCTGACCCTCTCAGCCACTGTCGCTCCTGCCAATTACCAAGAAGCTCTCACCATACTACATTGGAAGTCTGCCTTGGATGAAGAAATGAATACCCTAACATAGAGGGGAACTTGGACTCTTATCCCTACTACTCAAGGGCTAGATGTTGTTGATTGTCGATGGGTGTTTATAATAAAGTGTCATCCTGATGGTACTTTGGATCATTCTAAGGATTAACTGGTTTCCAAAAGCTTCACTTAAACCTTTAGCATTGACTTATTTCATACTTTCTTCTCAGTTTCTCGCATGTATTAACACAATCTGGGTTCTCTTCTATGTTGCTACCAACAAAGATTGACAGATGTCATAATTAGATTTCAAGAATACCTTCCTCTATGGTGACCTCCAAGAAGAGGTGTATATGAAGCAACCTCATGAGTATGTTGCTCATCGGGAGTCTCAGGTATATAATATGCAGAAGGCTATCTATAGCCTCATGCAAAGTCCTCAAACCTAATTCGATAAGTTTAGTAAAGTTAACTCCACCATTGACTTTGCTCGCACCTCTACGGATCACTCTCTTTCAATATGCAAAACATCTCATGGGATAGTTATTCTTATCATCTATGTTGATTACATCATCCTCACTAATGATGATAAGTTAGGGATAGCTCTGACAATGAAACACCTTCTTCGACACTTTTTCACCAATGATATAAGACCTCCTAAATACTTTATGGGAATTGAAATTTTGCAGAAACACAACTTAGAGATTCTCTTGGTCGAAAAACATGTGCCTCAACAAACAATTGTCCAAGGCCAAACCCTTGCACACCCAATTTGGACCTAATCCATATTCCTTTTGATACTCTACCACTAAAATTCTCCAAGTCCAAATCCTTACCTATTATCACACCTATCATTGAGATCTTCTTGGAATGAATTTGTTCATAGTGATATGTGGCCTGAGTGCGTGTATACTTGCACCCATTCGGAATGATCCCTACTATGAACCCTTAAAAAAGACATAGTGATATGTGTCCTGAGTGCGTGTATACTTGCACTCATTCAGAATGATCCCTACTATGACCCCTTGGATAAGAAAAAAATAAAATATAGAGTTTCCATCAAGAATATGGGAAGTATAATAATTGCAAAGTCTAGGGGTGCTTTTATAACATTGATGTATGTTAAGGTATTTACAAAACAAAAGGCTCAATCGTGATGTAGGTGTGAAAAAAAATCCATCAAATTTATCTTTGATTACCCCACCTATAATCGCCTATCCTAAGCCAAAAAAAGGTTACACCATAATACAAGTCCTAAGGATCCAACCTCACTAATTCTAACTAGTGTCGTGGAGAGGGTGTGAAAAGGTAAGCTCGTGACTATCAATGGTGGTACTTCCAAGTTTTGAAATACTAATACATATCTTATTGAGATTGTTATTTTCTCCGCACAATTGTTATAGATGACTATACTTTTATTTATACGAAAGAGTGAAGGATTGTTAAAAGATATATTGGAGGAATTTTAAGATAAATTTATATTTAGAAAAGTCTGCTATATTATTTCTTATACGATTTCATCATCAAAGTTCTCTTTAAATTCATAGCAACCAGTGTGCGGAGGCAAAATTATTTATTGGTAACCCAAATGTGTGAATTAGTTTGCTTAGGGACAAGTAAAAATCTAAGTCTGGGGGTATTTGATGAGTACAATTATGATAGGCTTTTTACTATCATAATTGTAATCATGTCCACTATTTTCTACCTCCCTATACAGTAATTTTGCGAGAATAGTTATGAATTTGCCTTATCATGAGTAGAAGAGCACAGATTAGAAGTCTCTATTATTCCATGTTTTAAGCTGTCTAATTATTCAATTATTTTTCTAATTCAGATATCGCTAACCAGTGGAGCTAGAAGTCTTGAAACAAACGGAGGAGTTCACAGATTCGACATGGCTGATGGCAGGACAAGAATGGGGCGCACACTGGTAGGCGCACGCCCGTGTTGCCTACCCGTGTCCTATCCGGGATGGAGAAGAAGAATTGAAGGAAACAGACATAGCACCACACGAGTGGGAACACGCCCGTGTGCCCACCCGTGTGCCCACCCGTGTCCTTTTCGGGACAAACCCAGTTTCGGCTGCCAACCAACCCGTGTGCGAAGAACACAAAGAACAACACGGCCGTGTCCGTACCCGTGTCATCTGACATTGTCGTGTCCATACCCGTGTCATCTGACACGGCCCACTACCAAACACGCCTGTTCGTGTGGAACTGCCTGAGAACCGTCAACACGGCCTGTGACACGGCCGTGTTGGAACCCGTGTCTGACCCTGTTTGCTAGGAGACTATAAAATACCTGTAGAAAAATTAGAGAAGGACTTCTTTTGGATCATTTTGCATTGGGGAACTTCTGGAGCACGAAGTGGAGCATCCAAGGGAATGAGCAATTGAAGGAGATTATTTGTATGCTTTTAATCTTCCTTATATCTCTTTTAATCTTTCATATCTCTTGGTGATCTAACTTGATTTATCTTTTATTTCGCATGAACTTTAATTTGAACAATTTGGTAATCATGTATTGTATTGTTTTTATCGAATTCGTGGTATTTTATTCGTATGTAGGCTTACAAACAAAGAGTTTTATCCTAATTGTGAATTGCTTATTTGTTTTACATGAATTGCAAATTTCTAGATTGAGAAATTGGATGTTTGTGATGATATTTATATGTTCATATTTTGGTGTTTGGCCTCTTTGTAATTCAAATTCCATGATTGAGAGATATGTTGTTTGGATAATTGGAATACGAGTAAATGGATTCATGGTGTTTTAAAGATAGGATTTCATGAATATATGTAGTAGATAGGGTGCTTCCATTAATGCAAATTTGAGTGTTGTAAATTATTCGAGAGAAAATTTGCTAACTTCGGTTTAGATTTTGAATTGCTCGAGAGAGAATTCGATAGATGTTTACCCATTACAATACAATAAATTTGATAGTCTTATTATCTCATGATTACATAGAATTGAGTTAATGAATGAGTATTTTCATGTAATTGCTTTCGGCTTTTTATCATCTTTAATCCTTCAATGTTTATTTATCCAAGTAGTCATAATTAGGTAATTAGATTAGAAATCAATTTTAATTATAGGTATGATAATAGAGTGAGGGTGAGTACGAGTATTTGAAAAGGCCCTGTGGAATACGACACGAGATGTAGATTTCTCCTATACTATGATAGATAGGTGCACTTGCCTGAAAGTTAATTCAATCTAGCTTATGCACATCTACATAGTTTATACTAGAGTGTAGAATGAATCCACATCAAGTTATTACTTGTTAGCAAAAGAAATCATCAATACTGTCACATAAAGATTATTGCATTATTTTGCAGCTATATATCTCTAAAAGGAGAGATGCCCAGCTTTAAAAAACATCCTCTTTCACGAATTATCTCTGTTGTGGGAAAATTTGACGCCTCGGTCAGACAAGAATAACTTAGACCGTGTTAGCCCACGGAGTGGTCGAGCACGCATAAGGTCACAGAGAGAAAGAAAAGCTGACAAGATAATTTTTTGACGTAGAAAACAAGTCAACTGGGTGAAAAATCACGTGATCGGATCTGTGTCGATCAAACCTCCACTAGATCTAAATGCTGTTACAGGGATTTTTCAAGAAATCGAGGGAGACATGCCTCCTCTCGTTACAATTATTAGGGAGAAAGAGAGAGCTCGGAGGGTGACAGACCACCGTTTAGAGAGCTAATTATTTCTTTGTGTGTTGCGGGGTGTGATAAACTCATTGTATTCTGGAGTCCTCTAATAGTTTTTGGAGGCGGAAGCAGTTTGTTGAATTCATCCTGATGTTTGGGTCTTGAAGTTCCAAGGTGCGATCAGTGCGTCTTATCCTCTGTGTCTTATCTCCAATTATCTTTTGGAGAAGCGTGGTGCAATTGTCTTATCGATGGATGGAGCGCTTGCTCTTCAGCGCATGGAGAGCTTGTTGGCAGAGAGCGCGTAGGGCACTTGTTGGTAGAGAGCGCGTAGGGAGCTTGCTGGAGGAGAGCGCACAGATTTCTAGATGGTAGAGAACATGCGAGGCGCTTGCTGGTGGAAAGCGCGCAGGGCACCTATTGGAGGAGAGTACGCAGAGCGCTTGCTGGTAGAGAGAGCATAGGGCACTTGCTGATGGTGAGCGCACGGAGCGTGTTGGGTCCATTGATCCCAATGTCCCAGATTTGTAAGAAGTTAAACAAGTCAATGGTATACACATAGTTGTATTTGATGTATGTTTAAGTTCATGCATGTAGGTTAGTCTACGTCATATTGATTGGACAGGTGGTTCAAGTGACATTGACATGTGGACTCAAAGAAGCTGACTGGAAAGGCAGGAATTACCTAAGTCCACAGGTGTTGAGTGAAGCAAGCTCACTCAACGCTAGATGAACCAGGAGCCAGTGACAGTGAAGAAAAATGTCTAAGACCACAGGCGTTGAGTGAACCCAGTTCACTTAATGTCATACACCTAATAGCAATGAGAGAAGGCTGACAGTCAAAGCATTAAGTATTGGCAAGGCAGAAAAGTGGCCAAGTCCACAGGCGTTGAGTGAAGTCAACTCACTCAATGTCATATTGTTAAAAGCATTGATTCATTCTATTTCTGTCAGAGCCAAAGCAAATCTGTCACGGAAAATTGGTTAAGTCCAGAAGCGTCGAGTGAAGCTTGATCACTCAACGTCATGCTAGTTCTGTCAAAGCCAAAACAAATCTGTCATAAAAAAATTGATCAAGTCCAGAAGCATTGAGTGAAGCCAGTTCACTCAACGTCATGCTAATTCAGTCAAAGCCTTGGAAGAAAGACAGAAAATTCTGTCTAAGTACAGTAGCATTGAGTGAAGTCAGCTCACTCAATGCCAGAAGCAGAAAGCGTTGAGTCATGTGGATGTTGTCAACGTCATGCTGATTCAGTCAAAGCATTGGAAGAAAGACAGAAAATTCTGTCTAAGTACAATAGCATTGAGTAAAGTAAGCTCACTCAACGTCAAAAGGAGAAAGCATTGAGTAATGTTGTTGCTGTCAACGCCATGCTGATTCAGTCAAAGCCTTGAAAGAATGATAGAAAATTATGTCTAAGTATAATAGCGTTGAGTGAAGTCAGCTCACTCAACGCCAAAGGGAGAAAGCATTGAGTCATGTTGCTGCTGTCAACTCCAAAGGGAGAAAGAGTTGAGTGTAGTCAACACACTAACCGCCTTCATGCATAGTAGAATTCTTCTAAGCCCAGAAAGCATTGAGTGTAGTCAGCACACTCAACTCCTACATGTAGAGTAGAATTTTTCTAAGTCCAGAATCATTAAGTAAAGTTTATACACTTAACGCACTCAATGCCAGATTTCAGAGTCAAAGGCAGAAAGCGTTGAGTGAGGCCAGCTCACTCAACGCCTTCTAACAGAAGGAGAATTGGCTAAGTATAAAAGCATTGAGTGAGACCAGCTCACTTAATGCCTTTAGAGAGAAGGAGATTTGGCTAAGTATAAAAGCGTTGAGTGAAGCTTATACACTCAACGCTCTCAATGCCTTCATGCAGAGCAAACTTATTCTAAGTTCATAATCGTTGAGTGAAGCTTATACACTCAACACTCTCAACGCCTAGAGTTGCATAAGGATGCAAAATGTTGACTAAGTCAAAAAACTGAGTGGAGCTTACACACTCAACGCCTAGCAGAGCAGGAAAATTTCTAAGTCCAAATTCATTGAGTAAATCTTGATCACTCAACGCACTCAATTCCTATGTACTTGTCTGAAATTTTCTAAGTCCAGAATGGCTGACGTCAGCAATGTTAACAAAAGTCAACAAAATTCCAAAATGATCATGGAAGAGCTGCAACTCATCACTAACGTCGCCGTCAGTCTCATTCTGTAAAACTAAGGATATAATCAGTCGTTAAAGCAATAACACGTGTCTATCATCTTGCTGGATGATGGGATAATAAATAGAGAAGGAGATCTGGATCGAAACAAGTTTCTGAGTGATAAATTCATTTCGAAAAAGAGGCGCGGGACTTCGTCTTCTTCCCCACGCCATTATTGCAGAAACAAGATGATCGAATCGATGATTCTGAAGGGTTTCTGAGTTAGCTTCGGCAATCAACATCTACTACAGCAGGATCAGATGATTTCTCTGGGGAAGAAGAATCGACCAAGGCCATCCCTAGCTAAAGTTGCTTCAAAATCCAAGTCGAGCCGAATTTGAAGATCAATCTCTGGATTTGTGAAAAAGAGGTAGAGCAATTTGTGTTCTACAAAATAGGTTAGCTGATAGAAGATCTCTCCTCTCTCTCCTTCATCAGCAGAATCAAAATCAAGGTTCTGAGATTACTTTCAGTACAAGCAGCAGATTCTTGAAGAACATCAACCTTGTTGCTGTGAAGAAGATATGGCTGAGATTCTCTCAGCTCATGAGGTAATTGACTCAGTGATTAATTTCACTTGACTCAAAATAACTTTTAAATTCAAATTCTATAGGATATGTTCAAGATATGTGTTGTAAGCCTAGATTATAAAGGCTGAGTGGTGGATCTGGTGAGATCTGTATTGAAAGTCTAAGTTATAAAGACTGAGTGTAGGATCTGGTATAGATCTGAGTGGCAGGATCCAGTCGTGGATCTGTGTATGGTAGGGTTGTGGTTTCAGCCTGTGTTGTGGGGCATTTGTGTCTGTGGTAGGTGATCAGGTGATTACTGTGTGGTTGTGCTGAGTGCCTATGTTGAAGGTCTCTGTGGAGACTGTGTGATCCAGTGAGATCGTGTTGTAATCTCTAAGGAGCCAAGTTTTTGGAGAAGTGTCTTGTCTAACATTTTGTTAGAAAGGCGGGAGGGACAGTGGACGTACACATATACTGGAGAACTACTATAAATATCTGGTGTGTTGTGTGTGAATTTCTTGAAAGCTAAACTAATCATTCACAACAAGGCCTAACTCAGTTGAAGGTTTAAAGAATCTAAAGAGAATCAAATAGACCTTAATAACCTATTCACCCCACCTATAGGTGATTAACTACCATTGTATTCAAAGAATTTCAAGTGGTATCAGAGAGAGGTTGCTCAAGAAAGGTTTAACAGACTGAGTAGATCTCAAAGGGTAGCCTAGAAAAAGATATGTATGGGTTCAGGAGAGAACCATAAGGAACTAGGTTCTATGAAGCTTCCTCTGTGAAGGAAGGGAAATTTTGGAATCTGGAAAGAAAGGGTCAGATTGTTCATGTAAGCATCAGACCCTAGGATTTATGTTACAATACAAGAAGGATCATTCATTCCCTTGAAGGTCTCTGTTCTTGATGCAAATGTTAAGACTCCTAAGAGTTATGCAGAAATGACCAAAGATGAAATCATTTGGCTGCAATGAATAAGAGGGTACAGAACATTATAGTGAGTGTCGTAGATGACTCAACTTTTCAAAACCTGTTGCACTGCAAAACCTCAAAGAAAATGTGAGACACTCTAGTGATATATATGGAGGGTATTGAGGAAGTTAGAGATGATAGGAAGTCTATACTCAATCAAGAGTATGAGGCTTTCAAGCAGATCAAGGAGGAGAAAATAGCTAGCAGTTATGAAAGGTTTTTCAGAACTGTAAATGATTTAAGGACCTATGACCGGGTCTTTAGTAACTATGAGCTAAATGAAAAGTTTCTTAGGTCTCTTACTAGAGACTGAGACACCAAGATATGTGTCATTAGAGAATTGGCAAAGCTGGCAGATACTTCACCATCACTTTGTTTGGGAAGCTGCTGTCATATGAAATACAACTGACTGCAAGGAAGGAGGAAGAGAAGACTAGTAAAGCTCACGCCAAATAATCAACTGTGACCTTCAAGGGAAATAGTTATAAGAGGAGCAAAGAGAAGAATCCTTCTCTCCGAAGAAGGCCAGCTGAGTCTGAAGATTTAGATCAATAAACATCAGAATGCAATATATCTGATGAGGAATTTGCTGCTTTCTCAAGGTAGTTCATGAAGCTGATGAAGAAGAAGGGGTAGAGAAGTAGACCTTCTTCTTCCTTTCAACACAAGGAGGACTACTATAGAACTAAGAAAAAGCCTTCTAAGGAAGGTAGGTATAACTCAAAATACAGTAAACAGATTTCTAATAAAATTATTTGTTTTTACTGCAGCAAGCCAGAGAATGTTGTGGTTGAATGTCCTATGAAGAAGAAGGAGACTGATGAGAAAAATCATCACCATAAGAAGGGCAATAAGGATAAAAACTTCATTGCTAAGAAGGAGAAAAGCTGGATTGACTCATCCTCCTCACAGTCAGATGATGAAGATGAAGCCTACATTGGGCTGATGGCTAGATTAGATGAGGAATCTTACCAAGATCAGCCTGGTCCATCTAAGGTACACTCTTCATTTAGTACTTCATCTAAGTCAAGTTATAAGACTGATCCAGGTTCAGAAGCATATTCATCTAAGGATGAAGGTGATTCTGAATCTGAGAATGATATCAATCAAGTGATTGATAAGTATGGTGAACTTCTGGAAGCATTCAAGAGGAGTAAGCAGTTGTCTAAAAAGAAGGCTCAAGAGATTGCATCTCTACAACTTGTTTCTTCGCAGTATTCTGAGACAGTAGTCATGCTGGAAGAGAAAATAAGGGAAGTCAGTCAGTTAAAGAATATTACTATTATACAGATAGGCACCATAAAGTATAAGAATAATCTTATTAGGGATCTGGAAGAAAAGCTCCAAAGGGAGAAGAGAATTGTGGCAAGTTTTTCTAAGCTCAATTCAGTGTTGCCCATTATTGACTTCTTCACCTCTCAGAGAAACAAGAGAGGAGTTAGATTCAAGGGAAACATCAAAGCCGCCTCTTTCAAAGGAAAGGGAAAATCTTCAGCTATGCCACTTATTCCTTTTAAAGGGGTTATACACCCTACTAATAAGTATGACCAGGACTCCATGTATGGTCACTGGAAGGATGAGAATTCTTCCTGAAAGGATACTAATGTATATTCCAATTTAAGGAGAAAAGGAATGGGGATGAGTGGCTTTTGGCTGCTCATGAAGAAATACAAATGGCCCACCCTGGACCATTTGTCTTTGGTGTTCCAGCTCCAATTCTTAAGAATGGGGCAGTGGTCAAACTTCAAACTCAATCAGCAAAAACTAAGACTAAGGTCAGTCTTATAGCAAGTTTGATTTGGGTGTTTCTAATGCTATCAGGAGCATGATTTCTGCAAAGAAAAATGATCCTAATGGCACTCAAAAAAATCCATTTAAAGTTGTTTAGAGACTCTTCTTCAGTCAAATAATTGCTGAAAAAATCTAAAGAAGGCTACTGTTGTTCCTTCTGAAAAGGTTGCTGTTATTAACACAGTCATTAGGCCAGCTCAGAAAAAAAGGTGTAACCTTCATGAATGTTAGTGTTGTGGCAAGATAGGTCATTATGCCATTGACTGCTGGCATAACCTTAGTATGTCTAGATCTAAAGTCAGTATTCCAGTCAGAAAAACTGCTGGTAGACATGTTCATTTTGAGACTAACATGTACCTAGGACCCAATAAATATTGTGGTCCTAAGATAAAATAGATAAATTTTGCAGGTTAGTCCAAGTTTTCATACCTCTATATGGTACTTGGATAGTGGTTGTTCCAGGCACATGACTGGACCAAAGAGCAATTTGAGGGAGTTCATTCCAGTGAAGGATGGATCAAAGATGATCTTTGGTGGAGCAAACAAAGGGATTACAAGAGGTTATGTCCTATAGGCACAAAAGTGATCATGGACAAACTAACTGTTAAGGAAGCTGAACCTATAGTCCAAGACCAAGATGAAAGTGTGTGGATTCCAAAGGAATCGCAAGGCTCACAGGAAGTGGATGATGTTCAACATGATGGAGTCTTTGAAGCACAAAATGCTGAAGGAAAACTGCCTCCAGCAGTCAGGCATTTGAAGGATCATCTAGGACACTAAATTATTGGTGATGCAAGTCAAGGTATAGTGACAAGGAGCAGATGTCTCAACACAGAAATGTACTCCAATTTCTTGTTACAAGTAGAGCCAAAAATGTTTGAAGAGACAAACATGGATCAGTTCTGGATTGTAGCTATGCAAGAAGGATTGAACCAGTTTAAGAGATCTAAGGTCTGGAACCGGGTTCCCAGACCACAAGGACATAATGTCATTGGAACCGAGTGGATCTATAGGAATAAACTTTATGAAAATGGCATTATAACCAAGAACAAAGCTAGACTGGTAGCTCATGGGTATAGATAGGAAGAAGGTATTAACTTTGATCAAACCTTTGCCCCTGTAACAAGACTAGAAGCCATCAGACTATTTCTTACATATGCTACACACCAAGGATTCAGAGTCTACCAGATGGATGCAAGGTCAACTTTCCTGAATGGAGACTTAAAGGAAGAAGTCTATATTGAACAACCTCCAGGTTTTGTTGTTCATAACCATTCAAATTTTGTTTATACACTTAGGAAAGTTTTATATGGGTTCAAACAAGCTCCTAAAGCATGGTATGAAACTCTGTCTAGCTTTCTCACTGAGAATACATTATCAAGGGGGAAGATAGACAAGACCTTATTTCTCAGGGAATCCAAAGGCAAGATCATCCTAGTTCAAATATATGTTGATGATATTATCTTAAGATCTACTGATGACAACCTTTGGAAAAAGTTTGCTAAACTTATGTAAGGAAAGTTTGAGATGATCAGTATGGTGAACTTAAGTTCTTCTTGGGTCTCCAAGTAAGACAGACTGATAATGGATTATTCATATCTCAGTCTAAGTTTACTAGGGAATCAATTAACAAATTTGGGATGGAGAATGTCTCTACCATAAAAACTCTCATGGGGTCAAACATGTCTTTAGGCAAGGATGAGGTAGTAAACCTGTTGATCAAACTTTGTATAGAGGAATAATTGGCTCACTTATATACCTGACTGCTCGTAGGCCAGACATTATGTATGCTACATGTGGCCGTGCTAGATATCAGGCATGCCTTAAAGAATCTCATTACTCTGCTGCTAAGAGAATTTTGAGATATCTAAAGAGCAAACCAGATCTTGGTCTTTGGAACCCTAAGAATAGGGATTTTAAATTAATAGACTTTTCAGATGCAGACTTTTCAGGCTGCAGAGAAGACCAGAAAAGCGCATTATGCTCCTGTCAATTTCTGGGAAAAATACTAGTGGCATGGAGCAACAAGAAGCAAACAAGTGTTTTTATTTCTCCTGCAGAATCAGAATATATAGCTGCAGGGAGCTGCTGTGCACAGTTGCTGTGGATACAACATCAACTTCAGGATTATAACATTCATTTAAGTAGAAGTTCTTTATTCTGTGACTCTACTAGTGCAATCTCTATAGCTAGGAATCATGTCTCACATAGCAGGATTATGCATATAGAGAATATTAGTCATGAGTTTGTCCCATTAGACAAGCAAGCAGTTGATATCTTCACCAAGCCACTAGATGAAGCAAAGTTCAACACCTTCAAGTTTTAGATTGGTATGTTGAACTTGGTGTGGCTTAAGTTGCTCTTCAAGTTGTTTTGTTGCAGGAACTATATCATCTTGTAGGTTGTGAAGACCAAAAAATGGTACCAAGGCTGGAATGTCCAAAGTCTTGGTAGAAGATGCTTTTGTTAAGGAAGAGCAAGTTCAGCACCAGTTGATTATCTATAATCAGAAAAGGGAGAAGATAATCACAGATGGACAGCTTCTCCCTCTATCTGATGAAGTCAAAAAGGGGAGAAGGTGTGACTGGTGTTAAGTGTGACTAGGTGTAAATGCAGCAAAACAGGGGAGCAGGTAGTGTCCTCATACAAAGGGAAAAAGGTGAATCTTGCAGCAATACAGGGGGTATGTGATGATCACCATACTGGTAGAAAGATGGGAAATGTGGTAACCCTTAACTCTCCTATGGTAATATATTGTTGTCTATTGTTGTTGCATATGTTAGTGTATATCATTGACAAAGTTTTTTGAAGTGGTGTTTTGACTTCTTCAAATATGAGGAGATTGTTTGGTCCATTGATCTCAATGTCCCTGATTTGTAAGAAGTCAAACAAGTCAATGGTATATACATAGTTGTATTTGATGTATGTTTAAGTTCATGCATGCAGGATAGTCTATATCATATTGATTGGATAGGTGGTCCAAGTGACATTGATTGGTGGACTTAAAGAAGCTGACTGGAAAGGCTGGAAATTGCCTAAGTCCATAGGTGTTGAGTGAAGCAAGCTCACTCAACGCCAGATGAACCGGGTGCCAGTGATAATGAAGAAAAATGTCTAAGTTCACAGACATTGAGTGAAGACTGTTCACTCAACGGCATATAGCTAATAACGCTGAGAGAAGGCTGGCAATCAAAGCTTTAAGTGTTGGCAAGGTAGAAAAGTGGTCAAGTCCACAGGCGTTGAGTGAAGTCAACTCACTCAACGGCATATTGCCAAAAGCGTTGAGTCATGCTGTTTCTGTCAAACCCAAAACAAATATGTCACAGAAAATTGATTAAGTCCAGAAGTGTTGAGTGAAGCTTGATAACTCAACGTCATGCTAGTTCTGTCAAAACCAAAGCAAATCTGTCACAAAAAATTGGTTAAGTACAGAAGCGTTGAGTGAAGCTTGATCACTCAACGTCATGCTAGTTCTGTCAAAGCCAAAGTAAATCTATCACAGAAAATTGGTTAAGTCCAGAAGAGTTGAGTGAAGCTTGATCACTCAACGTCATGCTAGTTCTGTCAAAGCCAAAGCAAATCTGTCACAGAAAATTAGTTAAGTCTAGAAGCGTTGAGTGAATCTTGATCACTCAACGTCATGCTAGTTCTATCAAAGCCAATGCAAATCTATCACAGAAAATTGGTTAAGTGTAGAAGCGTTGAGTGAAGCCAGTTCACTCAACACCATGCTGATTCAGTCAAAGCCTTGGAATAAAGACAGAAAAGTCTTTCTAAGTACAATAACATTGAGTGAAGTCAGCTCACTCAACGCCAAAAGGAGAAAGCGTTGAATCATGTTGTTGCTGCCAACGCCATGTTGATTCAGTCAAAGCCTTGGAAGAAAGAAAAAAATATGTCTAAGTACAATAGAGTTAAGTGAAGTCAGCTCACTCAATGCCAAAAGGAGAAAGCGTTGAGTCATACTGCTACAGTCAATGTCATGCTGATTCAGTCAAAGCCTTGGAAGAAAGACAAAAAATTTTGTTTAAGTATAATAACATTGAGTGAAGTCAGTTCACTCAATGCCAAAGGGAGAAAGTATTGAGTCATGCTACTGTTGTCAACGCCAAAGGGAGAAAGCGTTGAGTGTAGTGAACACATTCAACGTCTTCATGCAGAGCAAAATTCTTCTATGTCCAAAAAGCGTTGAGTGTAGTCAACACACTCAACGCCTTTATGTAGAGTAGAATTTTTCTAACTCCAGAATCATTGAGTAAAGTTTATACACTCAACGCACTCAACGCCAAATTTCAGAGTCAAAGGGAGAAAGCATTGAGTGAGGCCAGCTCACTCAATGCTTTCAGTCAGAAGGAGATTTGGCAAGTATAAAAGCGTTGAGTGAGTTTAGCTCACTCAACGTCTTCAGAGAGAAGGAGATTTGGCTAAGTATAAAAATGTTGAGTGAATCTTATACACTCAACGCTCTCAATGTCTTCATGCAGAGCAAAATTATTCTAAGTCCAGAATCGTTGAGTGAAGCTTATACATTCAACACTCTCAACGTCTAGAGTTGCAGAAGGATGTAGAATGTTAACTAAGTCAAAAAGCTTTGAGTGAAGCTTACTCACTCAACGCTCAACAGAGCAGGAAATTTTTTAAGTCTAGATTCGTTGAGTAAAGCTTGTTCACTCAATGCACTCAATGTCTGAGTACTTGTCTGAAATTTTCTAAGTCCAGAATGGCTGACGTCAGCAAAGTCAACAAAACTCCAAAATGATCATGGAAGAGCTGCAACTCATCACCAGCGTCGCCGTCAGTCTCATTTTGTAAAACTAAGGATATAATCAGTCGTTAAAGCAATGACACGTGTCAATCATCTTGCTGTATGACAGGATTATAAATAGAGAAGGAGATCTGGATCGAAATAAGTTTCTGAGTGAGAAATTCATTTCGAAAAAGAGGAGCGGGATTTCGTTTTCTTCCTCCCGTCATTGTTGCAGAAACAAGAAGATCTAATCGACGATTCTGAAGGGTGAGTTAGCTGCGACAATCAACATCTGCTACATCAGGATCAGAGGATTTCTCTGAGGAAGAAGAATCAGCCAAGGCCAGCCCTAGCTGAAGTTGCTTCAAGATCCAAGCCGTGCCGAATTTGACGATCAATCTCTAGATCTGTGAAGAAGAGGTAGAGCAATATGTGTTATACAAAATAGGTTAGCTGATAGAAAATCTCTCCTCCCTCTCCTTCATCAGCAAAATCAGGATTAAGGTTCTGAGATTACTTCCAACACAAGTAGCAGATTCTTGAAGAACATCAACCTTGTTGTTGTGAAGAAGATAGGGCTAAGATTCTCTCAGCTCAGGAGGCAATTGACTCGGTGATTAATTTCACTTGAGGCAAAACAACTTTTATATTCAAATTCTGTAGGATCTGTTCAAGATCTGTGTTGTAAGCCTAGATTATGAAGACTAGGTGTAGGATCTGGTATAGATCTGAGTGGCAGGATCCAGTCTTGCATTTGGGTGTGGTAGGACTGTGGTTTCAACCTGTGTTGTGGGGCATTTGTGTCTGTGGTAGGTGATAGGGTGATTACTGTATGGTTGGACTGAGTGCCTGTGTTGAAGGTCTCTATGGGGACTGCGTGATTCAGTGGGATCATGTTGTAATCTCTGAGGAGTCAAGTTATTGGAGAAGTGCCTTGTCTAACATTCTTTTAGAAAGGCCGGAGGGACAGTGGATGTACCCATATACTGGGGAACCAATATAAATATCTGGTGTGTTGTGTGTGAATTTCTTGAAAGCTAAACTAATCATTCACAACAAGACCTAACTCAGTTAAAGGCTTAAAGAATCTAAAGAGAATCAAATCGACCTTAATAACCTATTCACCCCTGAGTGATTTGCTACCCTTGTATTCAAAGACGGGGAGCGCGCGGAGCGCGGGGGGATGAGGCCCGTGCAAGGGAGTGACGTGTTCGAGAGCGCACATGAGCATGCAAGGAAGAGACGCGCACACGGAAGAGGCGCGTACGAGAGTGAGCAAGGAAGCGATGAGCGTGAGAGCGCGCTGGGAGGAGGAGTGCGCGAGTGCGTGCTGGGAGGCGGAGTGCGTGGGGGCGCACAAGGAAGAGACGTGCGCGAGAGCGCGCGGGAGCGCGCAAGAACGCGCAAGAAAGAAGCACTCGCGAAAGTGCGCAAGGAAGCCGAGCATGTAGGAGCGAGGAAGGAATAGATGCGCGCGGCACATGGAAGAGGTTCGCGCAAGGAAGCGATGCGCTCGAGCGCGGGAGCGCACAAGGAAGAGAGGTGGATGAGAGAGAAATTCCGTAGGAAGAGGGGAGAGAAATTCTGTAAGAGAATTTACCGTTCGGAGAAGATGAAGATCTTCGAAGGAGGCTTCGAAGAAGCAGATCTTCAAGGAGTGCTTGAAGATCTTCGAAGGGGGAGAAGGAAATGAATAAGATGTAGGAGGAAGAATAGAGAAAATCTGTAGGAGGATTTTCGATTGGAGAAGATGAAAATCTTCGAAGGAGACTTCGAAGATGAAGGAGATCTTTAAGGAGTGCTTGAAGATTTTTGAAGGGGGAGAAGGAAATGAAGAAGATGGAGGAAGGAGAGAGAAATCTGTATGAGTATTTTTCGGTTAAGGAGAAAATGAAATAAATGAGGATACAGTGCCCTATTTATAAGCTTCATTAGTGGTTATGGCTGTTATGTGGCTATCCGCAGTACATAACCACCATGATCGCTATTTATAGGTTGATTTCATGACACATTATGCGTATATTATTTTATAATTCTACTAGACACAGTCCAATTTTATTTTTGGCTACACATTCCCCTCACAAACGGGAGGTCATGTTGGTGGTTACGTGGGTGGTTACCCACGTAACCGGCGACGACGATCGCGGGAGTGCGATTAGATGGTGGGGAATTGACGACGACCAAGAACCCGATAGGTGGAGGCCGGCCGGAGACGGAATCCGGTCAGCGGAGGAGGCCGGCCAAATGGAGGAAGAGGTCGACCAAGAGGTGATGGGGAGGAGGTTGGCGACGGTGGCGGCGTCCGAGGAAGAGAGGAGCGACGATGGAGGCGGCCGTGGTGTTGGGAGACGACGACGTCCGTGAAGTTGGGAACGACAGCGGCGACGACCGAGGTGTTGAGAGGCGATGGCGGTAGCGACCACGGCATTGGGAGAGGACGGCGGCAACCGTCGTGGTGATGTGAAATGACGGCGAGGGCCGCGGTGTTAAGAGGGGATTGCGGCCGTGGCGTTGAGAAACGACGGCGACGGCGGCCGTGAAAGAGTGGGGGGGGGGCAGTTTGCCCACGATTCCCTTTTGGGGAGTGCACAACACTCATCAAGGAGCGTTGACTTGGTCAGAGCCTTTACCAGTCTATTGGGGAAATCTCCATTGGCTGGAAGGCCTTGCGCTGCACAGGATTTATCCCGCGTTCACCGTGCGCGTGATTTGTCCTGCATGCACTGTTCGTGAGATTTATCCAACGTGCACAGTGCGCAGGATGATTTCCGCGCGTACAGTGTGCAGGAACAATCCCGCGCGTGCAGTGCCTCGCTGATTGCCGCGCGCGCGGGACTTGACGCTCGGGTGAACTTCCATGCGGGACCTTCGCCGTGCTGGGCGATTGCCGCGCGGGAGGCCCCTACGGAGCGACTCGGGTGGCCGTGCGCGGGATCGCTCTTTGCGGAAGATTACCGCGGTTATGCTCACGGGATCCACGATTCGGCCAAATCTGCTTCGGGGAACCCCACCAATCTCTAATTAAGGACCCAAAATAGTTTATAAATCTAAAATTTTTTAAGAAAAGAGACATTGTTGACTCTTGAAGTTGATTATAAAGCATGTGGTCTTTGCAGCTCCATTTGTCATCAATGTAGCTAAACAAGGCGTTTCGGTGCCTCTTCTAAAAAACGAGAATACTTTCCATAGGTTTCATTTTCACCCAAATGAAGCCATACAAGTGCGCCAAACAGAACCTAAAATCCAAGGGATCCACTATATCTGAATTAATAAATGTTTGAGTCGTTCAATGAGTACCTGAAGGGAAGAGCCATTATGAACGTCATCGCCGGGAGAACGTTGCTGAGGGCTGAGGCGATTGTTGGGGTCGTGTACTGGAGCCCAATGAAGTACAATAACTGATTAAGGGTAGCACTGCATTCAAATTCAATTCTAACACAAGTCAATAGTCACAACATACTAGAAATCAATCATGCGATCTTTAGATTATGGCTCCGCCTAAGGAACTTCGTTCACTTTTATGTTCGAAATTAGTTTTATTTTCTGGTGATGATTGTAACTGTTATCATACCAAACATAGATTATATGATGGTGGCGGTGGTGGCGTGTTTTCTCAAACTCATCGGAGCAAAGAAAAAACGGCCGTGCCAAACAGAGGGAAATGCATCAGATAAAAGATTAATTTTATACTATGAATATTATTATTTTAGTATTCTAGAACAATCCGCCTAAATTCATTGCCAATAATGGAAAGTGCCGCAAGTACGCACCCGAAAATAGCGCTGACAAAAATATGAAGCAGAATTCTGCCAGTGATCTTAGAAGCTGCTTTCCTGCACGAATTTCTTGTTTTTTAATTTTTTTTAGACTGAAACATAATTTAATTAAAATAAAGAATTAAAGATAGAAATTTGAAAAGAATAACAAGAAAATAAATGCCACAGCCAAGCAACTTTCCAGTTCATTAAAGTTTGTCAGCAAGGAGGTCAATGATCATCTAGTGAACAAGACAATCCCTTAAAATATCAAGTAGTGGAGAATTTTTTGATTAAAAAAATTACAAAAGATGATAAAAAAGAAATGCATCTGTACCTTCAAATGTCGAGGATCCTCATAAAAAACCTAATGGTTACATTTTCTTGCTATCATTTTACATGAAAACAAATGATTCAATTCATTTAGAGTGAAATGAAGAGAATCTTTTTTCCATTAATATTCATTTGAGTGAAAGATGAAGAGAGAGAGAGAGCCAGGGAGGGAGAGGGAGAGAGAGAGAGAGAGAGAGAGAGAGAGAGAGAGAGAGATACCTCTCAAGAAAGATGGCGAAGGGAGCGAGCAAGAGGGTAGAGACAATCTGACGGTAGGCGGTCAAGACTAAGGGACTCATGCCGGAGTCGAGAGCAAGCTTCGACAGGACATTGAGCCCAGCAGAGCCTGCCTGCACGGCCACCATGGAAAATGCCTGCAAACACCCTTTTCCTTTTTCCATCTCTATAGAGAGAGAGGGAGAGAGAGAGAGGTGTAGATGGTGGAAATAATAAGCTGCAGAGGGAGGGGCATATATATATATATACAAGCAGTCGTACACGGGAGACTCTGTGCGGGGCGGTGACATTGGTCTGGGGCGGAGATATTTGTCGGGGGCGGCGACATTTGTCGGTGGCGGCGACATTGGTCGGTGGCGGCGACATTGGTCGGGAGCGGCGACAATGGTCGGGGGCGGCGACATTGGGCGTGGGCGGCGACTTTGGGCGGGGGCGGCGACATTGGTAACGGCAACAACATTTGTGGTGCGACGAGTAAGGGAATAAGAAAAGAAAACTATGCAAATGAGTAGAAAAATAAGAAAATTTATGATCAAATGACAAAAAAAGTAATACAAATGAGTATAGGAATAAGAAAAATGAGAGATATTTTGACATTAAAATATTACACCATGCATGGCTGAGAGTATTTTGGGGAGTCGAATGTTACACCATGACTCTTTTGGAGTTTGCTTATAGTATAAAGATACATATATATATATACATATATATATATATATATACATATATATATATATACATGTTGATTGCATTCTCTCTGTCACGCCCGAATCCCGGCCGAATCCCTTCGCCTGCACGATGCCGCGTGCTGCCCTCGCCGCTTCCGCCTCCCCCTGCTACCGCCACGGATGTCCAGCGTTAGGCCTCGACAGCGCCTTCCCTACGCGTGTCATCGCGCCGCTCTCATCTTCCTCGCGCCACGCAACCCGCACTCCTGCTTATCTTCCTCCTCAACCACACGCGATTTTAACTCTCTGCAGGCCCTTCACCTTCGCGTCTCCCGACTGCCCCTTCCGATTTCCGCCGTCCTGTCTCACTGAGGCATCGCTGCTGCAGGGACCGTTTACTGGATTTTTCAGGTTTACATCTCCGCTCCTCTTCCTCTGTTCCTCCCTTCCGACTGCTATTCGTCCTGCTAACGACTCCATCTCTCTTCACCTTTTTTCATTGCAGGTCAGCGTAAGGCCCACCGCGTCGCCTCCCACCGCTTCTGCCCCGCCCGATTCCACTTCCGCTTTCACTGTTCCTGCCGCCTGCACTGCGCCGGTAACTCCCCCTGCCTCCTCTGCACTACCCAGTTTCCAGTTTCAATTATGTTTCAATGCTCTTATTTGTCTCCATAATCAACCTTGGCAGGTTTTTCATTGCACCTCAGCGTAAGGCCCACCGCGTCGCCTCCCACCGCTTCTGCCCCGCCCGATTCCACTTCCGCTTTCACTGTTTCTGCCGCCTGCACTGCGCCGGTAACTCCCCCTGCCTCCTCTGCACTACCCAGTTTCCAGTTTCAATTATGTTTGAATGATCTTATTTGTCTCCATAATCAACCTTGGAAGGTTTTACAAATGCTGTTTAGTAATGTCTTCCTGTATAGTCATCTTTAGGAAACAGCTTACATGGAGAAACCAATCGTATGTGTTGCTAGGGAATGCTGTTTAGTAATGTCTTCCTGTATAGTCATCTTTATGAAACAGCTTACATGGAGAAACCAATCGTATGTGTTGCTAGGGGAGACATATTCCTGCATAGGCAAGCTATTTATGATCTGGAAAAAATTTTTTGGGCCTAATTTGTTAAACATCGCACTGTTCTACAGATTGGTTTTCTTTGCAATAATGCCTTACATCACTCTGATGAATATATCAAACAAGGGCCATTGGATCATGAGAGAGAGCATGAGATGGGGGAGAGAGTTGGGAGAGAGAGAGAGGAGGGAGAGAGAAATATTGAGAGAGGGGAGGAGAGAGAGAGGGAGAGAGAGAAAGGGAGAGAAATGGCGGAAGAGGAGAAAGGGGGCGGAGGGGGAGGAGAGAGAGGGAGAGTGAAAGGGAGAGAGATGTGGAAGGGAGAGAAAGATTGCATGAAATTAATGTTTTACGAAAAAACGTAATTTATTATAAAATAAAAATTGTAATATTGATTTATATTTTTTTACGGTCATTTTGAGTACTCATATATATATATTGCAGGTACTGCCCATCTTGATGTGGGTGCATCCTGCTTTGATGTGGGCGCAGCCCGCAACGACGTATCGAGCACGCGAGAAGGCCATTCAGAGGCGGGCGAAGCCCGCCTGGATGCTGCCGAAGGCCGCCCGAGAGCATCGAGCACGGGCATAGCCCGTGCGAAGATGCTTGACGCTCGTATATATATAATTGTCTTTTCTTGCGTGAGAGAAAGAGAGAAGGCAATTTGGTAGTGTCTAAAATTGTGCTTCGTTTCTTGGGCATGCAACATGCAGCTGTTCGTGATTTAATTCATTACATCGGAATGAAGGCGAAGCAGTAAACGTCTAGAGTAGAGTAGGCTGTTATGAAAGAAGTTTTTTAGGTGCGGGTGCGGAGCATTAGATGTGCAGTGTTTTTTGTTTTTTGGGTTGGCGGTCAGCTCGAAGATCATTTCCGCACGATTCTCATGGTAGGCTCCCCATATGTACTTATTTTTCCTTCCGAATTGATTGAGTAGTGATGTTTGATAAGCTATGATGAAAAAGTTACAGATTGTTTGAATTATTTGTGCATAAGTGCTGATCGAATTGAGCTTTTCCAATTAAGGATAATTAAGGATGTTTTTTTAAAACATTAAAATGTATATTTTTTGTAGGAAAAATTAAACATATAATAAAACATAAATTTAAAAAAAAGATCATTAAATAAAAATAAATGTTAATATTTGCAACACATTCCCTTCTTCATTGATTTTTGTTCATTTGTGCAATAAAACTTTTTTGATATTAATCAAACATTTGAATATAATGATTGCTAGAGTTTGTAAAAAGTTAGAAAAGAAATTTTACATGCAGGTGTTGTACAGTTCTTCAGGAATACTATCTTGTACTACAAACATATGATCAACTTCGCCAACATCAAACACGTCATTTTCAATATCATCCTCTTTTGTAGGGTCGAATGAGTCATCACAAACATTAAATTCTGGGTCCCATCGAGATGGTTGTCTACGAATGAAGTTATGCAATGTCAAAGTCACTAGCACAATTGAACGTTGTTTTCTTGAAACTGTACTGCAACATTTTTGAAGATTGTGTCACTTTTTCTTCCGTATACCAAACGTACGCTCTACACACTTCGAAGACATGAACTTGTTGTATTAAAATGCTCAGGTCTATGTCTACCTTGAACGGGACGACTTCCGTATGCATAATCTGTCAAATGATATCTTGTTTCTAGATATAATTTTAAATAGCCCGTCTTTAATGAATATTCAACATCCACTAAGCATTGTTTACCTGTAATTAATTTATATGTTAAAACATATTAACATGATAGTGAATGATTATAGCATATCTGATACTTTATTCAAATATTTATCTTTAGGAGAATGCAACAAATATAGTATATCGTCTGTCAATGCGCGTGCGAAGATGCAACTATCATGAGTGGATCTTTCTCATTCAATGAGTGCAAATGTGATGCATCCGTGGTCGCATCCGGATGAGCTATGCTCGTGTCTGTGTGCAGGGGCGGACCCACATAGGGCCAAGTGTGGGCGGCCGCCCACACTGATTTGAAAAAAATATTGTTTTTGAATAGTAGAAAATATGTTTTTTATTTGTTTGATTTCAAATATATATATAATATTATGAATAATTTATACATGTTAGTCTCTTTGGTAAGTTGGTAGAGGTTTTAGTATCTTATTAAGTGGTCATGGGTTCAATTCCTATGCAAGAACACATTTATTTATTTTTTAAATTTTTGTTCATTACTCATTTATTTATTTTTTTATTTCATAGTTATTCGACATTTATTTCCTATTTACTTTAAAGTATGACATATTTATTTACCATTTTATTTCGGTACGACACATTTATTTATTATTTTTAAATTTAAAATATAATACAAATTTGTAATATCTTAAAATTTATTATTTTAATTACTTACAATTATATATGTCTTACAAACTTTAATTATCATTTTATTTTCTATGTATAACATATTTATTTACTATTTTTTAAAAAAATTACGAGTGTTTAACAAATATCAACTATTGTTTGATATTTAATATAATATAGATATATTTATTTATATTTATTATTTTATTTTTAAAAAATATACTGAGAATATTTCTGCGTCCGCCACTGTCTGTAAAAAAGTACTCTTATTGCTCAATGTTTTATCGGTGTGACATCGGGTCAGCTTGTTGGTGTGACGGGCCACCATTAATAAATTGATCTGATAGTATGAAGTGTTGTGTTGCGGGCGCGACGATATTTAGTTTAGTTGCATGAAGCGACAATCAAAGTCGGATTAGTTTTTCCAAATTTATTCAGATTCCAATTGGGGGTTTTTGGAATAAATTCCAGTCAAAAACCTTTTGAAACCTGTGTAACCCCTCTACATTTAACTCCTACTTAAAACCCTTTAAAAACATTTAAATCCTGTTTAATTTATTTTCTGTTTCAGACCCTTGTTAGCCCCCTTTTGTTGAGATCTTCATTTTCCCTATTTATTAAACTTTCCCCTTAGCTAACAGGTAGACTGGAAATAGAAAACACTGTGAGACATCACTGTCTTCATGCCGGTTTCCTTCCAACGCGCCAAACCCGCTTCCAACCGACGCCTCCCTCTTTTACTCCAATGCCTCCGGCCTCCATCCGAGGTCAGTCGACCCTCCTGCCATCAGCCCTAGTTGTTGGATCCCTAGTTTGGATTTGGGCTAAGGTTCACTATTAGGATGTTTTGACCCACCTTGTATAGTCAGGGTCAAGTTTGTCAGTCCTAGAGTTTAGACTAGTCTTTAGAATCAAGCTTCATAGACCAGCCTGCAGTGGACTTCAGGAAACTCAGACTTAATAATTCAGAGTTCAGATTATCAGTTCAAAGTTCTTCGAACTCAGCTCGACGATCGTCGATCTCAGATCGACGAACTCAGAGTTCTTTCTCTGAGTTGAGCTCGACGATATTCGAGCTCAGGTCGACGATTTCTTCCCTCAAGATAGATTCTCTGATCGACGAACTTGGAGCTCAGAATTAGCAAGATATTTCCAGATTGATGTTCGTGGAGCTCAGGTCGACGATGATGATTTCTCAGCTCAACGAACTTAGAGTTCAGGTCGACGAAATCTGTTATGAGGTCGACGAAATCTGTCAGTTTAGTATTTCCTTCTCTGCATTTCATTTCCAAATTGACCAAGGATGATTTAATATATTATTGCCTATATTGCTCTGAGTAATTAAATGCATATATTCTTATGAATATAGCCGTTCATTGACAACATTAATTATTGGATTTCATAGAGTAAAAATTCGGCTTAATTACTGGGACAGTTGAAGAATCAAATTAATGCCCTTCTAGCCGTTTGTCCAATTTCCAAGAATTCAGCAGTAAATTGAGGAATAAAATTCAAATTCAGAAGATATATAGAGAAGAATCATTTGCTATCAATAACACAAGATAAAAAACGAGAAGTTATAAAATCTACTAAGACATACGGGCAGACATAGAAAGTTCTTGGGAGTCTGAAAATTCATTCTGTCTTCATCATCAACAAATCTTCTCCAAGCTTTCAAGCGACATCAAATACAATTAGTCTAAAAAGCTTGCTGGAGATCAACATCAATCTGAAGACCTACACACTGAAGCAAAGCTTCCTTCTTTCCTGAACTACTCAACATCTCAGGGGGAGCTTTGGCAACAAAGATTCACTTTTGTCTTCTTTGTTGTTTAGAGAAAAGAGAAGACATCATCAACTTTTCTTTCACAGTATAAAGGGTTTATTAACTCCCTTCAAAAGTTTATTGTTGGTTTTTGGGCACCTGATCAAAAGCCTAAAGGGTAGCGAGATCTCCCTGCAAATAGATCTTGTGGTAGCAATCACCTGATCAAAACTGCTAGTCGATTCCTACTAGGGTGGTAAAAGAGTGGATGTACCCAGTTTGGGGAACCACTATAAAATTTCTTGTGTTGTCTGGTTGCCCCTTTTCTTTTTGTACTATGTTGTGATAGTTTAGCTTTAATCTCTATACATAATATTTTCTATCACCTATTTTACAGCTAAATCATATAAATCTGTAAAAAAAATTTCCAAGCTCTATTCACCCCCCTCTAGAGCTATATAAATCTATCCCCTTGACTTTCAATCGGTATCAAAGGATTATCAATTGCCAAAGTCACTTTCATTGGTATTAGAGGTTTACTATTTCTTTCAATTGGTATCAGAGGGTTGTTTATCTGGTTGTACAAGGTAACACTTGAACCAACAGATCCTTCTAAGATCTAAATTTCTCTAGCACATTACTTATACCATAGCACAAAACAAGGACTATGCAAGCACCAGACCTCCAGTTTGTAACTTGAACAAGTTTGACATCTGGAAGACAATAATTAAATTATATATGAACTCCATTGATGAAGATATTTTAAATTCTATCTTGACAGGTCCACCAGCTCCAGTGGCTACATCTACTGCAACTTCTAGCACTCATGCTGTTCTATCACCTGAGTGGAAAGATGCACAGAAGAGGGCCAAGATAGCTGATTCTAAGGCCATGAACATTCTGGCTCAGACAATATAAGATGACATTTTCCAGAAAGTGGCAGAGTGCACCTCAGCTAAAACTATCTTGGATTCCCTAAACTACATGGTTGTTGGATCTACAGATGAGAGAAAAGACAGGAGATTAAATATCATCTTCTAATATGAGAATTTCAAAAATGAAGAGTCAGAGTTAGTGAGTGATATGTACAATAGACTCAGCTCAATCATCAATGAGCTAAAAACTCTGGATTAGGACATAACCCTCACTGAGGTCAATGATAAGATTCTCATGTGCTTTCCAGCTCATGGATTCTAGAATCTGACCAATCAAAGAGGCCAGAAGTCTGAATGAAATTTCCACTGAATCTCTACTTGGAAAGCTCAAATCTTATGAGCAGTTAATAAAGACTAGAGAAGCTGCTGAGCAGAAGACTCTCTCATCAGCTAGAAAGGAGCAAAACATAGCATTCAAAGCATCTAAAGAAGCAGAAGTTCCATCAGTTAGTGAAGAATTTCTGAGTCTCTTAGCCAAAAGATTCTACAAAATGGGCAAGAAGGATTTCAGAAGAAAGTCATCTAGACAAGATGACAAGCCAAGGTATGATAAAACCACAACTAAAAAAATTGTCTGTTTTGGTTGCAGGAAGCCTGGACACTTCATATCAGAGTATCCAGAGAATCAAAAGAAGGAGAGAAGAAGAGAAAAGAAGCCCAGGAAGAAGCACTACAATAAGCCATCTTCCAACAAGCATAAGAGGAAGGAGAAAGGCTTTGTTGCTGAAACCTGGAGTGAAACTGAAGATGAATCTTCATCTTCCAGCTCCAATGAAGATGAAGTAGAGACTAAAGCAAAGGAGGTTTGCGTGATGACTATTGATACATCAGGCAGCCTCTCAGTAGCTGAGTAGTCAAACAGTGAATAACCTCAAATTGAAGAAGATCAGGTACTATCCTCTTTTGATTTCAATTCAGATGACTTTAGAACTGAATTTAAATCACTATGGATAGATTTAATAAACTCTGAGAAGAAAATCAAACTCCTTAGAGAAAAACTAACTGAACAAGAGATAATTTCATTTTTGAAATCATCAAATTAAAAGATGAATTAACTTTAGCTATTGAACTAATCATCTCTCTAAAAATTGAATTAGCTGAGGCAAGGAAACTTGAAGAATTCATAAATGGGAGAAGCATCAAGTTGATGAACATCACAAGCGCAGTAAATGCCAGACTTAATGGCAAGATGAGCTTAGGTGCTTCATCAAGCCAACCCCCATTAATTCAGAAAACATACTGTCAACTCCAATCAAATTTGTTTCTGAAAAAGGCAAAGAAAAGGTAGATGATCATAGTACTAAGCAAATAGAATTAAAATAGAAAAATAAGAAAAAGAACAAGAAAAATTCAAACTATAACAATGTTCAGCAGATTTCGTAGAACTTAGATTGACGAAATGTGTACAGTTCGTCGAACTCAGGTCGACGAACTCCGAATGCAGATTTTTATTATAATTATTCTTTGAACTGCGATCGATGAAACTAGTATGGTTCTTCGAGCCGAGATCGACAATATTGGGGCACAGAGAATGAATATTTTCATTTTCTAAGCGGAGTTCGACGAACTTATCCCCATTCGTTAACCTCAAATCGACGAACTCACCAGAATTCGTCGAACCTAGTTCAAGATAACAGAAATCTTAATCCTTTCAGAACCTTTAATCAACTTAGGGAATATCTCAATCCATTCATCCAATAGATCATACCACCAAGAAGATATCACCCCCTAGGGTATAAAAACCAACCTGAATATTCTTATATTTCCAGTTTTAACTATGAAAAGTATCAAGGACCCAAGGTAACCTGGGTCAAGAACATCTAATCGGTTTAAATGCAGGTGAAAGACTGTCCTACCACAAAGGAATAATGGTACTTGGATAATGGCTGCTCAAGGCACATGACTGGAAATAAGGACAATCTAACCAACTATAAGTCCAAGATAAGTCCAAAAGCGATGTTTGGTTACTCCAATTGTGGCCAGACTAAAGGCTATGTGAAAGTAAATATTGGAGCTGTCACTTTCAAAAAGTTGGCTTATATAAGTGGACTGAAGCACAACCTAATCTCTATAAGTCAATTATGTGATGAAGGATTTCAGGTATCATTTAATAACTCTTCCTACTTTTATCACTTCTGCAGAAAATAAAGTAGTTTTAACTGGAACAAGAATAGGAAATATTTACATAGTAAATTTTAAGACTACTAGGTCTGAGATATGCCTATTCAACCAGGTTAGTAATAATAAAGAACTGTGGCATAAGAGATTAAGACATGTTAACTTAAAGAACATTGCTCAATTATTTAGGGACAACCTTGTAAGAGGATTGTCTTCTTACACCTACAAGAAGGAAAGCATGTGCAGGGCTTGTCAATTAGGCAAGCAAACTAAAAATAGTTTTAAAGCCATTAATAAGAGTGATTCACCTACGATTCTGTATTTTCTCCACATAGATCTTTTTGGACTCATTGTTGTGCAGAGCCTAGGAGGGAAATCTTACACCTTAATGATTATAGATGACTTCTCAAGGTTCACTTGAGTGTTCTTTTTGAGAAACAAGTTTGATAACTTTAAAGTTCTTACAGACTTTCTTAAGAGCATAAGAATTGAGTATTCTACTCCAGTTACATTAATCAGAAGTGATCATGGTACTGAGTTTGAGTCTCTTCCCATGCAAGAATTCTGTGAGATGGAAGGTATTAGGCAATGTTTCTCTGCTCCTAGAACTCCTCAACAAAATGAGCTAGCTGAAAGGAAAAACAGAACCCTGATTGAAGCTGCAGGCACATTACTTGCAGATGATTACTTGCCACTATCATTTTGGGCAGAGGCTGTAAGCACATCAATTTATGTACTAAATAGGAGTCTGATACATAAGCTTAAGGGTAAGACTCCCTATGAATTACTTAAAGGGAAGTAACCTACAGTAGATTACTTTAGAATTTTTGGTTGTTTATGCTATATTCATAACAATGACAAGAAATATCTTAGAAAGTTTGAAACCAAGGATGCAATGAGAATTTTTCTAGGATATTCCCAAGTCAGTAAGTCATATAGGGTATTTAATAAATCTACTATGAAAATGGAAGAGACTATACATATATCATTTGATGAAACTAACATGTCTTATAAGGAGAAGAATCCTTCTACTAGTGAAACTTTGCAGGTACCACACTTGTGTGAGAAGTTGGATGAGTTGACCCTCATAAATGAGACTGTTGCACATCCCTCTCCACATATAAATGAAGATAGTGAAGATGAATCCACTGAAGTGGATGTTGAACCAACAACAACTCCCATAATTCCACAAGAGGAATTAATTCCCCAATTTATTACTGAACCAACTCCATCTACTGAGTTTATCACACTTAGAGATCATCTTGTATCTCAGGTGATTGGAGACATGTTAGTAGGTGTGCAAACCAGGCATCAACTTAAACAAGAATTGATGCATTCCTGCTTTATATCTCAAACTGAGCCCCAATCCATAAAAGATGTTGAGCAAGATCCACACTAGATTATTGCAATACAAGAGGAGCTCAACTAGTTTGAGAGATGTAGAGTTTGGGATTTATTTTCAAGACCCAAAGACTACCTAGTCATTGGAACTAAATGGGTATTCAAAAATAAACTAGATGCCCAAGGTATTATCATCAGGAACTAGGAAAGGCTAGTTGCTCAAGGCTATAGACAAGAGGAAGGCATTGACTATGACCAGACATTTGCACCTATTGCAAGGATGGAAGCAATCAGAATCTTCCTTGCTTATGCTGCCTACAAGAAGTTCAACGTGTATGAAATGGATGTCAAGAGTGCATTCTTAAATGGTGAACTTAAAGAAGAGGTTTATGTGGAGCAACCACCAGATTTTATCTCTCCTACTCATCCCACTTATGTTTTTAAATTATATAAGGCTCTCTATGGTCTAAAGCAAGCTCCAAGAGCTTGGTATGAAACCTTAGCCAGCTTTATTCTAGAGCATAAATTCTCTAGAGGAGTAGTAGATATGACATTGTTCATTAGACATCAAAAGGATCAAATCTTATTAGTACAAATTTATGTAGATGACATTATTTTTGGCTCTACTAATTCCAAACTATGCAAGAGGTTCTCTGACCTAATTCATTCCAAGTTTGAAATGAGTAGCATGAGTGAGCTCTCTTACTTTCTTGGCCTCTAAGTGAAGCAACTACCTGATGACATCTTCATATCCCAGTCCAAGTATGCTAAGGAGCTAATCAAAAAGTTTGGGATGTTAGATGCCTCAACAAAGGAAACACCCATGGCTTCTAATGCTGTGATTGACTCTGATGAACATGCCAAGCCTGTTGATCAGAAACTATATAGGGGCATTGTTGGATCCCTGTTATATCTCACAGCAAGTAGGCCAGAAAATATGTTTGCTACATGCCTTTGTGCTAGGTTCTAGGTGAACCCTAAAGAATCCCACCTTACTTTTCTATAAAGGATTTTAAGATATCTAAGGTTTGTCCTAGTTTAGGACTCTGGTATCCAACTGAGTCAGAGTTTGAGTTGACTGGATACTCAGATGCCGACTTTGCTGGATGTAGAGTGGACAGAAAAAGCACCTCAGGGACATGCCAGTTCCTTGGTGCTATACTAATGTCTTAGTTTTGCAAAAAGTAGACATTTGTATCTACTTCAACTGCAGAAGCAGAATACATAACAGCTGACAGTTGTTGTTCCCAGATACTGTGGATTTAGACCCAATTTCTAGATTATGGTTTCAACTTAAATAATTCAACCTTACTATGTGATAATACAAGTGCAATTTCCATTACACAAAATCCAGTGCATCATAGTAGAACTAAGCATATAGAAATAAGACATCATTTCATTAGAGATTGTGTGGGCAAAAATAAAATTAAGTTTGTCTACATCTACACTGATTTACAAAGAGCAAATATCTTCACCAAACCCTTGGATGAGAGGAAGCATCTGTTCTTTATGAATCAGCTAGGTATGATCAATGAAGAGACTTTAATTTAATTTCTGCATGTGGCGAAGAATTAATCAAAGTTCGTCGAATGGAGATCGACGAGCTGAGAAATCTTCTTGAGATTTTTCGTCGACCTGAGATCGACGATATCTCAGTGTGAAGTGATTTTCATCGACCTAAGATCGATGAACTTGCTTTCAAAAATATTTCGTTGACCTAAGATCGACGAACTATTTTCCCTCCTCTTCAAACTGAGATCGACGAACTTTCAGCATTCGTCGATCTGAGATCGAAGATTTTTTTATTTTCGCAGGTCGGAGCTCGCCGCTTCATATTCTTAAAACCTTATAATAAGGTTTTTCTTCGAGCTAACTCCAGCGCCTTCAAAACTCTCTTGCACTTGATCTTTCTTATTTTTGGAGAAAACAATGGCGATTCCAGCAAACTCTCTCACAAGCATGAAATTCGACGCTGGGTTTGACATTGATTTTGACTCCTTCCAACACTCTGATCACATATTCATGGATATATTGCAGTTATACTTCAACCACACCTGATGCTGAGACAATGAAGGGAACAATAACAGGACAACAAGTTATTCTTATTCCTGCTATTCTCTCTGAAATTTTCGGTTTTAATAATGAAGACGAAGATATAGAGATAGACTGTTCTGAGTATGATGATATGCTGCTAAAATGGGTCACTCTGATGGAAACCCTAACAGATTATTAAAGAAAAATTTATCTACTGAGTATAAGTTTTTGGCTGATGTTGTGGGAAAAGTCTTGTTGGGCAAGAATTCTGCCCATGATTACATTACTAGGCACCTGTTTTTGGTGACGTGTGCTGTGGTGAACAAGAAGGCAGTACACTGGGGAAAGATATTATTTGATTTAATCAAAAAGAAGAATACTAATAAGAAAGTCTATTTTGGGATGATTCTAGGGATTTTCCTCCAGTACAAGGCATCTAAATCACTGGTCTCTCAGACCATATTCATCAATGCATCCAAGAGGCTGACTTATGCCTTATTTGGCAGATGGGAGAGGACCATAATTAAGCCATTCAGGTCTTCATCCTCTTCCAGAATTTTAGAGGACATAAGGGCAGTAATAGCCACTCCTCCCCCTCTAGAAGAAATTCCCTCCATCAGGATTCCATCACCTCCCTCTCAACAATAATCTCCACCTCACCTTGATGACACACAGGTTTCACATCCTTCATCAACTCCCCTCCAACAACCATCCATTGCCTCAACATCACAACTTCAATCTCCAACACCTCCTGCCTCACTGGTGCATCAACCAACACCCCATGCATCTCCAGAACGCATCACACCACCTTCATCTCCATTACCATCTCACCTTGATGACATACTATTTCAATCATTGGACTTACTAACATTATCTCCTTACCATATTCCATCATCTCCAAATAAAATCATGACTGATACTCCACCTTTCATTTCATCCTCCATCACTCATCCATCTGTATCTACTCAGACACCTCTTGAGTTTATGCAATTGGATTCTCCATCCATCTCCAATATCCTGGAGCTCATCACTCCAATCCTCAAGAATCTCATAGCAGAGGAAATTGCACCTCTTGCTGATTCCATCTACTCCCTTTCTACTCTCTTTGCTGCTGCCCCTCTATCCCTTCTTCTTCTGGGGGCCTGGCTTCAGGAACCTCTGAAACCAGGCAGGGGGAGATGTCATGTGAAGAAGTTTCAGTTCTTTCTCCTCCAGCAGCAGTAACAACAACAACAACAACAGATGTACATATAGATATAGTAGTTACAGAAAGTGTAAATACAGATACAAAGCTATTAGATTTTCTTGAGGCAGATCCTTCAGAATTTGATATTGAGCTCATTTATGTTGAGATTGCAGAACCTTTGGCTGCTACACCATTCTTTTACCTAGTCCCTTCTGTGGACTTAACTGATTTATTAAGAGATTTTGATACTCTTTATCATTCTCTTCCTCTTCCTGAGCAAGTTTTCTCCAAAGCCATTGTGTAACGTCACGATTTGCACTAGGCCCCTCGTTTGCATGTTCGAGTCAGGAGGGCTGACTTGGGTCCAGGGAAGTGCAGGAAATTGGGCTGCACTTGTGGTGGAATGGAAAATTAGTCCACAGCCCTGTGTGGATACAACAGTTGCCTGTGTTGACACAGCAGCTGCCTGTGTCGACACAGTTGCCGCCTGTGTCGACACAGCAGCCGCCTGTGTCGACACAGCAGCCGCCTGTGTCGTCACAGCAGCCGCCTGTGTCGACACAGCAGCAGGCTGTGTCGAAATAGCTGCTGTCTGTGTCGACACAGCAGCCCTGTATCAACACAGTAGTAGGCTGTGTCGACACAACACCCCTGTGTCGATACAGCAGCAGGCTGTGTCGACACAGCAGCTCTGTGTTGAAACAGCAGGCCTACGTCGACACAGCCCTATGTCAACACAGTCCATGTGTCGACACTCGAGTAGAAGGACTCGGCCAAGTGCACGACCGTGTCATGTGGGAACGGGTATAGACACGGGCGTGTCCCTACCCGTGTAGAGTATTGAACTCGACGAAGCGTGTTGGGACACGAGAAGGACACGGGTAGAGACACGGGCGTGTCCCTACCCGTGTCAGTGCATTGAATAGACGTTGTAACCGTCTGTAACGCTTCGCCCGTGTCGCTTGTTATGTATATACGGACTGTGAAACCCTAGCCGTTTCACTCTTCATTCCAGCCCTATTGCCAGAGAGAACTGTGGTAGAGAAAGAAATCCGCCACCGCCATGAAGGAGAAAATGCCCCCGAGAGGAGTTACGAGATCCATGGCCGGAAATGGTGGAATCGCTGGAATCGATGTGTGTTTCCTACCCTCTCCCTTGGTGCTAGATCTGTAGATATGTAGGCGAGATGTCGACTCGGTGGAGTCTTGACTTGTGAGAAGATGTTTTTCTCTAGGATAAGCCGATCTAGGGCTTGTGCCCTTGGCTAGTGGTGTCTTCAACCTCTCCGATCTTCTATGTGGAGATGGGGGATGGTTTCATGAAGAGTAAAGGCCTCATGAGGGTGAATAAGGGTGGAGGAAACTTCTGGAGGAGATTTGAGAGGATCGACTAGAGGAGGAAGATGAACCGATGCCGTTCATTACGCCTCAAGATGCGTGCAGAATCCGTGCTCTGCGCGCAGCGGTCTTCGTGGCCATTGTTATGTAGGATATGGCCAAATCTGGGCTTTCGACTAAACACGAAAGTTGAAGTCCTTGAAAATACCTTTCCAACGAATGGCTGCATGACTTCAGGTGATGTATGTAGCCATGAGAAAATCTGAAGGAAAATGGTGTCCGATAAATCTTGCATGCAGAAATTGTGTTCTGTATGTAACACCCCCATCCGTCGCATGGCATATAACAGAAGGTCCAGCTGGAACCCGACGCCATATACCACAGACAGTCGGAAGGGTTACTAAATGAATAAATCAAACCATCTAATTAAGACTACTCGTCCTAATCACAGAGCATTCTAGCGGAAGATTTTAAAGTTGAAAGAACCCAAAATTAATTCCATCAATATGAATGTCCACAGCTACAACAACAGGAATGAAACCCCAAATACACAGAAACAGGTACATGGCCTTAAGGCCTTACAAATGTTCACTTCATGAATAGTGTTTTACATACATCGGCTCGCAGGCCGGCCACACATGAAATAAATAAATAAAACTATTCTACGGCCTTCTAGGGCCAGCACAGCAACATGGGCTCCAGCCCGCTATTTGGCGCTCGGCTCCGCAGCACCTGCAAGCACATACCACCGCACGGTGGCAAATAAAGCAACGGTCAGCTAAAAGCCGACCAAATTATAACGACCCCGCCCCTTACTCGGGACGGCGATGCTCTTTCCCTGCAAAGCATTAGCCAACAATATATATATAGCACAATTATAATTCGCCACAGGTGTAGGCTCGCATGGCCAAACACCCCGTGCACTCAGGGCACATTCATGGTGGACCCTGACCCATCAGTGCATCCACCACCACCCCCAGGATGGCAACAACATGTGAGCATTTAGCCTTTCTGACCACCGTCTAAGGCTCCGACTATGCCAACGGCCAGTCCCCGTATTCGGGTCTCTCGCACCGAACCACATAGCCTAGGTCCAATTCCACTTGCCCGTTGCTCACGCCGCATGTCCAATTTAAGGAACTTTGCGCGGGCCAAGCTTCTCTCGGATCCCAAATTTTCCAAAACAGTCTCATAACCCAGTTATGATCAAGGCCGGTTCCCAGACCGCCAAGTTAGCAGAACACGTTTCCGCTCAATTTTCCGGGTGCGCCTTGAAGCTAACCTTCAAGGATCCCTGCTGCAATCTACCGCATGGAAACCCGAAAAATCCAAAGCACGGAGTCTTCTCCGGCAAAACCACATCAAATGCAACATCACCGATCCAGACAAAACACGTCCGGGTAGGCTTCACACACAATGCTTATGCCCGTACTTACGATTCCGGGCTCTACATGCAACACAAGGGGGACTATTCCCGTCAACCCCAAGGAACACCACGCACTCACCGCATACTCGCGGGAGCGGGATTCCCTATGCAGAAAGAAAGAGATTCAAGCGCTCGAGTTGAGAATCGTTACCCTTGTAGTCCGTTTTGGCGCCATGGAAAAACTACGCGGTTAGAACTCTTCGCAATGACCTTCCCTCCACGGATCCGCTCTCCGATTTCGAAACGGTGCTCCGATGCTCCGCCGGCGGCCGGAAACCTCCTTCTTCTTCCTCTTCTCTCTCACTTTGGAAGGGGAGAACTTTGGAGAGAAAAATGAGGGAATAACTCCCTATTCCCGGCCTTAACAGAGCAAAATTTAATCTGGGCCGTCGGATCTAAATTAAAGGAAACGAATGGCTCGGATCTGCACAAAATTCCCCTGACCTGGGCCGCACACGGCTTGGCACACGGCCGTGTCCAAGGCCGTGTGCCTCGATCCAGGCACGATCGTCGAACTGAGAAACGCACACGGGCCAAGACACGCCCGTGTCTGACCTGACACGCCCGTGTCGGGTTCCTCGACACGCCCGTGTTCGAGGGCGTGTCACGCATAACCGCCACGGCAACGGACACGACCCCTCAGGACACGGGTCTGGACACGGGTTGGCACACGCCCGTGTCGGATGACACGCCCGTGTCATCCGGCCGTGTTTCTGGCCGTGTCCTTCTCGGGTTGGAAACGGCCAAAAAATCACCAGCCAGACACGGCCTTGGACACGCCCGTGTCCTAGGCCGTGTACCCCTACAGGCACCAAAAACTCTTTTTCCGCGACCGACTCGCACACAAAATTCGGGGCGTTACAAATCTCCCCCACTTAAGGAATTTCGTCCCGAAATTAAGCAAAGGTACACAAAAGCTAAATGATACCTGAGTGGAATAACTCGGGGTATTCCTCCAACATAGCTTGCTCTCGCTCCCAAGAAAGCTCCTCACGTCCGCAATTATCCCAACGGACTTTAACCATTCTGACCTCCTTGTTGCGGAGTCGTTTGACTGCAACATCTTCAATTCGTATTGGTCTGACCCTTGTTGTTAACTCATAATCAACCGGTACCTGATCGTCTGCAATGATCTGCGAAGCCTCCTGAACTGCCTTACGCAACACTGATACGTGGAATACATCATGCAGCCCACTCAACTCCGTCGACAGCTTTAATCTATACGCCGCCTCGCCGACACGCTCCAGGATTTCAAATGGTCCAAGGTATCTCGGACTCAGCTTCTTCAAGCGTCGAACCCGCGATACACCCTTGAACGGCTTGATTTTTAAATACACCATGTCGCCAACGTTGAACTCTACATTTCTATGTTTGGCATTGTAGTACTTTGACTGTCTATCCTGAGCAATCTTCAGCCTTTCCTGAATTGTCCGTATCATTGAAGTGGCATCTTCCACCGCTTGACGTTTATACAACTTTGATTCGCCTGCCTCCAACCAAGACAATGGCGTACGACACTTCCTCCCATACAAAGCTTCAAAAGGCGCCATTCCAATGCTTGCCTGAAAGCTATTGTTGTACGCAAACTCCACCATGTACAGGTGATCCTCCCAATGCTTCCCGAAATCTAGGACGCACATGCGAAGCATGTCCTCCATAGTTCTGTTGACTCTCTCGGTTTGGCCATCTGTCTGCGGGGAAAGGCTGTGCTGAACTTTAGCTTAGTACCCAACAGACCATGCACCAACCTCCAGTCATTTGACGTGAAGCGTCCATCACGATCACTAACAATACTGCGAGGCATACCATGCAGTCGTACAATATTATCCACGTAGAGTTTGGCTAACTTTTCCACTGGATCCTCCTTTCTCACTGGGATAAAGTGCGACACCTTTGTCAATCTATCAACGACCACCCAAATGGCGTCATTTCCTTTCTGCGACTTCGGCAAACCGTGCACAAAATCCATAGATATGTCGTCAAACTTCCATTCTGGGATAGGAAGTGATTTCAAGAAACCTCCGGGCTTCTGGCATTCCGCCTTCACTAATGCACAAGTACGACACTTGGCCACATAAAGCGCCACATCCTTCTTCAAACCCGGCCACCAGAATAATTTCTTCATGTCTCTATACATCTTCGTGCTTCCCGGGTGGATTGAGTATTTGGTATGATGAGCCTCATACATCAACTCCTCCCGAATATTATCCGCACTAGGAACGCATAGACGACCGTCCTTCCTTAGCAACCCATCTTCAACCACAAACTGGGAATTTGACCCATCCAAAGATCCATCTAGTATTTGCTTCATGCTGCTATCCTGAACCAAAGCCCTCCGAACTCTATCCGCTAGGTCACACTGCACCTCTGTCCAAAACAGTTTCGCCTCGGCACTAGACTGCTTGTCAACGCAAGATATCTCCAATGCCTCCAACTCTTGGACCAATCTCTTATCATGCACTGATAACCAGTTGGCTTGTGCGGGAATCTTACGACTCAACGCATCCGCCACTACATTTCCCTTCCCAGGCACATAGTGTATCTTGAAGGTGTAGTCCCCTAAGAACTCCATCCACCTCCTCTGCCTTATGTTCAGATCTTTTTGATCCAATAGGTACTTCAAACTCTTATGATCGGTGTAAATATCTACCTTCACACCGTACAGATAGTGCCTCCAAAGCTTTAGAGCAAAAATCACGGCCGCTAACTCTAAGTCGTGGACCGGATAATTCCTCTCGTGAACCTTCAATTGTCGTGAACCATAAGCTATCACTCTCCCATGCTGTAGCAGAACACAACCCAAACCACTGCCTGAAGCATCACTATAAATCTCGAACCCTTCGGTACCACTTGGCGAACATAAAATAGGCGCCGTGGTTAACCGCCTCTTCAACTCTACAAAAGCCTGTTCGCACTCCGAAGACCACACAAACTTCTGATCCTTCCTTGTCAACGTCGTGAGTGGTAGTGCTATCCGCGAGAAGTTCTCTACGAAGCGCCTGTAGTAGCCAGCAAGCCCCAGAAAACTCCGGACCTCTGCCACTGTAGTCAAAGTAGGCCACTCCCGTATCGCCACTATCTTCGCCGGATCCACAGCTATTCCTTCTCCACTGACAACATGACCAAGGAACGCTATCGAGGATAACCAGAACTCACACTTGGAGAACTTTGCATACAACTGACTTTTCCTCAATGTCTCCAACACCATGTGTAAATGCTTGTAATGATCCTCCTCGCACCGCGAATACACCAGGATATCATCGATGAATACTATCACAAATTGATCCAAGTATTCTCTGAACGTCCTATTCATAAGATCCATAAACACGGATGGAGCATTCGTCAACCCAAACGGCATGACTGTGAACTCAAAATGCCCAAACCGCGTACTGAATGCTGTCTTTGGAATGTCGCTCTCCCTTATCCTCAACTGATAATAACCGGACTTCAAATCTAACTTCGAATATACAGTTGACCCAACCAACTGATCAAATAGATCGTCAATCCTCGGGATTGGATATTTGTTCTTCTCCGTAAGTTTGTTCAATTCCCGATAATCGATACAAAGCCGCAAGCTCCCATCTTTCTTCTTAACAAAGAGAACTGGTGCGCTCCAAGGCGACGAACTTGGACGCACATAACCTTGCTCTAGCAACTCCTGCAGTTGCACCTTCAACTCTGCCATTTCTCTCGGGGCTATCCGATAGGGGGAGCGTGACACCAGTTTGGCACCCGGTACCAGCTCTATAGTAAAGTCTATCTCCCGCTGAGGAGGGGCTCCTGGGAGATCATCTGGAAACACATCAGGATACTCGGACACAACTGGGATGTTGCCCACACTAGGTTTAGGCGTCGAAGTCTGCACTAGAGTGACATACAGTTCTGCCCCAGACTGAACTGCCTTAAACGCCTGAAGGGCCGATATCAGAACTTTCCCTGACCCCTTCATGCCCGCAAAAGTAGCCTCTACACCAGTGTCCAGACCCAACTTGACTTCTTTACGGTTGCAATCAATACATGCACTCTGCTCCGAGAGCCAATCCATACCGAAAATTACGTCGAACTCCACTAATGGTAGAACCAACGCCCGCAAATCAAACTCCCGGTCTCCAATCTGAATCTTCACAACACAAATCCTATCCGCACGCATTGAGCACCCATTAGGCAACAACACATCCAACTTGTTTTCTGCCATCGAGAATGGAACTCCGATGCGCGATATAAACTTTTCAGACAAGAAGGAATGTGATGCCCCCGTATCAAAAGGGCTCTCGCCGGAAACCCAAAGATTAACACAAAGCCTAGCATTAACAAACGTAAGCTAACAAATACGAAGGTAACAACTATAAAAGTTAAACCACTGTAATTTAATTCATACCTGTCACCACGTCTGCTTGCTTAATGGCCTCCTGTAGACCAAGGTTGTAGACTCTAGGCTGGGCTGGAGCATGATGGGATGCGGTTGACTCCACCGCCTTCCCTTTCTCCTCATAAGTCGCTCCAGGTCTCCTCTCGGACTTTGGACGTCCGCTCCAACACTCCCGAGCAAAATGCCCCATCTTCCCGCAGTTGTAGCAAGCTCCGGGGACTCGACTTGTAGTTGCCCCCGATGCATCAGCCGAAGGGGCTGAGTTTGAAGTCCTCCACTTCTTGTTCCATCTGCGGAAACCTGTCTTGTGACTTGGCACCTTGAACTCGGTCTTCCTTTCTCCTGGGTCCCTCTTCTCTTGAACTTTCTTCGCAACCTTTTCCAACGATCGGGCCGAATTGACCAAGGCTAGGAAGCCCTGCGCCTTAGGCCCAGCAAGGAGTAACTGTAAATCGCCACGAAGACCCTCATAGAATCGGTTGGTCTTCCTCTCTTCTTCAGAAAACATAGCACCAGCATAACGAACCAACCGTGTGAACTCATGCAGATATTCGTCCACGCTTCTAGATCCCTGAGTCAACCCAAGAAATTGATTCTCCATCTCCAACCTCTGAGCAGAAGGTACAAATCTGGCTAGGAACAATCTTGAAAATTCTTCTATCGGCACATCCGCAAGTTGCCTTCCCACTAGAAGATGAAACTCCAACTCGTCCCACCACAGCCTCGCCTCACCTTCCAAAAGAAAAGTCGCTATGGTGGTCTTCTGCCACTCCTCAGTCATTGTGGCCGTCAACACCCTCTTTATGGAAGAGAGCCAGTCCTCAGCTTGAGTTGGTGTTCCAACCCCATTAAACCTCGGAGGATTAAAGCCCATCACATGCTTTAGCTGCCTCTCCGTAGTTCTCCTCGGCTCTACTAACTCAACTGCTGCGCGTTCCACCACTCTCGGCTCTGCCGCCCTAACCGGTTCTTGCTCATCCACAGGAGGTGCGCGACGCATTTGCCCTGCAGGTTGGGCATTTATCATTGCGAACACGGCTTCAGCCACCATCCTGATGGTTTCCGCTGAAGGAGGTGTAGCAGGCACGTCCCTTGGTGCACTACTTTCCGCTGATTGCGGACGCTCTGACTGACCAGCACCGCTCCTAGCTGCCTATAAAAGCAAAGACACACGATTAGGCGACAAACAAATTGCTAAAAGCAATCATTGGAACACTCAGGTTCCACAAAACAAGTGTATTTTCATTCCTAAGTGGACATTCATGGGTTCTTTTTAATGTTATAACGATGACGCACACATGTGCTCACCACCCCTTAAAAGAATTCGCCCACGAATTCATTTAAGCTTGACCGTAACCAGAAGTCTGATACCAAATTGTAACACCCCCATCCGTCGCATGGCATATAACAGAAGGTCCAGCTGGAACCCGACGCCATATACCACAGACAGTCGGAAGGGTTACTAAATGAATAAATCAAACCATCTAATTAAGACTACTCGTCCTAATCACAGAGCATTCTAGCGGAAGGTTTTAAAGTTGAAAGAACCCAAAATTAATTCCATCAATATGAATGTCCACAGCTACAACAACAGGAATGAAACCCCAAATACACAGAAACAGGTACATGGCCTTAAGGCCTTACAAATGTTCACTTCATGAATAGTGTTTTACATACATCGGCTCGCAGGCCGGCCACACATGAAATAAATAAATAAAACTATTCTACGGCCTTCTAGGGCCAGCACAGCAACATGGGCTCCAGCCCGCTATTTGGCGCTCGGCTCCGCAGCACCTGCAAGCACATACCACCGCACGGTGGCAAATAAAGCAACGGTCAGCTAAAAGCCGACCAAATTATAACGACCCCGCCCCTTACTCGGGACGGCGGTGCTCTTTCCCTGCAAAGCATTAGCCAACAATATATATATAGCGCAATTATAATTCGCCACAGGTGTAGGCTCGCATGGCCAAACACCCCGTGCACTCAGGGCACATTCATGGTGGACCCTGACCCATCAGTGCATCCACCACCACCCCCAGGATGGCAACAACATGTGAGCATTTAGCCTTTCTGACCACCGTCTAAGGCTCCGACTATGCCAACGGCCAGTCCCCGTCTTCGGGTCTCTCGCACCGAACCACATAGCCTAGGTCCAATTCCACTTGCCCGTTGCTCACGCCGCATGTCCAATTTAAGGAACTTTGCGCGGGCCAAGCTTCTCTCGGATCCCAAATTTTCCAAAACAGTCTCATAACCCAGTTATGATCAAGGCCGGTTCCCAGACCGCCAAGTTAGCAGAACACGTTTCCGCTCAATTTTCCGGGTGCGCCTTGAAGCTAACCTTCAAGGATCCCTGCTGCAATCTACCGCATGGAAACCCGAAAAATCCAAAGCACGGAGTCTTCTCCGGCAAAACCACATCAAATGCAACATCACCGATCCAGACAAAACACGTCCGGGTAGGCTTCACACACAATGCCTATGCCCGTACTTACGATTCCGGGCTCTACATGCAACACAAGGGGGACTATTCCCGTCAACCCCAAGGAACACCATGCACTCACCGCATACTCGCGGGAGCGGGATTCCCTATGCAGAAAGAAAGAGATTCAAGCGCTCGAGTTGAGAATCGTTACCCTTGTAGTCCGTTTTGGCGCCATGGAAAAACTACGCGGTTAGAACTCTTCGCAATGACCTTCCCTCCACGGATCCGCTCTCCGATTTCGAAACGGTGCTCCGATGCTCCGCCGGCGGCCGGAAACCTCCTTCTTCTTCCTCTTCTCTCTCACTTTGGAAGGGAGAACTTTGGAGAGAAAAATGAGGGAATAACTCCCTATTCCCGGCCTTAACAGAGCATAATTTAATCTGGGCCGTCGGATCTAAATTAAAGGAAACGAATGGCTCGGATCTGCACAAAATTCCCCTGACCTGGGCCGCACACGGCTTGGCACACGGCCGTGTCCAAGGCCGTGTGCCTCGATCCAGGCACGATCGTCGAACTAAGAAACGCACACGGGCCAAGACACGCCCGTGTCTGACCTGACACGCCCGTGTCGGGTTCCTCGACACGCCCGTGTTCGAGGGCGTGTCACGCATAACCGCCACGGCAACGGACACGACCCCTCAGGACACGGGTCTGGACACGGGTTAGCACACGCCCGTGTCGGATGACACGCCCGTGTCATCCGGCCGTGTTTCTGGCCGTGTCCTTCTCGGGTTGGAAACGGCCAAAAAATCACCAGCCAGACACGGCCTTGGACACGCCCGTGTCCTAGGCCGTGTACCCCTACAGGCACCAAAAACTCTTTTTCCGCGACCGACTCGCACACAAAATTCGGGGCGTTACACTGTACGCAGCGGACTTCAAGTCTGATTTCTAATAGGATACAGTCAAATCTGGGTTATGGGCTGAATATAAAGTTGTAACCCATGGAAAGATCTTTCTATCGTGGGGTTACACGTCTTCACCGGATTTCTGTAGCTTCAGGGATCTCCGGTTGAAGTTGCTGTCCAGACATGTCCAGCACTTAAATTCTGGGTCCTTAAATATATTATGGAATTGGATTCGGTGGAACCAATGTTGCAAATCAACTCGAGATCTTTGGTGAAACATTTCTATGTTAATCACAGTAGTGCCTTGAATGATGAAGTTTATTTATTAGATTTCTTATAACTGAATTGTTAAGCAAGCCTACTATTAACGAATTGACTTGTTAGAAATTTGGTAGATCTTTATATGCGCATCATGTTTATAATATGTTGTTGTTATTTGGAAATATTGATAGATCTTTATATGCACATCATGTTTATAATATGTTGTTGTTATTTGAAAAGATTGATAGATCTTATATGCGCATCATGTTTATAATATTTTGTTATCATTTGGAAAGTCATGTAGAAGAATAAACTATGGTCATGAGTATGTTTGATTGATGGAATAAGTTTAGTAGTCCAATACATAGAGCGTTGTCTCCCTACGAGTAGTATTGTGGAAGGATGTAAGTGCGGTGTTGACCGTAACTAGTTTGGGTTATGTTGAGATAAGGTATGGATGGATGGATGGGCTGAGTCCTCGTGCTTTCTTCCGAGACCCCTTCCACGCCACGGTGTTGTGGAATTGCATGTGGTGTGAGTCGACACGCGGTGTCGTAATCCTGGGTTAAGGGTAGTGTGGCAGGTCTACGGGCTCGCCGATCGTCACACCGACGGGAGTTGACAGTTAGACTTTGGGCGGTTGGGCTGTGTCCTCGGTGTTCACGTCCCGAGGCCCCTTCCGTGCCAAGTGAACAGTTGGGCTGTGTCCTCGTGCTTTCTTCCGAGGCCCCTTCCGGGTCACACCAGGCCAGTTCGGGCTGTGTTCTCGGTGCACATCTACCCGAGACCCCGCTGGGCGATAGTACGCATGGGCTCCGCTATTGTGTTCTTAGCGTCGAGGCGTACGGTGGCCTATGTGAAGTAGTGTGGATACCCACCTAGTAGTAGAAGTGCCCGTTCTACTGTCACCGGTTGGCCACGGCGGCTAATGCCTGAGAGGTTAGCTACCTGCTCGAAAAGTGGGAACTACAGTCATTGTCGACATGGCAGTTGCATGGGTGTGAGCATGGGTGAGTCATTGCATAGCATACATTCCATTTCATATCATTGCACATCAAGATCATCATCGTATAAGTTTGTATGGGCACTCCTATACGATGAGTTACTTTATGTAACCCGATCCTTAACTTATAAGCTTGTATGTGCATCCTTATAAGTTAAGTTACTTCCTGCTTCTGATACCTTATTTGTTAGTTTGCTATAACTCTTAAATAACTGCTAGATTATGATACTGTTACTCTTACACTATTGCCACATGCTTGTACTTCTTTTATTACTTGCATATATATATATATATATATATATATATATATATATATATATATATATATATATATATATTATCCTTGATCCTTCTCCCCGCCCGGTGCCGAGGAGTCGCCGGGGGAGCGGATGTGAAACCACTTAGTCGTTTTAACTAACGGTTGCTACGTCTTCCTTTTTAGGAGGTCACGCCACAGGTAGAGCAGCCGCAGACTATGTAGCAGGATAGCCAGGCCAGGACGACAGGGTCTAAAGTGACGGTGTCATCGCTACCGTCGGTTACAGATGTGGGTGTTGCGAGATTTTGTTGTAGCCCCTTTTTTGGACAATTTCTATAGCTGTACTCTGGTTCGTAGAAGCATGTTTTAGCATCTATATTTTGATGTACTATTTGGACACTATTACTTAGTGTGGATTTGACTTCTTTTGCATTGTTTTGGTTGGGTTGGCATGTTCTATTGATATTGGTTGTAGCTGGCGGAGTAGTCGTCTTGTGGTACATGTTAGCCCGTGTGCTAATGCTACCGTAAGGCGGTTGTTCCGGGCATAAGACCCCCCCCCTTTGTGCCGTGTTTTGGGATCCGGGAGGGGGGGGGGGGTCTTATAAATGGTATCAGTTTGCCACGATCCTCAACTAAAGAAGTCATTCAACAATGCCCCCCCGTTCGATTAGTCAGTTTGGGGACAAACTGACTTAGCGGAAGTAGTGGTGTGCCCATATGTAATTCACACTAAGTTTGTCCAACTTTGACCTTAAGATTAGCCAACCTGACCATTGGTTTGTGTTATATGTGTAGATTCCAGTTCATGATGAGCCGATGGGGGGCACTCCTACCCCTTCCATACCCACTCAATTCCAACAATCTGAGTTGGGACAGACGCTCACCGCCATCCTCGATGCTTTTAGGGCACAGCAGCTTCCGGTACAACAACAGGCTCCGGGTTCTAACTGGCTGAGCACCTTTCGGGCTCTCTCCCCTCCCGCCTACCTCGGGACTGAGTCGGTCGTACGCACGTAGGAATGGATTGACATGGTTCAAGAGCTATTGGCGGGGATCTGTTGCCCGACCAACATGGCTGTATCGTTGGCGGTGCCTGTCTTGGATCTACATGCTAAGAGATGGTGGAAGTCACTCATGGGATCCACGTTCCAAGGACGAGTGTATACTGAGATAAGTTGGAGCGAGTTCTCGGGGGTCTTCTTGGAGCACTTCATTCCTACATTGGCTCGAGATGAGCTCGAGCAGAGGTTTCACTACTGAAGCAGGGATCAAAATCGGTTACGGAATACCAGCGAGAGTTCCAGCATCTCGCAAGGTTCACAGACTCATATGACCTGGATGACAGAGGATATGCCAAACGCTTCTACAAAGGGCTACGAGATCCCCTAAGGCAGGCCCTTTTGTTTATAGCGGATGCTAGTTTGGCGGAGATTATCAATATGGCAAAGAGATTGGAGGCAGATCACATGAGTAGTGGTAAGAGGCCGGAGGAAGACGTGATGGAAGCTGGTCCAAGCAATAGAAGAAGGCAGGACTTTAGGAGAGGAAGGGGGTATCAAATAGGTGGAGGACGTTTCCACCGAAACTATATGATGGAGCACCCAGTTCGGCAGCCGCCTGCGTTGCCTCCACCGCCTCAGCCTCAACAGTTTCAGCAATAGGAAGGGCGTCGTGGGTTGGTGTGCTTTGAATGCAACCAGCCGGGCCACATTCGACGTTTCTTCCTGCGGTTGTATGGGAATGTTCCTCCTGCTCTCCCTTCGGCAGCCCCTCGAGGACGGGGTCACATGCGTGGTCGAGGATGAGGACCACGAGGAGGAAACCCCGGTCCTACCCGGGATCAAGTGTATGCGCTGGAGATGGCGCAAGAACAAAATCCCCAAGATATGATTACATGTATGATTCAATTGATTATCACATTTTCATTTCTTAACTTAACTTGCTTACAACATATTGGACACATACTGTTGAGTTTTGGTTTTGATACTTAGGCACCGTGATAGTTGGCGGGAAGACGTCTTATGCGCTGTTCGATACCGGTGCCTCACACTCCTTTGTGTCTGAGGACTTCATTAAGGATATGTAGGGCGTACAATACTTTACTGGTATAGCCCGACGAGTGCGCCTACCGGACGGCTCGAAGATGATCGCGACCGCTAAATGCGAGTTCGAGATACTCATTGAAGGAAGGGCCTTTGATACACCTGCCACGGTCTTGAGAATGCCGGAGTTCGACATCATTTTGGGCATGTCGTGGTTGGACTGGCACTTTGCAAGGATTGACTGTGCGGAGAAACGAATCTACTTGAGACATGAAGACTCTGATGTCATCTTCCAAGGTATTGGCTTCTCATCTCGCATGCTGTTATCTTCAGTTCAGACTGTGAAAGCTCAAATGAAGGGGGATGAAGTCTTCATGATCTGTTTCGAGTTGAAGGAGTTGGCGCTGGACATGAAAGATGTACGGGTAGTGCGGGACTAACCCGAGGTATTCCCTGAGAAACTCCCAGGATTACCCCCGTATAGAGAGGTTGACTTCCAGATTAATCTAGTACCGGGTGCCAAACCGGTATCCAAGGCCCCTTACCGAATGGCTCCGAAGGAACTTGCAGAGTTTAGAGTTCAACTGCAAGAACTGGTGGAGTCATGGTTCGTTCGTCCCAATTCGTCACCCTGCGGAGCCCCTGTATTGTTCGTGAAGAAGAAGGATGGAACCCTGCGTTTGTGCATAGACTATCGGGAACTCACTTGGCTGACGGTGCGGAACACTTACCCACTACCTCGGATCGACGAGTTGTTCGATCAACTAGTGGGAGCGCATTGGTTTTCTAAGCTGGACTTGCTCTCAGGATATTATCAGTTGAGAATACAAGAAGGGGACATCCAGAAAATGGCCTTTAGTTCAAGATATGGGTTGTTCGAGTTCACTGTAATGCCATTCGGGCTCACAAATGCCCCTTCAGCCTTCATGAGCCTGATGAACAAGGTGATTGAACCTTATTTGGATATCTTCGTCATTGTGTTCATCGAAGACATCTTGGTCTAATCAAAGACGGAGGAGGAGCATATTGGGCACTTGACATTGATTTTGAAGAAATTGAAGTATCACGCTTTGTACGCCAGATTCAGCAAATGCGAATTCTGGCTTAAGGAGGTTGCTTTCTTGGGGCATGTGATCAGTGGAGAAGGACTAGCGGTGGATCCGACCAAGGTCCAGGCCGTAAAAGAGTGGTCTCCATTGAAGTCGGAGGCCGATGTGAGGAGTTTACTTGGACTTGTCGGGTACTACCGCAAGTTTGTGAAAGGGTTTTCAAAGATTGCTCTTCCTCTTACTTCATTTACAAAGAAAGGTGTGTCATTTGAGTGGACACCCCAAAGTGAAGCGGCGTTCCAGGAGCTGAAGGATAGACTTACCTCCGCCCCCATCCTTGCACTTCCGTCTAGGAAGGAAGGATTTCAAGTTTACACTGACACGTCATATTAAGGGATGGGAGCGGTGTTGATGCAGCACGGATACGTGATTGCCTATGCTTCAAGACAGTTGAAGAAGCATGAAATCAATTACCCGGTTCATGATTTGGAATTGGGAGCAGTGGTGTTTGCCTTGAAGGTTTGGAGGCATTATCTATATGGCGTCCATTGCGAGATCTTTTCAGATAACAAAAACTTGAAGTACGTCCATACTCAGAAGGAGTTGAACCTGAGGCAACGACGGTGGTTAGAATTTTATGCGACTATGAGTTTACCATGAACTACCACCCCGGAATGGCGAACTCGGTGGCTGATGCATTGAGTAGAAAAGTACCAGGCTCTAGCCTAGAGCCTCGGTTGATGAGTATGGAGTTGGCTCGGATGATTGAGGAGATGGATATTACACTAGTATTCAAGGCTCCTTCGGCAGAGTATACGAAGTATTTGACAAGCATGAGCATAGTCTGTGATATGCGGGACCGGATTCGAGTGGAGCAAGGAGTGGATGCGGCTCTGCCCCGGCAATCAAGGCAATTGAAGATGGGACTACTGATGAGTACACACTAAAAGACGGCCTCGTTTATTTCCGAGGCCGGCTCTATATTCCCAAGGGCGGCAAAATCCGGGAGGATATCTTGAGAGAGGCACATAGTTCTCAATATTCAGTACACCCGGATATTGCTAAGATGTACGCCGGCTTACGGAAGACCATGTGTTGTCCGGGAATGAAAAAGGATGTCCGATATTTTGTTACACATTGCGAAGCTTGTCAAAGGGTGAAGGTGGAATGCAAGAGTCCCGGTATTTTGTTGCAGTCGTTACCCATCCCTGAGTGGAAGTTCGAGGATATCTCCATGGACTTCATCCATGGGCTACCTCGCTCCCGCTCCAGGAATGATTCGGTGTGGGTTATTGTCGATCGACTGACAAAGGTAGCCCGTTTCATCCCAATGAAGAAAGAACCACACGTGGACATTTTGGTACGCCTCTTTGTGGAGCAGTTCGTACGGTATCATGGCGTGCCCAAGATAATTATTTCAGATCGGGATGGTAGGTTTACTTACAAGGAGTGGAAGGCAGTAAAGGCATATTTGGGCTCGCGCCTAACCTTTAGCACGACGTTTCACCCTCAGACGGACGGGCAGTCTGAGCGGACCATCAGAACACTGGAGGATTTATTGAGGTTATGTGTACTGGACAGAGGAGAGCCGTGGGAAAGGCTCTTGCCCTAAGTGGAATTCTCCTACAATAATAGTCATCAGGCGAGCATCAGTATGGCGCCCCACGAAGCCCTTTACGGAAGAAGGTGCAGGACTCCCTTGTCTTGGGTGCAGGATGAAGATCCGAAGGCATTTGGAAATGAATATATAGATGATACTGATGCGGCGGTCAGATTGATACGGGATCGCATGTTGGAGCCTTAAAGTCGGCAGGCGAAGTATTATAATGTAAAGCACCGGATGGTGGAGTTTCAAGTGGGTGATAAGGTGTTCCTGAAGATTCGACCGATGCATGGAGTGTCACGGGTGCGTGGAGTGAAAAAGCTCAGCCTAAGGTATGTTGGGCCTTATACTGTACTGGAAAGGATTGGCCCGTTGGCCTATCGGTTGGAGTTACCGTCAGAGCTGGAGAACCTCCACGACGTGTTCCATGTGTCGTCGCTTCGAAAGGCGTTGATGTGGCCCGATCAATATACCCCACTACTGATGGTGTTGTGGCGTCCGATAGGTCTGTGCGACTAAAGCCGGTGCGTATCGTAGATAACGAGACAAGAATATTGCGCCGTAAAAGTCTTCCCTTGGTAAAGGTGTTATGGTTTAATCATGGGAAGGAGGAGTACACATGTGAGCCAATGGATTTGATGCAACAACGCTACCCGGAGTTGTTTGCTCAAGGTAATTTTATTTAAAAGCATATTTTATTTTCTGTTATGCTTTTCTTCCCATAGCCCTAGCCTGATTTCGGGGACGAAATATTTTATTTTGTTTATAGGATTTGTAACGTCCCGATTCGCACTAGGCCCCTCGTTTGCATGTTCGAGTCAAGAGGACTGACTCGGGTCCAGGGAAGTGCAGGAAATTGGGCTGCACTTGTGGTGGAATGGAAAATTAGTCCACAACCCTGTGTTGACACAGAGCTGCTGTGTCGACACAGCAGCCGCCTGTGTCGACACAGTTGCCGTCTGTGTCGACACAGCTGCCTCCTGTGTCGACACAGCTGCCTCCTGTGTCGACACAGCAGCCGGCTATGTCGACACAACTGCTGCCTGTGTCGACACAACAGCCCTGTGTCGACACAGCAGGAGGTTGTGTCGACACAGCGACCCTGTGTCGACACAGCAGCAGGCTGTGTCGACACAACAACTCTGTATTGATACAACAGGCCTGTGTCGGCACAACCCATGTGTCGACACTACAGTAGAAGGACTCGGCCAAGTGCACGGCCGTGTCATGTGGGCCCTAGTATGGACACGGGCGTGTCCCTACCCGTGTCGAGTATTGAACTCGACGAAGCGTGTTGAGACCCGAGAAGGACACAATTAGAGACACGGGCATGTCCCTACCCGTGTCAGTGCATTGAATAGACGTTGTAACCGTCTGTAACGCTTCGCCTGTGTCGCTTGTTATGTATATACGGACCGTGAAACCCTAGACGTTTCACTCTTCATTCCGGCCCTATTGCCAAAGAGAACTTCGGTAGAGAAAGAAATCTGCCACCACCGTGAAGGAGAAATGTCCCCGGAGACGAGTTATGAGATCCATGGTCGGAAATGGTGGAATCGCTGGAATCGATGTGAGTTTCCTACCCCCTCCCTTGGTGCTAGATCTGTAGATATGTAGGCGAGATGTCAACTCGGCGGAGTCTTGACTTGTGAGAAGATGTTCTTCTCTAGGATAAGGCCGATCTAGGGCTTGTGCCCTTGGCTAGTGGTGTCTTCAACCTGTCTGATCTTCTATGTGGAGATGGGGGATGGTTTTGAGAAGAGTAAAGGCCTCATGAGGGTGAATAAGGGTGGAGGAAACTTCTGGAGGAGATTTGAGAGGATCGACTTGAGGAGGAAGATGAACCGATGTCGTTCATTCCGCCTCAAGATGCGTGCAGAATCTGTGCTCTGCGCGCAGCGGTCTTCGTGGCCATTTTTATGTAGGATATGGCCAGATCTGGGATTTCGACTAAACACGAAATTGAAGTCCTGGAAAATACCTTTCCAATGAATGGCTGCACGACTTCAGGCGACGTCTGTAGCCATGGGAAAATCTGAACGATAATGGTGTCCGATAAATCTTGCATGCAAAAATTGTGTTCTGTACGCAGCGGACTTCAAGTCTGATTTCTAATAGGATACAGTCAAATATGGGTTGTGGGATGAATATGAAAGTTGTAACCCGTGGAAATACCTTTCCATCGAGGGGTTACATGTCTTCGTCGGATTCCTATAGCTTCAGGGATCTCCGGTCGAAGTTGCTGTCCAGACTTGTCCAACACTTAAATTCTGGGTCCTTAAATATATTATGGAATTGGATTCGGTGGAACCAATGTTGCAAATCAACTCGAGATCTTTGGCGAAACATTTCTATGTTAATCACAGTAGTGCCTTGAAAGATGAAGTTTATTTATTTGATTTCTTATAACTGAATTGTGAAGCAAGCCTACTATTAACGAATTGACTTGTTAGAAACTTGGTAGATCTTTATATGCGCATCATGTTTATAATATGTTGTTGTTATTTAGAAAGATTGATAGATCTTTATATGCGCATCATGTTTATAATATGTTCTTGTTATTTGGAAAGATTGATAGATCTTATATGCGCATCATGTTTATAATATTTTGTTATCATTTGGAAGTCATGTAGAAGAATAAACTATGGCCATGAGTATGTTTGATTAATGGAATGAGTTTAGTAGTCCTATACTTATAACATCGTCTCCCTACGGGTAGTATTGTGGAAGGATGTAAGTTCGGTGTTGACTGTTACTACTTTGGGTTGTATTGAGATAAGGTATGGATGGATGGATGGGCTGAGTCCTCGTGCTTTCTTCCGAGGACCTTTCCACGCCATGGTGTTGTGGAATTGCATGTGGTGTGAGTCGACAAGCGGTGTCGTAATCCTGGGTTAAGGATAGTGTGGCAGGTCTACGTGCTCGCCGATAGTCACACCAACGGGAGTTGACAGTTAGACTTTGGGTGGTTGGGTTGTGTCCTCGGTGTTCACGTACAGAGGCCCCTTTCGTGCCAAGTGAACGGTTGGGCCGTGTCCTCGTGCTTTCTTCCGAGGCTTCTTCTGGGTCACACCAGGCCAGTTCGGGCTATTTTCTCGGTGTACATCTAGCCGAGACCCCGCTGGGCCATAGTACGCATAGGCTCCGCTGTTGTGTTCTTAGCGTCGAGGCATACAGAGGCCTAGGTGAAGTAGTGTGGAGACCCACCTAGTAGTAGAAGTGCCCGTTCTACTGTCACTGCCTGGCCACGACGGCTGATGCCTGAGAGGTTAGCTTCCTGCTCGAAAAGTTGGAACTACAGTCATTGTCGACATGGCAGTTGCATGTGTGTGAGCATGGGTGAGTCATTGCATAGCATACATTCCATTTCATATCATTGTACATCAAGATCCTCATCGTATAGGTTTGTATGGGCACTCTTATACGATGAGTTACTTTATGTAACCCAATCCTTAACTTATAAGCTTGTATGAGCATCCTTATAAGTTAAGTTACTTCCTGCTTCTGATACCTTATTTGTTAGTTTGCTATAGCTCTTAAATAACTACTAAATTATCATACTGTTACTCTTACACTATTGCCACCTGCTTTTACTTCTTTTATTACTTGTATATATATATTATCCTTGTTACTTCTCCCCGCCCGGTGCCGAGGAGTCGCCGGGGGAGCGGATGTGAAACCACTTAGTCGTTTCGACTAACGGTTGCTACGTCTTCCTTTTTAGGAGGTCACGCCGCAGGTAGAGCAGCTGCAGACTATGCAGCAGGACAGCCAGGCCAGGACGACAGGGCCTGAAGTGACGGTGTCGTCGCTACCGTCGGTTACAGATGTGGGTGTTGCGAGATTTTTTGTAGCCCCTTTTTTTGGGGAATTTCTATAGCTGTACTCTGATTCGTAGAAGCATGTTTTAGCTTCTATATTTTGATGTACTATTTGGACACTATTACTTAGTGTTGATTTGGCTTCTTTTGCATTATTTTGGTTGGGTTGGTATGTTCTATTGATATTGGTTGTAGCCGGCGGAGTAGGCGTCTTGTGGTACAGGTTAGCCCGTGTGCTAATGCTACCGTAAGGCGTCTGTTCCGGGCATAAGGCCCCCCCTTCGTGCCGTGTTTTGGGATCTGGGAGGGGGGGGGGGGTCTTACACATTGTATGCTATTCTGCTCCAATAAATCCAGAAGTTATGGACCAAACAAGGGCAAGTTTGGCAGCCCCTGTGATCTCATAAATACTAGTTGCTGAAGAGGTGTGCAGTCCTCATCCTCGCATGTGGGCTGAGTCCCCAATGCCAAACTTGGATGACATCATGTTTGTAGATATGGAAAAAGAAGATGAAAATCAAATTGTTGTTGAAAGTGTTGCTGAGCCAAAAGTTCCAGAATTTCAAGTTCTACCTAAGGCTGAGAGGCAAATCTCCAAGGAAACATTGAAAGAAATTGATGACTTATATGATAATCCTCCTAGTTCTTCTGATGACAATAATGATGATGATGCCTCTGAAGACTCTGATGAACCAAAATCTAAGAAAAAGATACCTAAGAAGAGAAAAGCTATTCCTAAGGCTGTTCCTAAGCCTAATCCAACTGCAGACACACCATATTACATATTGAACAAGATTACTCATTATCCTGGTATACCTCAGTGGATGTGGCTATCTAAGAATGAACAAAAGGAATGGAAGAAGAGGAGAAGATACAAGTCCCATCCTAAGCAATTCAGAAAGGATCCTCCTCCTCCTCCTCCATCTGCAGGGGCCTCTGGAAGTGTTTCTCATAGATTAACTCCAATCACTAAAACATATCAAAGACATTCCAAGCCATATTCTCAGAGCAGCAGACATCAACACCAGTAGCTGTCTATAAGAGGCAATCCACCTTCAACTACAGAACTAAAGAGTCCTTCAAAGTCTCATTGTGAATCAAAGAAGGACAACAGTCCTAAAAGGCCTGAATCTCCGCCAATTCCTTTGTTCATCCTGAACAGGAGAACACTGCTAAAATGACCAAATTTTAAGAGCTAATTGGAATATCTTTGATTAACAAAGCTAAAGCAGAAGGCAATGATCCCTCTCAATATTCTACCATGTCTTCATACAGGAAAGAAGAGCTAAAAATTAATGATAAAGAAAATCAGTTTTTCAATGTAGATACTTACATGAGTCTTCACCCAGAAGCAGTTGTTCCAAGAGCAACTTCTTGCAACATTATTGGAGCAGCTGATTTGACAATGTCTAAGAAAGAAGCTGCCAATTCTAACAGGGAAATCATCTTCAGACAACCTTCTGAGAAAGCTGAGAAAGACTATTCCAAGAAACCTAAATAACTTCTTTGATTAGTTTATTTTCTGAACTATTTATGTTAATTTGTCACAAAGCACTTGTTGTATATATCTACTAGATTTTTTATTTTCTGCCAGATATTTGTTGTCTTGCTTTGTGATTATTTCTTATATTTTGTTTATTAGTGACCTCACCCAAATAGCGGGAGATTGTTTGATCCCTAGTTTGGATTGGGTCTAAGGTTCACTATTAGGATGTTTTGACCCACCTTGTATAGCCAGGGTCAAGTTTGTCAGTCCTAGATTTCAAGCTAGTCTTTAGAATCAAGCATCATGAACCAGCCTGCAGTGGACTTCAGGAAACTCAAACTTAGAAGAATTTAGAGTTCAGATTATCAGTTCGAAGTTCTTCGAACTCAGCTCGACGATCGTCGATCTCGGATTGACGAACTCAGAGTTCTTTCTCTGAGTTAAGCTCGACGATATTCGAGCTCAGGTCGACGATTTCTTCCATCAAGACAGATTCTCTGATTGACGAATTTGGAGCTCAGAATTAGCAAGATATTTCCAGATTGATGTTCGCTGAGCTCAGGTCGACAAAGACAATTTCTCAGCTCGACGAACTTTGAGTTCAGGTCGACGAAATCTGTTCTGAGGTCGACGAAATCTGTCAGTTCAGTATTTCCTTCTCTGCACTTTATTTCCAAATTCACCAAGCCTGATTTAATATATTATTGCTTATATTGCTTCGAGTAATTAAATGCATATATTCTTATGAATATAGCCGTTCATTGGCAGCATTAATTACTGGATTTCACAGAGTAAAAATTTGGCTTAATTACTGGGATAGTTGAGGAATCAAATTAATGCCCTTCTAACCGTTTGCCCAAGTTCCAAGAATTCAACAGTCAATCGAGGAGTAAAATTCAAATTCAGAAGATATACAGAGAAGAATCATCTGCTATCAATAACACAATATAGAAAACGAGAACTTAGAAAATCTACTAAGACATATGGGCAGACACAGAAAGTTCTTGGGAGTCTGAAAATTCATTCTATCTTCATCATCAGCAAATCTTCTCCAAGTTTTCAAGAGACATCTAATACAATTAGTCTAAAAATCTTGCTGGAGATCAACATCAATCTGAAGACCTACACCCTGAAGCAAAGCTTCCTTCTTTCCTGAACTACTCTACATCTAAGGGGGAGCTTTGACAACAAAGATCCACTTTTGTCTTCTCTGTTGTTTAGCGAAAAAGAGAAAATTACATCAACTTTTCTTTCACTATATAAAGGATTTATTAACTCCCTTCAAAAGTTTATTGTTGGTTTTTGGGCATCTGATCAAAAGCCTAAAGGGTTGCGAGATCTCCTTGTAAATAGATCTTGTGGTGGCAGTCACCTGATCAAAACCTTCTAGTGGATTCCTACCAGGGTGGTAGAAGAGTGAATGTACTAAGTTTGGGGAACCACTATAAAATTTCTTATGTTGTTTGGTTGCCCTTTTTCTTTTTGTACTGTACTGTGATAGTTTAGCTTTAAACTCTTTACATAATATTTGCTATCACCTATTTTACAGCTATATCGTATAAATTTTTAAAAAGTTTTCAAAGCTCTATTCACGCACTCTAGAGCTATTTAGATCTATCCCCTTGACTTTCAATTGGTATCAAAGGATTATCAATTGCCTCAATCACTTTCATTGGTATTAGAGGTTTACCATTTCTTTCACTAGTCAAGCCCGCCGACCCTCCCAGCGGTGATCAGCAACCTCCAGGCCCACTACGAAGGTCAGTCGACAATGACTTCCCCCTACCCAACCTTCCTCCAGTTTGGTCCTGCTGTGTTTCCATCTTCCCCGACCCGCCAGCCGGCTGAAACTCTGGCATCCAGCTCCACCCTCTTTCTCTCTCAAACCTACCGTACCACCTCCCCCTCCTCTATTTCACTCACCCACAGCTTGTGCCAAACCGCTTCCTTATTTCCCCTATGTTATAGTTTTCCTACCCCTCTACAGCCCGACAGCCACCTCAGAAGCCCGAATCCCCTTCCTCATCCAGCCACGGTTCCAGAACATGAAAATACCCCCGCTCTATGACATCACAACAGGTATACCTCTCCGGCTCACTGTTGATAGCAAATACTCATGCAATTGAATCTAAGTGGTCAAATTGTTAGCATCTGCATTCCTTTTACTTTCTGCTATCGTCTAAATTATTTCTACGCACAAACTTTGTCGCTTGTTTGAGCTAGCAGATTGCATTTGTACAACCCCGTGTCCGGCGAGCGGGTCCCGCCAGGGGAGTCGAGCAGACCTAGCCCCGCGACCCGCACCCAAGCGGCAAACAAATATACGGCAGGATGGCTGGCCCGCTCCCTCCCATTTCAGGCGAGCGAGCCGGGCGAGGCGAGCGAGCGGGTCGCGCAGAGAACCGCTGGCCAAAGCGGATGGGTTTGGCGACCCGCGATTAGCGAGCCGATCGGGGGGTCGCGGTGGCCGCCGACCAGCCCTTACACGCGACCGGGCCGCCGGTCTGCCCCGGCAGAAGACAGGCAGGTCGCGGCGGCCCGGCTCTCGCTCGCCCAGGAAGGATAGGCAGACCGCTGGAGCCAGGTTGTGCCCGCCTCCCGCGGAGGGGGATCGGAGGCGAGCCGACTCCCCAGGGGTGCGAATGGCCCCTCAGAACGGCGGGGCCACGCTATTGGCAGACCAGGTTGGACTGCGCGTAGCCACTCAGGACAGCGGAGTTTGGCTGTTGGCAGACCCAACCAGAGGCTCTTTGGTATTTTCAGGTCAGTTCTTTTGGTTATTGGCAGTTCGGATTCCAAAAAACTATAAATAAGACCCAAGGGGTACCTCAGAGGGCACGCTTTTAGTGCCTCCTTACTCTCGTTTTCAAGTGCTCTCTGAGGGTACCTTAGCTCGGCTTCTGGCTAAGGAGGGGAAGCGCTCAGAGATCTTCCGGGTTTGTGGTGGGACCTCCCTGCCGAGCCCTTGGGTCTGTTTCTTCTTGTCTTCTTCATTGTTTTTCTTGCAGGAGCAAAGTAGGCGCAAGACCACCCCTTCCCAAGGCTCGAACTCCACAAGAGGCCGGATTCCGGTTTCAACATTTTGGTGCGGTGAGCGTGGAGAGTGTTCAGTGCGGAAAAGCTTCGGCGAGCTCAATGACGGGAGGACAAGGATCTGACAGGCAGGACTCGCCGCCCTCCCCGCCTCTCGCAACAGTAGGGATGTTGGAGGACTTCAGGAACGAGGTGTTGGGCCTCGTCAGGCTCGCACTCGGCATGCGGGCCGAGTACTCGACTCCGGCAGCCCAGATCGCGGCCGCCCCCTCTTTGGGCGAGGACGCCCCTGGTCGGCGAGCTGGGAAGGAAGTGGCCGAGGAAGGCCGAGGGTGCGAGCTCCCGGGACGTGAGCTTTTCCCCGGCTCGGCAAGCCGAGGCAGGTTCGGCGAGTTGGGCTCGCGAGACTCGCCGGCTCGCCCGGTGGGGGGGGGGCAGCCCTTTCAGAGAGCTGGTCTCCTCAGCTCCAGTCCCAGATGGGTTCAGGGAGCCCGAGATGTCTTACTACACTGGGAAGGGAGACCTGGTCCAGCATGTCCAATGGTTCGAGGATGTGGTCTCCATCCGACAGATGTCAGACGGATTCAAATGTCGGCTCTTCGCCATCACTCTCCGGGAGAAGGCGAGGGAGTGGTTCCACCAGCTGCCGGCTAGTTCCATCTACTGCTTCGAGGACTTGCGCCGAGGGTTCATGTTGAGGTTCACTACTTCGAAGAAGAGGAAGAAGGTGTCTGAGTCTTTGTTCCACATTAAACAAGGAGTGAACGAGACGTTGGGGAGCTACGTGGATCGATTTCAGGAGGAAGTTACCCAGGTCCAAGAGATGCCGGTCCATAGCCTGATGATGGCCTTTACCCTGGGCCTGCAGCAGGGGTTCTTCCGAATGGAGCTGAAGAGAGTTCCCCCTCTCTCCTACGAGGAGTTGATGGAGAGGGCGGCTAGAGAGGTCGACGGGGAGGCGTCGAATCCGGAGTTCGCAAGAAAGCTAGCTAGGTGGGCCACCGAGGAAGAGAAAGAGTCGAGAAGGGAAAAGGCACAGGAGGAGAGAAGTGGAGAACCTAGGCAGAGGGAGCAAAGGCAGCTCCAGTGGCAACAACAGCCGAGGTGGGGGCACCAGGAGCCCGACCGCCGGCTGGGCTGGAGACCTGAGTGGCAGGGGCAAGGGCCACCAAGAGGATACTACGGAAGGGGTCACCATCAGGGGAGGCAAGATCAGTTCCACCCCCGGGCTGGAGGCAGGGCCAGAGGCCCCGTCTCCCCGATCAGGAGGAGGCCATGGCCATAGCTTTGGGAGCAAGGATGGGGATCATGAGGAGGAGGAGAAGGGAGGTCAGGGTGGAGCTGCCATATTGCAACTTCCATCAGGAAGAGGGGCACGCAACAGCCACGTGCCCGGAATTCTTGGAGATGAGAGGGAATAGGGAGCGGAGCAGCAGCAGGTGGCGCAGCAAGAAGTGAGGATCGAGGAGGTCCTGCCTCGGGCGGAGGAGGATCGTTGCGAAGACCGGGTGGATATCGGGACCCGAGGAGGGATCAGAGTGATCCACGGGGGAGTGGGGATCGAGGCTTCCCGCAAGGCAAGCCTCCACACCATGTACCGGAGGAGCGTCGCCTCTACATCCCAAACCCCGCCGCCGGAGGAGAGGATCACCTTCTCCAGGAGTGATATGACAGACCACGAGGATCCGTTCTGTGATGCGCTGGTCATTGATGACTTATTTTAGTCATCGATTTTGGGGTAGTTTAGTATGCAAAATTCCTAGTTTAATTATATGTTTTAAGTATTTTTATGCATATCTTGTTTTATTTCTTCTTAAAGTCTTGTTGTGTTAGGATATTATAATTCCTAGTTTTATTATAGTTTTATTTGCTCATTATGTTGCAATTTTATTTTGTTATGTTTTGATATAAAAATCTATAGTTTTATTATATGTTTTATGTTTTATGTTTTATGTTTACTAGTGTTTTGTTATGAATATAATTAATTAATAGTATGTTATGTTTGTTATGTTTAGTTTAGTTTTAATAACTAATATTATGTTACTTATTTGTGTTATGTTTTGTTATATAACTAATGTTATTATGCGTTATTTTCTTGTAGGTACATGCTACATGATGCAGCCCACTTCAAGTTAAACCCGAGCCTCCACTTGAAGACAACCCACATGCAGCCCTTGAAGTTTTGGAGCAGCCCGGCCCCTTCCCTTGAAGCCACATGATGCAAGCCAAGCTCTCATGGTGAACCCGAGCCCACACAACAAGCCCACTCCATGCAGCCCACTACATGAAGCTACCCGAGTGCATGAATCTCCCACCATGCATGGCCGGCCACATTCATGCATATTCTCCCCCTCTCTATTTTATATTCTCTATTTTATTTCCATAGATTGCATGCAATGAATCCACCTTTCTCTCTCCCCATTATTTTTCTCTTTTCTTTATTCCTCATGCATCTCCCCACTCACTCCTTCTCTCTTATTTATTTCTCATTCACCCCTCTTTCCCTTTCTCTCATTCTCATTTAAACCCATCCATTCCCCATCTTTTATTTATTTTGTTCTTTTTATTTTCCTAAATGAAAATGCATGCATGTAGCCTCTTCCCTCTCTCCCCCATTAATGACATTCATGCACATTCTCCACCCTACATGGCCAGCCACCCCCTTGCCCCCTCTTCTTCATTTCAATCTAGAATCTTCTCCCTCTCCTATAAAAGGAACCAATGTCTCATGCTTTATAGAGGAGGTGAGATAGCTAGTTCATGAGAGTTTTTTTCCTTGTTGTAGTTTTTATTGTAATTTCCTTTTTGTAGTAGAATAGCATTGTCCTATTTTAATTTTTGTGTATTTCCTTTTCTTAAGCAATGCAAATGACTTCTCTTTCTTCTATTTTGTTTTCTTCCACTATTATGCTTAGCTAATTATATTTTGCGCTCGATCGCGATGAGCTTTGCGACAAAATAACGCATCTTTAATTTTATGTTTGCATTTGTATTTTTCCTATTTTGATCCTTCTTTGATTTTTATCGCGTCGACTCTGTATTCCGGTATACGGTAGTAGACAATTGATCTCATTTCATAGAAGTCGAGAGACTCATTGATTTGAAAGATCACTCAAAGAAGGAAGGAGTTGAACGCAACCCTAGAGATAGGATGACGTAAATCCTCCGGATTGGAGTCAAATCCAATAGTGCGGGTCACTTTGGTAATGCGACTTTAGGCCTTTTTGACTTGTAAAGAGATTTCGGTCAAAACGTCTATAAGTTAGGGGATTTAATGCTCTAGCGAGATTACTTCCTAATATCGGATCCGTCACGGTCTTAATAGTATTGCAAATGCTAAACTAATTTATTTCGTTATTTTATTTCAAAGTGAATCGTCGATCGAGCACTCTTTCGCAATATTTTTATTTCTCTTTTAATTAAGCTTAGTTCATTTTAATTTTCAAACCCATCAATTATTCGGTAGGATAATAGAATCGTTGTGAGTAATAGTACTTGCCTGCCCCAAGTTTTTATACGACCTTGATATATTTTTATCACTATACTATAAAACGATAGGTACACTTGCCTATTCGGATTGTAGTCTGTGAGACGATTTTTGCCCATCAAGGTTTTGGCGCCGTTGCCGGGGACTATTTTGGCAATATTACGAAAGCATCGAGTTTATTACTTCTACTAAAATTTAAAAAAAAAAACAAAAACATTTTTTTTAACAAAAAAAAAATCAAAATATTAAATTTTCTCTTTTTTTGCTAACGACTTTTTTTATGGAATCATTTTCTTTTAGCGCTTTTTGTAATTTTTGCGGGTCGCCCAACCACTTTTATTTTGAATGTCTTTCGGGAACCCCTCCCTCTTTTGATTTCAATTTTTTTGGAGCAGGTCAAAGTGGCCAATTTGACTCTTACTCCAAATTTTATCCTACTTGGGAGATGGGGAACCCGTCTTATTTTTCTTATGATTTTGCCCTGCAAAGCACCGTGCCTCTAAATTTTACTTCAATCGATAATGCGTATTTTGAATTGCAAACTTCTCTTGATAATATTAATTTGCATTTGAAAACCATTCTCGATTATTTTTCTCGTGAGGCCGCTTCATTTTCTTCGTCTTCTTCTCCGTCTTCTCCAATTTCATCATGTAATGAGTCACCGGATATCCCGGCTTGTCTTTTTCCTCTCGAGTGGGATAACTATTCGGATATTCCGGATTGTTTCCTTCCACCTTTGGATGACGCCCCTATGGATACTCCGGCGTGCTTCTTACCTTTTGAGGATGACAAGATGTCTCATCATTCTATTTCTTTTTCTGAAGACGTGTGTGATTCCTTTTCGCTTCAAACTTTAACTGTTCCAACTTTTTTTAGCGAGTCTTTTTCTTCTTCTTCTTCTTTTATTTTAGATAATTTTTCTTCTTCTTTAGTCCTCTCTACCCCTTCTTCTCCCGAAATTTCACAAGTCTCTCCTTCTTCTTGTGAAATTTCCGTTGATGAAATTTCTTTTTCTACCACTTTTATTCCTCTTTCTATTTCTTCTTCTTTTTCTTCTTCTTCTTTTGACGACCCCTTCTTTCCCATTATACATACGGCGAAGTTCTTCTATAACTCCGCCCGTTCATTTTCGGGCGTCATTCCATTGAAGATTCCACCCCATGTCGGTGCAATTCTTCAATTTTTCTCTTTTTTGATGTACTCTCCTAGGCGCAAACTTAGAGAGTTACCTCTTCACTTTAGTTTTTATTTTCCATTTAGCTAACCAATAACGTCGGGCTCAGACGACGTTAAACAAAGAGCGCTCTTGGGAGGCACCCCTTGCTTATCCTTTTTGTTATTTTGCTTTTTTTTTTTTGTGTTTTGCAGGAATAAAACCTCCGGCGGTTTGTTTGGCTCCATTATTATTTTTCTCTTCCTTAGGCCTGAGCCGGTGTCCAGCTTAAGCATGGGGGAACGAAATCAGCATTTGGCCTTACGAATCCGGGGAAGTCGTTTTCTTTTTAAGTATTTACTTTTTTGCACCCCCCTCCCTTTTCTTCTTCCTTTTTCTTTCTTGTTTTTATTTTTCATTGAGGACAATGCAAAATCCAAGCATGGGGGAGGGCTTCGCTCTTTTTCCTTTTCTTTTCTTTTTAATTTCTCCTTTTAAGAAAATATCTTTTCTTTTTTATGTTTTTCAAAAAAAAAAAAGTTTGTTTTTAAGTAATTTAGCTTTATCAAAATAAAAAAAAAGAAACTAGAAAATAAAAAAAAACCCAAAAAAATCAAACAATCAAAATCCAAAAAATATAATAAACCTCTCCCTTAGTCTTTTTGTTGTTTTCAGAAATTTTGTTTGAGTTTGTTTATAAGTAGTTTTACTATTTTTGATTTGCTAATCTTTTGTTTCATCATGTTTAGTTAAATCTAATATTTAGTGATTTCGTTTTGAGAATTATCTTATGGTTTTAATTTTCTTAGAGTAATTTATTTAGCACTTTTTCTCTTTTATTTTAAATAGCTTCAATTTTGTAGTAATTTTGCTTAACAATTTTGGATTCCAATTATTATTACCTCATGCTTTTAGATTCTTAGAAAATCTCAATCTACTAGTAGTTGCTCTCTAGTATTTTAGTTTATTTTCTAAATTTTTTTAACTCCTTCCTTTTTCTTTTTATTGTTAGATCATATGTCATGGGAATAAGGAGATGTTAGTTTCTTATTCTCTGGTAAACATATGCAACCCAGATGAAGAGAGGAATTAAAAGTTCATATATGTCGTGGGAAGTGATAGGATGTTAGTCTATCATTTTCTGGTATTACATATATATTTAAAAGTTCATATATGTCGTGGGAAGTGATAGGATGTTAGTCTATCATTTTCTGGTATTACATATATATTTTAAAAAAAAAATTGGTGGGGTGTGAAAAAAAATAATGATGATCACCTCCAATCAAAGACCTCTTCATGTTGATTTTCCTCCCCAAACCCCTTAGCCAATATTATTGTCTTAGATTTTAAATTAAAATATTGGGAGAGCATAAGTAGTAGGTTGCATTCTTCCTTAAGTTTCTTTTAAGTTATGGTTTTTATAATTTTAATCAAATCTTGTTTGCAATTTACTCAATTTTGAGTGCTAGTTAATTTATTAGAGAATTTTTGGCTAAATATTTCTCTCTTTTCATTTTAATTCCATAATTTAGGACTTAATTTGTAAATCCCTAAATTTTATTTTTAGCTTGACTTTGGTGTAAATAAATTTTTAGTTTAATTGAAAACTTTTTAAATGCCATATAAATATTTCTCATACTTTTGCTCTGGAATTGCAAAAGCCTAAGCATGGGGGAATTTGATGACTTATTTTAGTCATCGATTTTGGGGTAGTTTAGTATGCAAAATTCCTAGTTTAATTATATGTTTTAAGTATTTTTATGCATATCTTGTTTTTATTTCTTCTTAAAGTCTTGTTGTGTTAGGATATTATAATTCCTAGTTTTATTATAGTTTTATTTGCTCATTATGTTGCAATTTTATTTTGTTATGTTTTGATATAAAAATCTATAGTTTTATTATATGTTTTATGTTTTATGTTTACTAGTGTTTTGTTATGAATATAATTAATTAATAGTATGTTATGTTTGTTATGTTTAGTTTAGTTTTAATAACTAATATTATGTTACTTATTTGTGTTATGTTTTGTTATATAACTAATGTTATTATGCGTTATTTTCTTGTAGGTACATGCTACATGATGCAACCCACTTCAAGTTAAACCCGAGCCTCCACTTGAAGACAACCCACATGCAGCCCTTGAAGTTTTGGAGCAGCCCGGCCCCTTCCCTTGAAGCCACATGATGCAAGCCAAGCTCTCATGGTGAACCCGAGCCCACACAACAAGCCCACTCCATGCAGCCCACTACATGAAGCTACCCGAGTGCATGAATCTCCCACCATGCATGGCCGGCCACATTCATGCATATTCTCCCCCTCTCTATTTTATATTTTCTATTTTATTTCCATAGATTGCATGCAATGAATCCACCTTTCTCTATCCCCTTTATTTTTTCTCTTTTCTTTATTCCTCATGCATCTCCCCACTCACTCCTTCTCTCTTATTTATTTCTCATTCACCCCTCTTTCCCTTTCTCTCATTCTCATTTAAACCCATCCATTCCCCCATCTTTTATTTATTTTGTTCTTTTTATTTTCCTAAATGAAAATGCATGCATGTAGCCTCTTCCCTCTCTCCCCCATTAATGACATTCATGCACCTTCTCCACCCTACATGGTCGGCCACCCCCTTGCCCCCTCTTCTTCATTTCAATCTAGAATCTTCTCCCTCTCCTATAAAAGGAACCAATGTCTCATGCTTTAGAGAGGAGGATTTTAGAGAGCAAGTGAGATAGCTAGTTCATGAGAGTTTTTTCCTTGTTGTAGTTTTTATTGTAATTTCCTTTTTGTAGTAGAATAGCATTGTCCTATTTTAATTTTTGTGTATTTCCTTTTCTTAAGCAATGCAAATGACTTCTCTTTCTTCTATTTTGTTTTCTTCCACTATTATGCTTAGCTAATTATATTTTGCGCTCGATCGCGATGAGCTTTGCGACAAAATAACGCATCTTTAATTTTATGTTTGCATTTGTATTTTTCCTATTTTGATCCTTCTTTGATTTTTATCGCGTCGACTCCGTATTCCGGTATACGGTAGTAGACAATTGATCTCATTTCATAGAAGTCGAGAGACTCATTGATTTGAAAGATCACTCAAAGAAGGAAGGAGTTGAACGCAACCCTAGAGATAGGATGACGTAAATCCTCCGGATTGGAGTCAAATCCAATAGTGCGGGTCACTTCGGTAATGCGACTTTAGGCCTTTTTGACTTGTAAAGAGATTTCGGTCAAAACGTCTATAAGTTAGGGGATTTAATGCTCTAGCGAGATTACTTCCTAATATCGGATCCGTCACGGTCTTAATAGTATTGCAAATGCTAAACTAATTTATTTCGTTATTTTATTTCAAAGTGAATCGTCGATCGAGCACTCTTTCGCAATATTTTTATTTCTCTTTTAATTAAGCTTAGTTCATTTTAATTTTCAAACCCATCAATCATTCGGTAGGATAATAGAATCGTTGTGAGTAATAGTACTTGCCTGCCCCGAGTTTTTATACGACCTTGATATATTTTTCTCACTATACTATAAAACGATAGGTACACTTGCCTATTCGGATTGTAGTCTGTGAGACGATTTTTGCCCATCAGTCATCAAGGCCGCCATCAAAAATTTCACCGTCTCTCGGATCCTCGTGGACAATGGGAGCTCCGTCAACGTCGTCTTCAAAAAGGCGTTTGACGCGATGAAGGTGGAGGTTATGAGGGTGCTGGCCTCGGACGGGCCCTTGTTCGGGTTCTCGGGAGAAAGGAAGGAAGTAGAGGGAGGAGTTGGCCTCCATGTCACCCTGGGGGGCAGTCCCGAAACTGCAAGTTCGTCATTGTGGACGCCCCCAACACCTACAGCGCCATCTTCGGGAGGCCTCTCATCAACGCCTTCCGCTGCATCCCCTCATCTTTCCATCAGTGTTTGAAGTTCAACGCTGAGGGGGTCCAGGTCAGGGTCAGGGGGGACCCAAAGGTGGCGCGGGAGTGTTATGTCACTGCGGTGAACACCATCTCTTGGCAGGAGGGAGCCGAGGAGATGGGATGGAGGATGGAGGAGGTCGAGCAGGAGGCAGGAGGGGAGGAGCCAGAAGTGAAGGACCACGCAGGAGAGGCGGCAGGAGGAGATCTGGAGGAGGTGGCCGAAGTGAGGGGTGCAGGAGAAGAGATGGAGGTAGAGGTCCCCATTCCAGAGGAAGAGGATGCCGAAGGATGGGGGGAGCGGTCCAGGCTGGAGGCGGCAGAGGAAGTGGTGGAACTAGAGGTGCTCACCCGGGGAGGTAGGATGGAGAAGGTTCGCGTCAGCAGAGGGCTGACCCCGGAGGACCAAGGCAGGATGCTGGAGTGCATCCAGAGGAACATGGACATCTTTGCCTGGAACTCCGCAGAGATGCCGGGGGTTGATGCGGATGTGGCTTGCCACCGCCTCAACCTGGACCCGGGAACACGCCCCGTTCAGCAGAAAAAGAGGTCCACGGCGGACAAGCTAGCGGAGCCCATCAGGGAGGAGGTGGCAAAGCTTCTCAAGGCTGGCTTCGTGTCCGAGATTCAGTACCCCGGCTGGGTCTCCAACGTTGTGATGGTTAAAAGAGGAGACGACCGTTGGCGATTGTGTATCGATTTTTCCTTACTTAATAAAGCTTGTCCTAAGGACTGTTATCCTTTGCCTCGGATCGACGCGCTGGTTGACTCAGCCGTCGGCTTTTCTGTAATGAGTTTTTTAGATGCCTTTTCAGGTTACCATCAGATCAGGATGCACCCCCCGGACATCAAGGATGTCTCGTTCATCACAGGGGACGGCTGCTACTGCTACAAGATGATGCCATTCGGGCTGAAAAATGCTGGGGCCACCTACCAAAAAATGATGGATAGGGTCTTCAAGGAGCAGAGGGGAAGGAACTTGGAGGTGTATGTGGACGACCTCATGATCAAAAGTCGGGATGTGGACTCCCACCTCCGGGACCTAGAGGAGACCTTCGCCACCCTGCGCAGATACAAGATGCGGTTGAATCCCATGAAATGTGTCTTCGGGGCCAGCAGAGGAAAGTTCTTGGGGCACCTCCTCACCCCCGCAGGGGTCGAGCCGAATCCAGATAAGGTCAAGGCTATCTTAGGGCTGGGGTCCCCGCGGAATGCGAAGGAGGTCCAACGACTGACGGGGAAGCTAGCAAGGCTGAGTCGCTTCCTTTCTCGGGCAGGGGAGAAGTGCTCCCCCTTCTTAAAAATGCTGAGGGGTGGTCAGAGGTTTGAGTGGACCAAGGAATGCGAGGAGGCGTTCCAGGCCCTCAAGGCGCAGTTGACACAGGCTCCGCTGCTCCAAGGGCCGAAGGAGGGGGAGGATTTGTTCTTATATCTCGGGGTCGGGGCAGAGGCTCTGAGCTCCGTCTTGGTTCGAGAAGAGGGAAAGAGACAGCTCCCTATCTATTACGTCAGCCGGGTCCTGAGGAAGGCCGAGCTCCGGTATCCCATCTTGGAGAAGCTTGCATTCGCCCTAATCATCTCGGCTCGGCGGCTGCGACCTTACTTCCAGGCACACTCAATCCGAGTGGTGACCGACCACCCCCTCCGCAACATCTTCGAGGGGGTGGAGCATTCAGGCCGGCTGGCTAAATGGTCGGTGGAGCTGAGCGAGTTCGATGTCTCCTTCGTTCCACGGCTCTCGATCAAAGCTCAGGCGATGGCCTACTTCCTAGCCGACTACGTGGTGGAAGTAGCAGAGGAAGAACTCACCCGCCCGACTCCTTGGAAAGTGAGAGTGGATGGAGCCTCAGGGAGGCATTCTCTTGGGGTGGGGGTGGTCCTAGAAAGCCCTCAAGGGACTCGGATTGAGCAGATAGTGGTAGTTCACTTTCTCATTACCAACAACCAGGCCGAGTACGAGGCTGTGATAGCGGGGCTGCGCCTGGCCAGGGAGCTGGGGGTGCTAGATGTGGAGGTCCTCACTGACTCCATGGTGGTGACTTCCCAGATCAACGGGGAGTTCGAAGCAAGGGAACCCACCCTGAAGTCATACTTGGCCAAAGTGAAGGGGGTCATAGGCACCTTCCAGACCTTCTCCATCCGACACGTGCCAAGGGGAGAGAATGAACAGGCCGACCAGCTAGCAAAGCATGGCCCCCGGGTGGGGGGCACCATCACCGACCTATTTCGCCCCTCCATCGAAGAAGGGGAGCTCATTGAGATCGACCAGCAAGCATCGTGGATGGATCTAGTAGTAGTTTTCCTCTCCACGGGAGAATATCCGGAGGGGGTAGACAGGAAGAAGCTGAGGCACAAGTCAGCTTACTACCTCCTTAAGGACGGGCAGCTATACAGGAAGACCCTCTCTGGGATGCTGGCTCGCTGCGTAGCCGAGGGCGAGGTGCAGAGGATCTTGGAGGAAGTCCACTCCGGGGAGTACGGGAGTCATTCCGGGAGTCGGACCCTGGAGGGAAGGATAGTCAGGCAAGGGTATTTCTGGCCCACCCTGGGCCGAGACGCCGCGGAGTTCGCAAGGAGATGTCATAAGTGCCAGCTGTTTGCCCCCCTCCAGCTACAGCCGGCCCAACAACTCAGGAGTATCACGGCCCCCTGGCCCTTTGCAATCTGGGGAATGGATTTGGTTGGACCGTTTCCCCAGGCCAGCGGTCAGAGAAGGTTCCTCCTAGTGATGATCGACTACTTCTCGAAGTGGATGGAGGTGAAGGCGTTGGCCAAGGTGACCTCCCAAGTGATCAGGAACTTTGTTTGGGGGGAGATCATCTGTCGCCATGGGCTGCCCCAGGCCATCGTCACAGACAACGGACCCCAGTTCGCCAGTGCCGAGTTCACCAGCTTCTGCGAGCAGCTTGGAATCGACATCAGGTTCGCCTCGGTCCACCACCCCAGGAGTAACAGGCAGGTGGAGGCCGCGAATAAGATCATCGTCAATCTCCTCAAGAAGAAGGTGGAGAATTTGAGGGGGAGCTGGGTAGAGCAGTTCCCCGCAGTTCTTTGGGCCCTAAGAACCACCCCTAACACGGCTACGGGGAGACCCCCTTCAAGCTCTCCCATGGGTGCGAGGCGGTGCTCCCCGTAGAATTTGAAGTCCAAACGCCGCGAGTAGGGGCGGCCAGAGAGGGCCGAGAGGAATGGCGAGCCGAGAACGAGGGGGAGCTGAGACTCTCCCTTGACATGGTGGAAGAATTGAGGGACCTTTCAGCCATCCGATAGGAGGAGGTAAAAAGAAGGATGGCCAAATACTTTGACAAACATGTCAGGGTCAAGCAGTTCGCGGAAGGAGACCTGGTGCTGAAGAAGGTAGACGCGGCAGGGAGGTCAGCGTCCGTAGGGAAGCTCAACCCCAGCTGGGAGGGGCCGTTTATTGTAAAGGAAGCTTTGAAGTCAGGGGGCTATCGGCTCCAAGATGTAGAGGGCGAGACCCTGAGTCTCACATGGAGTGGAGACGACCTGAAAAGGTTTTTTACCTAAGCACCTGTAAGCAACACGTTGGTTATAATGAATTCCTTTCCCCCCCAGCATTGCCATAGCCAACTAGCACAGAGAATTATAATGTGTTTGGACCCCGAGTAGATACCACTGCCAGGCTCTCACCTAGCTGGCAGGGCCGGAAGTCACTCGGTATCATCCCTAGCCTCGAGAAGATCCCGCTGCCAGGCTCTCACCTAGCTGGCAGGGCCGGAAGTCACTCGATGGAATGTGTTTGGACCCCGAGAAGATCCCGCTGCTAGGCTCCCACCTAGCTGGCAGGGCCGGAAGTCACTCGGTGTCATCCCTAGCCTCGAGAAGATCCCGCTGTCAGGCTCTCACCTAGCTGGCAGGGCCGGAAGTCACTCGATGGAATGTGTTTGGACCCCGAGAAGATCCCGCTGCCAGGCTCCCACCTAGCTGGCAGGGCCGGAAGTCACTCGGTGTCATCCCTAGCCTCGAGAAGATCCCGCTGCCAGGCTCTCACCTAGCTGGCAGGGCCGGAAGTCACTCGATGGAATGTGTTTGGACACCGAGAAGATCCCGCTGCCAGGCTCCCACCTAGCTGGCATGGCCGGAAGTCACTCGGTGTCATCCCTAGCCTCGAGAAGATCCCGCTGCCAGGCTCTCACCTAGCTGGCAGTGCCGGAAGTCACTCGATGGAATGTGTTGGGACCCCGAGAAGATCCTGCTTCCAGGCTCCCACCTAGCTGGCAGGGCCGGAAGTCACTCGGTGTCATCCCTAGCCTCGAGAAGATCCCGCTGCCAGGCTCTCACCTAGCTGGCAGGGCCGGAAGTCACTCGATGGAATGTGTTTGGATCCCGAGAAGATCCCGCTGCCAGGCTCCCACCTAGCTGGCAGGGCCGGAAGTCACTCGGTGTTATCCCTAGCCTCGAGAAGATCCCGCTGCCAGGCTCTCACCTAGTTGGCAGGGCCGGAAGTCACTCGATGGAATGTGTTTGGACCCCGAGAAGATCCCGCTGCCAGGCTCCCACCTATCTGGCAGGGCCGGAAGTCACTCGGTGTCATCCCTAGTCTCGAGAAGATCCCGCTGTCAGGCTCTCACCTAGCTGGCAGGGCCGGAAGTCACTCGATGGAATGTGTTTGGACCCCGAGAAGATCCCGCTACCAGGCTCCCACCTAGCTGGCAGGGCCGGAAGTCACTCGATGGCAATGATTTGCGACCCAGAACGAATCACGCTGCCGGTCTCCCACCTAGCCGGCCAGACAGGGAACTACTCGAATAGGCGTTAATAGCAGATCGAAATCACAAAAGTTAACCAAAAGGGGGGGGGGGGGGGGGTGGTGGGTCTAACGTAGCCCCCCAGCCCCAGGGAAGGCGGCCGAACGGAGGCGAAAACCTGGGTGAGGGTCCGCAAGAAGTTTGATGACCCAGACAAAGGACGAGCCGGCTCGCCTCGCTTGATGGGCGAAGCAGCCGCATCATCAGAGCTGGGCCGCAAAGGCAGGCCACCCTGCACGGTAATAGCAAATATACAGAGGTAGGCGAGAAAGCATTTATAAAAGCAATAGTAGATAAAAATCACGAAGTCTAGGCGCAGCTCGCGCGTGCGTCTCAAAACAGCTAAACGTGCATGATATATACATCTAATAAACAAATGGCAAAAAGCGGGGGTGACGCGAGATTCGGGGCGAGAAGTCCTAAATGCGCTGGAAGGATTGGTCCCCAGGGTTCGGTACGGGGAGGAATAGCGCCGGAACCACGTCGCCCGCCGAGAGCTCCGCCGCCTCGCTCTTGAGAAGATCCGCGCGTCGCAGCATCTGCATCGTGTACTTCGCGGCGCTGGCGGCGTTCTTTTGCATCAGCACCTCCAACTCGTGGTCAGAGTGGTGCGCGAGCGGGCAGCCCCTGTTATCAGGCGGAGGGACAGCGGCGGCGGCCTCCAGCTCGCGTACCCGTGCCTCCAGCACTGACTTGTCCTGAGCAAGGGTGGCGATCTCAGCACCCATCCGACTGGCCGTCGCGGCATCCTGAAAAGAGGAAAAGAAAGTTATAAGGTGGATTCGCGAGAAAGGGCGGTTGTCGAGGGAGAGCACATACCACCCCGCCCAGGTACTGCGCGAGGGACTCCTCTGCCGCGTCAGCCCGCCTCCTCCTCTGAAGGTTCGCGTCTTCCTGAGCAAGGTTTTGGGCCTCCTCCCTCTCGTCCGCCAGCTTCTTTAGGGAGGTGGCGTTCCGCTCCAGCTGGGTGCAGCGCCTCCCTACCATATGAGCTAGCTCCAGGCCGCGTAGCTGGGCCCGCGGGCTCTCGTGAACCTATACTCGCGTCGCCTCTTTGTCGTAGAGGGCGGCGTCTTCTCGCGAGTACAGGCCGAACGAGAAATTATACGCCTCCCCGCCGATGGTGTCCTGCTCCAGCCAGCTCGGCAGCAGAGTCGAGACCACCGCGCGGTTAAACTCCTTGTCCCATGACAGGAGCGAGACACCAAGCTCGTCCAGGTATTTCTCGCCGTAGACGAAGTTGCGATGCCCTCTCGGCACCGGCTTCGCGGCGGTTTGCGACCCGTCTGGCGGCCCCGAAGTACCCGCCGCTCCGGCGGGAATGTCGCTGGAAGAAGCGATCACGGGAGGGGAGCCCTCGGTCGGCAGATCTGCCGGTGCCTTGCCTTTCCCTTGGCTCACAGCGGGTTGCCGACCCGAAGTCTTCGCCACTTTCGGCGGGGGAGTGGGCTGTCCGCCGCCCGACCGCTTCTTGGCCGGGACCGATGGGGGGTCGCGCTGAGCGGCGTCCGCGGCCTGCGCTCGGGCGAAAACCCCGGGGGCAATCCGAGCGCTCTCTTAGGGGGGGATGAAGAGGGATGTCCCGCTCGCCTGCCAAGAAGAGGGGATGAGACAGAGAAGAAAAGGGTAAGGCAGAGCAGTGACAAGTGACAAACCTCCCCCTGGTGGGACGGCGACAAGGTCATCAAGATGGCGGCGCAGATACGCGACCTCGAAGTTCTTCCCGGCGAAGAACCCGCACAAGTCGGCCTCGTGGCCCCCTAGGCTGGGCGGACGGTAACTCGCCTCGCTGAGCTGCACCGGCGAGAAGGGGACGTTGCCGAAGTCCCCTTTGACGAACAGGAACTTTTTGAGCCAGTTATGACTCTTATTTACTGTCTCCTGCACTTTGAGGTGGGCGCTAGAGAAGTAGGCGATACCATCCCGGTTCGCCCAGAAGGAGAATAGCTTCCGGAAAACAGCGAGACTAAACTCGACTCGCTCCTCTCGCAGAAAGCAGGCGAACCCCACCATAACGGCTATGGAGTTCGGGGTCATCTGACCTAGGACGACCCCGAAGTACTTCAGCACTTGGCGTACCTCGGGCCACAGGGGAAGTCACAGGCCCACCTCAAAGTGAGCCAGGGGTATGGCGAGCTCGTCCCTGGATAAATCGTTGATCTTCTCTGTTTCCCCGGGCCGTCTCGCCGAAAAACCAGGCGAGACGTGGTCGCCGAGAGCATCCAGGTACTCGCGTTCCGAAATGACGGCGTGAGGGAAATCGTGCTCTGAGAAGGTCCAGACGCACTTGCTTCGACCGTCCGTATCGCCTCCGCCACCGCCCATTTCCACCGAATCGCCACCAATCGTGCGAGACAGATCCAGAAGGCGAGCACGAGCCGAGCTTCGCGGAGAGCAGGAAGCGGGAGAGTGTTTTAAGCCGGTGAAAGAATAAGAACCAGCAAGGCCTATTTATAGGGAGAGAGAAAGGGCGGGAAAGTTCCCGCCGAATGAAGGGGTGCGTGTAGCCAAAAATCAACCCGACGGTTCGACTTCCCGGCGCGCAACCGCACCGCAAAGGCCGATCAGGCGCGGTTCTCGCCCGGCCGCATCCGCGCAAGACTTGAGTGGACGAGTCTCGGCCCGCACCCGCCCGGGATTCCACGCGAGTCGGGAAACTCCCGGCTGGCGAGCCCCATCGGCTCGCCCTCGCCCCGATCGGCAGGACGGGTAGAGCGAATCCTTTCCCTGACCCGCCCCACAGAGAACGAAAGCAATAACATGGTAATTTCAATACACATCAGCAGCAAAAATTAGGCCCGCACGCGGGCAAAAAGAGTTGCGAATCGCTACAGGTACAGGATAACTTTGAAATAATAGCAACTCCGCGATATCCCGCGAGCAGGGGGAAAAAGGCTGGATCAGTACTCGATCCACTTCCACCTGCCCCGCCGCTTCATTCCCGATCGCGGCGGCACGCGAGGATAATGGTAATCGCGAACCGCCACCAGCTCCCGCTCAGCCAGGCCGACTTGCTCTGAGACATTCCTAAAACGCTCCTCGGCTCGCGTAATGTGCATGCCCGGTGAAGTGACATCGTCGTCTTCTGCTGCGCGCGGGGGTCTCTCCAAGGCCGCGAGCCGGGCCGCGGTGTCGGCTTTGTCTTGATCGACCCTCTTCACGATCTCCTGAAGCAGCAGCATGTGTTTCTGGAACAGCTGCGTCACCTGCCTCTTCATCCCAACCGCATCGAGCGGGTCACCCAGGTAATCAGAAACACTGTCCACGTCGGGCGGAGGCGAATACGCTTCGCTCATCTCAGTTTCGGAGGAGACCATGTTGTAGCCTACAAAAGGGCGATTCAGAAGGAGAGAGCGAGGACAAAGCCAACGGTGAGCACTAGCTTACCAGGGGTTGGCACGTCGTCCGCGCCGATGGATGGGCGAGAGGAGCCCGGCCGACCCTGAAAGGCTTCTCCCTCGAGGGCCTCAAGAGATTTTCCCAGTCCGTGGGGAGTCGACGAGCGAGGGGTTTTCGGAGGTGGGCGGTCCAGACCTGGGGAACTAGCGACCCTCTCAGGCGACAAGGGAGGGGGGCGATCCTCTCCCCTGTTCCCCACCTCTTCACAAGGAATTGCCTGCAAGACAGAAGATCAGAGGTGCAGCGATAAACCGAAGAAGGTCACGTACCCCAGGAACGACCTCAACACCCGCCGCCGAGCTGGAGCCCGGACGGTCGCCCGCCGGAGACCGCCTAACAATCTTTCCCTTCGCCGGCCTTAAGAGAGGGCCGGGAGACCCACGTGCTAGCCAAGGGGCGGCCTCAAGGGCCTCCTCCCGAGTCTTCTGGCCCGCTGCCGCCAGGCGAGCTCGCACTTCATCGCTGACCGACATCGAGAAACTGTAGTCTGTTCAAGAAAAATGAGGGGATCTGGGGAGCCCCGCTGGGCTCAGCGGTAAATTTATAGCCGGACAGTTGGGCCCCACCAGAAGATTCTCTGCCAGCTCAGCACAGTACTCGCCGAACACGCGGGTTGGATGATTCTTTCTGAGCTTGCATCAAGCTCAAAAAGAGCGGGGATTGTGTACAACCCCGTGTCCGGCGAGCGGGTCCCGCCAGGGGAGTCGAGCAGACCTAGCCCCACGACCCGCACCCAAGCGGCAAACAGATATACGGCGGGAAGGCTGGCCCGCTCCCGCCCATTTCAGGCGAGCGAGCCGGGCGAGGCGAGCGAGCGGGTCACGCAGAGAACCGCTGGCCAAAGCGGATGGGTTTGGCGACCCGCGATTAGCGAGCCGATCGGGGGGTCGCGGTGGCCGCCGGCCAGCCCTTACACGCGGCCGGGCCGCCGGTCCGCCCCGGCAGAAGACAGGCAGGTCGCGGCGGCCCGGCTCGCGCTCGCCCAGGAAGGATAGGCAGACCGCTGGAGCCAGGTTGTGCCCGCCTCCCGCAGAGGGGGATCGGAGGCGAGCCGACTCCCCAGGGGTGCGAATGGCCCCTCAGAACGGCGGGGCCACGCTATTGGCAGACCAGGTTGGACTGCGCGTAGCCACTCAGGACAGCGGAGTTTGGCTGTTGGCAGACCCAACCAGGGGCTCTTTGGTATTTTCAGGTCAGTTCTTTTGGTTATTGGCAGTTCGGATTCCAAAAAATTATAAATAAGACCCAAGGGGTACCTCAGAGGACACGCTTTTAGTGCCTCCTTACTCTCGTTTTCAAGTGCTCTCTGAGGGTACCTTAGCTCGGCTTCTGGCTAAGGAGGGGAAGCGCTCAGAGATCTTCCGGGTTTGTGGTGGGACCTCCCTGCCGAGCCCTTGGGTCTGTTTCTTCTTGTCTTCTTCGTTGTTTTTCTTGCAGGAGCAAAGTAGGCGCGAGACCACCCCTTCCCCAAGGGTCGAACTCCACAAGAGGCCGGATTCCGGTTTCAACAGCATTATTACTAAATTCGAGCGCGGAGCCTGCGCTAGAGTTACCGAGCCAAATCGTCTCGAGTGGAAAGTTAACTAACTTCATCCCCGCCGTCTCGGGAAGGCCATTGCTGGACATTAGCCCCATATCAGGCTGCACCAATTTGGTATCAGAGGCAGGTACGATTCACTCCTATTTTGAATCGAACAATCCAGCGTTTTCCTAAATTGTTTTCTTTTCAAAGAAAAACACATTTTGTTTTCAAAAAAAAAAGATCACATTTAAAAGAAAGTGAGCTTATTGTTTTCCTTTAAAAATATTTTTCTTTTATATTATTTAAACACAGGAAAAAACTATCAACTTTTTCTAAAAAAAATGGAAGATAGAGCGGACAAACTCGAGTCGAGCATCGATGACTTAAATCAACGCAAGGGAAACCTCATGCAAATGATGGAAACACTCACCCTCCAAGTGGGAGATGTCACCCAAGTCGTGAATGGGTTGCGAACTTCCGTCAATAATTTAGAATTGATGTTGCTCGACACCTAGGACTAAATCAGGCACAACCACCAATTCCTTGGGAGGATGAACCTTTGATGCCACAACTTGATCCCCAAAACCCACCACGATGGGATACATGCGTGAAGTTGGATGAAGGAGATTTTGAGGGCCGAGTAGAATCTGAGGTATGCTCAGATTGGTGTGAGCATATGGAGCAATTCATGGCTTGGAAACAGATGTCGTTGAATCGCCAAGTCGAGTATGCCACCCTTCGGCTTAAGGGCATGGCCCCGCACTAGTCTGGTGGGTCCAATTAGAGTGTACCTGTTTCACCTTAGGTTTGTCCCCGATCACTACCTGAGCCGAATTTAAAAACCAGTTATGAAAGCGATATGTTTCCCTGAATTATCTTCAAAACTTGCTCCAATACCTATGACATGATAAACTCTCGGTTGAGGACTATACCAATGAATTACTAATTCTCTAGTCCAGGTTAGACATTCGAGAGTAGGACGATATGATTGTGTCTCTCTATCTAAATGGCTTTCATTATGCCATCCAGGAGCAAGTAGAGCTTCATGACTTTCGAGACCTAGGGAGATCTCTAGTAGGGCCCGATGTGTAGAAGCATCATTACAAAAAAGCGTCCGGCCCTCGGATTTCTGAGAGACTTCCTAACACGAATTCACCCAAACGTCTCAGCCAGAGTCACCCTCCTGGGTCCACTAGTGGCTCTACTGCACCCCTTGCCTATACTAAAGGCAAAGAGGTTGTGGATTCCCGACCCAACTCGGAAACCTTTCGGTGTTTTAAGGCATGGAGCCAGGACACATGTCCTCCGAGTGACCTTGTAGGCAGTTTGTAGCTGTAGTTGAATCCGAGGAAGATCAGGAGCCTGAGTACGGGGTCTTTCTTATGGACTCCCAACTGGACGCGAGCATCGTAGTCGAAATTGAAGTAGAAGGAGAGCATGCAGAGCACCTAGTTTGTGTCATGCAGCATAGTCTCCTCACCCCTAAGATTTCCACAGAGGACGAGTGGTTGAGAAATAACATTTTCCGTAAAACCGCACGCAGACATGGGAAATTTCGCTCCATCATTATTGATAGCGGGAGCATGGAAAATTTTGTGTCGCGACGTATGGTAGAGAAGCTTAAACTTAGAACCGAACCTCTAGGAAAATCCTACAGTTTGTCTTGGGACACTAGCTTCGTGACTATTCCAGTCACGCATCGGTGTTTAGTAGAGTTTTCCATAGGGGTATCCTAGCAGGATTCTGTTTGGTGTCACGTTGCAACCATGGAAGTTTGTCACATCTTGTTAGGGTATCCATTGCAGTTTGATAAGTGTGTAGTTCATGACAGGGCAAATAATTCTTACACTTTTGAACATGAGGGGCACAAGATCGTTCTTCTTCCCCATAAGAATGGGCCCTTGCTTAAGCCCTTAGAACATTCACCACCTAGTGGCACCTCGACGTCTCATATCATAATAATTTCCTTTCCTTCAGCCCACATGCTATTATCTGGTTCCCAATTCCGGGAGGAGATGAAGGCAAGTGAAGTTGTCTATATTTTAGCTGACCTAGATTCCAGTCAAGAGCCTACTGAGATTCCTAGCATAGTGCGTCGTCTTATTTTTGAGTTTTCTTCTACTATGCCCGATGAAGTACCATATCATCTTCCTCCCATGCAAGATATACAACATTGTATCTATCTTATACCTAGTGCTAGCCTACCTCACTTACCACATTACCGTATGAGTCCTAAAGAACACGAGGAGTTCCATCGTCAAGTCACCGACCTAATTAAAAAGGGTCATGTTAGGGAGAGCATGAGTCCTTGCGCAGTTCTTGCACTCCTCGTCCCTAAGAAGGATGGAACTTAGCGTATGTGTGTGGATAGTAGAGCCATCAACAAAATCACCATTAAGTATCATTTTCCAATCCCTCGATTGGACCACATGCTCAGTGGGTCGCAGATGTTTTCCAAGATTGATCTCAAAAGTAGCTACCATTAAATCCAGATCTGACCCGGGGATGAATTGAAGACTGATTTCAAGACTAGGGAGGGGCTCTACGAGTGGCTTGTGATGCCTTTCAGCCTCTCCAATGCCCCTAGTACCTTTATGCGACTCATGCATTAAGTTCTCCTCCTGTAATTTGATGGGAATATGTGTGGTTGTTTATTTCGATGACATCTTGATTTATAGCGGCAACCCCGACCAACATCTTGTGCATTAGCGTCGGGTCCTTCAGATCCTTTTGGAGAATAAACTATATGTGAATCTTAAGAAGTGCGTATTTTTGACCGATAGTTTGACCTTCTTAGGGTATATTGTATCGACCGATGGGATTAAGATTGATCCAGAAAAATTTCAAGCAGTTAGAGCATGGCCGAGTCCAAAGACTATCACTGAAGCCCGCAGTTTTCATGGATTAGCCTCGTTTTATTGTCGGTTTATTAGAAATTTTAGCACTCTCATTTCACCTGTGACTGACTGTCTTAAAAAAGGTCATTTTATTTGGACGGCCGAAGCAGAGCATGCCTTTTTTCTTATCAAGGAAAAGTTGACTAGTGCTCCCGTGCTAGCACTTCCTGGCTTCGAGAAAATATTTGAGGTAGATTGTGACGCTTCGACTATTCGAATATGAGCTTTCTTGAGTCAAGAGGGACGACCCGCCACGTTTTTTAGTGAGAAGCTAAATGAGGTCAAAACTCGTTATTCCACCTATAATCTAGAATTCTACGCCATCGTCCAAGCCCTTCGTTACTGGCGTCACTATTTAATTCAACGTGAGTTCATCCTTAATACCGATCATGAGGCTCTTCGACACTTGAACTCCCAGAAAGAGGTGCATAGACATGCCAAATGATAGCCTTTCTTCAGGAGTACACCTTCCGTTTGAAGCATAAGCCATGCGTTTGGAATAGAGTAGCAGACACACTTAGCCGTAGGTCGCATGTCTTAGTCACCCTTCAACCGCATATCCTCGACATAGATAAGCAAAAGGGCCTCTATCCTTACGATCCATATTTTGGTAGGATTTGGGACGCGTGTCAATTTAGTTGTACTTATCCCACCATGGAATATATTTTGAGCGAGCATTGTTTATTCAGAGGGACTCTCCTTTGCATTTGTGAGGGGACACTCAGGAATATCATACTAAGGGAACTTCACTCCTCAGGGTTAGGAGGTCATGTTGGGCAAAATAAACTTTTGGACCTCGCTAACTCCCAATTTTATTGTTCTAGAATGAGGGAGGATGTTGCCAATTTTGCTAGGTCTTGCACAACCTGTCAATTGTTTAAAGGACACGATTAAAATATAGGCATTTACACCCATCTCTCCGTTCCCGAGCGGACTTGAGATGAGATCTCTATGGATTTTGTAGTAGGATTACACCGAACCAAACGAAGAGTGGATTCGATCTTTGTCATGGTTGATCGTTTTTCGAAGATGGCTCATTTTATTCCTTGTAAGAAAACGACCGATGCCACGCATGTTGCCAATCCTTTTTTAGGGAGATCGTACGCTTACACGGGTTCCCCGCTCTATCACTTCCGACCGTGACACTCGATTTTTAAGTTATTTTTGGAAAACTTTATGGGGAAAATTGGGACCTAGCTCAAGTTTAGTAGCGCCTATCAGCCGCAGACGGATGGGCAGACTGAGGTAGTGAATCGAAGCTTGGGCGATTTTCTTAGATATGTAGCAGGAGAGCATCCGAAGTAGTGGGATTTAGTTGTACTGCAAACGGAATTTGCTTATAACAGCTCAAAGTATTGTTCCACTACTAAATCTCCTTTTGAGGTAGTATATGGCTACCTTGTCCCGTTATTACTCGATCGTCATTCCCTTCCATCTTTTGAACGTAGCTCTTCTGATGAGCTAACTTATATTGACCATTTAAAATCTTTGCATAAGTTGATTGGTAACAGTTTGCGAGCATCTTCTGAGAAATACAAGGATGTTGTGGACAAACATCGCCGCAAGATGTATTTCTCAGCAGGGGATTGAGTTCTTGCTTTTTTCAGGAAACAGAGATTTCCCGTGGGCACCTATCACAAGCTACAACAACGGCATTTTGACCCATTTCAGGTAAACAAGTGTCTTGACACTAATACTTATCTTTTATACTTACCCGCTGAGCTTGGAACTTCTCCTATTTTTAATATTGCTGACCTTGTGCCTTTTGTTGGAGAGCCTCCCTCTACCTTACTACACCCTCTCCTGTCCCATTTTTCACTCCACAACCAACTTTGGCCCGATCTACACCCAACATTGAGGAGATTGAGCAGGTGTTGGATGTTCATGAGTTTCAGACGCGTGCCGGAACATATCAGCGTTTCCTCGTTTCATGGAAGGACGGAAATATATCAGACAGTTCATGGATAAGCGCCGCCGAGCATCGTCATCGCCGAGTGCTTTCAACCCCGAGGGAATTGATGCATCCGTGGTCGCAACCGGATGAGCTATGCTCGTGTGTGTGTGTGTGTGTGTTTTCTTTAAAAAAGTACTCTTATTGTCATATGTGTGATGTCGTCAATTTCCGTTTTATCGTCGTATGTGTGTTATCGTCATCATATGTCGTTGTATCGCATTCTTATTTTGTTGATAGGCTTGTTGGTGTGACCGGCCATCACGACCATTAATAAATTGGTCCGATAGTCTGAAGTGTTGGGTAGCGGGCACGACTATATTTAGTTTAGTTGCATGAAGCGACAATCAAAGCCGGATTAATTTTTCCAAATGTATTCAGATTCAAAATTGGAAAGGAGCAAACGGGGATGGTTCCCCAAACGTAGCCCATCATCTAATGGACAAGACAATCCCATAATATATGTAGTAGCGTATAATTTTTGATTAATAAAATTATAAAAAGATGAAATTAGTGAATCCGCCAAATCAACAAAAAATGAAACTGTACATTGAAATGAAGAGATCATCATAGAAAACCTAATGATCACATTTTCTTGCTATCATTTTACATGAAACAAATGATACTATTTATTTGAAGTGAAATGAAGAGAATCTTTTTTTTTTCATTAAAATTCATTTGAGTGAAAGATGTAGAGAGAGAGAGAGTGAGAGCCAGGGAGGGAAAGAGAGAGAGAGAGAAAGAAAGAGAATACCTCTCATGAAAGATGGCGAAGGGAGCTACCAAGAGGGTAGAGACAATCTGACGGTAGGCGATCAAGACTAAAGGACTCGTGCCGGAGTCAAGAGCAAGCTTCGACAGGACATTGAGCCCAGCATAGCCTGCCTGCACGGCTACCATGGAAAATGCCTGCAAACACCCTTTTCCTTTTTCCATCTCTAGAGAGAGAGAGAGAGAGAGAGAGGGGGGTGTAGATGGTGGAAATAATAAGCTGCAGAGGGAGGGGCATATATATATACGTATGAGAATAGAAGTTTGAGCCTTTGAGGAAGAAAGACGACACGACACATAGCACCGGAAGTGCGTTATAATTGTCTTTTCTTGCGTGAGAGAAAGAGAGAAGGCAATTAGGTAGTGTCTAAAATTGTGCTTCGTTTCTTGGGCATGCAACATGCAGCTGTTCGTGATTTAATTCATTACATCGGAATGACGGTGAAGCAGTAAACGTCTAGAGTAGAGTAGGCTGTTATGAAAGAAGTTTTTTTTGGGTACGGGTGTGGAGCATAATGTTGTCGTGTTTCTTTTTGAAATCTCTTGTTTGATATTGAAGGAAGTAGTTTGCTCCTTTATTTTGTGTTGTGCCCACTATTTTGGTTTCCAACAGTGGTATCAGAGGGAGATTCTGAACCTTGGTAGTAACTCAGAAGAGTTGAAGAGATCGCAGCAATGAAGATGATAAATGCTATGCCAGGTCAAATTTCCAAGTTGACGAAGACGAACTATAAGAACTGGAGCATCCAGATGAGAGTGCTGCTAGCATCAAAGGAGTTTTGGGAGATAGTTGAGGATGATTATGAAGAGCTAACTGCTGAAGCAGAGACAGCGTTAACTAACGCCCAGAGAACAACACTACGAGAGGCAAGGAAGAGAGACAAGAAGGCTTTGTTCTTACTATATCAAGGGGTTGATGAAGCAACTTTTAAGAAGATCTCATATGCTAAAAGTTCTAAAGAAGCATGTGAGACCTTGCAACGCTCCTTGCAAGGAGTTGACAAGGCAAAGAAGGTGAAGTTACAATCTCTCCGAGCAGAGTATGAAGTTTTGAAGATGCAAAACTCTGAGAAAGTTGGTGACTATGTAACTCTTCTGCGGACGCTTGCAAACGAAATGAAACGCAACGGAGAGACGATTGATTGATGATGTGAGTTTCATGGAGGAACTTCTGTGATCGATATCGAAAAAGTTTAATTATATAGTACTGGCGATAGAAGAGTCGAAGGATTTCACTCAGTTGTCTGTTGATGAACTCGTAGGCTCTCTGCAAGCTCATGTGTACCACTTGATACAAAATGAAGAGTCAAGTGGCTTTGAGAAATCACTTCAGACTTAGTTGAACTTTGGAGAGAGTTCAGGAGGAGGTGGTCAGCGAGGCCGAGGCTATCGAGGCAGAGGTAGGGAAAGAAGATGAGGAAGAGATCAGGGAAGAAATCAGAATTTCCAGAAAGAGGAACAACCTCAAGCATGAGAGTAAGAAAGAAGAAGAAGAGGTCGTGGTGGAATGACCCAAGTCCAATGTTATAACTGTAACATGTTTGGACACATGAGTTATGACTGCAGACTTCTAAGAAGAAAAGAGGAGACCTACCCCTAAGCTTAAGCAAGCAACACTGGTGGTGATCCAATGATGTTCTTGACTTATAGAGGAGTTGAAGGTGGTAGAAATGAATTATGATACTTGGACACAGGAGCAAGCAACCTATGTGTGGTGAGAAGGATTTGTTCATTAATCTTGAACCAAGTGCTGGTGAGGTTAGCTTTGGTGATGCTTTGAATATCTCGATAGAAGGCAAAAGGGTTGATAGTGGTCACCCTCAATGGCAAGAAGGTGCATCTCAATGATGTGTTCTATGTCTCGGGCATGAAAAGTAACATCTTAAGTCTTGGACAGTTAGTGGAGAAAGGCTACTACATTCAGTTGAAGGATGGTTTGTTGGCTATGCAGAACCATCAAAGAAAAGATGTGGTGAAAGTAAAGATGACGGTGAATCGTCTCTTTACATTAAATATGGATGCTGAGGAGATGACATGCCCAGCAAGAACTGAAGAGGAAGAAGAAGCTTGATTTTGGCACCATAGGATGGGTCACTTAGGCTTCAATGGTCTGAAGCTTCTATCACATGCAAAGATGGTGGAAGGTTTGCCTAAAATCTTACCACCACAGAAGATCTGTGAAGCTTGTACGAAGGGCAAGCATGAGTGGTAGCACGTGGAGGAATTATCAAAAGCTGCAGAAAGTTTTGCGGACTGCAATTGCGGACAGAAGTCTGGCAACCTCCTGAAGAAGAAATTTACGGGTAGCTTCAAGCAAACTCCTTGCGAACAGTGGAAACCAAACCTGCGAACATACAAAGGTGGCAGCAACATCTTGCGGTGAGAAGTTCTTTAGCGGACTGCAACAAACAAAGCCAACGAACAACACCTTGCAAACAACTGCAAACAAGTTATTTTGCCGATAAATCTTGCTGAGAGTTTTGAACCTCGTAGACAGCAGCTCCGATGACATCGAAAGAGTGGCGAACTCTTTTGTTGGCGAGATTTAGTGTGTGAGAGCTTGTGTAGTGAAGTTGTATTGAGTTGTAACTTATAGTGGAGTTTTTTTGTGCTGTAACTACTTTGTAATCTCTAGTTGAAAATATAAGAAGTTGTTTGCTCCTTTAGTTGTGTAAGTCCTCTATTATTGCTTCCAACACATAAGATGTGAAGTGTTTTTTTTGTTTTTTTGGCTGGCCATCAGATCTAAGATCTTTTCCTTGGCACGATTCTCATGGTACACTCGGCATATGTACTTATTTCTGGTTCAGAATTGCTTGCAGCATCCTACTAGTCTCTATCTCTTCCATGTGTAAGAGTATGATTGGCTCAGTTGTTGTTGATGATTTAAAGGCTGCAGATCGAATAAAGTTGATTGATTAGTGATGTTTGATAAGCTAGCAATGATGAAAACGTTGCAGATTGTTTGAATTATCTGTGCATAAGTGCTGATCGAATGGAGTTTTTTCAATTGAAGCCGTTTTTAAAAACATTAAATTAATGTATATTGTTTGAAGGTAAAATTAAACGTAAATGTTTTATATAGCGCATTGAATAAAAATAAATGTTAATATTTGCAACACATTCCCTTCTTCATTGATTTATGTTCACTTGAGTGATAAAACTTTTTTGATATTAATCAAACTTTTGAATATAATGATAGCTAGAGTTTGTAAAAAGTTAGCCAAGACATTTTACATGCGGGTGGTGTACAACTCTTCAGGAGTACTATCTTGTATAAACATATGATCGACCCCCCATCATCAAATATGTCATTTTCAATATCATCCTCTTTTGTAGGGTCATCATCCTCTGGGTGTATGAATGAGTCATCAGCATCACAAACATTAAATTCTGGGTCCCATCGAGATGATTGTCTACAAAATGAAGTTATGCAATGTCATAGTCACTAGCACAATTAAACGTTGTTTTCTTGAAACCGTACAACTGCATTTTTTGAAGATTGTTTCACCTTTTCTTCCGTACACTAAACATACTCTATCACACTTCGAAGAGATGAACTTGTCGTATTAAAATGCTCATGTCTACCTTGGACGGGACAACTCCCGCATGCATAATCTGTCAAATTATATCTTCTTTCTAGATATAATTTTAAATAGCCCATCTTTAATGAATATTCAACATCCACTAAGCATTGTTTACCTGTAATTAATTTATATGTTAAACATATTAACAAGGTAGTGAATGATTATAGCATATTTGATCCTTTATTCAAGTATCTATCTTTAGGAGAATGCAAAAAATATAGTCTATCTCCTGTCAATGCGCATGCGAAGATGCAACTATCATGAGCGGATCTTTCCCATTCAATGAGTGCAAATGTGAAGCAGATGTTAAAATCACAAACAATCATCACAATTTGCATTGTGGTTTTATGACGTCCAATAAATCTAACTTGATCTTCAACGAGCATTCTCACATCAACATGTGTACCATCAATTGTACCAATATAGTCCTTAAAAATGACATGTAATGAGCACCATACCTTATTTTACACAGGTTTATCTGTAAAATGATGATCAATTGGTTTTATAACATCAACTGATTGCTGCAATAATGAATTTTTACCTTTCAAAAAATATCTTTTTATAGTTTCTGTTGAGTGCTTGAATCACTTGTTTGTTTATCTCACAGAGCCGCTATGTGCTAAGATGTACAATGTAATTCCCATGACTCCTCGTAAGGTTGTGAGTTGCGATACATATAACTCATGATTGTATCCTAGCTTTTGAAGTAAATCAATAAATATACGCATGATATTATGAATGCATCATGAATTCTATGTGGGTGCCCTTCAAGTAACTCTTTTAACCAATTCTCACCTGTTTGAGTAGACATCATGCATAATCTTGTTTCACGCATGTTATTATTTATTTCAACAATAGTTGAAAAAATTATATTGCAGTACTCAACATATTGCACATGTTTTGAAGAAAAGACAGGTAGGTTCTCCAGAATCTTCACTAGAAGAGTCATGTGCTTCCATTACATAAGCTGCCACCGAATTTGTAGATTATAAGTTATATATAAAGGGTTGAAATGATTGGAATGATTTATTCATATACAGGAATTGGCATATTGATAAGTCTGATTTATATATAGTTTTTCAGACTCATCTGAGATCGATTTCACGCACTTGCATTTCACTTTTAGTTCATAATTGCTTATATTTTACTTGGGCATCACTCTCATATGAAGTGAACTATCTGTCCATTGTGGTGTGCAATTGCACACTCTTTTGTCGGGGGTAAGCCATTGTTTTATTTTGTTCGTATTATGGTTTTGGATACACTAGGGCAGAGCCTAATCTTTTTGGTTAAATTTGTGTATTTCACGCAGTCGTGCATTTTTCTTTCACACACAGGTGTTTTACCCGTGCATTGCTGCGTCCTGAATGAGATGCTGATCTTCATGATCACACGACATTGTGAAGTTTCTTCGTGCACGGGATGTTTTGTCTGTACGTTATCATTGTGCTGAAAATCAGTGCTCTGTTGCCGCTCATGGATTTTGGTCACGACGGCGGGTTTGAACAGTGCGAGAGCAAATCGCACGAGCAACCTGTTTTGTCTAAATTTTTTAAAATTTTTATTGGTCGTGTGTTTCTTTCATGCACTGTTGAATTCAACTGTGCGAGAAGAAAATCTCATGAGTTGCTGGTTGGCTGAAAAATATAGTAGTCTGTCCCGGCTTATGCGTTTTTGTTTGCACACGGTTGTTGCAACTGTGCGTGAGTAAAAATCCCACGGGCAAACCCTTAGCTTATTTGGAAATTTCTCGTTAAATATCACACCGTCCCGAATGCACGGTTACATGTTCAACCATGCAAGTCCATTTTTGACAGATTTTGCAATTTAAGCGCAAGAATTTCCCTATTTTTGGATCTTCCCTCCATTCCGCCAAGTTTTGACCAGGTTTCTCCCTCCATCGCCGCCCACCTTAGGGATGCGCTCCGGGCTTTCTCCTTCAACCTTACTTCCATTATGGCTCTGCCCTAGGCTGCCTCCATCACCCCGAGCCTCCAAGGAGTGATTTAAAGCTTCTACCGCTACATTGAGGATGAAATATGACTAGGAATGTGGCCAGATCATCATCAACCGAAGAAGATGAGGAAGTGAGCGGAGGGGAGAGACCACTTGTACCCTGAACATCAGTTGTGGACCTAGCGAGGTTGTGGAGTGATACCCAATCGATTCCTCCCGAGAATCCGTGACAAGCCTCTGGTCTTGGTTGTATTTTGCGCACCTCTCTTCCTTGTTGATTATTGCTTTGCTTCTCACTATATTGGATGATGTACACTTAAACCTTTGTTGTTAATGTTAATCTTCATATCTTTGAGATTACTTGTGGTTTAGTGTAATTGTGGTTGCGCCTCTGCCTTCCATCTCACTTGTGTTGATTAGGTTGCCGCACTAGCAATTTCTAGTTATGTGCGTTGCAACGAGGTGTTTGTGACCCTCATTTCCACCGTTGTGTCCACCCCATCTGCTAGACTACTCATTCATCCTTTAAGCAAATCAGTGCTAACAACTTGCAAAATCCATCCACCTTGTGATACTATTGGGTGTAGTAGTTTGCATATAGTGATTGACCATAATGAATCCATCTTTCCAGCACCATGTTCGAAGGTCTTAATATTCGTTGCCGATGGGGTGGTGATTTTTACCATTCTAGTATAAATGCTCCGCCGGGGATCATGGGTATAATTCTTGCGGCTTAGTGTACAGAGCACCGTCATCCTACGACACTTCATACACTATTCCCAAGTCTTATGGCAACTCGTTTTCGCCCATTTATCAATTTTCTATTCATCTCCGGCCCCGCAATGACCAAGGAATAATGAAAAATAATGCTTGTTTTGTTGAATCAAAGATCATGCGTTGAAGTATTGTGCTGAGTAAGGGAAATCAAGCTGTTGGGGTCGCCTCGAAATTCCAAGGAGGTCCAGTGCTTGATAGGGAAGCTGGAAGGGCTGAGACGATTCCTGTCCTAGCCAGGAGAGAAGTGTTCGCCTTTCTTCAACGAGTTAAGAGTGGGTCAGAAATTTGAATGTTTGGAGGAGTGCGAGTGAGCCTTCCAAGCCTTGAAGAGGTAGCTGACTCAGGCTTCCGTGCTCCAGGGACCGAAGGAGGGGGAAGATCTATCCCTATACCTTGGAGTCGGGGCCGAGTCCTTGAGCTCTGTCCTAGTCCGGGAAGAGGGAAAAACAACTACTCATCTATTATGTGAGCAGGGTCTTAAGCAAGGCAGAGCTCCGATCCCAATTTTAGAGAAGTTGGCTTTTTCCCTGGTTATCTCGGCTCGGAGGCTCCGACCCTACTTTCAGGCACACTCCATCCAGGTGGTGACTGACCATCCCCTCCGCAACATCTTTGAGGGATTAGAGCATTCTGGAAGGTTGGCAAAGTGGCCGGTCAAGCTGAGTGAATTCAATATATCATTTGTTCCCCGACTTTTGATCAAGGCTCAAACAATGGCCTACTTCCTGGCTAACTATGTGGTCGAGGCAGGGGAGGCGGAGCTCACTCTCCCAGTTCCTTGGAAGGTGATGGTAGATGACACCTCAGAAAGGAATTCCTTGGGGAATGAGTGACCCTGGAGAGCCCCAAAGGAACAAAGATCGAGCAGATGATGGTCGTTCACTTCCCTATTACCAACAACCAGGTGGAGTATGAGGCGGTAATAGTGGGGATTCGTGTGTCAAGGGAGTTGGGGGTGAATAATGTGGAAGTGCTCACGGATTCCATCATGGTGGCCTCTCAGATAAACAGGGAGTTTGAGGCAAGGAAGCCTACTCTCTAATTGTACCTAGCCAAGGTAAAGGGAGTTATCAGCATGTTCCAAACATTCTCCATTCGACATATGCTGCGGGAGGAGAATAAACAGGTAGATCAATTAGGAAAGCATGGACCCCGGGTGGGGGAATGTTAGTACTTTTTGCAGTTAAATTTATTAGTGTATTTTCGAGTTTTAAAAGCAAAAATCATGTCTTGCAAGTGCTTATATTGACCCCCTTTGAAAATATTATTGTCACTAATGTGTTTTTCTATTTTTTGCAGGTTTGCACGGCTTTCAGCATAATTTTGCTGTGACACGCCCCAAGGTCACGCCCTACCAGGGCGTGTACCTAGGGCGTGTAGCCCAGAGGAATGAAGCAACAGGTCCGAAAATGCATTTCTTAGAAACTCAGTGAACACATCCTCTGTCATGCCCATATCACGCCTGACACGGGCGTGTTTAAGAGGCGTGTCCCCTGATCCCGAGAAATCGCCACTACAAGCTCTTTTTCCCACTCCACCATCGCACCAAAATAGTCATGCCCCCTAACACACCCTGGTCGGGCGTGACATATGGGCGTGTACTCCAATATCAATGCCCGTCACCTCCAGCAGTAAATTACAGCCAAAAAAAGTCGCACCGAATAGGTCATGCCCCCCTGACACGCCATGGTCGGGCGTGACATATGGGAGTGTACTCCAACTACGACGTCGTCACCTCCAGCATTCAATTTCAGCCCAAAAAGTCGCACCGAATGTGTCATGCCCCAGGTACACGCCCGACCGGGCGTGTCAGGGGGCGTGACCCAGCCCGAAAAATTCTATAAATTGAACCCTTCACCTAGGGTTCAACAGGCAGTTTTGGAGTGAGAGGGGAGGTTCTTCCCTTAGTTTTCTTGTAATTTTCCATGTTTCCACTCTCCTTCCTCATTTCGAGCTTTGTAATCTAACTTAGTTACTCTTATTTTGTATTAGTTGCTGTAACTGCTTAGTAGCTAAGGGCAATGTTCGCATAGATTTTCATTTCTCGCACCTGTAATCTTTCATTTTCAAGTTGTAGTTTTCTTTCAGTGCAAATAAAAAGTTTGCCATTTTCCTCGCTTTCTCAACGCATTTCTATTCATCTCTCTTTCCCCATTTAACAATGAGTAACTAATCCTCCTTATACTCGATCTTGATGATCTGAGGTTCGAGTTGATTAAGTTATGATGCTCTAGTTTTCTTTTTTTTTCTTTGTAAAGCTTATACCTTGATTTACTCTTGATTTACCTTTACCTGTAGATATATTATCGATATAAATTTTCCATCATTAGCTTTCATTCTTGGCTAGGCAAGAGGACGATGGTTTGAAGTGAGCACTCAAGAGTGAAGAGAGTTGCACGCACCCCTCGAGAGAGGTGGACGTTAAATCTCCTGGATTGGAGTGGAATCCAATAACGGGGTTCACAACATAAAGCCGGTTTTACAGTATAAAGCGGGTTTTAGGCCTCCGATTCGGACAAGAGTTCGGTCAGACCTTCCTAAACTCAGATGGGCATGACTTCGAGAGAAGCATGTTCTTGCTTTTAAAACCTCCGCGGTCAAGGTCTCTTGCCTTATTAATTTAAAAGTTTATTATTGCATGTTTTGATCAACTTAAGCCGACGTGATTCTCGATCGAGTACTATCGCTTAATTATCATTTAGCTTTTCTCTAATTTGCGAGTAAAACATTCTCACTTCTTTAATTTAGTAAGCAACCTCAAAACAACTTTTATTTGATAAGATAATAGTAACTCCTTGAAGTAGAAGTACTCAAATCGCCCGGGTAATACGACCTTGATATGAAACTTAATATCCTATACTATATGTGATAAGGTACACTTACCTTCATCGAATATAGAATCAGAGAACGTCTCACAATCACACATTCACCTTCTCCCTCCTTAACTTTGTATTCTCCACGTATAACCCCTTCTCCGAAAATTTATATCAAGTTTTTGGCACCATTGCCGGGGATGATTTTGTTTTGATATTTTGAAAAGAGGATAGCTATTAATTTTATCCTCTCTCTCTCGCTCTCTCTTTAGTTTTTTCTCTTTACCTCTCCCCACCCTTCTTTCTTTTAAGTGTATGACCCGAGAAAGCTCATCGATTATTCCTTTTGACCCTGAGATAGAGCACATCGCTTTGCGTCGCCTCCGTTTTCGTGATCCGGAATTACACTTGGGCATCGAAGAGTCGATTGGGGACACTGCCACAGAAACAATGGATCCTAATCCACCCAACCCAAATGAGGCCCAGCAAAGGACTATGTCCTATTATGCGAGGCCGAACCTGGAGGGTACACAATCAAGTATTGTTCGCCCCACAGTGGCGAACAATAACTTTGAGATCAAGTCCAGCATCATCCAAATGGTGCAGTAGTCGGTAACCTTCGATGGTCTCCCGGACGAGGATCCAAATTGTCACATTGCGAATTTTCTCGAAATCTGTGATACTTTTAAAATCAATGGAGTCTCAGATGACGCCATTCGACTACGTCTCTTCCCTTTCTCTTTGCGGTCAAAGGCCAAGCAGTGGCTGAGCTCTCTTCCTAGAGGGTCCATCACCACGTGGGCCGAGATGGCAGGAAAATTTCTTACCAAGTATTTCTCGCCTGCGAAGACCGCCAAATTACGCACAAATATTGCATCCTTCATGCAAATAGACTCATAGACTATGTACGATACATGGGAGCGCTTCAAGGAGCTACTGCGAAGGTGCCCACACCACGCGCTTCCAAATTGGCAACAAGTGCAAATATTTTATAACAGCTTAAATTCCTTAACAAGGCAAATGATCGATGCGGCCGCTGGGGGAACACTAAATAACAAAACCCAGAGACTGCTCAGGAACTTTTTGAGGAAATGGCTATGAATTCGTACGAATGGAATGCGACTCGCGTGCAGGCTAACAAACCAGTAGGAGTCTTTGAAATTGACGCTACTTCGAATCTTGCCCTCCAAGTTGAGCGGTTAACAAAGCAAGTGGCGGAGATGATTGCTTCCTCCGCCACTCCTCCTTGGTTTAATAATTATAATAATTCTGCTTTTATAGAAGAGCAGGTTGACTTCATGGGAAATGCTCCTCGGCCCTCCTATAACCCGAACAACGCACCGTACAATAACACTTACAATGCGGGTTATAGGAGCCATCCGAACTTCTCATGGAGCAACCAAGAAAATGCTCAATGCCCCCATAACCCCCTCGTAATCATAACCAAACATTTAATTTAGCTCCCCCCTTAAATTTAAATCCACCTGGTTTCCAACCGCAACAGGCAAAGCCCTCTTCACTTGAAGTGGTCTTTGCCAAATACGTTGCTATAAATGAAACAAATATCAGGAATATCGCCGGGTCCATCAAAAACTTGGAAACCCAAGTGGGACAGCTAGCCAAGATAATCTCTGAGCGGCAACAAGGAGCTTTGCCAGGCAATACCGAGCAAAATTCAAGAGAAAGTGCAAACTCCATTACCCTCCGCAATGGAAAAGAATTTGCTATACCAAGCGAACCCATGGTACCTCTCCCTTCTCCTCTCTCTCCTCCTGTTATGTTAGCTTCAAATTTGCCTACTACGCCTGCGCCACATGCGTCTAATTAAAAATTACCGTATCCGTCTAAACTTAAAAATGAACGCGCCGAAGAATGTTACAAAAAATATTTAGAAATTCTAAAACAAATTCATATAAACGTGCCGTTCTGCGAGGCTATCTCTCAAATGCCGAAATACGCGAAATATCTCAAGGAGCTCCTATCAAATAAGAAAAATCTCGAGGATATTTCGCATATTTCCTTAAATGCAGAATGCTCCGCGATTGTGTTCAACAAATTACCCCGCAAAGTGAATGACCCGGGAAGATTTTCCATCCCGTGCCTATTCGGTAATTCATTGGTCAAACATGCATTCGCGGACTTGGGAGCAAGCATAAATCTCATGCCCTTTTCGCTTTTTAAGAAATTAGGTCTAAGATATCCGAACCCCACTCGTATGAGCATTCAGCTAGCCGATCGTTCTGTGAAATATCCGATAGGGATTGTGGAGGATGTCTTGGTCAAGGTGGACAAATTCATCTTTCCAGTGGATTCTGTAATCCTAGACATCGAAGAGGATGCCGATGTACCCCTGATACTCTGCCGTCCCTTCCTTGCCACCTCCCGCGCTATTATTGATGTTAGTGATGGAAAGCTCCTCCTTCAGGTTGGAGATGATGAAATGACTTTCAACATTAATCCCTCCATGCGTAACACCATAGAGCAAGATGATTCCTGCTTTTATCTAGAGGAATTTTTCGAAAATTAATTTTTTGTGCCTTTTGAATTAGTTTCTTCATCATTTGATGAATCATTATCACTGAGATCTTCTGCTTAGAAAAAGTCTCTCGCACTACCCTCCCCGAATCGCTTCCCACGGATACCATAAAATTCAAAACCTCTTACGAGGAACACCCCATATTGGAGCTTAAGAAACTCCCCCCTCATCTGCAGTATCTTTTCCTCCAAAATGACTCTAAGCTACCGGTTATTATCTCCTCAGATCTGAGCAACTCAGAAATTTCTGAGTTGACTCTAGTTTTGCAAAATCACCGACATGCAATTGCGTGGCAGTTATCTGATATTAAGGGGATTAACCCATCATTCTGCACACACAAGATTTTCTTAGATAATAATTTTTGTAGTACTATCCAGCCCTAACGACGTTTAAATCCAAACATGAAGGGCGTCGTGAAGGCTGAGGTTATTAAACTTCTAGATGCGGGAATTATCTACCCCATCTCCGATAGTACTTGGGCAAGCCCAGTACAGGTCGTGCCAAAGAAAGGCGAAGTCATGGTAGTGGCCAATGAAAATAATGAATTAATTCCAACCCGTATTATTATGGGTTGGCGGATGTGCATTGATTACCGAAAAATCAATGATGCCACCCGAAAAGACCACTTCCCGCTCCCCATTATCGACCAAATTTTAGAACGACTTTCCGGTCACTCCTACTGCTTTCTCGACGGTCTCTCATGGTACTTTCAAATCCCTATTTCACCTGAAGACCAAGAGAAGACTACCTTTACCTGTCCCTTTGGAACCTTCGCTTACAGACGGATGCCATTTGATTTATGTAACGCGCCGACTACATTTCAGCGATCTATGCTTGCGATATTCGACGAATTGGTAGAAGAAGTGATGGAGGTTTTCATGGATGACTTCTCGGTGTTTGGTAGTTATTTTGCAAATTGTTTAAAAAATCTCGAGCGTGTGTTGATTCGTTGTGAGGAAACTAACTTAGCCCTCAACTGGGAGAAATGCCATTTTATGGTCCGAGAGGGATTGGTCCTCGGCCATAAGATTTCAGGCAAGGGGATCGAGGTCGACCGGGCCAAGATCAAAATTATTGTAAAGCTCCCCCTCCAACGAATATTAAAGCCATTCATAGTTTTCTTGGGCACGAGGGATGTTATCGGCATTTTATCCAAAATTTTTCCAAAATAACGAAGCCGATAACCCATCTTCTCGAGAAAGAGTCACCTTTCATTTTTAACTACGATTGTCTTCTTGCTTTCAATTTAATAAAATAAAAATTAGTAAACTCTCCAATTCTAGTTGCTCCGGATTGGTCGCTCCCTTTCGAAATCATGTGCGATGCTAGTGATGCTGCGGTGGGCGCGGTCTTAGGCCAGCGGGTGGATAAATTCTTCCGCCCGATTTATTATGCAAGCAAGACACTCACGTCTGCACAGGCCAACTACACCACCACCGAGAAAGAGCTCCTAGCAATTGTTTTTGCCTTCGATAAGTTTAGGTCTTATATCACCCTCTCCAAAGTAATCGTCTTTACGGATCACTCAGCCCTTCATTTTTTATTTAGCAAAGCGGACGCAAAGCCCCGCCTTTTGCGATGGATCCTCCTCTTGCAGGAGTTTGATTTAGAGATCCGGGACAAAAGAGGGGCCGAAAGTTTGGCGGCCGACCATTTATCGCGTTTAGAAAACCCTGCCAGCGAAATATTAGTGGAAGCTGACATTAATGATAAATTCCCCGAAGAGCGCCTCTTCGCTCTCGAAAATTCAAAAGATTATCCCGTGCCCTGGTTCGCCGATTTTGCCAATTATTTAGTGGCTCGGGTCTTGCCAAAGGAATTCTCAAATCAGAAAAAGAAGAAATTCTTTTCTGATTTAAAGAATTACTTTTGGGAAGACCTTTTCTTATTCAGAGTCTGTGTGAATCAGGTAGTGCGACGTTGCGTCTCGAGTGAAGAAGGAGTGCAAATATTGGGGCATTGCCACGAAGGACCAACATGTGGTCATTATCAAGCGAACCACATTGCAAGAAAGGCGCTGGAGGCGGGTTTCTATTGGCCCACGCTATTCAAGGATGCTCACACCCTAGTGAGTACTTGCGATAGTTACCAGCGGGCAGGCAATATCTCACGGCGGGATGAGATGCCTCAAAATATTTTCCTCGAATGTGAAATCTTTGATCTTTGGGGCATCGACTTCATTGGCCCCCTCCCTCCCTCTTTTCAAAATAAATACATTCTCGTCGCTGTCAACTATGTATCAAGGTGGACGGAAGCGCAAGCTCTCCCCACCAACGATGCACGAGTCGTAGTAAAATTTCTAAAAAAATTATTCTCTCGAATTGGCACGTCGCGCGCTATAATTAGTGATAGGGGAACACATTTATAAAATAGCCAGTTTGCCAAAATTTTGGCAAAATATGGAGTAACGCACAAACGTTCCACCGCCTATCACCCCAGATGAGCGGTCAAGTCGAGGTTGTTAATCGAGAATTGAAACGTATTTTAGAGAAAACCGTATCTTTAAACAGGAAGGATTGGACACTAAAACTAGATGATGCCCTATGGGCCTATCGAACGATAAGACAGCCATCGACTGCACGCCGTATCGATTGGTTTATGGTAAGGCTTGCCACCTTCCAGTTGAGTTAGAGCACTGTGCGTTTGGGGCCCTCAAAACATTAAATCTAGATCCTACCCTAACCACCGAACACTGTAAATTTCAGCTCAATGAACTCGACGAATGGCGGGCGAACGCTTACGAGAGTAATAGGCTTTATAAAGAGCGAACAAAGTTCTAGCAAGACAAAATTATTAAATTTCCTAAATCCTTTTTGCCGGGCGATCTCGTCCTTCTTTATATCTCTCGGCTTCGCCTCTTTCCAGGTACATTAAAATCGCGATGGTCCGGCCCCTTTATTGTTAAATAGGCTTGTCCGTATGGGACGGTTCTCATTTCGCACACGGATAAGGGTGAATTCAAGGTAAATGGTCAGCGATTAAAACTCTATTTTCCTAACGATTTACTTCCTACTGCAACAGAACAATTAATGTTATCGAACTCATGGACTATTTCTTTTCTCCTTCATTTGGACTGTAATAATAATTTAAGACTTCTTATTGTTGGATAATATTCTTTTGGTCGAGCGCAAACGGCCTTTATAAACAAAGGGCGCTCTTGGGAGGCAACCCAAATCATTTTTCTGTTTTCTTTATTTTACACTTTTTTGCCCCGGACGGCTCCACAAGTTAAAGCTTCTACAATCACCACCGCCAATGCTGCTAAGTCCATCACAAAGTCCGAAGAAGACATGAGCGCGAGCATGGGGGAGCGGCATCAATCAACATTCGAGGGCGCATAAATCCGGGGAAGTACCTATTTTTAAAATTATGTACTTTATTTCTGTTTTAATTTCTCTCTCTATCATACCCCCTTCTTTCTTCATTGAGGACAAAGTCTATTTTAAGCTTGGGGGAGGATTTCTTCCTTCTCTTATCTTTATTTTTGTTTCATGTTGTCTCCTTTAAAAATCAAAAGAAAACAAAAGGCATATTTCAAAGTAATTTATTTTGATATTTCACTAGTACCCCCTGCTTTTGTTTTGTTTTTTTCAAAATTCCATATAAACAACTTAGCCAATTATTATCTCTCTAATCATTTTTTTAATTATGTTTCACAAGTAAAACGTTGGTCTTGCTGTGTTTCTAATTCATAGTAGCATGTTAAAGTGAAATGTTTTTCTAAAACTCGCATTTTTATTATGGTTTTCATTTTTATTTTCTTTACTTTCTCGAAAATCTTTCATCCACTATTTTCCTTTTCATTTTTGGATAATTTTTGTTATATCAACTTTTGATTGGCGTAGTAGATGTGAACGATCCAAGGCGCATATTATTTCTATTTCCAAGATAATTTCATTAGTCATCTTTTATTATCTAGGACTTGCTTTTTGAAATTTTCAAAACTAATGTTTTAAAATAAATTTAGAAGCATGAAAATGATTTAGGACGTCTTTGTTTTCGTTTGATCCTTCTTGCCAACCTAAATTTTTTTTACCCCTAGTAAGCCACTTTTGAGCCTTTTTCCTTACTCAATTGATTAGCTCAACTTATCATTTCATTTTCACCAAAGCTTAAATATTCCAACCTATCTAATCACACTAGCCTTTTTGAATTGCATCAAAACTAAATTTTCATGATAGCATTATCTTTGTGATTTGTTTTTGGAGAACTTTTTGAAAAATATGCTCAAAAGATGTATTGGCCAATTTCAAATTAAAAAGAAAATTATTTTGGTCGTTATTTTGTAAAAAAGAAGAAGAAAAAGAAAAAAAAGAGAAAAAAGAAACAAAGATAAAAAGTAGTTTATTTATGATAATTATTTTTTTGGGTTTAGTGTGATTTTAAGCCTTCATGTTTATCTTTGATTTCCATTTCTAATTATATGCCTAAACCAAACGTTTCGGTCCTAATAAGTCCTTTTAATTCATGCTTTTGATTTTTATTTATTAGCTAAGTAAAGAAGAAAAGTAAAATAGTATAGTCTTGGATTTAAATTTAGATTTTTGTTATTTGATTGATATAGTTATAATGTGCCCCTTGAATCTAGTAACAACTCAATGCTCTTTTTTCATTTTGTTGAATTACATAAATTTATTTAAAAGATCTTCTTAAAATTTTGGATGATTTATTTTCGTTAGTAAAGCTTATAATTTGTTAAACCATGACCAAGTAACTGTTTTAGGTTTACGTTTCACATTCTCCCTACTTGGAATTTCGCATAGTACTTGTGTAAAAACTTTTTGAATTAGTCACTGTTTATGATTAGCTAGTTTTTATATCTTTGCTTGGGGACAAGCAAAGCTTAAGCTTGGGGGAATTTGATAGTACTTTTTGCAGTTAAATTTATTAGTGTATTTTCGGGTTTTTAAAGCACAAATCATGTCTTGCAAGTGCTTATATTGACCCCCTTTTGAAAATATTATTGTCACTAATGCGTTTTCTATTTTTTGCAGGTTTGCACGGCTTTTAGCATAATTTTGCTATGACACGCCCTAAGGTCACGCCCTACCAGGGCGTGTACCTAGGGTGTATAGCCTAGAGGAATGAAGCAACAGGTCCGAAAATGCATTTCTTGGAAACTCAGTGAACACGTCCTCTGTCACTCCCGTGTCATGCCCGACACGAGCGTGTTAAAAAGGCGTGTCCCCTGATCCTAAGAAATCACCACTGCAAGCTCTTTTTCCCGCTCCACCGTCGCACCGAAATAGTCATGCCCCCCTGACACACCCTGGTCGGTCGTGACATATGGGCGTGTACTCCAATTTCAACGCCCGTCACCTCCAGCAGTAAATTGCAGCCAAAAAAGTCGCACCAAATGTGTCACGCCCCCCTGACACGCCCTGGTCGGGCGTGACATATGGGTGTGTACTCCAACTATGACGTCGTCACCTCCAGCATTCAATTTCAGCCCAAAAGTCGCAACGAATGTGTCACGCCCCAGGTACACGCCCGACCCGGACGTGTCAGGGGGCGTGAGAGGGGAGGTTCAGCCCGAAAAATTCTATAAATTGAGCCCTTCTCCTAGGGTTCAACAGGCAGTTTTGGAGTGAGAGGGGAGGTTTCTTCCCCTTAGTTTTCATGTATTTCTTATAAATTTCCATGTTTCCACTCTCCTTCCTCATTTTGAGCTTTGTAATATAGCTTAGTTACTCTTATTTTGTATTAGTTGCTGTAACTGCTTAGTAGCTAAGGGCAATGTTCGCATAGATTTTCATTTCCCGCACCTGTAATCTTTCATTTTCAAGTTGTAGTTCTCTTTCAGTGCTAATAAAAAGTTTGCCGTTTTCCTCGCTTTCTCAACGCATTCTATTCATCTCTCTTTCCCCATTTCACCATGAGTAACTAATCCTCCTTGTACTCGATCTTGATGATCTGAGGTTCGAGTTGATTAAGTTATGATGCTCTAGTTTTCTTTTTTTTGTAAGGCTTATACCTTGATTTACTCTTGATTTTCCTTTGCTTGGAGATATATTATCGATATATATTTTCCATCATTAGCTTCCATTCTTGGCTAGCCGAGAGGACGATGGTTTGAAGTGAGCACTCAAGAGTGAAGAGAGTTGCACGCACCCCTCGAGAGAGGTGGACGTTAAATCTCCTGGATTAGAGTGGAATCCAATAACGGGGTTCATAGCATAAAGCGGGTTTTAGGCCTCCGATTCGGAGGAGAGTTCGGTCAGACCTTCCTAAACTCAGATGGGCATGACTTCGAGAGAAGTATGTTCTTGCTTTTAGAACCTCCGCGGTCAAGGTCTCTTGCCTTATTAATTTAAAAAGTTAATTATTGCATGTTTTGATCAACTTAAGCCGAGGTGATTCTCGATCGAGTACTATCGCTTAATTATCATTTAGCTTTTCTATAATTTGCAAGTAAAACATTCTCACTTCTCTAATTTAGTAAGCAACCTCAAAACAACTTTTATTTGATAAGATAATAGTAACTCCTTGAAGTAGTGCTCAAATCAACCCGGGTATACGACCTTGATATGAAACTTAATATCCTATACTATATGTGATAAGGTACACTTGCCTTCATCGAATATAGAATCGGAGAACGTCTCACAATCACACATTCACGTTCTCCCTCCTTAACTTTGTCATCTCCACGTATAACCCCTTCTCTGAAAATTTATATCAGGGAACCATCACCAACCGTTTTCGCCTCTATATTGAATAAGGAGAGATGATGGAGGTATACCAGCGCCCTTCGTGGATAGACCCTTCAATGCCTTCTTGTCCATGGGTGAGTTCCCGGAAGGCCTAGACAAGAAGCATTTCAAGCACAAGTCGACATAATATCTTATGCGCGATGGGAAGTTGTATTGCAAGACCCTCTCAGGACTCCTAGCATGTTGTGTGGCCAAGGGGCAGGTCTATAGGATCTTGGAAAAGTTCATGCTGGGGAATGCGGGAGTCACTCGGGAGCAGGACCTTGGAAGAGAGGATAATAATGAAAGGGTAATTTTTGCCAACCCTGGGTCGGGATTCCGCCGAGTTTGCAAAGAAGTGACAGAAGTGCCAACTATTCGCCCCGCTCTAGCTACTACTAGCTCAAAGACTAAGGAGCATCACTGCGCCCTGACCCTTCTCCATTAGGGGAATGGATCTGGTAGGGCCCTTCCCTCAGGCTAGTGGGCAGAGGATGTTTTTATTGGTGATGATAGATAATTTTTTCGAAGTGGTTGGAGGTGAAGGCACTGACCAAGGTGATCTCCCAGGTGGTTCAGAATTTCATGTGGGGGAGATCATCTGCCGACATCGGTTTCCTCAGGACATTATCACAGACAATCAGCTGCAGTTCACCAGCACCGAGTTTATTAGTTTCTATGGACAACATTAGATTGATCTTAGGTTTGCGTCGGTTCATCACCCCAGGAGCAACAGGCAGGTGGAGGCGGCGAATAAGATCATTGTTAACTTACCAAATAAGAAGGTGGAGAACTTAAATGGGAGCTGGGTGGAGCAACTCCCTTTGGTCCTGTGGGACCTTAGAACTACTCCCAATACAGCCACAGGAGAGACCCCATTCAAGCTCTCCTATGGCTGTGAGGGTGTGCTCCCAATAAAATTCAAGGTCCGGACACCTCAGGTAGTAGAGTCGGAAGATGGAAGAGAGGAATGGAGAGCCGATAATGAGGACGAGCTGCGACTCTCCTTAGATCTAGTGGAGGAACTCTGAGATGTGGTCGTTGTTTGGTAGAAAGAAATTAAGCGGCAGGTGGCCAAGTATTTTGACAAGCATGTCAGGGTCAAGCAGTTCACGGAAGGGGACCTGGTCCTTAAGAAGGTAGATGTCGCATGAAGATCAACAGTCGTGTGGAAGCTCAACCGAAACTGGGAATGTCCATATATTGTCAAAGAGGTATTGAGGTCAGGGGGGTATCACGTCTAGAATGTGGAGGGTGAGGCCCTTCGTCACACCTAGAGCAGTGATGACATGAAGAATTTCGATCTATGAATAATGTGTGTAACATCCACTTTTGTAAATTTGAGATATCACTACTTTTTAGATTTTTTTGCAATAGTTTGTGTAGCAGGTGATGTTCATGAAATAGACCACGAGAAGATCCTGTTGCCAGGCTCCCACTAGCTGGCAGGGCTGGATGTCACTCGAGAGAGTCTACCCAGACCCTGAGAAGATCCCGCTGCTAGGATCACTAGCTAGCAGGGCTGGATGTCACTCGAGAGAGTCTACCCAGACCCTAAGAAGATCCCGCTACCAGGCAACCACTAGCTGGTAGGGTTGGATGTCACTCGAGATAGTCTACTCAGACCCCGAGAAGATCCCACTACCAGGCTCTCACTAGCTGGCAGGGTTGGATGTCTCTCTCGAGAGTCTACCTAGACCCCGAGAAGATACCACTGCTAGGCTCCAACTAGCCAGCAGGGCTGGATGTCAATCGAGAGAGTTTGCCCAGACCCTGAGAAGATCCTGCTGTCAGGCTCCCATTTACTGGCAGGGCTGGATGTCACTCAAGAGAGTCTACCTCAGACCCCGAGAAGATCTCACTGCCAGGCTCCCACTAGCTAATAGGGCTGGAAGTCACTCGAGAGAGTCTACCCAGATCCCTATAAAAACCCGTTTCCAGCCTCCCACTAGCTAGTAGGGTTGGATGTAACTCAAAAAAGTTTACCCTAGACCCTGAGAAGATCTTGCAGCCAGGCTCCCACTAGCTTCAAGGACTGGATGTCACTCGAGAGAGTATACCTAGACCCCGAGAAGATCCCGCTGCCAGGCTCCCACTAGCTGGCAGGGCTGGATGTCACTCGAGAGAGTCTGGCCCAGACCCCGAGAAGATCCCGCTGCCAGGATCCCACTAGCTAGCAGGGCTGGATGTCACTTAAGAGAGTCTGCCTCGGACCCCGAGAGGATCCCGCTGTCCAAGCTCCTATTATCTGGCAGGGCTGGAAGTCACTTGGTGAAGTTGGCCATGTTAGCCCCGAGATGGTTCCACTAACCGGGCTCTCACTATCCAGCAGGGTAGGTAGACCTCTTCGAGGAGGTTTTGGTAAGTCCGGTTGAAGCTCAACACCCGCCTTCAGGCTCTCATCTAGCTGATCGGGCAAGTGGTAGTGCTCGGTGGTTGGCCAAAATGAAGGTTCGGTTTACACTCATCTCACACCGCCAGGCTCCTACCAGATGACCAAAAGAAGGAAAGAAGGGAAGTAGAAAATCCTAACAGATCACTAGAAAAAGAATTGAAAGAAGCAAATATCTCCAAGGGGGCAAGGATCACGGGCGAGCTGGATCCCACACCTCAGGCATCCTCTCGGCACGCATCCAGTCCGGCACCCGCAAGGTGACCAAGGTCGTGAGCACTCAGCACTGTGAGGCACTCACTCTCAGGACACGCCGCAACCTCATGATGCTTGGCTAATGAGAAGTCGAATTGCCCAGATTCTAGTCGAGGTGGGCCAATCCCTAGATCTCGAGGGCAGCATAGGAGAAGCTCTTCGGATAAGGGAGGCAGATCGCCACTCGCGGGTCGGCTACCTAAGTTCCTAACATTTCCTAAGCTAAGTCCTTAATGGACGCGTGATCTCACTAGCGAGACACAGGTTTAGATGCGGCGAGCGGGAAGGCTGAGCTGGGTCACGAGTGCGCAAAGAAATAGAGCAATATCATTTCAGAAGAGCATATATTATTAATCGCAAAAGGTTACAAGGATAGGACTCAGCCTGCATTTACATTACAACAATAATAAAAGAAAGTACATCGATTACAAAAAGAATGGTTTGGCATGGGGGTTCAGCGAGGTGAGCTCTCAGGCGATGCACTCTCTTAAAGGGGTTGGAAGGTCTCGTCACCCGGCTTCGGTACCGGAAGGAATAGCTCAAGTACCACATAACTCGCCGAGAGCCCCGCGCCTTCGCCCGTCATGAGGCAGACCCGCTACATGGTCTGGAGCGTGAACTTCGTGGCTTTGGCAGCATTCTTTTGCATCATCTCCTCCAGCTCATATTTGGTGTAGTGGGCGAGCCAACAGTTACTGCTAGACGACAGTGATGGAGTTACGACATCCAGTTCTCGCACCCATGCCCACAACACCTCATTCCCCTTCTCTAGGGTGGTGATTTAAGAGCAAAAGCACTCGGCCATCGCCACGTCCTGCGAGGAAAAGCAGAATGTCATTAAAAGCAATCTTGAGAGAAGGATTGTTTCAAAGTCTTGAGACTTACCCCGCAGGTATTCGGCGAGAATGGCGTCGGCCGCATCCGCCCGCTTCTTCTGATGCTTCACCTCCTCTAGTGGGAGGCAGCAGGCTTCTTCCTTGTCGTTGACAGGCTTCTAGAGTGAGGCAAAATTCCGCTCCATCTGCGTGCATCGGCGACCCACCGTGTGAGCCAGCTCCAGGCCACGGAGCTGGGCCCGCGCGCTCTCGTGCACATGGACTTGCATGGCCTCCTCATCGAAGACCGCAATATCCTCCTACGTGTAGAGGCTAAAGGAGAAGGCATAGGCCTCCCCGCTGATGGAATCCTGCTCCAACCAGCTTGGCACTAGGGTTGATATAGAGACCTAATTTGCCTCTTTGTCCTACTGAAGGAGGTTCTTGCTGACCTCGTCCAGGTACCGCTCGCCATAGCCGAAGTTGCGGTGCCCCATCGACATGGGCACCTGCTCTCATGACTTGGAGGTGCCAGCCACCTTGCCGGTAGGCCCGCTGGTTGAAACATCCGGGGTGACGGCCATCTCAGATTGATGGCCTGACGGAGCATTGCCTTTCTCCCATGATGCGGGAGGTGTGCCGCCCACGGTCTTCAACTTCTTGGAAGGCGACGACGATGTCTGATCGTGGGTGACCTGCTTCTGGGAGGCGAGGTTCGGGGCATCCCGATGCACGGTAGCTGTCGCCTCGGCGCGAGCAACCTCGCCAGAAGAAACTCACGTACTCTCGTAAGGAGGGTGCAAGGGTAGGTCTCGTTCACATGTAGGAGGAGAGTTAGAACAACAAAGAAAAGGGTTAAGTAAAAGGGAGTCAGGCACGAGTAGCTACCTCCCCCAGGCAGTGAGGGAATCGACATTCCTTTAGAGGAACGCGACCTCGAAGTTCTTCCCCTTGAGGAACCTGTAGAGCTCGGCTTTATGGCCCCCAGGCTAGGGGCAGTTGCTCGCCTCACTGAGTTGGACTGACGAGAATGGAATGTTGCCGAAGTTGCCCTTGACGAAGATGAACTTCCGGAGCCAGTTGTGGCTCTTGTTTACTATCTCCCGCACCTTGATGTGGTTGCTGGAGAAGTATGCGGTGTCGTCCTTGTTCGCTCGGAAGGAGAACAGCTTGCGCAAGACCGCGAGGCTGAACTCAATCTACTCTTCCCGTAGGAAGCAGGCGAGCACGACCATGATAGTGTTGGAGCCTACAGTTCATATTCCCTTAGTTTGATAATATCAACTCCCAGGTTGTATTTGATTCATCTTATGTTTGGTAGAGTGTGCAGGTCTATAGGTCCAAGAAATTCAAGGAGCTATCCTAATTAACCTACCGCCGAGCGGTAGCAGCTAACATCAGGCGGTAGCTTGAATTAAATGGGCAAAGTGCTCCAGAACCTACCGCACTGCGCTAGTCCTACCTCCCATGTTAGCTCGATGAATTAATTTTCCAGGCTCTCGGGAACCTACCGCACAGGCGCTATCTTTCTACCATGCCACGCTAGCCCATTCAATGCCCGGTGCCAGAGGCATTGCAACGTTGAGAGCGTCGAGGCAGGCCTACCACCGGGCACTATCATAGTACTACGCTGCGATAACACACTCAACACACGTTAATCCAGAGGAGGTGAGTGTGTTGAGTCAGAGGCATAGAGAGCGTTGAGACAGACCTACCGCGTGGCGCTATCTACCTACCACGCCGCATTATCTTTGAAAAGGAATACAATATTTGTTTTGGATATTTGTCCAAATTTGGAGGACAACTGTCACATCAAGCTTGTGAACCTACCGCCAGGAGCTAGCATTACTGTTGGCGGTAGCCTTTTTTCATGAAGACGTATATAAAGGCATCTCGTTTTCTATTTTTAGTACCTAAGACAAAAAGAGACAGGGATCTACAACTCCTAGGGTACAATCGTCTCTCTTATGGTCCGTTCTGCTGTCTCCGTTGAAGGAAGAGAAGACTTCCTCCCTCCCATTCACACACGAATAACTTCGGCAAGCCTAGAACTAAAAAGACTACGAAGAGTTGATCGGTTGCAAGCCCACAAAGATATCTAGCACCGATCACGGATCGCTCAACGGAGGAGTCGTATTGAGGGAGATTTGAACTTAAATCTTTTTATATTCTTGTGTTCTTTTTTCTCTTCTTTGTATTGATTGTGGTGAAGGAAATCTATCGGGGAAGGTCGTTAGAATCCGGGGTCGGATTCCGTGAGAAATTGTCTCGGGGAAGGGATGTCTAGATCAAGTGATTTAGCGGGGCTCTAAGACCCTTCCTTGAGTGCAGGTGAAGAGCCGGCTCGAAGACTTTTCTTAGAGGAAAGGGAGAGAGCTAATCAGTCCATGTAGCGGGTCGGTATAAAAAACCAAAAATTATTTTTATTCACCGCCTTCGATCTCTGACGTCACGGAGATCAACTTTTGTAATCTTTTAAAAACAATTGTTGATTTTAGTTTTGGCATTGGAATCATTTCTTGTCTTTTTACCTGTGTGTACTACTATGGTTGTTAGATTATGCTGTTCTAAAAAGTGCATAGATCTCCAAAAGAGAATCTGCCTAGGAAAACGAGTCCAGAGACATCGCCGCGCGCTAGCTACCTAGCGCCCCACGGTAGCTTCTTGTACTAGTTCTCTGGGTTGGAAATATTTCAAATTTGTAATAAACATTGCTAGAACCTTATTCACTCCCCCTCTAAGGTTGGCCACTGGATCTAATAAGTGGTATCAGAGGTAGGTTACTTCAAACGCAAAGCTTGGACTTGTGGGCCATGATCGAGATGAAATACACTGCACCGACCACCACTATAGGTGATACTGTCTTGGTTAAACCATATGATAAATGAGATGATGCTGACAAGCTTAGATGCACGAACAATGCCAAAGCAATGAACTCTTAATTTTGTATATTGGATAAAATTGAATTTAATAGAATCAATAACTGTGAAACTACTTATGATATATGACGTCTACTTGAGCTTACTCATGACGGTACCTCGCATGTGAAGGAGTCGACGTTGTTCCGACTCGAATCTGAATATGAATAATTCCGGATGGAGATCGATGAGGAAGTGGACAACATGTATACACGGTTCACCAAGATTGTCAATACCTCAAGATCCTTCGGGAAGAGCTACTCTAATGGAGATTTGGTGAGGAAGATCCTGCTATCTTTGCCTCCTTGCTTCAACCCAAAGGTGACTGCGATTATTGAATCACATGATATCAACACTCTGGAGGTAGAAAGCCTCATTGGAAACTTGAAGACACATGAACTTGAATTGAAAATCCAAGCTAAGGAATATCCCAAGGAGACAAAGAAGAAGGGGCTGGAACTGAAGGCCGCAAGGGAGAGAAAGGTTGCTGAGGAATCTGAGGAAGAAGATGAGGAAAGCCTCTATGTCCAAAAATTCAAGAGGATCATGAAGAATCCCAAGAGGCAGGGAAAATTCAAGAAATTCCTGAAGAGAGGAGATGAAGAAGCCATGAGGTGGAACAAGCCTTCAAAGGAGATGGAGAGCAATGATGAGAAGTCTCAGCCTGAATACTATCACTGTCATAAGCCTGGGCACATAAAGAGGGAATGTCCGAGACTTCAAAAGGAGGACAATGAGAAGCAAAGCCGACACAAAGGGAAGAAGAAGGTGTTGAAGGCACTAACTTGATATAAGGATGGATCTGATAAGTCAAGCACCTCTGACTCGAGCAGTGAGGACGAGGCAAATCTGTGCCTCATGGGGAGAAATCAAGAAGAATTGGACGATGAGTCCAGTGTCCAGAGTGACACTGAGGTAACCCTACCCTCTTATGATGAACTTCTTGAGATTTATGAACATCTGTGTGAGAAGCTAGATAGTGTTATACTTGAAAGAAAATCCATTCGAAATGAAAACAAGAGAATTAAAAGGGACTTCGAAATATAAAAAATGTATTAATAAAATGTGGCAAAGAGTATATCGAATGCCTAAAGTGTCCTCACTTGATGGCAATGATTGAAGAGAAAAAAGCAAGTCTCTCCAAGACATTGTTGAAAACCAACAATCTCATCAATGAAAAGAATGCCGTAGAGAAAAGACTTCAAATATCTCTTGACAAAGTAGAGGAAGGCAAACAACAGTTCGCCAATTGGTGTGTTATGCTAGTTACTGAGAACACCGCCCTACAGGCGAGGATCCATGATCTCAACTATGATATCCAAAAATTTGGAATACGACAAAAATCACTAAATATGTTGTTGGGTGCACAGTGTCATGGATCTGGAAAATTTGGTTTAGGATATGTAAGTCCGACACTACCACCGAGCGGAAATCATAATCAAGCTAAGGCTAAAAAGAATCATAAGATACAATAAGATCAACTATTCTGATGGGTTATCCACATCCTCAAGCACGAGCTCTAAGAACACGATAAAGGCAGTATCCACAGCCTATGCTTTGCGTGCAAACTATCAGAGGTTTGGTCACACATTTGGGTAGTGCCTGAGGAAAGGTAACAAGAAAGTTATGGAAGTCTGGCTACCAAGGTCTTCTACCTATCGTATGGGTGGAACAATTTGGGTAACCAGATCTTTACCCTTATCTTCCTTTTAGGTGTGTTGGCAGGCTAAGGACAAGGAGAACATGTGGTATTTGGACTCTGGGTGTTCCAAGCACATGATAGGAGATAAAGACAAGTTCCTTAGCCTAGAGAAGAAGAAAGGAGACATGGTAACATTTGAGGACAATAACAAAGGATGCATACTTGGAATCGGCACCAAAGGTAACAAAGCATTTTCAATTTATAATGTACTATCTGTAGATGGACTTAAGCATAATCTAATTTCTATTAGCCAGCTTGTGATAAGGGTCTAAATGTTATATTTGAATCCTATACAAACACATGCAAGATTATAGATGATAAAACTAATAGTGTTTTACTTGTTGCTCATAAAACCTAAATGTTTATACTATTAGCTTTGAGGATATATCTGCTTCTGATTTGAAATGCTTAGTTATCAAGAATGAGGATTAGATCTTTGACATAGGAGACTAGGACACTCAGGAAGCTAACTTCTTGTCAAATTATCGGAAAATAAACTTGTTCGTGGACTTCCAAAATTAAGCGGTAGTTTAAATTATTTATGTGCTCCATGTCAAAATGGGAAATTCATTAAAACCTCTTTCAAAAGTAAAAATGATATTTCCACGACTAGACCGCTTGAACTCATTCATATGGATTTGTTTGGTCCTCTTAGTACATGTAGTTTAGATGGAAAACGATACACCTTTGTTCTTATTGATGACTACTCCCGTTATTGCTCGACGATCTTCCTTATGAACAAATCCAACACGTTCCTTGAGTTCACTAATTTATGCACGAGACTCCAAAATGAAAAGGAACAAAAAAAATGCATAAGGTCGGATCATGGTGGGGGGGGGGGGGAATTTGAGAATGAAAATTTCACAAACTATTGTAATATTTTAGGAATTAAACATGAATTCTCAGTCCCACATACTCCTTAACAAAACGGGATAGTAGAAAGAATCAACCACATGCTTCAAGAGTTAGCACACACAATGCTCACCGAGTTCAGCTTGTTTCGATATTTTTGGGCTGAAGCTATTAACACAGCATGTTATGTGATGAATCGAGTCATTCTTCGCCCCATTCTTAAACTAACTAAGTATGAGCTATATTTCAATAGGAAGCTATCAGTCTCTTATTTTAGAGTCTTCGGATGCCCGTGTTTTATTCTAAACACTTAGGATCAGTTAGGAAAACTTGACGAAAAATCAGACCATGGCATCCTGTTAGGATATTCTAGTACGAGTCGTGCCTATAAGGTCTATAACAAATGAACATTAGTTGTAGAAGAATCAGCTCACGTCCATTTAATGAAAATCCACCAACCGTACTCCCTAGGCAAAACGCAGAGAAAGTTGATTACGGTGCACAATTAGAAGTTAAGAGTGAGGAGAAAGTAGTGTCGGATGAAGTTCCAATTCATGTAAATGAATATAGGCCTCCAAGTACTCTAAATTTCTTAAAAGAGCATCCACAGGAACTAGTAATAGGAGAGCCCTCACATGGTATTAGAACTCGACCGACATTACATGAATCCTTTTTTAACTTGTGTTTACTATCTAAAATTGAACCCAAGAACATCTCAGAAGCCTTAAAGGATGAATCCTGGTTCTTAGCTATGACCGAGGAGTTAAATTAATTCGAGAGAAGTAAAGTCTGGGTGTTAGTGGAGTGTCTGGATAGCCATCCAGTTATGTGTTTGAAATGGGTTTACACAAATAAACTTGATGGTGAGTCTAGGATAACTAGGAACAAAGCTAGGTTGGTGGCACAGGGCTAATCGCAGATAGAAGGTGTGGATTTTGAGAAGTCATTTGCTCCGGTTGCACGTCTTGAATCCATTCGTATGTTCTTAGAGTTTGCAAGTTTTAAACAAATTAAAATATATCAAATGGATGTTAAAAGTGCATTCTTAAATGAATATATTAAGGAAGAGGTGTATGTGGAGCAACCACCCAGATTCAAGAATGCTGACTACCCGATCCACGTATACAAGTTATTGAAAGCCTTATAAGGATTGAAGCAAGCACCCCATGCTTGGTATGATAGGCTCACGTCTTTTCTACTTGAACATGGGTTTAGGATGGGTAGGCGGACACCACTCTCTTTATGAAGCACGAGAATCTTGATTTAATTCTTTTACAAATTGTCGTGGATGATATTATTTTGGGGCAACAAATGATAAATTATGCAAAGAAATTGTCATTTTAATGCAGTCTAAATTTGAAATGAGTCTAGTTGGAGAGTTAACTTATTTTCTAGGATTTCAGATTTCTCAATGTAATGATGGAATTTTTATAAGTAAATCAAAATATATAAAAGTTATGCTTGTGCGATTCGGCTTTGAAAATCTAAAACAATTCAAAACTCCAATGAGTGCCTCTCTAAAATTAGGAAAAGATGAAAGTGGCATTTCGATGGATCAAACTGCATTTAAAGGAATGATCAGATCACTACTCTACTTAAGTGTGTCTAGGCCTGATATTACATTTGTGGCATGTCTATGTGCTAGACATCAAGCCGATCATAAAGAATCTCACTCGAAAACGGTTAAACATATCTTTAGGAATCATATAGGCACCCAAAATCTTGGTCTTTGGTACCCACACACCACTGATTTCACACTCTACGAGTAATCCGACTCCGATTATGCTGGATGTTCTCTCGATCGTAAGATCACGAGTGGTACCTATCACTTTCTTGGTCCAACACTAGTCTCATGGTCAAGTAGAAAACAAAACTCGGTTGCTCTCTCTACTGCTGAAGTCGAGTATATTGCCTTAAGGAGTTGTTGCACCCAAGCACTATAGATGTCTCAAATGTTAGAAGACTTTGGCCTAATTTATAGGAACGTTACACTTAGGTGCGACAACAAGAGTGACATATACTTGACAAATAATCCAGTGCATCACTCACGGTCAAAGCATATTGACGTTCATCATTCATTCGAGATCACATCTTAAAAGAGAACGTGGGAGTAAGCTTCATTGTCACCGATGAAAAACTGGTTTAAATATTTACAAAACCTCTCCCAGATGCACGTTTCTCGTTACTTCGGCTCGAGCTGCATGTTTTGGACCTTTCTTCCTAGTCATGGTGGTTTTTTTGGCATATATATAAAAAACAAAAAAAATTATTTTATTTCTTTCTATCAAATTTTATATATAAAAAAACAAAACAAAAAACAAAAAATTATAATACCCCCAAAAAACTATGGATTGCTCATTTTTAGGACACACATGGCTAGAACTTAGAGAATAACACATTTGTACAATGTTTGAGTTAGACTTGTTAATCCATGTGAACATTGTCTACATTTGTCAAGATGTGTCGAATCAATAGGTGTTTAGCTACAGAGTGCGAGTAGATATGTTAGTGTTCGTCAAAAATGCCTCTAGGTATATGTGAGGATTTAGATAGCGGAATGACGTCATACTATTCACACATCCTTAGACGAAGCACGATTGTAGAAAGTGTATGCTTACATGCTGTAACTCGTGATATTGTGTTTACCACGTTAGAAATATCTTGAATAATCACTGTCACGATACATATGCGTGTCTATAAAAGGTAGAACTTTGGACAGAATCTATAGTGGTAAAGTCCCGTGTATACAAGTTAAAGTGTCTCTATCTATGTGGATAGATTTCGAATGATTTGGGGATCTTGAACCATTAAATGTAAAATTTGATAGCCCAACACGTCTAAATTAAAATGAACGCTATCCAGCCTTGTGTCAAGTATTCCCCTCAAGCACTACACACTCCTCCTGATAATTCTTTATGAGCATTGTGAGGATGCACAGCTTGGTCCAAAAAATCATTTCGATCTTGTGCACGAACACGAACCTTAAGCTTAATGTCCATAGGTTTAGCCTTTGTATAACATGAATTGCTCAACGTGACGTGATTTTTCACTCTATTCCTTCCGCGATAACATATTTAATTATTGAGATAAACATGTAATGAATGTTAATTCTACTTGGTGCTTGTCTTCTGATGCTACACACTCACACATAATTGCTTTATCTAATGCTTCCATGCATAAGAATTGGACTGACACGACACTATATATCTATAGCATGTACGTTCTTACACACGATTCCTATTCATGACTTGTACAATGTTCCTTTGCATTAATTCTATAACCCTTGTAGCATTGTCCTCTACATCATTATGTTCTTAGTCTACTAGTGTTGTCCAATTTTTTGTCACTCTGAACGATTATTTTAAAGAAAACTATTTCTACATTTTACACTCCACCATGTGACCTCTATGCTTAATATTCTCTGATTTCATGCTTGGCTATCCCTATTATTTTCGCCTCTCGCTTCACTTTCTCTAAATGTGTGCTATTTACTGTCTTTCTCATGTTCATTATATATTGCATTTCGTGTCTCTCGTGCATGTGTATGTGTGTTTCTGGTCTGGCCCATCCACTTTCGATAATATCAAAGGGGGAGAATGGATGGTTCATGAGTCACGAGACATGGGTAAGTGTATATCACATGTAGGGGGAGCTTCGTTCAATGTGTGCACGTAGATAAGGGGAGCATGTAGAACACATATGTAGGGGAAGCGAGTGTAGGGGGAGCTATATAGAACATGAAACCTGAACTTTTAAGCCTATCTCTTATCTGTATATACTGTATCATGCACTTCATTATTATATCTCATGAATGGGTCTTAATATTATCAAAAGGGGGAGCTTGTTGGAGCCGACGGTTCACATTCTCTTACTTTGATAATATCAAATCCTAGGTTGTATTTGATTACATCTTGTGTTTGATAGAGAGTGCAAGTTTACAGGTCCAAGAAATACAATGAGCTTTCCTAAGGAACCTACCGCCGAGCGGTAGCAACTAACGTCGAGTGGTAGCCTGAATTAAATGTACAAAGCGCTCGGAAACCTACCGCGCTGCGCTAGTCCTACCACCCGCGTTAGCTTGATGAATTAATTTGTCAGGCTCTCGGGAACCTACCGCACAGGCGCTAGCTTTCTACCACGTCGTGCTATCCCATTCAACGCCCGGTGCCAGAGGCATCGAGAGAGTTTAGACAGCGACGTCAAGAGAGTCGAGACAGGCCTACCGTCGGGTGCTAGATTGTTACCGCGCCACGGTAACACACTCAACGCACATTAAGATAGAGCCATTGAGTGCGTTGAGTCAAAGGCATCGAGAGCGTTGAGACAGACCTACCGCATGGCGCTATTTACCTACCACGTCGCACTATATTTGAAAAAGGAAAACAATATTTATTTTGAATATTTGTCCAAATTTGGATGACAGGTGTCACATCAAGCACATGAACCTACCGTCGGGCGCTAGCCTTACCGCCGGCAGTAGCCTATTTTCATGAAGACGTATATAAAGGCGCCTCGTTTTCTGTGTTCAGTACCTAAGATGAAATGAGACAGAGATCTACGACTCCTAGGGTTCAGACGCCTCTCTTATAGACCGTTCCACCGTCTCCATCAAAGGAAGAGAAGACTTCCCCCCTCCCGTTCGTGCATGAAGAACTCCGGTGAGCCTAGAGCTAAAAACCCTACAAAGAGTTGATCGGTTGTAAGCCCACACAAATCTCTAGCACCGATCAGGGATCGCTCAATGGAGGAGTCGTATTGAGGGAGATTTGAACATAAATATTTTTATATTCTTGTGTTCTTTTTTTCTCTTCTTTGTATTGATTGTGGTGAAGGAAATCGACCGTGGAAGGTCGTCATAATCCGGGATAGGATTCCGTGAGAAATCATCTTGGGGAAGGGACATCTAGATCCGGTGATCTAGCGGGGATCTAAGACCCTTACTTGCATGGAGGTGAAGTGCTGACTCGAAGACCTTTCTTGAAGGGAAAGGGGGAGAGTCAACCGGTCCGTGGAGCGGGTCGCTATAGAGAACCAAAAGTTATTTTTATTCACCACATTTGATATCTAGCGTCACGGAGATCAACCTTTGTAATCTTTAAAAAACAATTTTTGATTTTAGTTTTGGCAATGGAATTCATTTCTTGTCTTTTTACCTGTGTGTACTGCTATGGTTGTTATATTGTGCTGTTCTGAAAGGTGCATAGATCTCCAAAGGAAAATCTGCATAGGGAAACGAGTCCAGAGACATACCGCCGCGTGCTAGCTACCTAGCGCCCCGCGGTAGCTTCCTGTACTAGTTCTCTGAGTTGGAAATATTTTAAATTTGTAATAAATGTCTTTAGAACCTTATTCACCCCACCCTCTAAGGTTGGCCACTAGATCCAATAGACGGCTCCCAAAATGGGGGTCATTTGGTCAAGCACGACCCCAAAGTACTTCAAAATTTGACAGACCTTGGGCCACAGGCGATGCCGGAGGCCCGTATCAAAGTGATCGATAGAATGGAGAGCTTCGGTTTTGAGAGGTCGCTGATCTTATCCTCCTCCCCGGGTCGCCTCGCCATAAACCTGGACGGGATGAAGTCACCGACTACCTTGAGGAACTTGCCCTCGATGAGTGTGGTAGAGAAGAAGGGGTGTCATAAAAGGTCCGAGCGCACTTTCCCCTTCCCTCAGCATCGCCACCGTTGCCTCCCATCTGTAATATGTTAAACAGGCGGGACGTCAAAGTTCTTGCGAGAAAAAGGCATGCTGAAAATCGTAGGAGTGGAGAAGACGCAGAAGGTTTTAAATACAGTAAGTGGGAAGAAGGGTCGTTGCCTATTTATAGACAAAGAAAGGAAGGGAAAACATTCCATTGACAGGAAATGTGCGGATAGCAAAAATATTTCCTGACGCTTCGACTTCCGAGCAACGCGGGCCCGCGTCCTCCCAAATGGCGAGTGAGCTGCGCTGGCCCACATTTGCCCAATTGGAGAGCGAGCCGCGCTGGCCAGCATCCGCCCAAGTGGCGACCGAGCCCCTCCGACTCGCGTCCGCTAGATAGGCAAGCGGGCCGAGTCAGCTCGCGCCCGCCCAAGGAGGGGATAGATGAGCAAGACAGCTTACCAGCATTCGCCTAAGCAAAGCTAAGCAGTAACGAGCATTGATATGAACATTAACACACAAACATAAGACCGTTAGCTAGTGAGCAGTTTTAAATAATAATAAATAAGAAAGGTGTACTCCGGAGCAGAGAAATAAACAATAAAGATCATAGTTGTGACACGCGAGCTGACTTGAAAGACAGGTGCGACTCGGGCCTGCAGGCCGATGATGTGGAAGGGGTCGGTGGTTCAGTATTGAATCCACTTCCATCTACCCTGACTCACACCCCAGAATGGGGCAGTAGGCGAGGGTAGTAATACTCGTGAACCTCCGGCAGTTCCCGCTGGGGCAGGTCGACCTATCCGTGGCGAGCCTGGGCCGCTCCTCTGCTCGCCTAATATACACTCCCAGAGAGTTGGTCCTATCGCCATTTTTCGTGTACCTCACGCCCTCCAGGACCACGGAGTGCTCCTCCACCTCTGCCTTGTCTTCATCCACCCTATCGTAGATCTATTGCAGCATCAAGGACTGTTTCTGGAACAACCAAGTCACCCGCCTCTTCATCTCCTCGGCATCCTGAGCGTCGCCCAGATATTTTGAGATGCGATCCGTGGAAGGGGGAGGCGAGTACCCCTCACTGATGTTGATGTCAGATGATGAGATGGCATTGAAACCTGTAGAGACAAGGGTCAGAAAAGGCGGGTAGATAGTCGCAAGCAAGCGAGCATACAAACTCACCCGGGGTCGACACATCCCTCGTGCTGGCACGCGGGCGGGAAGTCCCTGGCCTGCCCTAGAAGATCTCTCCTTTAAGAGTTGCAAAGGATTTTCCCAACCCATGGCAGGTCGGCGATCGCGGAACCAGCAAGGAACGATCGATGGATCCTAGGATAGGGGCTGCAATATCAAAATCGAAAGGTCGGGGGGGGGGGGTATCTGTTGGAAAATGAAGGCGAGGGGTCAAGAACTCACCAGTCGCTAGAGGAGCAGCCAAGCTTGCTGGAAGGGCATGCCCCAGAGCTGAGGGGCTAGCAACCCGCTCAAATACGTGTGGGGAGGTGTGCCTCGGCTCCGTCCCCCCGTCTCCGTCCTCGCAAGGCGCCCCCTGCGAAGAAGGAGAAATCAAAGGTGGAATAACAATGACATCAGGTAACCAGCCCACATAGCTCATGGGTGGCCTCAGACTGGCCGCCAAACTGGATGCAGGGGGCCGTTCGTGGTAGACCACCGGTTCATCTTCGCCTTCTTCGGCCTAAAGACAGGACAGAGCAGCCCCCGCGCCAACCAAGTGGCAGCATCATTGACTTGCGCCCGCGTTCCTTCCCTTGCTGTTGCTATGCGAGCACACATTTCTTCTGATATGGTCATCACTCAGCTATAGTAGTTCGCGAAGAAAAAGAGAAGCAGAAGAATAGGGAATTTCTTCGAGCATGGTGGTATATATATATCAAGAAAGGGCGACCAACCAAATGATTCACTCCAGCTCAGCAGGCACTCAGCGAACATGTAACACCTCAAATTTGACAGCAGAACTTTTGTCATAGTCGTCGGGCGACAGTGAGTATTGCCTGATGATGATAATGGCGTTCGTCGATCCACGCTCGACAAACTTAACGGTTTCGAAAAATCGTGGAACTAATATCACCGAGTGGCGACAATGGGTATTGACAAACGACGATAGTGATGGCTCTCAATGCCATAAAGCGTTGAGTGAGTTACTTGCTTTGATAACGTCGGGCGATAGTGGGTATCGCCGGATGGCGATAAAAATAAAGCATTGAGTCGGCTCTCGATGCTCTCGACGCTCTCGACGCACTCAATGCATGAAAGTGTTGAGTGGCTTGATATCGCGGGCGACATTGAATATCGTCAGGCGATAGTGCCGCGTAGCATGTCACACATGTCGGATTGACTGTTAAGTGGCCAATAAGCAGTGGTTGACTAGGGTCAAAGCGGTGACGTCGATATCGCCAAGTGGCTATAGTCGATATCGACAGGCGATATCGCCAAAGTTTACTAGTCAACTCAAATCTCAGCCTTTGCTTTATTTTGACTGAGAGATCATGTGGCTGGGATTAGTCCCGAGTCCAATTAACCAGAGAAGAATAAAAAGGAGGTTTCATTCTCTTTCCTTTTCTCTCTCTTCATCTCTTGAGTTTCCTTGAGCTTTGTGAGCTCACTGAAGGAGATCTTGTGGTCGGAGGCCAAATTCGAAGATAAGTCCGCTAAAAGGAGAGCGACGTGCTCCTTTCCATCCACATAGAAAAGCTTCGTCATGGCTCCAAAGCGAACTTCTTGGGTAACGATTTTCTCTCGGACAAGTGAAGTCCTCAATATGCATATTTGCATGGATCCCCTCACCAAAAGGTGGAAAAAGGGTGGATTCCAGTGGGTAGATCGATTTGATCCCCATATATTCCTGCATTTAGATCCGAAAATGTAGAGTACGGAATAAGCATGCTGTGTGAAGCCCATCTGGACAAGTTGGTCTGAATTGGTGATGTTTCTTTTGCGTGCCGGAGAAGACTTTGTGGATATGCATGTGAAGTATGTGTAAAATCCGGGGTCTAGGGGTGTGCAGGATACTGCATCAAAGTACTGGAAGCTGAAAGTTAGGGTTAGATCTACAATACTCTAGAGGGGGGGGGGGGGGGGTGGGGTGAATAGAGTATATTTAAAATTTGTTAGGTCCCAAAAATAAAAGTGTTGTTACAGCTGTTGCTGTAAACTGAAAGGTGCAGTGATCGAAAATTGTAAATCAGATACAAATCTACCGAATCACAGCCACACAGCAAGAAACAAAAAAGAAAGATAAGCAACCAGATGACACAAGAAATTTATAGTGGTTCCCCCTCAACTGGGTACATCCACTATTCTACCACACTTTGTAGGAATCCACTCAGATTTTTGATCAGGTGCCTGACACCAATAGGTTTTGATCAGGTCCCCAAAAACCAACTCAAGTCTTTTGGTAAGGAGACTTGCAACCAAGAATCACTTTTGAAGGAAGATGACAACCCTTTGTACAGGAGGGGGTGAGAGAGTGATTTTGTCTTCTTTGTCAATAATCAGAGAGAAGACTTATGTGGAATGATGTTAGCAAACAGCTCCCCCTGAGATATAGAATGGTTCAGGGAAGATCTGGAGCTTTGCTGTAGGGTGATAGGTCTTCAATCAGAGTTCTGGACATGTAGTGATGCAGGATCTTCTTGACTGATATGATATCTGTTGTCCTTGGGGAAGTCCTGGAGAGAATGTTGAAGAAGAAGACTCTTGATATATTATAGTTGTTCTTCTTCTTCTGAATGAATATCATTGCTTATCACTGTAAGCTTCAATATGAGTTTTGTGAGAAGCTTTTCTGGTGTTGTATGAATTCTTGCAGTCAGTATATCTGTGTCTTTTTCTAACTGTTAGACTCAGTATATTCTTGTGCTTGCCTCTTCTGATTGTCGATATTATTTTCTTCCATATCGATTCAAAAAATTTGAATCCTCTGTAATAAATGCTGACGCCTTGAGAATAATTGGCATTTACTCATTTCCTCAACTGTCCCGTGGAAAATCAGCAAGTAATATTCCTGAATAAGACTGCAATTAATGCTTCCGTTAACAGCTACAATCAGAGAATGTTTGAGTCATTAATCTGTCAGGAATTATTGCATTTGAGTGAGGGTTGAATGCCGAAAATTGCTAAGTCTGGAATCGTCAAACGAATAACAGAATTCGTCGAGATGAGTTACTAGTTCATCGAACTGAGATTTTGTATTCATCGACCAGAAAGCTTCTGTTCGTCGAGCTGAGTTCCAAGTTCGTCGAGCTGATCACAGAACTTGCATGCTTCAAAACCTTTGCCTTTTCTGTTTGAAGTTCATCGAGCTGACAATTACATTCATCGACTGGAGTTCAGCAACAATTCTGGACTTAGTCAAATAGTTTGTGTTGATTGATATTCTGTGCGTCGACATGAAAACTTCTGGTGTCGACACAGGTGGGTGTCGACTGATTAATCTTGGTGTCGACACAAATCTTCTGGTGTCGACATAAGTTTTCTGGTGTCGACATAAGTTGGTGTCGACACATGCCCTAAGTGTCGACAAAAATCTTTTGCTTCCAGAATTCGTCGACCAAAGAACAGAGTTCGTCGACTTGAGAATTCGTCAGCCTAAGAAGTTGAATTCGTCAACCTGAGATCTTCTAACAGAAGGTTGTTGTGAACTCGAGGTCCAAATTTGTTAAGCTCAGAATCTTGTTCGTCGACCAAAGCCTGAAGTGGGACTTAGAATAATCTGGAGTTACCCTGACTTTAGTTTGTTGAAGTATCCCAGTTTTCGTCGAACAGAGAATGAAGATCGTCGAGCTTAGCTCAGAGAAATATCTCAAGATCATCGAGATCAGAATGCCTTTCGTCGACCTGAGTTCGACGAACGTCGAACTCATTTTACTTAGTCTTGAAATCTTCTAAGTCTTAAGTCTCTGATTATCTTGTTGTTAGCTGGTTCATCTGATATTGACTCTAAGGACTTGTCCTAGGCTCTAGGATACAAATTTTACCCTGGCTATACATGTTTAGTCACATCCTAAGTTAGTGAACCTAGACCAAATCAACTAGAGATCCAACAATCTCCCTCTATTTGGGTGAGGTCACTAATTATTGGGTACATTGGAAAATGTGTACCAGATTTGAAGAAGCCTCACCCTACTCAATGATATGCATCAATTTGTATTTGATGTGTTTTGAGTTTATATCTGCAGGTTATGTAAATGCAGGAATGCAGAAAAATTTCTAAGTCCATATGTCGACACCAGAAGAAATTGTGTCGACACTTATGAAGGCTTGTGTCGACACTGGAGAAAAGCTGTGTCGACACTTGGAGCTAATTGTGTCGACACTTGGAAAGACTGTGTCGACACCTGAAGAAACTAAGTCGACATACAGAGGCAGTGTCGACTCACAAAGAAGTTTAGTCGACATCAGCTGTGTCGATATGCAGAGGCAGTGTCGATACACAATGAAGCATTGTCGATATCAACTGTGTCGACACCAAGAGGCAGTGTCGACACACATGAATACTTAGTCGACATCAATTGTGTCGACACCAAGAGGCAGTGTCGACACACTGAAGACTTTGTCAACATTAACTGTGTCGACACACAGGACTTGTGTCGACACACAGCAGAGCTTCAACAAAGTTAAAAAGAAGAAGTGTTTGTGTCGACACACAGAATAAGTGTCGACACATTCTACAGAAGGCTGTGTTGAGAAGTATTAACAACAACAAAGGAGATATGTTGACACCACCAAGGCTTGTGTCGACACTTAGTCCACTTATGTCGACACTTAGTCTAATTGTGTCGACACATGATGAAGTTCAGTCTCGACACTTTCAGACAGAGACAGTATTTCAAGAAGTGACTGGATGACTTGACAGCTGCCATTTCTAACCGGTCTACTGCTACTGTCAAAGTTGTCAGAAGTTTGTTAGAAACCGGATCAGCCGGTGACCATGGAGAAAGTCTATATAAAGGCATTCTCCTTCAACAGATAAAGAGGATTGATGAACAACTAAAGAGAACTGATAGAAGTAATAATACAGAAGATTTTCGTCAGAAGATCTAAGAAGAAGTTGGAGAGAGAGAGCTCCATCTATTGAAGTGCAGTTGCTGAACCAGGCTGCCAAGAAAGATTCAGATTGAGATCTGAATCTCAAGTCAGAAGCTGATTGAAGATCAACTTCTCAAGAGTTCAACCCTACTGAGTTCAGACTCAAGAAGCTTTGAAGAAAGCTAAGAGTGGTTGTTCCCTGCCATCAGTTTCTTCCAAGAACTGATCACGAAACTATCCATCCCTTCTCTCTCTATTTGGGTGGTGGTTAATTACAAACTTAAAATCTAATTTCTGTAGGATCTTTATAGATCTGAGTTGTAAGCCTGTGTTTATAAAAGCTGAGTGTAGGAGAATATTTTCTCTGAGTGGTAGGCCTTGTTGAAGGCTGAGGTAGGGCTGTGAGCCTGAGTTATAGGAGATTGATATCTCTGAGTTGTAGGCCTTGTGTAGGCTGAGATAGGGCTGTGTGCCTGAGATGTAGGAGTGTGGACTCACTCTGAGTTGTAGGAGCCCTGTTGGGGTTCTGAGCTACTGTAAGATCTGAGGATCTGAGGTGAAGAGAAGAAGTTAGGCCGAATCTAGCACACTGCTAGATAGACGAAGGGGGAAAGTGGATGTACCCAGACCTTGGGGAACCACTATAAAAATCTATGTGCAATCTGTGTTGTGGTAATTTTGTGAATCTGTGCTGTGTTAGCATAGAATTATCTGTTATTAAGTAAATAACTGAATAAATTTGCTGCCTTAAAAAGAAAAAGGAATTACACCTAATCACCCCCCCTCTAGGTGGTTAGACACTAATTCTTTCAAGTGGTATCAGATCCAGGTTCCTCAAAGGACTTAACAGTATGAGTTGGATCCTTAAGGCAGATTCAAAATTAAGAAAATGGGTTCAGGAGAAAATCATAAGGAATTAGGTTCTATGAAATTACCCATATGCAGGAAGGAGATATTTGGAATATGGAAAGAAAGAGTCAGGCTATTTATAGAGGCTTCTGATCCAAGGATCTACATTACAGTAAAGGAAGGTCCTTATATTCCTATGAAGATTTCAGTCCTAGATGTAAACCAAAGAATTCCCAAGGATTTTTCAGAGATGACTAAGGATGAGATCATCCTGGCAACTATGGATAAAAGAGCCCAAAATATCATAGTAAGTGCCATAGATGATGCAACTTTTCAAAATTTTATTCACTGCAAGACCTCTAAGGAAATGTGGGATACTTTGATAGTCTACATGGAGGGTTCTGAAGAAGTCAGACAATATAGAAAGTCTATGCTGAACTAGGAATATGAGAGTTTCAGACAAGGAAAGTCTGACAGTATAACTGAGTGTTATAAAAAGTTCTATAGAATAGTAAATGAGCTGATGTCCTATGGAAGAATCTTCAGTACATATGAACTGAATGATAAATTCCTAAGATCCTTGACAAAGGATTGGGACACTAAGATTTGTGTCATTAGGGAAGTGGCCAAACTTGCAGATATCTCACCTCCAACTTTGTTTGGAAAATTACTGTCATATGAGATGCAGTTGATGGCTAGGAAAGAGGAAGAGAAAAGTACAAAAGGGGAGCATAGAGAAAAGTTTGTGGCCTTCAAGGTTGAAGCCACTAGGAAGAATAGGAGGATGTCTCCATCACCTCCTAAGATAGTTGCTGAAATTGCTTCAGATAATTCAGACAACCAAAGTTCAGACATCAGTGACTCAGATGAGGACTTTGCTGCCTTCACAAGGCAGTTTCAGAGATTCCTGAAGAAGAAGCAGTGGAAGTATAAGCCTTCCACATCTCAGCCTAAGGATGATTATTATCAAAAGAGGAAGTCATCTAGGAACGACAGGAGCAGGTCTAAGCCAAGCAAATCTATAACATCAAAGATAGTTTGCTACTGCTGTAATAGGCCTGGACATGTTGTGGCTGAGTGTCCAGACAAAAGAAAAGAGTCTGCTGATAAAAAGAAGATTCAACACCAGAGTAAGAAGGAGAAACCTTTGTTGCTAAGAAGGAGAAGAGCTTGACAGACCAATCATCTTCAGAGTCAGAATCTGAAGCTGAGGCATACATTGGTCTATATGCAGCAGATGAAGAAGAAGAGTTTCTGCAAGTGCTGAACTCTATCTATGAACAAGAAGACCATTAGTGCAAGGTACTGGTGGCTGTGCCAGAAGAAGACAAGTGCCAGGATCAGCCTGGTCCTAGTAAGGTATAATGTCTTTCTAGGAATTCAGATTGTAATACTGGGTCAGAGTCAGCAACATCTGCATTAAGTGATATGGATGGGTCTGAGTCTGAAGGTGATATTCATCAACTGATAGATGAATATGGGGATTTGTTGCAGGCACTAAAGAAAAGCAAAAACCTGGCCAAAACTCTGGCTAAGGAAATTGCAGATCTTAAGATGGCTGCATCTGATTCTGAGAAGTTGCTGGATCAAAAGCTGAATGAGATTGCCAGATTGAAAAACATAACTATTATTCAAATGGGAACAATCACATTCAAGAATGATCAAATAAAAAATCTGGAGATTAGACTTCAGAAAGAAAAGAAGATTGTGGCTAGTTTTTCTAAGCCAAAATCTGTATTACCCTTAATAGATGACTTTGTGTCACAAAAGGGTAAGGCAGGAATAGGCTTTAAGAGAACAGCATGGGCTGCTAAGTCCAATAAGAAAGGCAAAGCCCCAGCACAAAACAAGAAACCTGTTGTAAACAATTCAGCTAAGGTTGTAGCCAAACAAAGGTATAATAAGTTTGAGTGCTGGTGTTGTGGTAAGGTAGGCCACTTTGCCTTAGACTATTGGCACAATACTAGTGTCAAGGAGTATAGCAGTCTGCCTGTTAGAAAAGCTGCAGGCAGATTTGTTAAATTTCAGGCTAACATGAACCAAGGACGCAAAACTCATTTGGGTTCTAAGGTTAAGTAATTCTTTATTGCAGGTGAGTCAAAGTTGCCATGCCCCTATATGGTACTTGGACAGTGGATGTTGCAGGCACATGACTGGAACAACGAGGTTGCTGAAGGACTACTCACCTATCATGAATGGGCCTAAAGTAACCTTTGGTGGTTCTGAAAAAGGAATCATCAAAGGATTTGGTAACATTTCTAATAACCAGATTACTATCTCTCAAGTGGCCTATGTGAAGGGTTTGAAACACAACCTTATAAGCATAAGTCAGTTGAGTGATTTAGGATATGACATTTCATTTATTAAGAATGGATGTCATATCAAAAGGTCAAGTGATCAAAAGGTCATATTGACAGGATATAAAAAAAGAAATGTGTAATGTCTTAACTTTGTGTGTAAGAACAATGTTTCTCCTATTTGTCTTGTAGCTGATGAGAGAGCCTCTCATTGTTTTAAATGGTACAAGAGGCTGACCCATCTTAACTATAAGACTATTGACCAACTCTTTAGCAAAGAGTTAGTGAGGAATGGTCCTCAAGTTAAGTGTATAAAGGATGGGATATGCTCAGCTTGTCAAAAAGGCAAGCAGACCAAATCGTCTTTTCATAGCCTTGAAAATAAGGATTCAGTGAGATTTCTATACCTCTTGAATATGGATCTATTTGGTCCTATGCCAGTTCATAGTCTAGGTAGAAAGGTCTACACTATTGTGGTGGTAGATGACTATTCTAGATATTCATGGTTGTTCTTTCTGAGACAAAAATCTGAAACCCCAAGTGTTTTATATAGTTTCGTCAAACAAATTCAGAATGAGCTGGACAGTACAGTGGTGAAAATCAGAAGTGACCATGGCACTGAATTTCAATCTGAGAGTATGACAAGACTGTGTGAAGAATTTGAGATTTTTCAAGAATTCTCCTCACCTAGAACACCACAGCAAAATGGTATTGCTGAAAGGAAGAAAAGAACACTGATTGTGGCTGGTAGAACTCTATTGAGTGACACTTCTCTCCCATAATATTTCTGGGCTGAGGCAGTAAACACTGTATGTCATGTGATCAATAGGGCTACTATCACCAAGAGCCACAAAAAAACTTCCTATGAGATTATGAAGGGCAGAAAACCAAACTTATCCTATTTTAGGATCTTTGATTATAAGTGCTATGTACTTATCAATGACAAGTCTTATCTAACTAAGTTTGCTGCCAAATCCCAAGATGGGATATTTGTTGGGTACAACAACAATAGTAAGCCTTGTAGGGTCTACAACTTGATTACTCAAGTTGTAGAAGAGTCTGTACATGTTGTCTTTGATGAAATAAGACTTATTAACAGTGAGTTGCCAAGTTGTTCTTGCAGTTCTACAGGTATAAATGAGAGAATGGACACGCTTACCATTACAGAAGATTCAACTGCTAATCAGGAAGTGGATAATGGTGGCTGCTGTCCAGGGGGAGTACAAGACTCTCCAAATGCTGATGAAAACCAAGAGGTGCAGCATAATGAAGTGTTGAAGTTTTAGACCGGGCGGCCTTGCGGTCTGGTCTAGCGGTTTGTTGACCGGGCGGTCTGGCGGTCTCACTCTGGAGCTTGGAGACCGAGCGGTCTATCGGTCGCCCATTGCGGCCTGTTCTATCCTGCTGGAGTTGCCGAGCGGTTAACCCATCTGTTAAACCGCACGGCCTGTGCGGTCTCCTTTATTTCTAGCCGCTCTGTACTGTAAATGTTTAGTCCCACATTGTTTGTATACTTTCTCTCATATCTCCTCCATTCTATATAAGGGAGGTCATACCTTTGTAAATGATATCTTTTTTGGATAATAAAATTTCGATTATTCAAAAGTCTATCCGTTTGTTCTTTCTTTTTCGCTACTTTCTACATGGTATCAAAGCGAACGGTCGTTTCCTCCTGATTGTGTGCGCTCTCTGCTTCTCGCGGCTTGTTTTCGCTTTTCACGACCTGTCTCGCGGTTTGCATTTCTTCTGTCCGCTGCCTGTTCGCACGGCTTGCTTCTCCGTGGTTCTCCTCTCCTGCTTCTTTCTTGCCTCTCCGACTTCCTAGTCATTGCGGCCTGTTTCTGTTCGCCCGACCTGCGACTTGTTCTAGTCGCTGCCTTTTGCCTCCTCTTCTCTTCTCTTCTATTCGCTCGGCCTTTTCAGTCCGCGCGACCTCTTCCCCGCTGTGCCTTTGACTGCTTTCTAGCCGCTTCTGTTCGCGCGGCCTCTTCCTTTTCTATCCGCTGCGGTTTCTTGTTGGTTTTTCTATGACTACTTCAGGTCTCACCACCACTCCTGCAGCTCCTTCTCCACCTCCTCCTTCGGGCAACCTTGGCACCCTTTCTAAGCTTGTGGGCTCCAACTATCCCGATTGGAACGTTTCTTTAACTTTTCTCCTTCGCTCTCAATGTAAGCGTCATCACCTCACCGATGACCCTCCTCCTCGTACCTCTCCTGAGTTTGATGACTGGGATGCGAGTGACGCTCTTGTCCGTACCTGGCTGGCCAACAGCCTTTCTGATGAGTGCCTTCCCGTCATTCGCCATGATGAGACGATCAAGGCCGCCTGGCTTCACCTCGCTGCTCTCTATTCGAAGGGGGGCCAGACGTCCCGCATTTACACTCTCTATGCGGACCTCTTAGCCCGCCCTTCCATGTCTCCTGCTGCGGCCTATCAGCAGGTTCAGGCTCTTGGTGCTGAAATCCTCCAGAATCGCCCCTTCTCCGCGGACTTGGCCGACCAGCATAAACACTTCCAGGAACTCCTGGTTGTTTGTTATCTTCTTCGTCTTTCGGATTCTTATGATATGATCCGCCAGCAGATCTTGGGTGAGGCGGAATCTCCTACTTTGGATGCCACTGCGGCCCGCATTGCCGCTGTTACTTCGCTGCTCCAGCGGCCTCTTTTGGCCTCCCCCCTTCCCAGGACTCCTTTGCTCACCAAGCTCAGAGGGGGGGCCCTGGTAGCCGCGGCCCCTCTGGCGGACGGGGTTCATCCCGGTTTCTCTGCTCTCACTGTGGTCGTACCGGCCATTCTGTTGACCGCTGCTGGCAAAAACATCCTCATCTTCGCCCTTTCGGTGATGCTCCTTCTTCGGCCTCCGCCTCTTCTCGGCCCTCTGCCTCTGTGGCCACGACGTCAGGTAGTGCCCACGTCGTTACCCAAGGTAAATGGCTGATTGACTCCGGTGCTACCAATCATATGACGGGCAACCCTCATTGCTTCTCCCGTCTTGAGACACATGACCGCTTACCCCCGGTTCGTGTGGCGGATGGTTCACCATCCCCGGTTCATGGGACGGGCATGGTTCAACTCACCCCATCGCTTTGCTTGGAGGACACCCTCTATGTCCCAAAGTTCCCGTGCAATTTGTTATCAGTTACTACTTTATGCCGGCAACTTCAGTGCTCCATCTTATTCACTCCCACTACTTGTTCTTTTCAGGACCCGAGAACCCAGCAGACGATTGCTACTAGGACTGAGAGCGGCGGCCTCTACTTCCTCGACGATGTTTCCGCTCTGTCCGCCTACTCCTCCTCCACCGATCTCCTTCAATGACATCTTCGCCTTGGACATCCTCCTCCTCGGATTCTCCGCCAGCTTCTGCCCCACTTACCTCCTACCAGTTCTCCGCTCAACTGTGATGCGTGTCAGCTTGGCAAACATCATCGCTCCTCCTTCCCACCGAAGCAAGGCCGTGGCTCCTCTCGCCCGTTTGATCTTATTCATTCTGATGTATGGGGTCCTGCTCCTACCCTCATTGTTGGTCGGGGCAGTTCCTATTTTGTCACTTTTATAGATGATTTTTCACGCTGTACTTGGGTGTATCTGTTAAAAGATCGCTCTGAACTCTTTTTTGTTTGGCAATCATTTTATTTTATGATTCAGACTCCATTTGCTATTTCTATTAAAGTTTTACGTTCTGATAATGCCAAAGAATATCTGAATCATGAGTTCTCCTCTTTCTTTCACCAACATGGCTTGCTTCATCAAACGACTTGTGTTTACACCTCCTAGCAGAATGAGGTGGCGGAGCGTAAAAACCGTCACCTGCTTGATGTTGCTCATACTCTCATGACGCAAATGCACGTCCCTCGCTCCTACTGGGGCTACGCTGTGCTCCTCGCCTGCTATCTCATCAATTGCCTTCCCTCCACAGTTCTCCATGGCCAGACCCCCTTCTCCATTCTCTACCCCCACAAGGAACCTTTTCCTCTCCCTCTCAGTGTCTTTGGCTGTACGGCCTTTGTTCATGCTCCCTCCGCTACCCGCGATAAGATTTCCCCCCGTTCCACCAAGTGTGTCTTTTTGGGGTACTCTACCACTCAAAAAGGCTATTGCTGCTTTGACCCCCTTCTCCGCAAGCAGTTTGTCTCCGCGGATGTCACTTTTTTCGAGAATGCTTCCTATTTCTCTCCTACCTCTTCTCTTCCTTCTGATATCTCTGTTCCTTCCATGCCTCTTGACGTTTTCCCACCTCCGTCTCCTCCTCCACTGACTCCTTCCCAGTCCGTCTCACCACCCACCCCTCCTCCCTCCTCTCCGCCACCGTCTCTCTCTAGTCCCGGGCCAGCCTTCTCCGCCACGGACGCTCCGGTCGCTAACGCTCCCGTCGCTGACACTCCCGTCGCTGACGCTCCCGTCGACCTGGATCTTCCCATTGCTCTTCGCAAAGGGGTGCAGGCGTGTACTCAACACCCGCTTGCGGCAGTTGTTTCCTATGATCGGCTTTCTCCTTCTCGTAGGTGTTTTGCCTTGGCTATCTCTGCTACTACTACTCACCGCACCTACCGGGAGGCTCTTGCTCTCCCTCATTGGAAGTCTGCCATGGATGAGGAGATGGCTACTCTTACTGAACGGGGTACCTGGACCCTGGTTCCTTCTCCCGTGGGCACTGATGTGGTTGGCTGTCGCTGGGTCTTCGTTGTGAAGTTTCGCCCCGACGGCACTGTGGATCGCTATAAAGCCCGGCTGGTGGCCAAGGGCTTCACTCAGACTTACGTCATTGATTACTTTGATACCTTTTCTCCGGTTGCTTGCCTCAGCAACATCCGGGTTCTTCTTTCTGTGGCTGTTAACCGGGATTGGGCTATTTCCCAGCTTGATGTGAAGAATGCCTTTCTCTATGGCGATCTTCAGGAAGACGTCTATATGGAGCAACCTCCTGGGTATGTTGCTCAGGGGGAGACACGTGTATGTCATTTGAAGAAGGCCATTTATGGACTAAAGCAGAGCCCTCGGGCATGGTTCGACAAGTTCAGTGGTATTGTGGCTACCATCGGCTTTCGAAGGAGTTCGGCCGATCACTCCTTATTCATTCGCAAAACGGCCTCGGGACATGTGGTTTTGGCCGTATATGTGGATGATATTCTTCTTACTGGCGATGACCGAGATGGGGTGGACTTGACGAAGAAGCACCTCCGTCAGCACTTGGTCACGAAGGATATGGGCTCCCCGAAATACTTTTTGGGAATAGAAATCTCTCGGAAACCTGACTCGTTGGTTCTCTCCCAACGGAAGTATGCCCTTGATCTTCTACAAGAAGCAGTATTGACAGGTGCCAAACCGGCTCGGTTTCCCATGGCTATTGGAGAAGACAAAACGTGGACGGATGACTCGCCTCTTCTATCTGATGTCACAAGGTACAGACGTTTGGTAGGCAAACTCATCTATCTCACGGTGACTAGACCCGACATCGCCTATGCTGTAGGCAAGGTCAGTCAGTTTATGCAAGCTCCCAGGGACTGCCATCTTCAGTCCGCCCTGAAGATTTTAGAGTATATCAAAGCAGCACCAGGCAAAGGGTTACTCTTTCAGAAGAATGGTCATCTGAGGGTTGAGGCCTACTCAGATTCAAGTTACGCGGATGACAAAGGCGATCGTAAATCCACATCAGGCTTTTGTACCTTTGTTGGCGGTAATCTCGTGAGTTGGAAGAGCAAGAAACAGTCTGTTGTCTCCAGATCCAGTGCCGAAGCCGAATACCGGAGTATGGCGTCAACCACGTGTGAGTTAAAATGGTTGCGGGCTTTCATGCTTGACCTGGGCGAGGTATATGACTGTCCTCTCCCTATGTTCTGTGACAACAAGGCCGCTATATACATATCCAGAAATCCGGTCTTCCATGAGAGAACAAAGCATATAGAGGTTGACTGTCACTTCATTCGGGAAGAGATTTTGAAGAAACAAATTTGTACTCCATTTGTCACCTCTGACAAGGAATTGACAGATATCTTCACCAAGCCAGTTTCTACTTCCTTCTTCCACATTTGTGACAAGCTGGGCATGATTGATATCTATGCTCCAGCTTGAGGGGGAGTGTTGAAGTATTAGACCGGGCGGCCTTTTGGTCTGGTCCCGCGGTTTGTTGACCGGGCGGTCTGGCGGTCTCACTCTGGAGCTTGGAGACCGGGCGGTCTATCGGTCGCCCATTGCGGCCTGTTCTATCCTGCTGGAGTTGCCGAGCGGTTAACCCATCTGTTAAACCGCGCGGCCTGTGCGGTCTCCTTTATTTCTAGCCGCTCTGTACTGTAAATGTTTAGTCCCACATTGTTTGTATACTCTCTCTCATATCTCCTCCATTCTATATAAGGGAGGTCATACCTTTGTAAATGATATCTTTTTTGGATAATAAAATTTCGATTATTCAAAAGTCTATCCGTTTGTTCTTTCTTTTTCGCTACTTTCTACATGAAGAGACTGGAGGTGTTCAACCTGAAGATAGACTACCTCCAGCTATTTGACACTTAAAGGATCATTCAGCAAATCAGATAATTGGTGATCCAAGATAAGGTGTACAAACAAGGAACAGGAATCTGAACACAGTTCTTTGCTCTAGCTTCTTATCACAAGTAGAACCCAAGAAATTTGAAGAAGCTATTCTAGACCCACATTGGATTGATGCCATGCAAGAGGAGCTGAATCAGTTCAGAAGGTGCAAGGTCTGGAAGTTAGTTCCTAAACCAAAAGACCACAACATCATTGGAACAAAGTAGATCTTTAGGAACAAACTGGATGAGAGTGGGATCATTATGAAGAACAAAGCAAGACTTATTGCAAAAGGATACAGGCAGGAAGAGGGTATTGACTTTGATCAAACCTTTGATCCAGTGGCTAGGTTGGAAGCTATCAGACTATTCCTAGCCTATGCAGCATATCAAGGTTTCAAAGTGTTCCAGATGGATGTGAAGTCTGCATTCTTAAATAGAGACTTAAAAGAGGAAGTATATGTGGAGCAGCCCTCAGTTTTTGTTGATCCACTCTATCCTTCTTATGTCTATAGACTTAGGAAAGCTTTGTATGGGTTGAAACAAGCCCCAAGGGCTTGGTATGAAACCCTGTCTAGTTTCCTCATTGAGAACAAATTCTCAAGGTGGAAAATAGACAAGAATATATTCCTAAGGGAATCCAAAGGAAAGATAATCCTAGTCCAAATATATGTTGATGACATAATATTTGGTTCCACTGAAAATAACCTTTGTAGGAAGTTTGCAAAACTTATGCAAGGGAAATTTTAAATGAACAATATGGGAGAACTTAAGTTCTTCTTGGGTCTCCAACTAAGACAGACTGAAGATGGCTTGTCCATATCCCAGTCTAAGTTCACCTTGGAGATAATTAAGAAGTATGGTGTGGATTCATCCACTATCATGAGAACTCCTATGGGGACAAGTGCGTCTCTAAGCAAGGATGATGCAGGGAAACCTGTAGATGAAACTTTATATAGAGGGATAGTTGGCTCCCTTCTGTATCTGACTGCTAGTAGACCAGATATCATGTGTGCTACATGTGTCTGTGCTAGGTACCAATCATGCCCTAAAGAATCTCATCTGACTGCTGTCAAAAGGATTTTGAGATATCTTAAGAGCACCCCTAGTCTAGGCCTCTGGTACCCTAGGAATGAAGATTTTCTATTGACAGGATATTCAGATGCAGACTTTGCAGGTTGTAAAGAAGATAGAAAAAGTACTACAGGCACCTGTCAATTTCTTGGAGGAAGATTGGTGTCTTGGAGCAGTAAGAAGCAGACTAGTGTGGCAATTTCCGTAGCTGAATCTGAATATGTGGCAGCAGGAAGTTGCTGTGCACAGCTGTTGTGGATTCAACACCAGCTAGAAGACTATGGTATTCAGGTAAGTAGAACACCTTTGTTCTGTGATTCTACAAGTGCTATTTCTATTGCTAATAATCCTGTTTCACATAGTAGGACTAAGCATATAAAAATTAGATACCATTTTCTTAGAGAACATGTAGAGAAAGAGGACATCTCACTAGAATTTGTCAAAACAGATTATCAAATTGCAAATATGTTTACTAAGCCTCTAGATGGAACTAAATTCAATAAGTTTAAAATTGAATTAGGAATGTTGAACATAGATTAGTTTAACAAAATTGGCTAAGTAAAATTGTGTCAACACAAGGAGTTATCCGTGTCGACACATAGAAGTGGTGTCGACATTCCACGGAAATGATGTCGACACATCTAGAAAATTGGTGTCGACACTTCAGAAAAGTAGTGTCGATACATCGAGAGGTGGTGTCGACACATCCAGAGGTGGTGTCGACACTTAGGATCAACACAGATTTCGTCGAGTGGAGTATCGACTAATCGTCGAGCGCAAATATATAAGTGTCGACACATAGAAGTCAACACTTATGTCGAGAAATTAGAAGTCTGTGTCGACACTTTTCAACAGTGTCGACATATTTAGAGGATTATGACGTGCCTTTTCACCTTCATTTTTAGAAAGGTTTAAATAGGTCAACAACATTGTCTGTCGACACGCTCTCCATAGTTTCGAGACCAAAACTTTGTGTCGACAAATTCTCTCATTTAAATTCAAGATTTCTCTCAACCCTAATGGCGCCAAAGCTAGAAGACAATATCAATGAAGGATATGAGCTGGTACGCAACGCCTTTGACCATGCGGAACCTGAAATTAAAGCTGTAGTAACCCTAATTGCTGAGAATGGGTTGGAGTTTCTAGTTTCTGAACTAACTAAGATTTGGAAGAAAGAAACACTAGAATTCTTTGGTGCTGCTACCCTAGATCAAACTGGACTCAAAATTAGATCCACAGTCCATGGAGTAAAGGTGAAAATCACCCAGAAGAGTTTAAGGAAAGTTCTTCACCTTCCAAGAACACAAGAAGAAGAAGATGTACCCGCATCTAAGCTAAGAGAAGCACTTCAATGGTGTGGACTGGATTCCACCATAAAGATTGGCTCAGCTTTGAACAGGAAAGGCATGAATATGCAAGAGAAGTTCTTGTCTGAAGGTGTAGGAAAAGTGATTCTCTGTAAGCCTGGGGGGCATGATAGGATATCAACTGAAAGTCCACCTAGTGTCAACTATCTTCACCTATGGGGGGGGGGGGGGGAATAGGTGACGTGCAGCGTTTTTGCGGAATTTAAAATTGAACCTGCACAAGAAAATAAAAAACCACAACAAAGAAGGTACACAAACAATTTATAGTGGTTCCCCGATTTGGGTACATCCACTTTCCCCCTTCGACCTATCTCCCAACAAGGGACGACTCGGTCTCTTCACCAACAGGATTGAAATCCAATCCTTGCACTATCGGAAGGAGCCCTTCCACACGTAGGAGTCAACACTCCCACAACACGGGTTGCACCCAACCCTTACAACTAGGAACCAACGTTCCTTTACAACAAAAGTAAAACTAGAATGTACAAGAGATACAAACTATGTTTGGAGACTAAGGTGTCCCTCTTCGTTGACGACGCGTTCTTGAAGTCCACGAAGAGTCCACAACCCTAGATCTCTCTAGGAGAGAATCTCCCCGGAACCGGCGGCGGCAAGATGGGCGGCGGCTTGGTTCACGGGATCGACGGCGACAACGATGTGCGGCTGCTGTACTTTGGAGATCCAAACTTCGTAGCGAAGCTAGCTAGGTCTTCCAACGGTCACACTAGGATCGATCGTCTCAATCGATTCGGACGGGGAAGGTTTTCCCGATCAACAAATCAAGAGACAAAAGATCCTCGGTTAGACACGTGAGACTCTAAGCTTGGCTAAGCTTCTGTCGACGGGAGATCTGGAAGAAACCACGATCAAGACCGACGATCAACTTGCTCGAGTGGCGACGGCGGCGGCGGCGGAGCGGAACTCGCGATCTAGGTCACGTCGCGGCTCGTCTTTTTTAATTCTCCTTCGCTGCCTTACTGTTCAAAAATACGCTTGTATTTATACACAAGCATACTCCTAAATGACCGTTGTGGGTCCCACCAGAAGAAACCCTAAATCCGGTTCAAAATAGTGCCAGCGGCAGAATCCGGTCCAGCTCTTTCCCGAAAATTGCCCAAGTAAAAATCGGCGAGAATCACCTGTGATTCTCGTCGAATCGTCGAGAATCAATGGTGATTCTCGTCGAATTTGACTTGATTGCACTCTGATTTAGCCGGCGAGAATCAGCCAGTGATTCTCGACGATTCGGCGAGAATCACTAGTAATTCTCGCCGAATCGGCGAGAATCACTTGGTGATTCTCGTCGATTCTTACTTAGATGATTTTTCATCTTACGCCTCTGAGCTGCTCTTTGACTCATCCTTGCTCCTTGTCTGCTCTTGCATAAACACAGCCCTGTACTTAAAAGTAAGTGCACTCCAATAGAGAGAGTACACGTAGGCCAACACACTGATCTGCTCAACAAGGGATTACGTCGTGCAGACCCGTGTATATTGACCTACTGCACCCTGACATTGGTGTGCACTTAGCGTGGAATAACTGCAAGCACAACTTGAAATATTTTATCAAATACATTGTGAATTCATCTTAGCTTGACAGGTGTCTTCCTCAAATCTAGGTAATTGTGGATACAATACCCAACAATCTCCCCCTATTTGACGAAGCCAAAATCCTACTAGCTAAGATGAATACCACCAACCAGATAATATATACAACATACATAATTTAGAGATGCAGCACAAGAGAGTATAGGCAAACAGACCAAAACATGAGTCACTCATAAATTCATATACATATATATATATATATAATTTCAAGATTGTTCATATAATAATAATACACGTTAATTGTTCTTATGAGAGAATGACAAGCTATCAATTTCTGACTATTTTTCTTTGGCTAAGTCATCCTTGAGTTTATGAGCCAAAAACTTCTTCCTTTGCCTTTCAACATACTCCTTAGGCTTTGGATAGTATCTGGGTGGAGGAGCTTTATCTGCCGCAGTGTTGGTCCTGAAAAAGATGTTCTGTTTAGCTTCATACGTCTTGTGCAGCTCCCACTCATGCTGGCTGTATACGTCGTTTCGATTGATTTCTCCTTTTTCTTGTAGCCAGAATGTGTACAAGATGATACTCTTTGAAACCGGACTCCACTTTTCATTTCTTACTTCCTCCTCCTTCAATCTGATTCTCTTTTCAGCTTGTGTTTCCTTGGATGTCCCTTCCTGAGATTTTCTCTTGTTTCTGGCTTTTGCTAGGGCTCCTTGGTCAAATATTGCCATCAGTTTTGCCTTGGAGGAGGCCCTAGCAGCCTTATGAACATCAGCTTCACTTACAGGAACTTCTTCAACACTGGCGCCCTCATCAACCACAGTATTATCTTCAGGAGCGGGAGCACCCTGGGGATTTTCAGGGATATTAACGCCTAACGCTTGTTGGAGCATCCACCAGCAACTGTCATAAAAATATTTGTTTGACTGCTCAAAGTTGTTGATCATGACTTCCCGAAGCTCAGCCATCTTAGCTATATATTCTTTCTCCCCCTTTTTGGCTTCGACTGCAATGGAGTTTGCATAAGAGTGCAGTGACTCATCAATGTGCTTTGTCATCCTGGAGAATTCAGTGACCAAGGCTTGTTGATTTGTGTTGAGAGTTACCATATTTCCATCAAACTTTTGAATGTTATTTGCTACGACATGAGCATTCTGATTTACGATTGTGAGAGTATCAGTGTTCCTTTTTAATCCCTCCATAAGAAGAGTGACAGCTTGGCCGGCCGCTGTATATTTATCTTCAAACTTCTTTTCCATCACGTCCAGTTTGTGATTGATCTCCACCATGTTCTTGAGTATGAGATTCTCCGATTGCTTAATTCTTTTCAACAGTTTATTTTGAGCTTTCTCAAAAGATGCTTTAAGCTCATCCACTATACCCTGAATGACATTCACGGTGTGATTGGCTAGATCATCTCGTAGTGGAAGCTCCTGAGGCACTCCTTGGCCTTGCTCTTCAGCAGATGCACCTATAGAGCTGGACACGAGCACAGTCTCTAAGGGGGGAATGCTTGCGGCCTCTGTAGATTTCTCGGACTCCCCCTCCACTGTTGCACCAATGATCTCAGGAACGATCTCAGCTTCATTTTCTTCTTGTATATCCGCCACTGCATCTCTGGCTGTCTGGGAGATGTCAGATACGATGTTAGCATCAGTGGGTAGAGGCTCCCCCTCAATTCCTGCAGTCAAAGCATCAGGAATTTCACTGGGGATAACTAAGGAATCAGCCACAGTTCCGTCCTTGGCTGGAGATACTTCCTGTTGTTCTACCACGGCAGCCTGCCCAATACGCCTCTCCCATCTGTCAAAAACACTCGAGTCCATTTTCTTCAAGTAATGTAGAGGAACACCTTTACTCATGTCGTACTTATCTCCGTTCAACTGATTGAGATACAGACTGATGATTCGGCCAAAGCTAGGAGATCTGAGGGTGTCCTTTATCTTCTCAAAAAGCAATGCCCCCCAGTTGAATCCTTTTCTGCAGACAATTGCCACCAGGATCTTGAACATGTCCGCAGAGATGTGGTCATGAGAACCGGGTTTGCATATGAGTACCTTCCCAATGATGTCTGACAGAAGTTTCCATTCTTCATTCATATCCTTTCGCTTTATCGACCGAGTTCCTCGAGCGAGTCCACAGAATAATAAAGTCCTGGTTTTGTCCTGTTCATCCAGATAATCCTCGTGCGCCGAGCTAGTGAGCTGCAAGAAGTGGGTCAGCTTGCTAGCAGACATCTTGATCTTTGCCCCTGCAACCTTGCTCTTTATGAGAGATTAGTCATTCCGGAGTTTTGCGGTTACAAAGAACTCCAGCACTTCCTTGTCCAGGATTTTACAGGGGTGCTCCAGTACGAATGATAGTCCAGCCTCTTCAAGCATAAGGATGATGTTTCTGAATTCGTCTGAGGCATGAAAGAACCCTGTTCGAACCAGCTCGCATCCAGTGACCAGCCCAGCGGTTGTCCTTGGAGCCATTGCAAACCTAGGGAGAGAATCCCTACTCTACGCTTAATCAAAAGTCAAAAAGGGAAGCGACACTAGTGATAAAGTCCAAGTAAAGGTGAGGATGTGGTTACCTAAAAGCGTAGACGGTGAGTTAGTTCGATGAAGACGATGGACACCCGGTAGGTGCCAGCGACTGTGAATGATCGAAACCGCAGAGAAATCCCTGGACGAGAGAGAGGAGAGATCCACGGAAGGCAATCAGCGAGATCGGCGAATCGGGAGGAGTCGGCGAGGGTCCTTCGTAAGAGATCTTGCGTGATGTCGACGGAAGGGGAAGAATCACGGGTCCTTCGGTGAGAGTCCTTCGGTGAGAGACCTACGGGAAGAAGCTTGCGGGAATCTTCACGAGTCGGCGAGAGTCCTGCTGTTGTCGATGAAAGTGGCGATCGGCGAGAGTCCTGCTGTTGTCGACAAAAGAGGCAATCAGCGAGTTTAAAAAGGATTTCCTGCGGAATACGAAGGGTCGGCGGGAGACTGGCAAGATTTCGACGGGTTTAAAAAAGGATTTTAAAGGGTTTCCGTTTGTCTAAGTCGAAATTGAAGGAATTCTTTAACAGGAATCTACGGGTTAAGAGACATCCCGGATTTTCGAAGTCTTCCGATGTCAAGTCAATTTAAAAATCTTCTAAATATATAAATACTTCTTAAATCAAATCTATTTAGGGTTTGAACCGGGCTTTTCCATACATTTCTTGATGGCAAGATTTCCAATGACGTATCTTCGTTGTCGAGATTTCCAAAGATGTATCTTCGTTAGTTTTCAGTGAACTAATTTACGCCTGTAGATGTTAGTTCTCGAATCTACCAGTGGAATTACCGATAACTCTTTAATGAAGTATCTAAGATTTATATTCACCGTGTTAACCTATCCTTAGATGTGCACACATATATGTATATATATATATATATATATATATATATATATATATAAAGATATATATATATATATATATATATATATATATATATATGTAAATGTCGATAGAAAATGACTCAAGTCTTGGAGCTGATGAAAAATACCTGGGATTATGAGAGTTATCATTTAGCCTCTCTGACTAAAACATACCAGGTGCTCGATGTGAGTATGCCCATATAGATATCACTGCTGTTATTCCAGATGCATGTTCCAATTCAGTCTTGAAACATCTACTGTCTAGTTCCCATTATATTGATGGGAACCTAGACTACCCTGCAAAAGAGAGTTACTTTACCTTAGGAACCCAATACATATTGGGTCCTAGGTTCCTGTTAGCATAAACACTCGACTGCCTTCCTTCAGAAATCCTGACAGGAAGACTACCTCTGCCCTGGAGATGTGGATAGGCCCTTGCCCTTGACACAGAGGGGTTGTGCCAACAGTCTATGACAAAGTGTCTCACCTTGCCACAGCACCAACACTCGTGAATGTTGTATCTCCGTTTCTTACCTGATCTAGTGACTGAGGTAGTCATGAGCCTAGGTCCAAACGGGATAGATCTGGATCTGCTCCCAGAACTGCCTCTTCCACCATGACACGTGGAAGGGTGGAATGAATGCATGCAGCGAGCGTCACGAGGTCTGGGAGGTGGTGCCTTCCTTTCAGACAGCCCCCTTCCAGAGGCCCCATGAGAACTTACAACATGACTTCTAACCCCCCTTTCCTGTGTCCTTGGGTGGAGAGAAGAGTTCTGAGAGCTGATACCAGCCGATTCATGCCGAGTAGGGGCAGTGGCCGAGAATACAAAGGGCTCAGAATGAGCCTTAGGTATTCTCTCATGGGTGGCCATGACAGCCCTTGCACTATGGGTGTCTCCACATGAGGACAGATCACCGTTGCAGTGACCACGATTATTCCTGTGGTCATACCTGAAGGCATGATGAATACCCTTCCTGCTTGGAGTGGGGGGTCGGAATACCGTTTCCCCATTTCTCCACGAATTGATAATTCGGGAGATCCACCCGTTTTCTTCCTTTCTCTTCATAGCATCATCCTTGGAAAAGTTTGATACTATCCTTTTCTCAATCTCTAGACTACTCTCTAGATCAGAGATTTTAGAGTCCTTGACCTTGTTGGATGCCAATTGGAGAACCAACAAGATCTTCAGCCGTGCAATCTCCTGAGCTTGTTCTTCAACAAGCAGGTTGCATTTCTGAAGGGCTCTCTTCAGGGAATCAGAATTTTCTGAAGGGACACAGTTCCTGTCTTCAGAAACTTCAAGAGAGACGGGGCAGGATGAAAAAGTTACCTGCTCTTTAGTGTTATTGTCATTAGAGCCAGTGATCGTTGTGTCATCCTCATCAGAGCTGCTTTCCTTACTGGCCTCTTTAGTCTCTGACACAGACACTGGAGCTCTGATGCTGTCCGATTGATTCTTGCCTTCATCTTCAGAGGCGAGGACCCCCATATAGGCTTCATCCTCTAGTTGACAGCAGATTCCAGCTTTCTCTGATCCCCCCATCAGCTCCGAGATCATCACCCACATAGATTTGGCCGTCTCACATTTTTCCAATCTAGAGCAAGAAGGTCCAGACCAGATATCCATGATAATCTGACGAATACTCTTGTCCAGATTAAATAATGAAAGTTCCGTCTCCGACATCTCAGCAATGCTCTTGGGCACTTGGATATTCTTTCCAGAGCCGGAGGTCTTCATAGGAATAAAAGGACCCTCTTCCAGGATGAAAGATGCTCGAGGATCGATAGCCTCCAAGTGATACGACACTCTCATCTTCCAGACGGGATAATACTCCTTTGTGCATGTGGGTAGTCTTAGTGGCGATATCTCATGATCCAGCTCCATGCTTCTGACACTGGTGGCAGGATTCTACTCAAGGTGTAAACCTTTTTGATGAGCAACCTCCCTCTGATACCACTTGAAAGTCCACCTAGTGTCAACTATCTTCACCTATGGGGAGGGGGGGGGGGGAATAGGTGGCGTGCAGCGTTTTTGCGGAATTTAAAATTGAACCTGCACAAGAAAATAAAAAACCACAGCAAAGAAGGTACACAAACAATTTATAGTGGTTCCCCGATTTAGGTACATCCACTTTCCCCCTTCGACCTATCTCCCAACAAGGGACGACTCAGTTTCTTCACCAACAGGATTGAAATCCAATCCTTGCACTATCGGAAGGAACCCTTCCACACGTAGGAGTCAACACTCCCACAACACGGGTTGCACCCAACCCTTACAACTAGGAACCAACGTTCCTTTACAATAAAAGTAAAACTAGAATGTACAAGAGATATAAACTACGTTTGGAGACTAAGGTGTCCCTCTTCGTTGACGACGCGTTCTTGAAGTCCACGAAGAGTCCACAACCCTAGATCTCTCTTGGAGAGAATCTCCCCGGAACCGGCGGCGGCAAGATGGGCGGCGGCTTGGTTCACGGGATCGGCGGCGACAACGATGTGCGGCTGCTGTACTTTGGAGATCCAAACTTCGTAGCGAAGCTAGCTAGGTCTTCCAACGGTCACACTAGGATCGATCGTCTCAATCGATTCGGACGGGAAGGTTTTCCCGATCAACAAATCAAGAGACAAAAGATCTCCGGTTAGACACGTGAGAGTCTAAGCTTGGCTAAGCTTCTGTCGACGGGAGATCTGGAAGAAACCACGATCAAGACCGACGATCAACTTGCTCGAGCGGCGACGGCGGCGGCGGCGGAGCGGAACTCGCGATCTAGGTCACGTCGCGGCTCGTCTTTTTTAATTCTTCTTCGCTGCCTTACTGTTCAAAAATACGCGTGTATTTATACACAAGCATACTCCTAAATGACCGTTGTGAGTCCCACCAGAAGAAACCCTAAATCCGGTTCAAAATAGTGCCAGCGGCAGAATCCGGTCCAGCTCTTTCCCAAAAATTGCCCAAGTAAAAATCGGCGAGAATCACCTGTGATTCTCGTCGAATCGTCGAGAATCACAAAGTGATTCTCGTCGAATTTGACTTGATTGCACTCTGATTTAGCCGGCGAGAATCAGCCAGTGATTCTCGATGATTCGGTGATTCTCGCCGAATCGACGAGAATTACTTGGTGATTCTCGTCGATTCTTACTTAGATGATTTTTCGTCTTACGCCTCTGAGCTGATCTTTGACTCATCCTTGCTCCTTGTCTGCTCTTGCATAAACACAGCCCTGTACTTGAAAGTAAGTGCACTATAATAGAGAGAGTACACGTAGGCCAACACACTGATCTGCTCAACGAGGGATTACGTCGTGCAGACCCGTGTATATTGACATACTGCACCCTGACATTGGTGTGCACTTAGCGTGGAATAACTGCAAGCACAACTTGAAATATTTTATCAAATACATTGTGAATTCATCTTAGCTTGACAGGTTGCTTCCTCAAATCTAGGTAATTGTGGATACAATACCCAACATCAACGCATATGTTCAGCTTAATGACCAGGATCATCTACAGACTAAACACTGATTGGTCAGCAGTAATATTTGAAAAGATTAAGGAAAGTATGAAGAAGCCAAATCGGGGAAGAATTGTGAGCTTGTATTTAGCTGGAACAATACTTGAAGTGATGAAACAGTCAGCTAGGACTAAGATTAATCACATGAGAAGGATGGATATCAGGATAATATCCAGATGGGATAGAGTCCTAACTAAGGACATGCCTGATGAGGAGCGGCAAGAGGTTCCTGAAAAATCTCCAGCACAAGAAATTCCTGCAAAAGACCCTACAGATGGTGCACAATTGCAGGGGGAGCCTCTTATTGAGGAAGAGCCAACCCACTTGGACAGTGAAATGGCAACACAAACAATTCTTGAGTTAATTCAAGAGGTTAATCAATCCATTCTTAATGATAAGGATGTGACACGAACTAAATTTTTGATTGATGTTGACCAGCCAACACAACTACACAGTCTAGCTCAAGATGTAATCATGGAAGATACATGTGCTACTGCTAATGCTCCAGAATTAAGTATACCTCAAGTGCCTACTCAACAAGAGTTTACCTTAGAAGAGTTGTTTCCTGATTTAGTGCAAGCTAATATTGAGGGGGAGCAAGCTGGTTTTGAGGGGGAGAAAACTACTTTTGAGGGAGAGCAAGCTAACCTTGAAGGGGAGCAAGTAGGAACTCAGGGGGAGAAATCAAGAGTTGAGGAAGAGCAGGGGACTCAGGGGGAGCTACCAAGGACTGAACAGGAACTATCTACTAGTCCTAAGGAAAGAGTTAATATAAACAGTACCTCAGCTTCTGAAGATGAAGCAGCAATACAAGCTAAAAATAGGAAGCTAATGGTCTTCAAAAGGAGAATACAAAGCTACAAGAAGGCTTTACAAACTGCTGCTCCTCAACCTTCCCCTGTAACTGATTATAGTTCTTTGTTGATATCTTTACAAGTAAAGTTGGATGAACAAAGACAGGCTATGGAAAAATATATGGATGAAAGCCATAAGGATTTACAATTCTCCTTGGCTCAAGACATCAAATATATAAGATTTGAGGTGAATCAGAATAAGAAAGAAATGACTGATTGTTTTCACAAAGGAGGAAATGCTGTGGTTTTCCTAGCCACACATCAAGAGAAAATCAAGACTCAAGTTGATGATATAGCTCTTAAGCAAGGCTATGTCCTAGAGAATTAGATTAGAATGAATGATAATCTGACAGAATCATATAATGTGATTGTTACTGAAATGAAGAATATTGCTACTGCCCAGACTGCAGCAAGAACTCAAGCCAAAGTAGATTTTGATAAGCAATTACAGGAAGGATTAGCTGCTGTTCAAACAGCTATTACAGATTCTCAAAAGTCCATTTCTGCACAGCTGCTGAAGTTAAAATCTTTCTATAAAGATGGTGTAATTTTTCTGGATGAACAAATCAGATTTCAAAAAGATGATCTCAGGGATCATGTTGCTAGAGAAGTCATAAAGTGGGAGAGAGTATTAGTCAAAGCTGGATCTGATCATGCTAAATGGATATCTAATAGCATCAGAGCCACACTTGGATATCCACCCCTCTGTGATGATGACAATGTGGCTGAGTCTGGAATAACATCAGAGCCACACTTGGAGGTGAACAACCTGAAGTGCTCAAGTACTTTATCCTCTAGCAGATTTTAAGATGATACATCAAGAAGTACAGTATATGTACAGTCCTCCAGAGGGTAATAAAAATATTATCCTTGAGAAAGTAGACATGCCAGTGCCAGAGGAAGTTTTGAACAAAGAGAAAGAAACTCTTTTGTCCAAGAAAAGATTCAGAGAACAGGCAGAGTTAAAGCCTGATTTTGAGCAGTGGAGTCCTACTTCCAGGAACATTATACTGACTGCTTGGAAAGTTATAAAGGATAAGACCCATGATAGGGGAAAATGGTACTCTGCACAAGAATGACAAAAGCATGAAGCCAGGCAAGAAGCCATAGTTCAATATAGAAGAAAGGCTAAAGCTGGGAAGCTACCTCCTAATGCTCAGGAGCCTAGCAAATATTTCCCAAAGCCCTTTCACTACTTTGAAAGGCAAAGAATAAGGGCTGAAGAGCAAAAGAAGAAAGATCTTAAGGGAAAGAAGCCAGCTGATGATACTGATGCTCCTATACAGGCCAAGATCCAAACAGACAAAGGCATAGTCATCAAGGAGCCTGAGCAGCCTTAGGATAGATTTACTAGATTTTACCATTTTGTAATCTTCAAATCTATGTAAACTTTTGATAAAGAAACTTTTGTAGTTTGAACAAAACATTGATGAATGCTCATTGTGTTAGCATTTTTATTCTGTGATGATATATTATATATGTTTTGTTTAGAAGTTCCCTGTCATATAATATTTTTATACATCATAATGTGTATTTGTTATGAATGGTGTATATCATTGACTAAGGGTTATGACTTCTCCAAATAGGGGGAGATTGTTGGGTACATTGAAAAATGTGTACTAGATTTGAAGAAGCCTCACCCTACTCAATGATATGCATCAAGATGTATTTGATGTGTTTTGAGTTTATATGTGCAGGTTAAGTAAATGCAGGAATGCAGAAAAATTTCTAAGTCCATATGTCGACACCAGAAGAAACTGTGTCGACACTTATGAAGACTTGTGTCGACACTGGAGAAAAGCTGTGTCGACACTTAGAGCTAATTATGTCGACATTTGGAAAGAATGTGTCGACACATGAAGAAACTAAGTCGACATACAGAGGCAGTGTCGACTCACAGAGAAGTTTAGTCGACATCAGCTGTGTCGACATGCAGATGCAGTGTCGACACACAGTGAAGCATTATTGACATCAACTGTGTCGACACCAAGAGGCAGTGTAGACACACATGAATACTTAGTCGACATCAATTGTGTCGACACCAAGAGCCAGTGTCGACACACTGAAGACTTTGTCAACATCAACTGTATCAACACACAGGACTTGTGTCGACACACAGCAGAGCTTAAACAAAGTTAAAGAGAAGAAGTGTTTGTGTTGACACACAGAATCAGTGTCGACACATTCTACAAAAGGCTGTGTTGAGAAGTATTAACAACAACAAGGAGATGTGTCGACACCACCAAGACTTGTGTCGACACTTAGTCCACTTGTGTCGACACATAGTCTACTTGTGTCGACACATGATGAAGTTCAGTCTCGACACTTTCAGACAAAGACAGTATTTCAAGAAGTGACTGGATGACTTGATAGCTGCCATTTCTAACCGGTCTACTGCAACTGTCAAAGCTGTAAGAAGTTTGTTAGAAATCGGATCAACCGGTGACCATGGAGAAAGTCTATATAAAGGCATTCTCCTTCAACAGATAAAGAGGATTGATGAACAACTAAAGAGAACTGATAGAAGTAATAATACAGAAGATTTTTGTTAGAAGATCTAAGAAGAAGTTGGAGAGAGAGAGCTTCATCTATTGAAGTGCAGTTGCTGAACCAGGCTGCCAAGAAAGATTCAGATTGAGATCTGAATCTCAAGTCAGAAGCTGATTGAAGATCAACTTCTCAAGAGTTCAACCCTACTGAGTTCAGATTCAAAAAGCTTTGAAGAAAGCTAAGAGTGGTTGTTCCCTGCCATCAGTTTCTTCCAAGAACTGATCAAGAAACCATCCATCCCTTCTCTCTCTATCTGGGTGGTGGTTAATTACAAACTTAAAATCTAATTTCTGTAGGATCTTTATAGATCTAATTTGTAAGCCTGTGTTTATAAAGGCTGAGTATAGGAGAATATTTTCTCTGAGTGGTAGGCCTTGTTGAAGGCTGAGGTAGGGCTGTGAGCCTGAGTTGTAGGAGATTGATATCTCTGAGTTGTAGGGCTTTTGTAGGCTGAGGTAGGGCTGTGTGCCTGAGCTGTAGGAGTGTGGACTCACTTTGAGTTGTAGGAGCCCTGTTGGGGTTCTGAGCTACTGTAAGATCTGAGGATCTGAGGTGAAGAGAAGAAGTTAGGCCGAATCTAGCACACTGCTAGATAGGCGAAGGGGGAAAGTGGATGTACCCAGACCTTGGGGAACCACTATAAAAATCTGTGTGCAATCTGTGTTGTGGTAATTCTGTGAATCTGTGCTGTGTTAGCTATAGAATTATCTGTTGTTAAGTAAATAACTGAATAGATTTGCTGCCTTAAAAAGAAAAAGGAATTACACCTATTCACCCCCCCTCTAGGTGGTTAGGCACTAATTCTTTTACTAATAGACTTAAAACATAAACATAAAGATAAACAAAGCAAGAAAAAGATTTATCTGGCAGAGAATTACTAACACATGCAGTAGATATATATGTACATAGGCTTTGTTTAAACAAATAACATAGTTTGAGAGCAAATGCAGAAAAAAATTGAAACAAAGTAAAGATTACTTCTTCTGCTTCTTCTTCACCATGGACTTGTCCTCTTTGGGCTTTTCTCCTAGCTTTGTAAAGATAATTTCTCTATTTAGATTTAAAGCCTGTGCCTGTGTCATTGTCATGTCAGCTGCCCCAATAATCTTCAGTGATGTAGTTCTGGGGACAACTGCTTCAGGATGGAGCTTCATGTAATCATCAACATTAAACAGTTTGTTGGCTTTATCAAATCTTTTTAGTTCTTCCTTCCTGTATTTTGACATAGTATATTCTGATATGTCTTTGCCTTCAGCTTTTGCTTTGTTAATCAAGGATAGACCAACAATTTCCTGGAATCTGTACATTTTAGCAGTGTTAGCTGTTTCAGGATCCTCAAAAGAAATAGGAGGTGAATCTGGTCTTTCAAGACTCTTAGGTTTCTGTTCTGCAGAGAGAGTTGGCTGTTGCTGCTGATGATGTTGATGTTGCTGTTGTTAATTTCCTGAAGAATGATGCCCTTGCTGACTGCTTCTAGAAGATCTCCCTTGATGTCTCTGATAAGTTTGCATAGGGGCAGTTCTCTAAGAGCTAGATCTAGTGGCACCAGCTGCTGGAGGAGGTGGAGGAGGTGGATCTCTTCTATATCTCTGAACTGGTGGTGGAGAATATTTTCTACTTCTTTTCCTCTCCTTTTGCTGATTCTTAGACAACCACATCTATGCTGTCATTCTTTTGTAAGGAGTAATATTTTGAAGGATATAGAAAGGGGTGTCATTCTTTGAGCTTGGTTTAGCAGCAGCAGCTGGAGGGGCTTTCCTTTTCTTTGACAACATTTTCTTCTTCTTCTTGGCAGTGTCTTCATCTGAATCTTCATCATCATCATCTTCATCATCATCACTTACAGATCCCTGATGATTATCATATAGAGCATCCAATGCTTTCAAGGCTTTATCATAAATAGCAGTCTTTTCTGGAGTAGGAGCAGAAGTTTCAAAAGCTGGAGTTTCAGCAGGAGGTGAAGAAGAGACTATACAAGAATCAGAAATAATTGGGACAGAGCTTTCAGCTGCTGCCTTATTTTCTTCTTCAATGTCAGCCAAGATCAACTCATCTAGATCTAGCATAGGGGAGTCATCCATCACAAAGATTGGTGCTGAGATAGCTTCTAGGGGGCATGGAATGACTGCAGAGGTTGGTGTAGAAACTGGAATTTCAAAATTGTCATAGAGTTGCTTAGTAACTACTTGACTGATAGGAGAAGTATAAGGCACAATAGCCAAATATGGCTTAATGAATGTTCCTGGAGGAGGATGCATATATACAGTATCAAAAGTTTTTAGCAATGCTTGTAAATTAACTGTGGGATTGAGGATAAAATCACCAACAATTGTGAGTCCTTCAGAATCTGACTCAAAATCCATGTCAGTATCAATAAAATCAATTAAATCTTTATCTATATAGTCTGTATATGCTGCTGTAGGGACTGAAATATCTACTGGTGCTATAGCTGAAGTGTCTGAAGCTGTTGCTATTGCTTCATCATCAGACATCTCCCCCTGTCTAGTTTCAGTAGGAACTGAGGCCAGGCCCCTGACTGAGGAGGGGGCAGCAGTAAGAGCAGAGATTTGAGCAGATAAAGATTGAATGGTGGTAGCAAGAGGTGTAATGGCCTCTGCTATTGGGGTTTTAAGAATGGGAGTGATGATGGTGATGATAGAGGATATGGTAGAGGGGTCCAGAGAGAAAGGTGGAGATGATGTGGCAGTGGGTGTAGAAGAGGTGGCAACCAGTGATGGAATGGAGGGTGGAACATCAAAGATGTGAAGATTTGATGGTGATGAGGATGGAGGGGTGGCATCTTGCATCATAGTGTCTGTGGGTAGGATGTAAGATGGTAGGGAAGATAAATATGGGGGAAGTGGAGACTGTGGTGGTGTAGGAATGTAGGTGTCTTGAGGTGATTCAGGAGGTGTTGGTTGTGGATTTTCTTGAAGAGGGGTAGATGGAATGTCAGTGATGTTAAGTGGTGGAGATGGAGGTGGAGTAGGAACATGTGTATGCTGTGGTGATTGGGGTGTTGAAGAAATAATGGGAGAGGAAGTGAGTTGTTTTGCTGGAAGGGGTGATGGAAGAGATGGTGGAGTGGGATGAATCTCTTCAGCAGGGGTGGGAGTGGCTTTAACAGCCCTGGTGCCTTCAGAAGCTGGGGTGGAAGAGGTAGAAGCCTTAGTGGGCTTGGTGATTGTCCTCTCCCACCTGCCAAATAAGGCACATGTGAGCCTTTTACTGGCATTAATGAATATGGTCTGGGAGACCAGTGATTCAACAACCTTTTCCTTGAGGAAGATCCCTAGGATCCTTCCAAAACATACTTCCTTTTTGGTATTCTTCTTCTTAATCAAGTCAAATAGAAGTTGTGCCCAGTCTATTTGCTTCTTGTTTATTACTGCACACATGACCAAGAACTGATATCTTATGATGTAGACATGGGCAGTATGCTTGCCAAGCAAGACCTTCCCAACAATATCTGCCAGGAACTTGTATGCTGCAGACAAATGCCTCTTCAACAATTTATGTGGGCTGTCACTAGCATAACCCATCAGATTTAGTATCATATTAAATTCTTCAGAATCAATTTCTAATTCCTCTTCGCCATTTGTCAAACCAAATATTTCAGTTAAAACCGCGGGGGTTAAGGAGACAGTGTTACCGGTGATTTATCCTGTCATAGTATTGTCTTCTGAAGTGGTTGAAGTATAGACCCATTCGCTGATTTCCGTTCCTGCCAACTTTATCCTGGTGGTCATCAGGTTCTTCAGATTCTGTTCTTCCAAAAGGTCCAAAATATATATGAAGATTGGATCTGAGTGCTGGAATGATTCGAAGTCGACATCAAAGCCAGTGTCAAACTTCATAGCGGCTATAGCTCCTGCTGGAATCGCCATTGAGATCACTGATAATACGGTTTGCAGTCAATTTTATTAGGATATTTTCGGGGTTTTAAAGCAAATCATGTCTTGTAAAGTACTTATTTTGATTCCCCTTTGTATATATTTTTGTCGCTAATGCATTTTTTCTGCTTTTTGTAGGTTTTCACGGCTTTCCGCCGAATTTTGCTGTGACACGCCCCAAGGTCACACCCTACCCGGGCATGTACCTAGGGCGTGTAACCCAGAGGAATGAAGCAATTGGTCCGAAACTGCATTCCGTGGAAACTTAGTGAACACGCCCTCTGTCACGCCCGTGTCACATCCGACACGGGCGTGTTCCAGAGGCGTGCCCCCAGGTTCCGAGGAATCGCCGCAACGCGCTCGTTTTTCCCGCTCCACCGTCGCACCGAAAGTGTCACGCCCCAGGGTCACGCCTGACCCAGGCATGACATATGGGCGTGTACTTCAGCAATTCCGCCCGTCACCTCCAACATTCAATTTCAGCTCAACAAAGTCACACTGCAAAGAACACGCCCCAGGTACACGCCCAACCAGGGCGTGACTTGTGGGCGTGTACTTCAGCTACTTCGCCAGAATTAAATTCCAGCCCGAAAAAAGTCGTACCGAATTTATCACGCCCCAGGGTCACTCCCGACCCGGGCGTGACAGGGGGCGTGACCCGACCCAAAAAATTCTATAAATAGAGCCCAACTCTAAGGGTTCAGGGACACCTTTTGCATTGAGAGGGGAGGTTCTGTCCTTTGTATTTTTGAACTTTTTTAAGCATGTCTCTTCATTTTTAGTTCTTATCTCTAGCTTTATGCTTTCCCTGTATTAGCTCCTAGCTTCTTTCTGTAGTATAATGTTAATGATAGTGTAGTTTACTTTCCATGCACTTGTAATCTCTGGTTTTCAAGTTGTAAGATCCCTGTTTCCATTAATAAAGAAGTGTTGTTTTCTTTTTCGTTTCTACTCTGTTTTCACTATTTTCTTCTACTCATCCCCCCTCTTCCACCTCACCATGATTAACTAATCCTCTATGTACTCGATCTTGATGATCCGAGGTTCGAGTGATTAGGTTATGATGCTTTGAATCTGACCTTTTCTTTTTAGAGTTTTAGCCTCGAATTACTCTTAATTTATCACGGGTTGGAGGTATATCATCGATATATACTCTCCACCTTTGCTTTCATTCTGGGCTAGCCGAGAGGCCGAAAGTTTGAAATGAGCACTCAAGAGTAAAGGGAGTTGTTCGCACCTCTCGAGAGAGGCAGACGTTCAAATCTCCCGGATTGGTGATGGCGATGGTGATGGCGACGGTGATGACGACGGCCACCAGGACGGCCAACTTGGGAATGACTATGTTGAAGATGTGCCAGCAAAGGACGTGCGACGTCATAGCGGTCATGGTTACAAGCTTCGCCCTCGCAACAAGACTCATATTTGATATTTTAGCTTTGGTGTGCTAATAGCCTTTTCATGATGGCTCTTTTAAAAAAAAACATTATTTAATTTCTGCATTTTCTTTATGTGGTGTGCCTTTAGCCACTTGTTATTTGCTTTGAGATGTAAGCCTATATAAGGCCTTGAACTTTTCATTTGATGGTAGACTTTAATTGAAATCAAAATTTGGAATTTGCCAACCCTAATTTTCCCTCTCTTCTTCTCCTAGCCGCCGCCCCCCCTCTTTCTTCCTTCCTCCAAATCGCCGGCCTCAAGGCTCCTTCATTCTAGAGTTCGACCATCTCCTCTCTCCCTCTTGCTCTCGACCGCCCCCTTCTCTCTAGTGCTCGGCTACTCTCCTCTCCCTCTTGCTCACGGCCACCCGAGATCCTCTCTCTCCAAGGATACTTTGGCCCATGCATGAGAGGTTGTTTGCAAGGAAGAAGATAGGGGTTTCCTCCATGGCGTGAAGTGAAGGAGATTAGCACGTTCATCATCCATAGCGCGCTTCCCGTGGACTTTCAACGGAGGAGCGATCAAACTTGGTGGATCCACGCATCACGGATCTACAAATCCGAGAGGGGTAACGAAAATTTCTACCAAGAGTTTTCTTTCTCTAGATAGTTCTTGTGGTGGACGAATTTTTGCGTTATTTTCCGATTTGTTTCTCTTCGCGGTTAATCAAATAATAAATTGGTATTTTTTGTTTGGATTTCCGAAAGATTCGTAAGAGGATTGGCGATCATCGCTTTCTTTTTGTTGGGATAGATCCTACCATCTTTCGAATCATTTTCTTCTTGGTGGATCTATTTTGGTACAACCCAAAAGCTCGTTCGGGATCACGATTATCCCATTTAGCCGAAAAGAATTTGGCCTATAGCCAACATTCGATCTATTTGTGGAACGGCGATCCGTATTGTTAGCGCGAGCGATAAATAAAATAATTGTTGTGGTTGCGTTTTCGTTAGTGTGTGGAATAAAGAGCGTAGATCGTGTCATAAGCGATATCGTGGCCTCCATGACGAATCTCTAGGATATACCCTGCATCATTTTGGTATCAGAGGGAGGTTCTCGTCAATTTCCTAATTGGCACTCCTCCCCCTCTTCAAATTAAAACAAATAAATTTCAAATTTTAAATTTCAAATTTCAGATTTCAAATTTTGAATTTCAAACTTCAAATTTCAAAATTTCAAATTTCAAATTTCAAATTTCAAAATTCAAAATTTAAATTTCGAATTTCAAATTTCAAATTTCAAAATTCAAAATTTCAAATTTCAAATTTCAAATTTCAAAATTCAAAATTTAAATTTCACATTTCAAATTTCAAAATCTCAAAATTCAAATTTCAAATTTCAAAATTTAAATTTTAAATTTCAAATTTCAAATTTCAAAATTTCAAAATTTCAAATTTCAAAATTTCAAATTTCAAATTTCAAAATTCAAAATTTAAATTTCAAATTTCAAATTTTCAAATTTCAAAATTTCAAAATTCAAATTTCAAAATTCAAAATTTAAATTTCGAATTTCAAATTTCAAATTTCAAATTTCAAATTTCAACATTTAAAATTTAAATTTCAAATTTCAAATTTCAAATTTTAAAATTCAAAATTTAAATTTCAAATTTCAAATTTCAAAATTTCAAATTTCAAATTTCAAACTTCAAAATTTAAATTTTAAATTTCAAAATTCAAAATTTCAAATTTCCTATTTCAAATTTCAAAGTTTAAAATTCAAAATTCAAATTTCCAATTTCAAAAATCCAAAATTATGGCCTATGACGTTCACGTTTCCCGGTTGGACTTTTGGTACGATAAAGCCATCACTAAGTTTCCCCCTAGGCAATGCCACACTTGTCCTACTTATGACGGTTTAGGGTGTCCTAAAATTTTTAGTGATTGGCTTAAGGGTATAGAACTTCATTTTAAGTGTTATGGATGGGATGACCCCCAAAAGATTCACTTTGCCCGAGAACGGTTAATAGGTCAGGCCCAATTATTTTGGCTGAACGAAGAGCGTCGTGTTGGTGGTTATCAACATAATTGGTAGGCGATGCGTAGCCTCCTTTCAGATCAATTTGATCCCGCCTATCTCCGTACTACCAACACCGAGCCTGTGAGTGAGTACGGCTTACTACATTATTGTCACACCGACCTAGACCTCACCTTTAGTACGGCTTTGGAGATTGAGAAGCGCTGACCTCCTAGGAGAAAGGTTCACTCACGTCAGAAGATTATTACCTTTGAGTCTAGTGGCGTATCTGATCTTGGCTCTATTGTCCGTCCTATTGCGAATACGCGCGTAGTTCTTTTTGAGTCTTCTCCTGAGCTGCCTGATCTAGTCGTTGACTCTCCTGATGAGTCTGCGGTAGTGTCTAAGACTGAGCACGCCACTGTGGGTGAGACCGACTTAATTGATGAGCGTAGTGATGACGAGGAGTTTGGTTACCCTAGTGACCTGGATGAGGATTTATCCTCTGAGGAATCGTCTCCTCTTCCTTTCGACGATGTTTCTGAGGCGTCTCCCTTGATAGTTATGGAGTCTTCTGATGACCCTGAGTCAGAAGACATTCCGGCTGAGTCACCCTATGTTGAGAGCTTACCTATTACTGATTTAGGTGATGACCTGCTTGAACACAAGCTAGTTCCTTCTAGCCCGGAACATATTGAGGTGCCCATTTCTTTAGCTTCCCCGGTAGGTCAATCCAGTTGGATCAGTGCGAGTGAGGATCACAATATTATAATGATTGATCCCGGTTTGGTCGATGGTTCAACGGTGTTGGAAGAGTCACCTTGGGATGGATATTTATCTTGGGATAATCTTAGTGGTGCACATCCGCGAGATAGTTCATTGATATTATCATTGTTGCTTGAGGGTCATAGTAATTTAGATTCTTCCCGGGATTCGATTTGCCCAACCCTCCATCATGATTTAGACAATGTACCTACTTCGTTGGAAGATTTGGTTAGCGAAGGATGTGATGTTTTGGAAGAGTTACCCTGTGTGGGAAGGCTATTTGTGGATGACGGTAGCACTGAGGACCCGATAAACATTTCTTTGATGTTAGCTCCTTCGCTAGAAGCCCAAAATGGATTAGGAATTTTGTCGAGTACGATCTTTCCTACTTTTGAGACCAATACTGATTCTGATTTGGACGAATTATCTAGTGGGTTGGAAGACATGTCGGCTGATTTGGTAGAATCACCCCGTGATGAATGTTTATCTGATAGTGAGTTAGATGATGACGATCCAGCTGAGTTTTCGGTAAGGACGAATCTACTGTTTGATTTTTCCTTTGATTTTGATGGCTTGCACCCAGAGGATTTTTCTTGGACGTTAAATCCATGTTTTGACGGTGAGTATGATTTAGTTCCTCCTCCGGAATCGCCCATGTCGACTCCTCCTCCGTTTCACTTGACTCGATTAGATGACTTGTTAGGGAACTAGCTTGTCATTTCTAGCCCGAGATATTTGGAGATGTTTATTTATCCAGCTTCCCCATTCGACTTACCCAGACGGATGTGTGTGAGCGATTTGTTAGTTGTCGCGTTCGGTCTTTCCACTACTTTTCATAGATCTGACTATATTGTTGATGACTAGTTTTAGTCATCGTTTTTTGGGTTATTCTAGTAGCTTATTCTCCTAAGATTTTGTTACAATTATGTGTTTTTTATGCTTGTTATGACCTTCTTTTTAATTTAATGTTTATGTTATGTTTTGTGGCTATTTTTATATTTTTATGTTTAGCTTTATCTATAAATATTTTTATAGCTTGTATGTTATGTTTAATTTAGTGTTTTATGTTTAATTTTATATTATATGTTTAACATGTGTTTTATTTTATGTGTTATGTTATTTATATGTTGTATGATTTATTTATATTATGCATTGTATAATCATTAACTAATGTTTGTATTATTTTGTTTTGTTTTATTTATAGGTCCAAAGTCCCACATTGGTGCAGCCCACATTGATAAAGCCTACAAGCTTGTGCAGCCCTCTTATTCAAATTACAAGCATGTGCAGCCCAAGTAGCTCTCCTAGCCAACCCGAGCCCATGCAGCCCTCAAAGCTCAAACCCGAGCCACCAAACAGCCCCTACCCAAACCTAAAGCAGCCCACCTAGCCTACCCGAGCCCCCTATGTAGCCCATTTAAGCCCACATGGCCGGCCACCCCCTCTCTCTCCTTTATTCTCTTGCCACCTTTCAATTCATTCATGCATCATAATATTCTCTCTCCCCTTTATTTTATCTTCCATTTACTCCTCATGCATCCCCCACTCATCCCCTCTTTCTTATTAATTTTTATCCATGCACCTTGCCACCAATACATTGAACCCACCTCTTTCTCTCCACTTAATTAAACATCATGCATGAATTCTCTCCACCTCATTTAATGCAATGCATGCACATTCTTCCCCCCCCATGGCCGGCCACCCCCCTTGCCCCCTCTTCTTCTTTCCATTCTAGAACCTTCCCCTTCATCTATAAAAAGGCACCCATATCCCATGCTTTGAAGGAGTGGGATTTTGGAGAGCAAGTGAAGTTCTAGTTCAAGAGAGTGCTTTCTTTTTGCTTACATGTTGTTAGTGTAATCCTTTCTTTTCAATTAGTGCAAGTTTTCTTTATAGCATAGTCTTGTTTTTTTTTATTTTGTGCACTCTTTTTATTTGCAAGTAATGAAATTCTCTTCTATTTGTTTTGTTGTTTCCTTTTGCAATATGCATAGCTAATCCCCTCTTAGCATTTGATCATGAGGATCCATGATTTGAAATGAGAATTATTTTTATTTCATAGTTTTATTTTTGCGTAATTCTACTCGGTCCTTCTTTGATTTATTTTGCGTCGACTCCGTATTTCCGGTATACGGTAGTAGGCTTATGATCTCATATTCGAGTAGCCGAGAGGCTCGTGGATGTGAAAGATCACTCAAGGAAGGAAGGAGTTGAACGCAACCCTAGAGATAGGACGACGTAAATCCTCCGGATTGGAGTCAAATCCAATAGTGCGGATCACCTCGATAATGCAACTTTAGGCTTTTTCGGTTTGTAAAGAGATTTCGATCGAAAAGTCTATAAGTTAGGAGACTTAATGCTCTAGCGAGATTTTGTCTTATTTTCGGATCCGTCACGGCCAAGTTGGATTTGCAAATTTAAAACTATGCCCTTTTATTTTCTCATTTCATTTCATGGTGAATCAATGATCGAATGCTAGCCTTTTTTATATAAGTTTTCGTCTCGAATTTATCGTTCCTTTTGCTTCTTAAAAAATTCTCAAATCCCTTTAATTTTCCGGTAGGATAATAGTTAGAGCGCGAGTAGAAGTACTTGACAACCCCGTGTTTAAATACGACCTTGGTACTACAATTCGACAGGTACGCTTGCCTGTTCGGGTTTTGGCCCACCAAGTTTTTGGCGCCGTTGCCGGGGACTTCTTCGTCAATATTTTGAAAACGCTTATGCTATTACTTCTACAAAAATAAAAAAAATAATTTTTTTTTAATTTTTCACTTTCTTTTTGGTAACAGTTTTTCTTTATGGAATCGTCTTATTTTGGCGCATTTTGTAATTTTTGCGGGTCGCTTGACCACTTTTATTCTGAATGTCTTTCAGGACCCCCTCCCTCTTTTGATTTCAATTTTTATGGAGCAAGTCAAAGTGGCCAATTTGACCCTTACTCCAATTTTTATCCTACTTGGGAGATGGGGAACCCGTCTTATTTTTCTTATGATTTTGCCCTGCAAAGCGCCGCGCCTCTAAATTTTAATTCAATCGATAATGTGTATTTTGAATTGCAAACTTCTATTGATAATATTAATTCGCATTTAAAAACCATTATCGATTATTTTTCTCGTGAGGCTGCTTCGTTTTCTTCGTCTTCTTCTCCGTCTCCTCCAATTTCTTCATGTAATGAGTCACCGGATATCCCGGTGTGTTTTTTTCCTCTCGAGGAGGATAACTATTTGGATATTCCGGATTGTTTCCTTCCTCCTTTGGATGACACCTCTATGGATATTCCGGCATGCTTCTTACCCGTTGAGGATGACGAGACGTTTCTTATTTCTTCTTCTGAAGACATTTGTGATTCCATTTTAATTTCAACTTCAACTGTTCCAAATCTTTCTATTTTTAGCGAATCTTCTTCTTTTATTTTAGATACTTCTTCTTTAGTTCTTTCTACCCCCCCTCCTCCCAACATTTCTCAAGATTCTCCTTCTCCATGTGAAATTTTCGTTAATGAAACCTCTTTTTCACCTTCTTTTATTCCTCTTTCTATTTCTTCTTCTTTTTTTCTTCTCCTGTTGACGACCCCTTCTTATTTACAGCGGAGTTCTCCTATAACTCCATATGTTCCTTCTTGGGCATCACTCCCTTGAAGATTCCACCGCATGTCGGTGCGATTCTTCACTTCTTCTTTTTTTTTAATTTACTCTCCTAAGCGCATTCTTAGGGATTTACCACTGCACTTCACTTTTTATTTTCCATTTAGCTAACCATTAACGTCGGGCTCAACCGACGTTAAACAAAGAGCGCTCTTGGGAGGCACCCCTTGCTTATCCTTTTTGTTATTTCTTTTTCTTTTTGTTTGCTTATTGTGTTTTGCAGGAATAAAACCTCCGGCGGTTCGTTTGGCTCCATCATTTTTTTTCTCTTCCTTAGGCCTGAGCCGGTGTCCAGCTTAAGCACGGGGGAATGAAATCAGCATTCGGCCTTACTAATCCGGGGAAGTCGTTTTCTTTTTAAGTATTTACTTTATTGCCCCCCCTCCCTTTTCTTCTCCTTTTTTCGTTTTTTTTTCTTTTGCATTGAGGGCAATGCAAAACTTAAGCATGGGGGAGGGTTTAGATTCTTTCTTTTTTTTTCTTCTTTCCTTTAGAAAGAAAAATGCTTTAAAACAAAATTCAAAAAAATTAGTATAGTTATATTAAGCCTTTTTATTGTTTTTATTTAACTATTTCAAAAATCCAAAAATAAAAATTGTTAAAATCTATTTGAAAAACAAAACCTAAAATTATTTCTATCTTTATTTTATGTTTCTTCTAGTGAAGTGTAGGCCCGTGCGGTTTTTGTAGTTCTATGTAGAATCCTTTGAAAATATTTTCTAAACTTATCATTTTAGCATAGTTTAGTTCTACTAGTTTCTTTTTCTTAAATATAGGCATCCGTTTTTTACGTTATAAGTAGCAATTTGTAGTTCTGTCTTTTTATTCGGTAGGTTGCTTACGAATGGTTGCTAGGTATCATTAGCTCTTTTTCATTTGCGAGGTAGTCTTTCTTGGTGTCTAGAACTTGTACCAAGCTACTCTCGAAGCATTTGCGCCGTTTTTACGTTCTTTAGAAATGATTTAGGCCACCATTTGAATAGTTTGAGCTTTTCATGCCCACCAAAACAAAACCCTTGCAAAACAATTTTGAGCCTTTTTCCTTATCTTCTTTGTTTTTAGCTCCACCTTTCATTTCATTATGTTCACCAAAGCCAAATATCTTTCCTATTTTTGCACTATAAATTTGAGCTTAAAAATTATTTTTGTGGGAAGGATATTATTTTTGAAATGATTAGGAAATTCTCAAGCTCATTTTTTTTGGAGCTTTCTTATCAAATGTTATTCAAAAGGAAAAAATTGAGAAAGAGAAAAAAATATATATCATTACAAAATCAAAAAAAAAATGAATGCAAAAAGTTTATGTTTGGCCAAGTTTATAAAAGAAAAATTTTCATGGCCTTTTTGTTGTAGTTTCATATTGGAGAAATGACATTCTCATTACTTCTCATTTGTTATTATGCTTTATTTATTTTTTGAGCTCACCTTGGTTTAGTGCCTAAAACCTTCATGTTTATCTTTGATTCCACTTCCTAATCATTTACCTAAGCCAAGTTTTAATGCCTAGTAGAAGTCCTAATGATCTTAGAACTTAATTTCGCGTAGTGGAGAAAGTGTGAACGTACAAGCCTATGGCCACCATCATTGATGGATTTCTTTGGAGGTTATCTTGGAGTGTCTTAGGGTTAATGTTTATCTAGCAACCTAGTAGTTTGTTAATGCGCCGTTTATTTAGAACCTCTACTTTTTGTTGTCCTTATTTTCATTTATTTTGGATGCCGTGTTTTTAAGATTTAGAAATGTGTAGACTTTTCTTATGTTCTAATGATATTTTTAGGTCTCCACTTTCAAGTTTTCTATTGTGCACTTCTCACCCCACTAGTTGTTAACATAGGAATTAGGATAGTTTAATTTTTCATGTTTTGTTTTTCTTAATTATGAAACCTAAATTAGCTTTGTTTATTTTTTTATTTCCTTCCCTAGTTTCATCTTTATTTGCTTGAGGGCAAGCAAATGTCCAAGCATGGGGGAGTTTGATGACTAGTTTTAGTCATCGTTTTTTGGGTTATTCTAGTAGCTTATTCTCCTAAGATTTTGTTACAATTATGTATTTTTTATGCTTGTTATGACCTTCTTTTTAATTTAATGTTTATGTTATGTTTTGTGGCTATTTTTATATTTTTATGTTTAGCTTTATCTATAAATATTTTTATAGCTTGTATGTTATGTTTAATTTAGTGTTTTATGTTTAATTTTATATTATATGTTTAACATGTGTTTTATTTTATGTGTTATGTTATTTATATGTTGTATGATTTATTTATATTATGCATTGTATAATCATTAACTAATGTTTGTATTATTTTGTTTTGTTTTATTTATAGGTCCAAAGTCCCACATTGGTGCAGCCCACATTGATAAAGCCTACAAGCTTGTGCAGCCCTCTTGTTCAAATTACAAGCATGTGCAGCCCAAGTAGCTCTCCTAGCCAACCCGAGCCCATGCAGCCCTCAAAGCTCAAACCCGAGCCACCAAACAGCCCCTACCCAAACCCAAAGCAGCCCACCTAGCCTACCAGAGCCCCCTATGTAGCCCATTTAAGCCCACATGGCCGGCCACCCCCTCTCTCTCCTTTATTCTCTTGCCACCTTTCAATTCATTCATGCATCATAATATTCTCTCTCCCCTTTATTTTATCTTCCATTTACTCCTCATGCATCCCCCACTCATCCCCTCTTTCTTATTAATTTTTATCCATGCACCTTGCCACCAATACATTGAACCCACCTCTTTCTCTCCACTTAATTAAACATCATGCATGAATTCTCTCCACCTCATTTAATGCAATGCATGCACATTCTTCCCCCCCCATGGCCGGCCACCCCCCTTGCCCCCTCTTCTTCTTTCCATTCTAGAACCTTCCCCTTCATCTATAAAAAGGCACCCATATCCCATGCTTTGAAGGAGTGGGATTTTGGAGAGCAAGTGAAGTTCTAGTTCAAGAGAGTGCTTTCTTTTTGCTTACATGTTGTTAGTGTAATCCTTTCTTTTCAATTAGTGCAAGTTTTCTTTATAGCATAGTCTTGTTTTTTTTTATTTTGTGCACTCTTTTTATTTGCAAGTAATGAAATTCTCTTCTATTTGTTTTGTTGTTTCCTTTTGCAATATGCATAGCTAATCCCCTCTTAGCATTTGATCATGAGGATCCATGATTTGAAATGAGAATTATTTTTATTTCATAGTTTTATTTTTGCGTAATTCTACTCGGTCCTTCTTTGATTTATTTTGCGTCGACTCCGTATTTCCGGTATACGGTAGTAGGCTTATGATCTCATATTCGAGTAGCCGAGAGGCTCGTGGATGTGAAAGATCACTCAAGGAAGGAAGGAGTTGAACGCAACCCTAGAGATAGGACGACGTAAATCCTCCGGATTGGAGTCAAATCCAATAGTGCGGATCACCTCGATAATGCAACTTTAGGCTTTTTCGGTTTGTAAAGAGATTTCGATCGAAAAGTCTATAAGTTAGGAGACTTAATGCTCTAGCGAGATTTTCTCTTATTTTCGGATCCGTCACGGCCAAGTTGGATTTGCAAACAGTGATCCGTATTGTTAGCGCGAGCGATAAATAAAATAATTGTTGTGGCTGCGTTTTCGTTAGCGTGTGGAATAGAGAGCGTAGATCGTGTCATAAGCGATATCGTGGCCTCCGTGACGAATCTCTAGGATATACCCTGCATCAATTGGAGCAAAATCCAATAGTGGGGTTCACCGCGTAAAGCAAGTTTTAGGCCTCCGATTTAGGCGAGAGTCGGTCGGACCTTCCTAAACTCAGTTAGGCACGCCCTTTGAGAGAAGCGTGTCAATATTTATGGAACCTCCACGGTCAAGGACCTTTACCCTAATTAGCTTAGGTTTATTTATCGTATTTTTCTAACCACTCTTGCCGAGGTGATTTCTGATCGAGTGCATTTTCCCCTCATCGTTCCTAAGCTTTAGTTTAATCGCTCTTTTAGCTCTCTTTATCTTTTCATGCAAGTAGCTCACTTTCATTGCAACTAGTTCTCTTCCTTTAATACGCTTAGCTTTCTTCTAAACCCTAATTTTTCCGTCGATAAAATAATAGATTTCGTGTGAGTAAGCTTACTCAACTGTTCCCGGATTTTAATACGACACTTGTGTCCCCTAGCTACATTTCGATAGGTATACTTGCCTTGTTGGATTATTAGTTTAGTTATTTTCATCTTGCAGATATCTAAGAGACAATCAAGTTTTTGGCGCCGTTGCCGGGGAGGCAACGCTCGTTGTTAAATTGAAAACACGAATATATTAATTTTATCACTTCTCTTTCTCACCCTCCTTAAAATTTTTCCGCCTACTCACTTGAGTTAAATGGCTGGATTTTGTTCAAGCAAGTGTGCGTATTTTTAATTTTTCCGCCTACTCACTTGAGTTAAATGGCAGGCTTTATTTCAGTAGAGTGTTCGTATTTTTTATTTTTCCGCCTACTCACTTGAGTTAAATGGTTGGATTTATTTCAGTAAAGTGTGTTTACTTTCTGTAGAGTGTGTGTGTTTTAATTTTCTGTCGAGTGCGTGAGTGTAGCTTTTATTTTCCTCCTACTCGCTCGGAGTTAAATGGCTGGATTTTAATTACCGCCTACTTAATAGAAACCCACATCATAAATTTTTCTACACCACCTAACTCTGTCGAAAAGGGCAAAGTGGCTCTAAATGCCACTATCTTGTCTTGTACCTTGCGAACCCTTCACCGGGTAGCCCTTGGGAAGTTCGGGAGTTAAAACATAAAAAAATCTATTTCAAAAAAAAAATTTCGAACTTCATTAGCTCTTTTATTTTCTAGTTTATTTTTTTTCATCTTTCTTCTCCTCTCTTCTTCTAGTGTATGACCTGCGGAAGTCCGTCGGTTATTTTGGACCTGGACCACGAAATTGAGCGTAATCTTCAGAGAAGATCGCGATTTCAAGGCCCTACTACCTGATACGCCCGAAATAGATGTATATACTAACGCAAGTGCACGTGTCGGATCAAGTAATATAAAGTGAGAAGTGATCGTTCCCTCGAGAAAGTGATTGAACTAGTGATCACAATTACTAGCTCTTCCTGTTCTCTAAATTCAAGTCAATAATTAAGGTGAATTTCTAGATTTATTTAAATAAGTACTCTTTAGACAAGAACTAAAGTGCGCGGACAAGAAATATTGTTATCCAAGTTTTAGGGAAGCAATCTTGCATGTTGGTTTCCCTTACCTATTGCGATGATTTTTTAATAAAAAAGCTTTCATGAGTTGTTTGACTTCTATCCTGCAGGGATGCAAAAACGGATCTCTTTATCCCTCGATTTCCGAGATCCGGTCACCCAAATTCCCCCAGTTATCTCTAACTTGGGTGGAAAGAAAGTAACGAAAAGCGCACAAATCCACAATGCTAACTCAAGAGGAAATCTCTTTCTCTCCCGAAGTTATATTAGAAATTAGGTTACACTTACACCGCTCCTCTCTCGAATCTCGCAGTGCAGTAAAAAGATGGAATTTTGACTAAAGAAATACGTGACTCCTCTCTCGAATCTCGCCACGTAATATAAAGGATTCAACCCTAGACTAGCATAACTCCTCTCTCGAATCTCGCCAATGAAATTTTATGACCATCGCATCGCGCTGGTCACCACCCTCATAATAAATTTTTAGTCGCTGTCCATTCACCTTGAAAGTTGATCTGTCCTTCTCGTTACATATTGTTACTACACCATGTGGGAACACCTCAACAACTCGGAATGGTCCAGACCATCTCGATTTCAGCTTTCCTGGAAATAATCGAAGGCGTGAATTATACAAAAGCACAAGTTGTCCGCTTCTAAATTCTCTCTTCTGCAGTCTCAAATCGTGCCATTTTTTAACCCGATCTTTATAAAGCTTCGTGTTCTCATAAGCGTTAAATCTAAGCTCTTCTAACTCATTCAAGTGCAGAAGCCTTCTTTTACCCGCTTCTTGAAAGTCAAAGTTAAGTCTCTTGATCGCCCAAAAAGCTCTATGTTCCAATTCTACCGGTAAATGACAGCTCTTTCCATACACCATCCTAAAGGGAGTCACTCCTATGAGCGTTTTGTAAGCGGTCCTATAAGCCCATAGCGCGTCATTTAATTTAAATGCCCAATCCTTCCTGGTTGTACTCACTGTCTTCTCTAAGATGGACTTAATCTCTATATTGGAGACTTCGGCTAATCCATTGGTTTGCGGGTGATATGCTAGAGCCATTTTATGCGTCACACCATATTTTTTTAAAAGTAATTTAAATTGTGTATTAGAAAAATGTGAGCCCCATCACTAATTATCGCCCTAGGCGTGCCAAATCTCATAAATATATTTGCTTTTATAAACTTGAGTACAACCTTAGCATCGTTTTTTTGTGTGGCGATGGCCTCTACCCATTTTGACACATAGTCTACTGCCAATAATATGTAGAAATTTCCTCCAGAATTCACAAACGGCCCCATAAAATCTATGCCCCAAACATCAAATACCTCTACTTCCAGAATATTGGTCATAGGCATACTTGCCCCCCGATGAATATTGCCCGTCTTCTGGCATCTATCACATGCCTTGACAAACAAGTGAGCATCCTTAAATTGCGTTGGCCAATAAAAACCAGCCTCTAGTACCTTCATAGCAGTTCGTTCTCCCGTAAAGTGCCCTCCGTAAGGAGATGCATGACACTTTTCTAGGACATCACGAACTTCCATCTCAGGTATGCACCTACGAATGGCTTGGTCAGCGCATATCCTAAATACATAATGGGCATCCCAAAGATAAAACTTGGCCTGATAAAGAAATCTTTTCTTCTGCTGATAATTTAAATCTGATGGCAAAATGTTACTCACAATGAAATTTACGATGTCAGCATACCATGGGGTATTCCCCTCCGATACTGCCAACAGACTCTCATCAGGAAAATTCTCCCTAATCTCAATGTTTACATGCTTCCCATACTCAGACTCTAGACGTGATAGGTGGTCTGCTGCAGGATTCTCCGCCCCCTTACGATCCTTAATCTCCAAGTCGAACTCCTGCAAGAGGAGTACCCACCTAATCAATCTAGGTTTATCATCCTTTTTTCTCTATCAAAAATCGTATAGCTGCATGGTCTGTATAAACTATTACCTTAGACAATATTAAATAGGAGCGGAATTTGTCAAAAGCAAAAACAACTGCTAATAGTTCCTTCTCGGTAGTGGTGTAGTTTATTTGTGCGTCGATCAGTGTCTTGCTAGCATAGTAGATTGTGTGGAAAACCTTGTCGCGCACTTGTCCTAAGACCGCGCCCACAGCAAAATTGCTTGCGTCACACATAATGGTGAATGGTAGAGACCAATCAGGTGCAATAATAATCGGTGAAGAAACTAGACTTTGCTTTAATGTATGAAAGGCGGCTAAACACTCCTCGTCCAAATTAAAGTGGGAATCTTTCTCTAACAGCTGGCTTAGCGGCTTAGAGATTTTAGAAAAAATCTTTAATGAAACGACGGTAAAAGCCTGCATGGCCCAGAAAACTACGCACTCCCTTAACATTAGTTGGTGGGGGTAATTTTTCTATAACCTCAGTCTTCGCTCGGTCTACTTCCAAACCCTTCTTGGACACCTTGTGTCCCAGAACAATCCCTTCTTTGACCATGAAGTGACATTTTTCCCAGTTTAAAATTAAGTTGGCTTGAATGCATTTGTTCAAAACTTTCTTTAGCACTTCTAAACATTCATCAAACGATCTCCCAAACACTGAAAAATCATCCATAAAGATCTCGATCCCCTCATCAATTAGTTCAGTAAAGATGGCGATCATGCAACGCTGAAATGTGGCAGGAGCGTTACATAATCCAAAGGGCATTTTCCTAAATGCAAATGTTCCAAAAGGACAGGTGAAGGTTGTCTTCTCCTGATCCTCAGGAGCTACCATGATTTGATTATACCCCGAGTAACCATCTAGGAAACAGAAATACTCATTTCCTGCCAACCTATCAAGAACCTGATCAAGGAATGGGAGTGGGAAATGATCTTTCCTAGTCGTTTTATTCAACTTTCGGTAATCCATACAAATCCTCCATCCAGTTATCGTTCTAGTGGGAATCAACTCATTGCTCTCATTTTTAACTACCGTAATACCCCCCTTCTTTGGCACACACTGAACAGGACTTACCCACCGACTATCGGAGATAGGATATATATTACCTGCATCCAGCCATTTGATTATCTCCTTCTTGACCACTTCTCTCATGGGTGGGCTAAGTCTTCGTTGGGGTTCTATTGACTCTCTTGAATCTTCCTCTAGAAGGATTTTATGCATGCAAATTGAAGGGCTTATCCCTCTAATGTCTGCAATAGTCCAGCCTAATGCTCTCTTGTTCTCACACAGAACTGCAATCAATTTATCTTCATTCTCCTTAACTAAAGATGCATCAATAATAACCGGTAATGTGTTATCCTCACCTAGAAAAACATACTTTAGATTTTCGGGTAGAGGTTTCAATTCAAGTATAGGTGGCTCTACAATAGAAGGCTTCATGATCTCCGACTCGCTTGACCTGCTTATTAACTCAAACATGTTAGCATTTGGTAAATGCTCAAAAGTACATAACGTTTCCTCAGTTTCCTTCGAATCTGGATCCTCTTCTATTTCTTCATTTGTTAAAGCACTAAGAATTTTGTGCTCCCAATTATTTTCATTATGCATCATCCTTATAGGTGCACTCACCTCCTCATTGGAGAGACACTCCTCTTTATCATCCGGAAATCTCATGTCTTTGAGGATATTGAATGTCACATTCTCATCATTAACTCTCATCGTAAGCTCACCCTTCTGAACATCAATGAGTGTTCTTCCGGTGGCCAAGAATGGTCTACCAAGAATGATGGGGACATCCTTGTCCTCATCCATATCAAGTACTACAAAATCAGCGGGGAAAATGAATTTCTCCACTTTAACCAACACGTCCTCTACAATTCCCTTAGGAAATGCAAGAGACCTATCGGCCAACTGTAGAGTAAGAGATGTAGGTGTAATCTCCCCTAGACCCAACTTCTTATAGATAGATAATGGCATCAGGTTAATGCTCGCTCCAAGGTCACATAACGCTCTCCCAACAAACTTCACTCCAATAGAACAAGGAATTGTGAAACTACCGGGATCCTTAAGCTTAGGTGGCAGCTTTTTCTGCAATATAGCACTACACTCCTCAGTCAACGCCACTATCTCTTTATCAACAAACTTTCTCTTCTTTGCCAAGATATCCTTCATAAACTTAACATAACTAGGCATTTGCTCAAGGGCCTCGGCAAATGGGATGTTTATAGTTAGCTTTTTGAAAATATCCATAAACTTCTGGAATTGCATGTCAAGTTTGGGTTTAGCTAGTCTAGATGAAAATGGGGGTGGTGGGTAGATTACTTCTTTCTTTTGATTTAATTTCTCTTTTTGCTTCTCTCCCACCTCCTTCTCTAATATGCTCGACTCACTCGGCATCTTACTTGCCTCTTCTTTGCTAGCTTTCTCAAGCAACCCCTCCCCACTTGGAATCTCTACACCACTCCGTAAGGCAATAGCTTTGCATTGATTATTATGATTTTCTTTTGTTGGATTTAGTGTGGTATCAGAAGGTAGAGTTCTAATGGGTCGTTGACTTAATGAATTTGCAAGTTGACCCATAGTTGTTTCTAGTGATCTTAATGAAGATTCTATTCCTCCCATTCTTGAGTCATACTTTTGGAACATGCCTAAGATAAACTCATCTGATATCTTCCTTTGGTTTAATTGTTGGGGTTGAGAGTTGTTATTGATAGGTAGGTGATTTATATTTTGATTAAAACCTTGTGGGTGATTCGCCCCTTGATTATTTTTCCAGGAGAAATTGGGGTGATTTCGCCACTCGGGGTGATAATGATTGGCAAATCCAGGTGGAATTTGCCTTTGTGCTCCTCCTACATAATTTGCTTCTTCAGAAATTTGATTTAATTGCTCCACCGTCAATGGAGCACTAGATGAAGGCTGTGATAATGAATCTAATCTCTTATTAATTAGGTTGAATTGTGATGCCATTTGAGCGGCCAAGGAAGTGATTTGGTCCACTTGGTGGATACCAACCGTGTTGTTGTTCCCTTGACGCTCATAGGCTTGATAGTTATTAGCAGTGAGATCTTCGAGGATTGCATACGCATCCTCGGGATACTTCTTAAGTAACGATCCTCCAGCAGCCCCGTCTACTAAGATCATGGTTGCAATTTGCAACCCATTATAAAGGTGGAAACTTGCTGATGTAGGGCTAACCTATGGTGGGGACACTTTCTCAGTAGCTCCTTAAAACGTTCCCAAGCGTCATATAGTGTCTCTCCGTTTCCCTTTGTGAATGTGGTTATATCTCTTATTAGCTTTGCAGTCTTCGAAGGAGGAAAGTATTTATGTAAGAATTTTTCGACTAGTTGCGTCCAAGTTGTGATACAATCATCAGGTAAAGAATCTAGCCAATCCTTAGCCCTCCCTTCTAGTGAGAACGGAAACAGTCGTAACATAATTGCATCATCGGATGCCCCGTTACACTTAAACATATCACAGATGGCTAAGAAAGTTTTTAAATGAGAATTTGCATCCTCATGATTGAGACCCGTAAACTTATTGTATTGAACTTGTTGCATAATTAGGGGTCCATTTTAAAGTTATTTGCTGCAATTGCCGGACGAGCAATGTTGAAATGCAAACCCCCACCTAGAGGTGTATTATAGTCGTAGCATGTCAAGCGAGGAGCATTAGGTTGAACATTCTGTTCAACATGCTCCTCATTATCATCAACGTTGTTTTGCACATGATTATCCATCGCAGGATGAATAATGTTAACGGTCCTAAAGTCTCTCCTGTTTTGTCTACAGGTACGCTCAATTTCAGAATTCAAAGGCAATAATTCTACTTGCCTATACCTGGACATACACTGCACAGAGTTTCAAATAAACTTGATTCAAACAAACAAACAATCAAACAAACAAAACAAAAAAAAAGACTTGATCTCTAAATACTAGGGATTCACTAATATTATGAAAATAAGTAACACTAACTCAGAAGCACCTCCCCGGCAACGGCGCCAAAAACTTGATACGCCCGAAATAGATGTATATAATAACGCAAGTGTACGTGCCGGATCAAGTAATATAAAGTGAGAAGTGATCGTTCCCTCGAGGAGGTGATTGACCTAGTGATCACAATTACTAGCTCTTCCCGTTCTCTAAATTCAAGACAATAATTAAGGTGAATTTCTAGATTTATTTAAATAAGTACTCTTTAGACAAAAACTAAAATGCGCAGACAAGATAATATTGTTATCCAAGTTTTAGGGAAGCAATCTTGCATGTTGGTTTCCCTTACCTATTGCGATGATTTTTTATAGAAAAAGCTTTCATGAGTTGTTTGACTTCTATCCTGCAGGGATGCAAAAGCGGATCTCTTTATCCCTCGATTTCCGAGATCCGGTCACCCAAATTCCCTCAGTTATCTCTAACTTGGGTGGAAAGAAAGTAACGAAAAGCGCACAAATCCACAATGCTAACTCAAGAGGAAATCTCTTTCTCTCCCGAAGTTATATTAGAAATTAGGTTACACTTACACCGCTCCTCTCTCGAATCTCGCAGTGCAGTAAAAAGATGGAATTTCGACTAAAGAAATACGTGACTCCTCTCTCGAATCTCGCCACGTAATATAAAGGATTCAACCCTAGACTAGCATAACTCCTCTCTCGAATCTCGCCGTGCTAACTAGAAGATGAATACTTGCTCAAAACATCCACAAATAGAGAACACAATTCCAATAAAGATAGAAAATCAAACAATCATTAAGTCAAAACCTTGAATCAAGTCATCACAATAAGTAAGGTACTCACAACACACAAGATCTAAGAAATTAGTTCATGGCGGAGAAATGAAACCAAATTAGATGGATCTTACTAGACATGCTTCGGAAAATTCAAAAGTTTCAGGAAATAATTCACTTGGAAGTGCAAAATCCGTTGCTCTTGACGATCCGGAGTAGCCTTCTTCTTCTTCTTGCCTAGGGTTTGTCTCCCAAGATGGATCTTCTCCTCCAAAAGTTCCCTCCTCTCTTCTATTTTTTCGTCCAGCCTTCCCATTTATTTCCTTCTTTTTGTCCTTTAAAAACGCCTCCAGATATGCCAAGGGATGCCTCCTTCCAAATTTGAAAAGGTGGCAAAATTCGAATTTCAAAATCTGAAAACCGCCCAGGTGACGTTGCAACCTTCATTTTTTTGGGTTGTTGCAACACCTGCGCTGTGCCTACTTGCATTGCCAACCAGCACGCGAGTCGTTGCAACTATTTATTTTTTCGTGTGTTGTAACCTTTTTCCAGATTTTATATTTTGGCAGATTTCCGTCCATGAGCTTATTCCTCTTGCTCCACTAGTAAACATACAATGAAAAGAGACCAAATTAGCCTTGAATTAGATAATCAAATAATTACTTTCATTTCTATAGCTTTCTGTGTTAATTCGTGGCGGATATGCCGAGTAATATGTCAGAAAAAGTGGCTAGATAACTTCTTTTGGGAAGTTATCACTACCCAAGTGCCAGTTGAGGATTCCGAGTCATTTTCTACCTTAAGAATGGAAGAACCCAACGTAGAGGAAGCCGTGCAAAGGCCTATGTCCTATTATGCACGACTGAATATCGAGGGTACAGAATCTAGTATAGTTCGCCCTGAATAGCAAATAATAATTTCGAACTGAAGCCTAGCATAATTCAAATGGTGCAGCAGTATGTGCAATTTGACGGGCTTCAAGATGAAGATCCGAACGCACACATAGCCAACTTTCTTGAGATTTTTGACACCTTCAAGATAAATGGTGTCACAAATGATGCTATTAGGCTAAGATTATTTCCTTTCTCTCTTAGAATTAAGGCTAAGCAGTGGCTGAACACCCTTCCTAAAAATAGCTTAACTACTTGGACGCAATTAACTGAAAAATTTTTGGCAAAGTATTTTCCGCCTGCTAAAACTGCAAAACTTAGGAATGACATTTCTGCCTTTGGACAAATAGACTCTGAGACCCTTTACGAAACCTGGGAAAGATTTAAAGAATTATTAAGATGATGCCCACATCACGCTCTGCTTGTATGGTTGCAGGTGCAGACGTTCTATAATGGGCTAAATCAAAGCATAAAGCAAATGATAGACGGAGCTTCTGGCGGTACTTTAAACCATAAGACCCCGGAAGCAGCTCTTGAGCTGTTTGAGGACATGGCCATGAACACTTACCAGTGGAATGTGCCTAGGACCTGCCCAAACAAACCTGCAGGTCTCTTTAAAGTGGACAATGTCTCCCAACTCGCACTGCAAGTTGAAATATTAAGCAAAAAAATTACGGAGATGACTGCTGCCTCCGCCCCTCAGGTATGGGAATCTGCAACTCCTCCCGCTGAACATTTGGATTATGTAAATAATATGCCTAGAACTGCTTTTAATAATTTTTTTGCTGCAAATTATCACCCTCCTGGTTTTAATTTTCCGAATAGTTATAATCCTGCGTTAAGAAATCATCCGAATTTTTCATGGAGCAATCCATCGAATGCTGTGCGCCCGCCACCGTAAAGTGATTTTTCTGCACCACCACCACCTCCTCAAAGTTTTCCAAAACCTCCAAATTTGGAGGAAATGTTTTCAAAATACATGAATGCTAATGACGCTACGATTAGAACCTTAACTGGAAGTGTTAAAAATTTAGAAAATCAGGTAGGATAGCTCGCTAAAATGATTTCTGAACGACCCGTATGCTCTCTTCCTTCCAATACCGAGCCCAACCCGAGAGAGCAAGCGAAAGCTATAACTCTTCGGAGTGGGAAGAAAGTTCCCGGTACGATAAGTGAAGAGCCCGAGGCAATCTCCGCTTCCGCTTTAAAAAATCAAAGCTCCGTTCCCGTTTTAAAAATTCCACCCTCTACCGAAGAAATTATCACTCCTATTTTAGAAAAACAACTCACTCCACCACCCACCTTTAAAAATAATCCATCCCCGCCATACCCTTCCGAACTTAATAAACAACGACAGGATGATCAATACACCCGTTTTTTAGAAATGTTTAAACAAATCCACTTAAATCTGCCTTTCCACGAAGCCATATCTCAGATGCCGAAGTACGCAAAATACCTTAAGGACCTCCTAACCAACAAGAAGAAGTTAGAGAACCTTTCTCATGTCACGTTAAATGCCGAGTGCTCGGCGGTTTTGGCAAACGGATTACCGAAGAAAATCAGTGACCCGGGTAGTTTCTCTATCCCGTGTGTCTTTGGTGATCTCTTTGTCAAACACGCTTTAGCCGACTTAGGTGCGAGTATTAATCTTATGCCCCTCTCGTTATTTAAAAAGTTAGGAATTGGTAGTCTCAACCCCACACGCATGAGTATCCAGCTCGACGACAGATCAGTCAAATACCCGTTAGGAATAGTGGAGGACGTCCTAGTCAAAGTTGACAAGTTCATATTCCCGGTGGACTTTGTCATTTTGGACATCGAAGAAGACGTCGAGGTTCCCCCGATCCTTGGCCGACCCTTCCTTGCCACCTCCCGAGCTATCATTGACGTAAGCAATGGTAAGCTCTTCCTTCGAGTGGGCGACGATGAGGTAACTTTCTCTATCACCCCCTTGATGAAGAACACACTAGCTAATGATGACTCCTATTTTTTCATGGATACCGTAAGTGAAGAATCCTTCTCTCACACCTCTGATTTTGAAAAAGAATTTTCCAATTTTTGTTCCTCTACTACTCCTCCAACTGAATCTCTACACCTAAGTGAAGAATCCTCCACCCGCCTTTCTGATTTTGAAAAAAGAATTTTTTGATTTTTGTTCCTCTTCTACTTTTCCAACTGAATCGCTGCACGAAGCCGCCATGGCCGCTAGCAACACCCCTTTTAATTTTACATATAAAAAAGTGTATGAGGACATAGTTTTTGAAAAAGAACAAATTTCCAAAACCTCGTATGATGACCCCCCTACCTTGTAACTGAAAGAACTACCAGAGCACCTTCGATACGCTTTCTTAGAAAAGGACTCCAAGCTGCCTGTCATAATTTTCGGCCTACCTCACTGATGCACAAAAGGATAAACTTCTTTCAATTTTACAAAAGCATCACCAAGATATTGCTTGGCAGATATCTGATATCAAGGGCGTAAGCCCATCTTTCTGCACTCATAAAATCTTAATGGAAGATAATTCACGTAACTCTATACAACCTCAGCGCCGTATAAACCCAAACATGAAAGACGTAGTTAAGGGCGAGGTTATGAAATTGTTAGACGCAGGAATTATCTATCCTATATCCGACAGTAAGTGGGTTAGCCCAGTACAGGTAGTACCAAAGAAGGGAGGGATAACAGTAGTAAGTAATGAAAATAATGAATTAATCCCGACTCGGATGGTGACCGGATGGCGAATGTGTATAGATTACCGTAAGTTGAATGACGCCACCCGCAAGGATCACTTCTCCTTGTCGTTCATTGATCAGATTTTAGAACGACTTTCCGGACATAGCTTTTATTGTTTTCTCGATGGCCTCTCGGGGTATCTTCAAATCCCCATCTCCCCCGAGGACCAGGAGAAAACTACGTTTACTTGTCCCTTCGACACCTTTGCCTACCGAAGAATGCCGTTTGGATTGTGCAATGTGCCAGCTACATTCCAACGATGTATGCTCGCCATCTTTGACAAGTACGTAGAAAGCATTATGGAAGTTTTCATGGATGATTTCTCCGTGTTCGGGAATTCCTTCGATAGTTGCTTAGAGAACCTTGAAAAAGTCTTAGAGCGATGCGAAGAAACTAACCTCGCCTTAAATTGGGAAAAATGTCATTTTATGGTGAGGGAAGGGTTAGTTTTGGGACATAAAATTTCTGAAAGGGGTATTGAAGTAGACGTTGCGAAAATAGAAGTTATCGAGAAGATGCCGCCACCTACGAACATAAAAGCTATTAAAAGTTTCCTGGGTCATGCGGGTTTCTACCGCCGCTTCATAAAGGACTTTTCCAAAATCACCAAGCCCCTTACCCATCTCTTAGAAAAAGACGCCCCATTCATCTTTGATGACCTCTGTCTAGCTGCCTTCAATTTAATAAGAGAAAAATTAGTTAATGCCCAATCATGATAGCTCCGGTGTGAGATCTTCCATTTTAGATAATGTGTGATGCGAGTAGTTATGCGGTGGGAGCCATACTAGGTCAACGTATTTCCAAAAACTTCCACCCCATTTATTACGCTAGTAAAACACTCACATCTGCACAGGAAAATTACACCACAACCGAGAAGGAGCTCTTAGCTGTAGTATTTGCTTTTGACAAATTTCGCCCTTATATTACTCTTTCGAAATTATTGTTTTTACGGACCACTCGGCCCTCAAATATCTTCTCTCTAAAACGGATGCCAAGCCTCGCTTGATTCACTGGGTCTTACTCCTCCAGGAGTTTGACTTAGAGATCCGTGATAAGCGAGGTGCCGAGAACTTGGCCGCCGACCACCTTTCGCGCCTAGACAACCCGTTTATAGAACAATTAGACAAAAATTCTTTTCATTACTATTTCCCTGATGAGAAGCTGTTCATAATTAACACATCTTCTTCTCCTTGGTTTGCCCGCTTCGCCAACTATCTAGTGGCTTGTGTGCTCCCAAAAGAGTTTTCATCTCAGCAAAAGAAGAAATCTTTTCTGAGCTGAAAAACAATTTTTGGGAGGACCCGCATCTTTTCAGAATTTGTGCCGACCAAGTGATCAGGAGGTGTGTTTCTTTTGATGAAGGATTAGATATTATTAAACATTTGCATGAAGGACCGACATGTGGGAACTATCAAGCTGCTCGCACCGCTCACAAAGTGTTAAGCGCGGGTTTTTACTGGCCCACCCTGTTTAAAGACGCGCATGCCTTTGTGAGTAGGTGTGATAGTTGCCAACGGTCGGGGAATATTTCGAATAAAAATGAAATGCCACAAAATTATTTCCTAGAGTGCGAAGTTTTCGACCTCTGGGGGATTAATTTTGTCGGCCCTTTTCCTTCTAGCTTCAGGAATAAGTACATTTTAGTTGTCGCTGATTATGTTTCGCATTGGGCCGAGGCCCAAGCTCTTCCTACAAATGACGCCCGAGTCGTAGTTAATTTCCTAAAAAAATTATTTTCTCGATTCGGTACGCCGCGCGCTATCGTTAGTGATAGTTTTTCCCATTTCTGTAACGCGCAATTTTCAAAAATCCTAACTAAATATGGCGTTACTCATAAGCTTTCCACTGCCTACCACCCCCAAACTAAAAGACAAGTCGAAGTAGTGAATAGGGAAATAAAAAGAATTTTAGAAAAGACTGTTTCAACATCTAGAAAAGACTGGTCAGCCAAATTAGACGATGCTCTATGGGCCTACCGAACAGCGTACAAAACCGCCCTCGGATGTACGCCATATCGGTTGGTTTATGGAAAATCGTGTCATTTACCCATAGAGTTAGAACACCGCGCCTTTTGGGCCTTACGATTTTTAAACTTCGATCCCCACTCTGTCGGCGATTTTAGAAAATTTCAACTTAACGAACTCGACGAGTGGCGCTCTTACACATATGAAAATAACAGACTATATAAAGAGCGGACGAAGCGTTTACACGATCGACATCTTAGGCACCCAAAAATCTTTAAGCCGGGCGACCAAGTGCTTCTTTATATTTCTCGTTTATATTTATTCCCGGGTAAATTAAAATCACGTTGGTCGGGGCCTTTTACTGTTTTAGAAGTCTTTTCTTATGATACTGTTTTAATTTCCCACCCTGATAAGGGTACTTTCAAAGTGAATGGTCAGCGTCTTAAACTGTATTTCTGTGATGATGTCAGTCTCAACCCTGTTAACTCTATCTTTCCGGTCCTAACATTTGATTAATCTAAACTTTATTTTTCTCATAAACTTTGAACTTTATTCGAACTTTATTTTTAAACAATATTTGGGACAATCTTATTTTGATGCGTCGAGCTCAAACGACGCTTTAAACAAAGGGCGCTCTTGGGAGGCAACCCAAGTTATCTTTTTCTGTTTTCTTTATTTCATAATTTTTGCCCCGAATGGCTCCGGCAAGCTGAAACTTCTGCGATCGCCTGCTCCTACTGTTCTGATTCCATGACAAAGTCCACCAGACGACATTTCATGAAGATCCACAACACATGCATGGAGGAGCGGCATCACTCAGCTTTCCCTGCAACATAAAACCGGGGAAGTACCTGTTTTTCAATTCTGTACTTTACTTTTCTCTCGTTCTCCGACCTCCTTCTCCATTGAGGACAATGTAAATTTTAAGCTTGGGGGATGAGTTCCTCCTTTTTGCTTTTTGTAAATATCCAAAAAATCCAAAAAATATATATAGCTGCATTTTGGTATTTTAATAAGTACCCCATGTTTATATTTTGTTTTTCTCAAACTTCTTTATAAACAATGTAGTTAATTATAATTTTTCTAATCATTTTTTTATCATATTTCAAAAGTAAAATGTTGGTCATGCTGTGTTTCTAATTCACGATAGCATGTTAAGGTGAAATATTTCTCTGAAACATGCATTTCTATTATGGTTTTCCGTTCTTTATTTTCTTTACTTTCTCTAAAATTTATCATCCACTATTTTCTTTTTCGTCTTTAGATAATTTTTGTAAGAACAAATTTTGAATAACATAGTAAATATGAACTATCCAAGTCACATATTATTTTTATTTTCAAGATAATTTCATCAATCTTCTTTTATTATCTCGAACTTGTTTTTTGAAATTTATCAACTCTATGTTTTAAATAAATTTAAAAAAGCGTGAAAATGATTTAGGCCATTTTTGTTTACGTTTGAGCTTTCCTGCCAAGCTAAAATCTTTTACCACTATTTAGCCGCTTTTGAGCCTTTTTTCCAAATTCATTTGATAACTCCACATAGCATTTCATTTTCACCAAAGCCCAAATTCCTACCTATCTAATCACGCTAATTTTTTTTGAGTTTCATTCTAAAATTTTCATGATAGGAAATTTTGTGTTATCTTTGGAGAAATTGTTGAAAAAAGTGTACTCAAAAGCAATGTTTTGAAAAAGAGAAAAAAATGAATGATGAAAAAAAATAAAAAAAATAAATAATAATAATAATAAAAAAAAAACAACGAAGAAAAAAACATTATATATATACATATTTTGTTTAAAATAAATTTATTTTTTTGAAACTCGTTGTTTTGTTTAGTGTGATTTTTAAGCCTCCATGTTTATATTTGAATTCCACTCCTATTCATAATCCTAAACCAAACGTTTCGGTCCTATTAAGTCCTTTTGATTCACGACTTTTTAAATTTTATTTAACAACTAAGAAAAGAAGAAAAGTAAATCAGTTTTAGTTTTGGATTTAAACTTAGATTTTTGTTATTTAATTGATATAATTATAATGCGTTGCTTGGATCTAATAATAACTCAATACGTTCTTTTCATTTTCATTGCCTTGCTTTAATCTATTTAAAGAATTTCGTCAAAATTCTGGATGATTTATTTTTTGTAAGTAAAGTTTATAACAGTTAAACCATACCAAAATAATTGTTTTAGATTTACGTTTTACATTCTCCCTACCTAGAATTTCGCATAGTACTTGTGTATGTATGATTAAAACCTTTTGAATTAGTCACTTTTTATGATTAGCTTGTCTTTATATCTTTGCTTAGGGACAAGCAAAACTTAAGCTTGGGGGAATTTGATAATACGGTTTACAGTCAATTTTATTAGGATATTTTTGAGGTTTTAAAGCAAATCATGTCTTGTAAAGTACTTTTTTTGATTCCCCTTTGTATATATTTTTGTCGCTAATGCATTTTTTTCTGCTTTTTGCAGGTTTTCACGGCTTTCAGCCGAATTTTGCTGTGACACGCCCTAAGGTCACGCCCTACCCGGGCGTGTACCAAGGGCGTGTAACCTAGAGGAATGAAGCAATTGGTCCGAAACTGCATTCCGTGGAAACTTAGTAAACACGCCCTCTGTCACGCCCGTGTCACATCTGACACGGGCGTGTTCCAGAGGCGTGTCCCCAGGTTCCGAGGAATCGCCGCAACGCGCTCGTTTTTCCCGCTCCACCGTCGCACCGAAAGTGTCACGCCCCAGGGTCACGCCTGACCCGGGCATGACATATGGGCGTGTACTTCAACAATTCCGCCCGTCACCTCCAGCATTCAATTTCAGCTCAACAAAGTCACGCCGCAAAGAACACGCCCCAGGTACACGCCCTACCAGGGCGTGACTTGTGGGCGTGTACTTCAGCTACTTCGCCAGAATTAAATTCCAGCCCGAAAAAGTCGCACCGAATTTGTCACGCCCCAGGGTCACACCCGACCCGGGCGTGACAGGGGGGCGTGACCCGACCCGAAAAATTCTATAAATAGAGCCCAACTCTAAGGGTTCAGGGACACCTTTTGCATTGAGAGGGGAGGTTCTGTCCTTTGTATTTTTGAACTTTTTTAAGCATGTCTCTTCATTTTTAGTTCTTAGCTCTAGCTTTATGCTTTCCCTGTATTAGCTCCTAGCTTCTTTCTGTAGTATAATGTTAATGATAGTGTAGTTTACTTTCCATGCACTTGTAATCTCTGGTTTTCAAGTTGTAAGATCCCTGTTTCCATTAATAAAGAAGTGTTGTTTTCTTTTTCGTTTCTACTCTGTTTTCACTATTTTCTTCTACTCATCCCCGCTCTTCCACCTCACCATGATTAACTAATCCTCTATGTACTCGATCTTGATGATCCGAGGTTCGAGTGATTAGGTTATGATGCTTTGAATCTTACCTTTTCTTTTTAGGGTTTTAGCCTTGAATTACTCTTAATTTATCACGGGTTGGAGGTATATCATCGATATATACTCTCCACCTTTGCTTTCATTCTGGGCTAGCCGAGAGGCCGAAAGTTTGAAATAAGCACTCAAGAGCAAAGGGAGTTGTTCGCACCCCTCGAGAGAGGCAGACGTTCAAATCTCCCGGATTGGAGCAAAATCCAATAGTGGGGTTCACCGCGTAAAGCGAGTTTTAGGCCTCCGATTTAGGCTAGAGTCGGTCGGACCTTCCTAAACTCAGTTAGGCACGGCCTTCGAGAGAAGCGTGTCAATATTTATGGAACCTCCACGGTCAAGGACCTTTACCCTAATTAGCTTAGGTTTATTTATCGTATTTTTCTAACCACTCTTGCCGAGGTGATTTCTGATCGAGTGCATTTTCCCCTCATCGTTCCTAAGCTTTAGTTTAATCGCTCTTTTAGCTCTCTTTATCTTTTCATGCAAGTAGCTCACTTTCATTGCAACTAGTTCTCTTCCTTTAATACGCTTAGCTTTCTTCTAAACCCTAATTTTTCCGTCGATAAAATAATAGATTTCGTGTGAGTAAGCTTACTCAACTGTTCCCGGATTTTAATACGACACTTGTGTCCCCTAGCTGCATTTCGATAGGTATACTTGCCTTGTTGGATTGTTAGTTTGGTTATTTTCTCCTTGCAGATATCTAAGAGACAATCAATCACCTGTAAGAAAGATAGAGAAAATGACGATCAAGTGCAAGGGAACAGAAGGCGCGGGATGGAGGTCGAAGAAAACCTAGATATAAGGTTTTCCTGAATATGAATCGACAAACTCCATTCCACGAAAATGAAATTAATTCTTCGAATTGAGGTCGATGAAATGAGTTAATAATAATAATTCGTCGATCTCATTAAGAAGACTTGAAGACAATTCATCGAACTCCAGTCGACGAATATCTTTTGAAGCAAAGTTCGTTGAGCTCCTGTAGACGAAAATTATTTCACACAGAGAATTCGGCGAACTCCGTTCGACGAATATCTCTCAACCTTCCCCGGTTCGTCGAACTCCGTTCGACGAAAATTTGGAAAGTTCGTCGATTGCAGACAGAACTTAAGCTAAGTCTTCTCCATTGATCATTCCCAGCTATTTAGAAAGAAAGCATGATTTTTCTCATCCAGAGGTTTGGTGAATATGTCAGCTTTCTGTAAATCAATATAGATATATACAAGCTTAATTTTATTTTTATCTACACACTCCCTAATGAAATGATGTCTTATATCAATATGCTTTGTCCTACTATGGTGAACAAGATTTTGTGCTATGGCTATAACACTAGTATTATCACAGAATAATGTTGAATTATTTAAGTTGAACCCATATTCTAGGAGCTGATTCTGTATCCAGAGCATCTGTGAACAACAGCTGCCTGCTGCAATATATTCTGCTTCAGCAGTTAAAGTTGACACTGATGTTTGCTTTTTACAAAATCATGATACCAATCTCATACCCAGGAACTGACAAGTTCCTGAAGTACTCTTTCTATCTACCATGCATCCAGCAAAATCAGCACCAGAGTATCCAGTTAACTCAAATTTTGATTCAGCAGGATACCATAGGCCTAGATCAGGACAACTCTTTATATATCTTAAAATCCCTTTTAAGAAAATTAGATGAGATCCTTTAGGGTTCAATTGGAACCTAGCACAAAGGCATGTAGCAAACATAATATCTGGCCTACTTGCTGTGAGGTATAATAGGGACCCAACAATGCCCCTATAAAGTTTCTGATCTACAGGTTTTCCTGGTATATCAGAGTCCACAATAGCATTTGTGGTCATGGGAGTTTTCTTTACTGAGACATCAGCCATCTCAAACTTCTTTAGAAGTTCTTTAGCATATTTTGCTTGTGAGATGAAGATGCCATCAGGACGTTATTTCACTTGGAGACCAAGGAAATATGAAAGCTCTCTCATGCTACTTATTTCAAATTTAGAATACATGAGGTCAGAAAACTGCTTGCACAATTTTTAATCTGTAGAGCCAAATATGATGTCATCTACATAGATTTGTACTAACAAAATTTGGTCCTTATGATGTCTAGTGAAAATGGTTTTATCTACAGTTCCTCTTATAAATTTATGCTCTAATAAAAAACTTGCCAAGGTCTCATACCAAGCTCTTGGAGCTTGCTTTAGACTATAAAGAGCCTTATTTAATCTAAAAACATAAGAGGGATAAGTTGGAGAAACAAAACCTGGAGGTTGTTCTACATAAACCTCTTCTTGTAGCACTCCATTTAAGAAAGCACTCTTCACATCCATTTGAAAGACTTTGAACTTTTTGAATGCTGCATAGACAAGGAAAATCCTTATAGCTCCCAACCTTGCCACTGGTGCAAAGGTCTGATCATAGTCAATTCCTTCCTCTTGCCTATATCCTTGAGCAACAAGCCTAGCCTTGTTTCTCACAATAACTCCTTGGGCATCAAGCTTATTCCTGAAAACCCATTTGGTTCCAATAACTGGGTAGTTTTGGGGTCTTGGAACCAATCCCAACTCTACATCTCTCAAATTGGTTTAGTTCCTCTTGCATTGCAAGGATCCAGTGGGGATCTTGCTCAGCATCATGAATGGTTAGAGGTTCAACCTGAGAGAGAAAACATGCATGCATCAAGTCTTGGTTGAGTTAATGCCTTGTCTGTACACCTGATTAAATGTCTCCAATTACTTGAGATCTGGGGTGATCCCTAAGTGTGACAAAATTAGTGGGTGGAGCTGGTTGTGCAACAACATTTTGAATAAGTTCCTCTTGTGGAATTATATTTGCTGTTAGGTGAGGCTCATGTTCTTCAGCTTCATCTTCTTCACTATCTTCAATGACTTGTGGAGAGGGATGAGTGGGAACCTCTTGGGTGAGGTTTAGTCCATCCAATGTCTCACACAAGTGGGGTACCTGTAATTTGCTAATGGTAGAAAACTTCTTTCTCCTTGCAGTACATGTTAGTCTCATCAAATGACACATGAATAGACTCTTCAACTTTTAAGGTTGATTTATTGAATACCCTATAAGCCTTGCTTACTTGAGAGTATCCTAGAAAAACTCCCACTTTAGCCTTAGCTTCAAACTTTCTAATGTATTTCTTGTTGTTATTGTGTATATAGCATGTACAACCAAATACTTTAAAATAGTTAATTTTATGTTTCTTCCCTTTGAGCAATTCATAGAGAGTCCTATTCTTTAGTTTGTGAATTAAACTCCTATTCAGGACATAGTTTGTTGTGCTTACAGCCTCTGCCCAAAAGGTTAGTGGCATGTATGCATCAGCAAGTAATGTACCTGCAGCTTCAATGAGTGTTCTATTTTTCCTTTCAGCTACCACATTTTATTGGGGAGTTCTAGGAGCTGAGAAGCAATGTCTGATACCTTCCTTCTCACAGAACTCATGCATAAGAAGAGACTCAAACTCTGTGCCATGATCACTTCTGATCAATGCAACATGAGTAGAGAACTCAATCTGTATGGTTCTAAGAAAATCTGTAAGAACCTTGAATGTATCTGACTTTGTTCTTAGAAAGAAAACCCACTAAACCTAGAGAAGTCATCCACAATAACCAAGGTGTAGGATTTCCCTCCTAGGCTTTGTACTGCAACGGGTCCAAATAGATCCAAGTGTAGCATGTACAATATCCTAGGTGAATCACTCTTATTAATTGACTTGAAGCTAGTTTTAGTTTTCTTGCCTAATTGACAAGCCCTGCAGAGACTTTCCTTCTTGTAGGGAGCAGAAGGTAGACCTCTAACAAGGTTGTGCTTAGATAACCTAGCAATATTTTTCAGATTTACATGTCCTAATCTTTTGTGCCATAAATCATTCTGATTACTAGTTAAATTCAGTAAGCAGATATCAGTAGTGGCAGAAGAAAAATTTACTAAATAAATGTTGCCTTGTCTACTTCCAGTTAAAACAATTTGGTTATTTTTATCAATAATAGAGCAAGTAGAAGGGTTAAAGTATACCTGATAACCATCATCACATAATTGACTTATGGAGATGAGGTTATGCTTTAGTCCACTTACATATGTCACTTTTCTGAATGCGACAACTCCTATTTTTACTTCTCCAACTCCTTCTGACTGACCACATTTTGAGTCACCAAAGATAACCTTTGGCCCCAATTTGGACTTGTAGTTGAATAGATGTCCTTGCTGCCAGTCATATGCTTGGAGCAGCCACTTTCCAGGTACCAAGTTTCATTTACCCCTGGACACTTTTTCACCTGCAATATAAACAGTTAGTGATTTTGACCCAGGTTACCTTGGGCGCTTTGTATGGCTGATAGGAGAAACTAGAAATAACAGAAAATTCTGGCTGAGACTTATATCCTAGGGGTTGTATCTCCTAGGTGGAATGGTCCAGTCAGCTAGGGGATTAAATAATTTCCTAGAAGTATTTAAGTTTCTGTTACAGTTATAGTTTTGGTTATATCTTCCTGGGTTCGACGAATTTATGTAAGTTCGTCGACCAGAGTTCGATGAATTGGGTTGAGATCGTCGATCTCTGCCTAGAGAATAAACATATTCATTCTCTGTGCCCCACATTCATCGATCTCTGCTCGACGAACCATACAAAGTTCGTCTATCGCAGTTAGACGAATAATGATAGCTATAGTTGGCATCCAGAGTTCGTCAATCTGGGTTCGATGAACTAGCCCCTTTTCGTCGATCTGAGGTCGACGAAAATTGCTGAACTTTGTTTTTTTTTTGGTGTTTTCTATTTTTCCATTTTGTCCTTAGTTTTAATTTGTTCAAGAATTTTATTTACTTTATATACTTGCTCAGTATTCTTCTTTCCTTTCTCAGAAATAAAATTAATGGGTTGTAACATGTGGTTTTTTCTGAATAACAGGTGGTTCACTAGATGATGCACCTAATCCTAACCTTCTTCCATTAAATCTAGCATTAGATGTGTTAGTGATTTATGCTAGTTGTTTACTTCTTCCATTTAGTGATTCTTGTAGCTGTTTTGCCTTATTTAATTCATCTTTCAGAAGGGTGATTTGTTTCACTAAACATATCTATTTCATTTTTTAATTTAGTATTTTCTAATACTAAGCTATCATAGTTAACTTGCGTATCTCTGAGAAGTTTGATTTCCTTCTCAGAGTTATTAAGTCTAAACACATGATTTTAAAGTCTGATTTAAAAGATTCTGAATTATAATCAAACAATGATAATACCTGATCAGCTTCTAATTCATAAGCTTCATCATCTTCTGAATCTCCTTCTTCTGAGTTGCTTCTTGAGGCATCATTGCCATGAGGCAAACCTCTTTTGCTCTTTCCTCTTCTTCATCTTCACTGGAGCTTGAATATGTTGACTCCTCTTCAGTCTCACTCCAGGACTCAGCTACAAACCCCTTTTCCTTCCTCTGGTGTTTGCCGGAAGAGGTTTGATGGTGAACTGCTTTCTGGAATCCTTTTCGCTTTCTCTTCTCTTTTCTTTCTTCTGATTCTCTGGGCACTCAGAGAGGAAATGCCAGGCTTTCTGCATCCATAACACACCACTTCCTTGGTTGGTGTCTTATCATACTATGGCCTGTCATCCTTTCTTACTGACTTCCTTCTGAAGTCTTTTCTAGCCATCTTGAAAAATCTCTTAGCCAAGAGACTTATAAGTTCTTCATTTTATGTTGAAGACTCTGATTCTTTTGAGGCTTTGAATGCTATATTCTAATCTCTTCTAGCTGCAGGAGGTGTTCTTTGTTCAGCAGCCTCCCTTGTCTTAATTAACTGCTCATAGGATTTCAGTTTGCCCAATAGAGATTCAGTTGATATCTCATTCAGGCATCTTGCCTCCTTGATAGGCCAGATTCTTGTGTCCCATGAGCTTGGAAAGCACATCAGAATTTGTCATTCACTTTAGTGAGAGTGATGACCTTGTCCAGAGTTTTTAGCTCATTAATGATTTATCTTAGTCTATTATACATCTCTGAGACTGTTTTAGCTTCCTGCTTCTTGAAATTCTCATATTGGGATATGAGATTTGATCTCCTGTCCTTCCTTTCATCAGTTGATCCATCAACCTTTGGTTCAGGGAATCCCAATGGCCTTTGCTGATGTGCACTCAACAACCTTCTGGAAAATATCATCAGACATTGTCTGTGCCAATATGTTCATGGCATTTGCATCAGCCATCTTGGCTTTTCTGTAAGCATCATTATAGTCTGGAGGAGGTACTGTAGTCATATTTGTGGAAGTGCTTGGAGGAGCTACAGGTGGTTGAGGTACTCCTGTTAAGATGAAAGCAAAGATATCTTCATCAATAGAATTCATATACAACTTGATTCTTGCCTTCCAGATTCAAACTTTTTGCAAGTTGCAAACTGGAGGTCTAGTGCTTGCATAATCTTTGTTCTGTACCATGGCTGTGGTTCTACTTTAAAATGTGAACAAAGTGATATGTAGATCTAACACAGGATCTTTGGTTTAAGATTAACTTGTGCAACCAAAGGACCTTGCTCTGATACCAATTGAAAGTTAGGGTTAGATCTTCAATACTCTAGAGGGGGGGTGAATAGAGTATATTTAAAACTTGTTAGATCCCAAAAATAAAAGTTCTGTTACAGCTTTTGCTGTAAACTGAAAGGTGCAGTGATATAAAATTGTAAATCATATACAAATCTACCTAATCACAGCCACACACGAAGAAATAAAAAGAAAAGATAAGCAACCAGACGACACAAGAAATTTATATTGGTTCCCCCTCAACTGGGTACATCCACTCTTCTACCACCCTTGGTAGAATCCACTCAGATTTTTGATCAGGTGCCTGACACCAATGGGTTTTGATCAGGTCCCCAAAACCACTCAAGTCTTTTGGTAAGGAGACTTGCAACCAGGAATCACTTTTGAAGGGAGATGACAACCCTTTGTACAGGAGGGGGTGAGAGAGTGATTTTGTCTTCTCTGTCAACAATCAGAGAGAAGACTTATATGGAATGATGTTAGCAAACCGCTCCCCCTGAGATATAGAATGGTTCAGGGAAGATCTGGAGCTTTGTTGTAAGGTGATAGGTCTTCAATCAGAGTTCTGGACAAGCAGTGATGCAGGATCTTCTTGACTGATATAATATCTGTTGTCCTTGGGGAAGTCCTGGAGAGAATGTTGAAGAAGAAGACTCTTTATATTATAGTTGTTGTTCTTCTTCTGAATGAATATCACTGCTTATCACTGTAAGCTTCAGTATGAGTTTTGTGAGAAGCTTTTCTGGTGCTGTATGAATTCTTGCAGTCAGTCTATCTGTGTCTTTTTCTGACTATTAGACTCAGTATATTCTTGTGCTTGCCTCTTCTGATTGTCGATCTTATTTTCTTCTATATCGATTCAAAAAATTTGAATCCTCTGTAATAAATGCTGACGCCTTGAGAATAATCGGCATTTACTCATTTCCTCAACTGTCCCGTGGAAAATCAGCAAGTAATATTCCTGAAGAAGACTACAATTAATGCTTATGTTAACAGCTACAATCAGAGAACGTTTGAGTCATTAATCTGTCAGGATTATTGCATTTGAGTGAGGATTGAATGCCGGAAATTGCTAAGTCTGGAATCGTCGAACGAATAACAGAATTCGTCGAACTGAGTTACTAGTTCGTCGAACTGAGATTTTGTATTCGTCGACCAGACAGATTCTGTTCATCGAGCTGAGTTCCAAGTTCGTCGAGCTGATCACAGAACTTGCATGCTTCAGAACCTTTGACTTCTCTGTCTGAAGTTCGTCGAGCTGACAATTGCATTCGTCGACTGGAGTTCAACAACAATTCTGGACTTAGTCAAATAGTTTGTGTTGACTGATATTCTGTGTGTCGACATGAAAACTTCTGTTGTTGATACAGGTGGGTGTCGACTGATTAATCTTGGTGTCGACACTAATCTTCTAGTGTCAACATAAGTTTTCTGGTGTCGACATAAGTTGGTGTCGATACATGCCCTAAGTGTCGACAAAAATCTTCTGTTTCCAGAATTCGTCGACCAAAGAACACAGTTCGTCGACCTGAGAATTCGTCGGCCTAAGAAGTTGACTTCATCGACCTGAGATCTTCTAACAGAAGGTTGTTGTGAACTCGAGGTCCAAATTCGTCGAGCTCAGAATCTTGTTCGTCGACCAAAGCCTGAAGTGGGACTTAGAATAATCTGGAGTTACCCTGACTTTAGTTTGTTGAAGTATCCCAGTTTTCGTCAAACAAAATGAAGATCGTCGAGCTTAGCTCAGAGAAATATCTCACGATCGTCGAGTTGAGAACGCCTTTCGTCGACCTGAGTTCGACGAACGTCGAACTCATTTTACTTAGTCTTGAAATCTTCTAAGTCTTGAGTCTCTAATGGTCTTGTTGTTAGCTGGTCCATTCTGATATTGACTTTAAGGACTTGGCCTAGACTCTAGGACACAAATTGACCCCGGCTATACATGTTGGGTCACATCCTAAGTTAGTGAACCTAGCCTAAATCAAGTAGGGATCCAACAGAAGCATTTCCAGGAAAACAACCAGAAAGATCACACCCTGGAGAACTTTTGATATCGCCGGGCGATAGTGAGTATCGCCAGCGATAGCTCCCAGTGAGCTGGAATTTTGTGTGACCTATCTTGAAGAGACCTGGCGTCGCTGTATGTAGGCTGTGTGCTTAAGTTGCCTGGCTTGTGGTGTTTGCCAGCCGAAAGTGGACAAAGCCGTGTGGCTTGTGATGCGTTGAGCATGAAGGCCAACTACTGTGCCATCAAGTTAAGTACCTCTGAACGTCTGGGCTGTCAAGCTAAGTACCTCTGAATAACGTGTTATCAAGTTAAGTACCTATGAATGACAAATTTACCATTAAGTCATGGACCTCTGAACAGTGGTGTTACACGGGGGAGTCTGGTACACCAAAAATGTGCCCTGAGTGAACGGGGCATGTTGTCATTGGGCCAACGTTTGTGGTGAATGGTGCCTAATCGCACCTTGTTGTTGCTATATATATATGCTATGCCTTGTTTGCAGGAATGGAGAAATGCTGCCACGAGTAATGGTTGGGATCATTATAAATGGGTCAACAAAATGCTGACCGTTGCTTTGTTAGCCATGTTTTGGTGGGCCCCTTTTGTGCAGGTGCTGGAGAGATAAGTGGGAAGTAGCGGGCTGAAGACCATGTGCTACAATTGGCTAGCCCTTGAAGGCCCATCAGGCGAACTTTACTGTTTCATATGTGGCCAGCATGAGTGCTGATGTATGAAGTTACTTTTATTAACTGAAACAGTTGTAATAAGGCTACGATCAAACATGTGTTGTAATTTATATTATGTCATTCCTTCTATGTAGTGGACATCCTTATTTTCTATGGGTTCTGAACTTAAAGTGCTCGCTAGAATGCTCTATGGCAGGGTGTGTTTCTACTTAAACCTGGGTTTGGCATACTACATTAATCTCCTTGCCTGTCCGTGGTATATGACGTCGGCCCCAGGTGGACCTTCTGTCATATGCTATGCGACGGATGGGGCATTACAAACTTGGTATCAGAGCCAGGTTTTCATCCTTGCCTGTGGGTTATGGGGGCGTTACAAACTTGGTATCAAATCTAGGTTTCGTGGTCGAATTCTTTTAAAGGGGTGGTGAGCATGTGTATGCGTGCTACCGTTATAACAATAATGAACCCATGAATGTCCACTTAGGAATGAAAATACACATGTTTGTGGAACTGGTATGTTCCTGCGATTGCTTTTGGTAATATTTGCAGTTGCTTATTTGTGTGTTTGACATTGTAGGCAACTAGAAGTGGTGCTGGGCAATAAGAACCCCAGCCTCAGTGAGAGTAGTGCACCAAGTGAGGTGCCAACACCTCCTCCTTACGCAGAAACTATAACTGTTGGTTGCTGAAGACGTGTTTGCAATGATTAATGCGCAACCTGGAGGTCAGCGACAACCTCTTATTCCAGAGATGGTTCAGGAACCGGTTGGCGTAGTAGAACACATAGCGTTGAGACAAATGGTCGTTGAGCCAGTGGCCGCAAGGCGATCAACGGAGAAACAATTGAAACATGTGATGAGTTTCAATCCCCTATGTTTATGGGTACGGGAACCCCTACACAAGCCGAAGAACGGCTCTCAAGGATAAAGAGAGTCCTGACGACAACTAAAACGGAAGAGTGACAATAAGTCACCATGACTACCTTCTTACTGGATGGTGAGGCATGACTTTGGTGGGATGAGTTTAGAGCTGCACTAGTTTGCTGGTCGGCCGTTGAATGAGATCTTAATGGAGGAGTTTCAAGATGTTTTCTGGTAAGTTATGTTCCATCGACACAGCGGATTGCGATGGAGAATCAGTTTCAAAGGCTAACTCAAGGCGAGAGGTGTAAGACCCCTCTTTTTTTTCAATTTAAAACCCGGGTCTTATGCCCAGAACCGCCGCTTTGGGAGACACCTTCACGCCCGGGAAGGTCGTCACTACAAAACTCCGAACCTGCCGGCCAAATCGATCGCAACTGTAGTAAAAGTAGTAGTGCAAGAGAAGATAAGTCCACAGCTAATCACATATATATATAACTCCCACGAAGGGAGTGTCCACCGAATAGCAAAAGAGTACAGAAATAGAGGGATTAAGCCCGGTACATCAATATCATCACTACAGATCTCTCATGCGGAAGCAAAATAAAATAACTACTAGAAGTCGGAACTCACGGTCCCAGCTGGCTGCACTCCTGAGCTAGACTGCCCTGTCTCCAATCGCACCGGTCTCCTGGGCTGCTCCTCCATACTCGGCTCCACGATCCACTAATATGATGTGGTTAGAAAACCGTTAGTCTAAAAGACTAAGCCCTATCGTCCCCCACCCCTTCCTCCATGCTACTAGGCACCGAGCGGGGAGGAAGAAAGGAAAGGACGTGAAAGTGGGAGAGTAATCAAAACAGGTGACAGGGGGACCTAGCTAGCAATTTATAATCATGTTATAATAGGTAAAGTAAGAAAGGAATTTAGCCTTCACTATGTGAGTACACATAAGCCAAGGGATCTTCTACAAGGCTCCCATCGTATAAAATGTCCCATACCAATTTATACGTTGGTGGTCGGTTATTAACATCAATATATATATATATATATATATATATATATATAAAGAATTTAACCTAATTTATAAACATGCCCACACAAGCTTATAGACCAAGGGGTCATTTTACAGGGCCTAATGTATAAGCGTCCCATTCCACTTATACATTAGGTGTCAGGGGTTAATATGAATGATTATGATATGCATCTATATGGTGGTATGATGGAACAAGCAAGTGCAACACACACACCCGACTCTGTGCACACAGACCTTTAGTTACCCCTTTCGGAGCTGTTACCTCCCAGGATACCTCCGTAGTGGCAGATGGCGCGGTGGGTTGGGCCTCGCCCACCTCAAAACCAGTAATATCACTACCGGTCTGACCTATCGTACGCCTCAATGCTTGGTGCACTAAGCGGACTACCGCGTACTCTTGCCGACTGGACCGTCAGACTTAAGTTTGGCGAAGTGTTAAACCACACTTGCTGAGTCATCGTATAGGCGTCAGTGCAACGACTAACCCATACAGAAGACCCACCACCTTAACTTTCTTTCCTTTCTTGCACATGCAAATTTATCGTATCAGTACCGAGCCAAAACTCCCCGGACCAACCCGTCCGTCATAAATATCAACCGAGCCAAAGCTCGTCGGACCAAAACGTCCGTCTCTAATATCAACCGAGCCAAAGCTCGCCGGAACCAAACGTCCGTCCCTTAACCATCCAAGCCGAAGCTTCCAACTATCTTCCTGTGCTATCTGTGTTCGTGAAATGTGCAATCTCTAATTACTAAGTTACTCTTTCAACTTGTTAGTTCAGTTTACGTTAACCCAGGACTCCCCCGGTATTCCCTGTGAAGGGCTCTCAAGGGGCTCTAGGAACTATGTTGGGATTACGCCAACGTTCCCTTTCGCAAGGTACTTTGTTGGAACACCCTATTACTGATTTGGGCAAGGATCACTATGTCTCTTAGGAAACCTGTTTTGACCTCATTGTATAGATCTAAAGGTCAATTAGATTTGAGTCTAAGGGTTAGTGCTTAGGTTTGAAAGCTGCCCTCAAGACCAGAGTTTTTCAGTTTTGAGACCTAGTCAATTCGTCGAGCTCAGTACGACGAATCGTCGAACTCCATTCGATGATCGTTAAGCTCACTTCGACGGATCATCGAACTCCATTCGATGATCTCTGAGCTCAACTTCAACGAGTCGTCGAACTCCATTCGACGATCTTCAAGCTCAGATCGACGATCTTGACTCCAGTTTGATTCTCTATCTCTGAGCTCAGTTCGACGATAGTGGAGCTCAGATCGACGATCTCTGTTTCTGTCTAAGTCCAGGCTATGAGCTCAGTTCAACGATAGTGGAGCTCAGTTCGACGATTTTCTGAAGAGTTGGACGATTTTCAAGATTCAAATTCAGACAGCTGTAGAATTATTGTCAGCATTTAATTCAGAGATTTTGTAGCCGTTTTCATTTAATCTAGAGCAAGTTTCAAGAAATTTTCAAGGAATGTTTTATTGGACTTTCCTCCAGGAGACAAATACAATTAAGGAAGTCATTTATTGATAGGCTAACGGCTATCTTGGATAGTGGATCATTTCTATTCAGACAAAAGGAATAAAAGATCAGATTTTTCATTACTGTTGTAGAAAAGAGAAAATAAGAAGTCAGAAACATATTCTCTGCAACAACAAATCTTACAACACAACAATCACACAAGAGAAAGAAAGAGAGTTGCATACATTCTCAGTCTCAAATTCATATAAGAACACACACATCACAAAAGGAGATCAACCAACTGAAACTTTCAGATCTCTCTTGATTCAAGTGTTCCAAAGCCATCATCATTCAAGACTCCAGACACCTCACATTTCAGTTGTTGCTGAAATCATCATTTGCTGGAGATAAATTTTCTGAAGGCCTATCACCCTACTGCAAAGCTTCACTTCCTGATCAACTCAAGATCTCAGGGGGAGCTTTGACAACATCTACTATCTTCTCTCTGACTGTTGACAGAGAAGATCTTCTCTCATCCCTCTCTCTCTCTCTACTGTAAAGGGTTTTTCAAACTCCCTTCAAAAGTTTGTGTTTGGTTTCTGAGACCTTATCAAACACTCAGTGATGGAAAGACACCTGATCAAAAAATCTGGTTGGTTTTTGAGCACCTTATCAAAAGCTCATTGGTGCCCAGGACACCCGATCAACTCATCCTGCAGTGGATTCCTACCTAGGGTGGTAGAAGAGTGGATGTACCCAGGTTGATTGGGGAACCACTATAGCTCCTTGTGTCATCTGGTTGCTTGTCTTTCTTTTGTTTCTGGCTGTGATTTGTGGTTGCTTTTTGTTTAGATAATTGCTGTGTTTATTTAATTATTTGCTTCCATGTTCACTTAGAAATACAACAACTGTTGTAAAAAGTTTTAGCAAGCACCATACTCTATTCACCCCCCTTAGAGTATATCAGATCTAACTTGCACTTTCAATTGGTATCAGAGCGAGGTTAGTTAAAAATACCACATCTCAGTGGTTGCACAGGCTAACACCTGAACTCAAAGATCCCTATAGTTAGATCTGCTAGTTTTGATTTTGTTAGTAGGATTATTTCTTCACAAAACATGGCCCAAAACAAAGATTATGCTAGCACCAGACCTCCAGTGTGCAATTGTCTAAGTTTGCACTTTGGAAGGCAAGGATTAGACTCTACATGAATTCTATTGATGAGGACATCTTCAATTCTGTTTTGACAGTATGTCCAAGACCTCCAGAGAATACAAGTACAAATGTTGTTCCACCTACCTCAGGAACAGATGCTGACATCAAGAAATGGAAAGTTGCAGATGCAAAGACTATGAACATTCTTGCTCAGACTATGTCTGATGAGATATTCCAAAAGGTAGCTGAATGCAACTCAGCAAAGGAGATCTGGGATAAGCTATCTGAAATAGTCTCAGGATCAGCTGTTGAGAGAAAAGACATAAGATCTCACCTCATAACCCAATATGAGAACTTCAAGAAAGGAGAAGCTGAGTCAGTAGCAGAAATGTATAATAGTCTCAGCCTGATAGTCAATGAACTGAAGACTTTGGAGAAAGAGATCTCATTGACTGAGCTAAATGATAAAATCCTAATGTGCTTCCCAAGCACTTGGGACTCAAGGATCTGGTCAATCAAGGATGCCAGAAGTCTGAATGAGATTACAATAGAAGCTCTCTTGGGCAAGCTCAAGTCTTATGAGCTGCTCATCAAAAACAGAGAAGAAGAGCAGAAGGCTGCCTCACCAGCCACAAGAAAGGAAAAGTCAATAGCTTTCAAAGCCACTGAAGATCAGCCTGAAGACAAGGTCACAGGCAATGATGAGCTGCTTAGTCTACTGGCCAAAAGATTTTACAAAATGGCCAGAAAGGACTTCAGGAAGAGATCATACAAAGAGCATGACAAGCCAAGGTATGATAAATCAAATAATAAAGAAATTATTTGCTTTGGTTGCAGGAAACCAGGCCACATTGTGCCTGACTGTCCAGAGAACAAAAACAAGGACAGAAAGGATAAGAGAGAAAGAAGAAAAGACAAGGACTTCAAGAAGAATAGCAATGACAAACCCTCCTCCAGCAAGAACAAACACACAAGGAAGGGATTTGTTGCTGAAACTTGGAGTGAGATAGATGAAGAATCAGAAGCTTCATCCAGCTCAAGTGATGATGAGGGATGATGCTGAAGAAAAGGAATTCTGCATGATGGCTATCAATGCCTCACAACACAATTCTGATGCAGAAGAGTCTGAATCTGAATCAGAGACTCAACCTGAAGAAGACCAGGTAATAGACTCATTTGATTTCAATTCTGAGGACTTTAAGTATGAATTTAAAGCACTATGTTTAGACTTATTAAAATCTGAGAAGGAAATCATTTCTCTCAGAAATCAATTATCTGAACATAGTACCTTAAAATCAGAAAACCTCAAACTCTCTGAGGAGTTGGAGTGTTGTATGGAGCAGATAGCTTCACTGAAAAGTGAACTATCAGAGGCCAAAAAGCTTGAAGAATCCCTTAATGGGAGAAGTATCAAGCTAATGGACATCACAAGCACAGTGAACTCAAGATTCAACAGTACACTGGGCTTGGGTGCTTCATCTAGCCAACCTATAGTACTAACAACCTCAATTAAAGTTTATCTCTGATAAAGTCAAGTGAGTTGTAGAGGTAGCTAGGAAAAATTCTGACTTACCTAAGAAAACCAAGGTTCAACAGAAATCGTCGAACGGAGTTAGACGATCGTCGAACGCAAATCGACGATCTCAGGCAAAATCGTCGAACTCAGGTCGATGATCTCTAAACCCTGAACTCTGCCACAGTCGATCGTCGAACGGAGCTCGACGATCTGACCCAAGATCGTCGAACTCAGCTCCACGATCGTCGAGCAGAGATCAGAGCTTTGAAATTTTTTCAAGGGTAAACAAAATCCAATCCTAGGGGTCCTTCATCCAATTTAACCCTTATACTGAATGGATGATACCTCCAAGAGATATCATCCTGAAGGTTATAAGAGTCAACCAGGGATGTCATTTATTTCTGAATTTAAAGGTTATCAACCTAGGCCCATGGTAAACTGGGTCAAAAACAAGTAAATTGCTTTATGTGCAGGTGAAGACCTATCCAACATCAAACCAGCAATGGTATTTGGATAGTGGGTGCTCCAAGCACATGACAGGAAGCAAGGACAACTTCACATCCTTTAAAGCCAAGCTTGGACAGAAAGTCATATTTGGTGATTCAAACTTTGGACTGACAAAAGGATATGGTGCAGTTCAAATTGGCACAGTCACATTCAAGAAAGTAGCCTATGTGGAAGGACTGAAGCACAACTTGATCAACATCAGTCAGCTATGTGATGAAGGCTACCAGGTGACTTTCAGCAAATACTTATGCAAGATCAAATCAGAGGACAACACAAATGTGTTGACAGGTAAAAGAAAAGGTAACATCTACTTAGTAGACTTTCTTTCAACAGAAGTAGATATTTGCCTGTTTAATTCTATTAGTAGACCTAATGAGCTATGACATAAGAGACTAGGGCATATAAACCTTAGAACCATTGCTAGGCTATCCAAGGACAACCTTGTTAGAGGACTACCTTCTGGCCCCTACAAGAAGGAAGGACTCTGCATGGCTTGTCAATTAGGGAAGCAAACCAAAAATAGTTTCAAGTCAATTAATAAGAGTGATTCACCTAGGATTTTGTATCTGTTACACATGGATATTTTGGACCCATTACAGTACAAAGCTTAGGAGAGAAATCTTACACTTTAGTGGTTGTAGATGACTTCTCTAGATTCACATGGGTTTTCTTTCTGAGAAAGAAGTCTGATAACTTTAAGTGTTTGACAGAGTTTCTCAAATGCATATAAACTGAGTTCAATACTCACATTGCCCTGATCAGAAGTGATCATGGGACAGAGTTTGATTCTCTTCTTATGCAAGAGTTCTGTCAGAGTGAAGGGATCAGGCACACTTTCTCAGCTCCTAGAACTCCTCAACAAAATGGGGTAGCTGAAAGGAAAAATAGAACCCTTATTGAATCTGCCACTACATTGTTGTCAGATGCTCACCTTCCTCTATCCTTTTGGGCAGAGGCAGTGAACACCTCCAACTATGTGCTGAATAGAAGTTTAATACATAAACTGAAGGGCAAGACTCCCTATGAATTACTCAAAGGGAAGAAACCTAAAGTAGATTATTTTAGAATTTTTGGTTGTATTTGTTATATTCACAATAATGATAAGAAATATTTAGCAAAATTTCAAGATAAATCTGATGAAGGAGTGTTTCTGGGATACTCCATGATTAGTAAGGTTTATAGGGTTTATAATAAATCAACTCATAAAATTGAAGAATTTGTTCATATATCTTTTGATGAATCTAACATGGCTTTCAAGGAGAAGAATACTTCTACCATAGAACCTTTGCAGGTACATTCTCTTGCTGAAGACTTGAACATATTACAAATCATTCAAAAAGAGGAAAGAAGTGAAGATGAAGAAGACATTCAACATCTTGAACAGAAACTTATTGAAGAGCCAGTTGTTGTACTACCAGAGGAAACAATAACAAAGGTTGGTGAACAATCAACACCTCCTGTTGATTTAGTAACATCAAGAGACCATCCAATTTCTCAAGGAATTGGAGACATCTCAGCTGGTGTGCAAACCAGAAATCAGGTCAACCAAAACCTGATGCACACTTACTTCCTTTCTCAAATTGAACCTCAATCCATTCAAGATGCTGAGCAAGATCCACACTGGATCATTGCAATGCAAGAAGAGTTGCATCAATTTGAAAGGGACAAAGTTTGGGAACTAGTACCAAGGCCTAAGGATCACTCCATTTTTGGAACAAAATGGGTGTTCAGAAACAAATTGGATGATCAAGGAGTAATTGTAAGGAACAAGACAAGGCTAGTTGCTCAAGGATACTCTCAAGAAGAAGGGATAGACTATGACCAGACTTTTGCACCAGTTGCAAGGTTGGAGGCCATAAGAATCTTCTTAGCATATGCAGCACACAAAGGTTTCAAAGTATACCAGATGGATGTAAAGAGTGCTTTTCTAAATGGAGATATCAAAGAAGAAGTCTATGTCAGACAACCTCCAGGATTTATCTCTTCAACTAATCATGATTATGTTTTCAAGTTGCATAAAGCATTATATGGTCTAAAGCAAGCTCCTAAAGCATGGTATAAGACCCTAACATGCTTTCTTCTAAAAAATGAATTTATTAGGGGTAGAGTAGAACAAAATCTTTTTATTAGAACCTATAAGTCCCATACCCTACTAGTACAAATCTATGTAGATGATATTATCTTTGGTTTTACTGATTCAAATTTGTGCAGAAGGTTCTCCAATCTAATGCATTCTAAATTTGAAATGAGTATCTTGGGTGAGCTATTCTTCTTTCTAGGAATGCAAATCAAGCAACATGATGAAGGCATATTTATTTCTCAAACCAAGTATGCAAAAGAATTGGTTAAGAAATTTGGTATGTCTGAAGCCTCATGCATGAAAACACCTATGCCTACTAATGCTGTATTAGATGCTGATGAACATGGGAAACCTGTTGATCAGACAACATATAGAGCAATGATTGGCTCCTTATTGTACCTTACAGCTAGTAGACCTGACATAATTTTTGCTACATGCATATGTGCTAGATTCCAAGTGAGCCCTAGAGAGTCACACCTAATATTAGTAAAAAGAATTCTCAGGTATGTAAAAAGCTGTCCAAATCTAGGTCTCTGGTATCCAAAAGATTCAGCATTTGATTTAACTGGATTTTCTGATGCTGATTATGCTGGATGTAGAATAGACAGGAAAAGCACAAGTGGAACTTGTCAGTTTCTTGGTGACAGACTTGTCTCCTGGTTTTGCAAGAAACAAACATCTGTGTCAACTTCAACTGCTGAAGAAGAATATATGGCTGCAGGTAGTTGCTGTTCACAAATCTTGTGGATTCAAAACCAACTCCTAGACTATGACTACAACTTAGAGAAGTCAAAAATATTTGTGATAATACCAGTGCTATTTCTATAGCTCAAAATCCAGTCCTCCATAGTAGGACAAAACACATAGAAATTAGGCATTCTTTCTAAGGGATAATGTTGAGAAAAATAAAATTGAACTTCAATATATCCCAACTGATTTGCAAAGGGGAGATATTTTCACCAAACCCTTGGATGAAAAGAAACACACCTTCTTCCTAAATCAGTTAGAAATGTTAGATGGAGGAAGTCTAAAATAAGTTCCAAGATTTTTAAAATATAAAAATTGACCAAGACTAGGCAAACATCTTAATTTTTCTAGTGTATAGAGTGTTTCTGATCTTTGAACTGCGCTCGACGATTTTCCCCCAGATCGTCGAATGAAGATCGAAGCTTTCCGAAATCGTCGACCAGAGTTCAACGCTTCTCAGATAGTGCTAAACTATCTCTCCAGGTCAGCGATCGTCGAACGACGCTCGACGGTTTTGTTTTCTGAACTATCGTCGAACGGAGCTCGACGCTCTCCAATATCATCGAACGGAGATCGACGCTATTGATGACCTTTCAGTTTCCGTTAGAAGCCCAGATCGTCGAACAGAGTTCAACGATCTTTCCTTTTCTGTGTTGAACCCTAATATAAAATTCATTTTTTCGGCCGCCGTTCTCCCTTTGCGCTTTCATACTTTCTGCAAAATTTCCCCTTTCCCTCCAAACTTCTCTACACTTGGTCGTTTGTTTGTTGATTTTTGCAGGAATCAATGGCCGTCTCAGTTGCAGTCCTGGCCGCAATGAAATTTGATGCAGGATTTGATATAGGTATGGACTCTTTTAACAACAGTGAATCAGATTTTCAAAAATATTCTAGAACTTTTCAAGGAACAACAGCTCGTTACTATCATGTCCACCAGGATCAAATTAGCTACTGATGAAATAAAGGAATGGGTATATACTGCCCACAACCAGGATCAGAATACAGTGATTGGAACAATATCTGGAACCCAGGTACCTCTGACACCTACTATCTTGACAGAGATTTTTCAATTAAATTCTGGAGAAGACTCTGCTGAACTGTCTGGAGAAGAATTTTCTGATATGCTTAATAGAATGGGTCATTCAGATGCAAACCCTAGCAAACTCCTGAAGAAAAATCTATCTGTGGAGTACAGATTTTTGGCTGATGTTGTAGGAAAGGTGTTATTGGCCAAACACTCAGCCTATGATACCATCTCCAGGTATCAGCTATGTTTGATGGGTGCTCTTGTAGATAAGAAACAATTGAACTGGGGAGAAGTCTTCTTTGACTTGATTAAGAAGAAGATCAACAAAAATTTTGTTAATTATGGGAGAATATTAGGGCTGTTTCTTCAGAACAGATGCCCTGCTCTGCTAGTTTCAAATGGGATGCACATCAATGCCTCCAAGAGGCTCTCCTGTACCCTGTTTGGAAAATGGGACAGGCAAATAGTGAAGCCCAGCAGGCCCTCTGCATCTACCACTTCAGGCACAAGGACTGCTGCAGTCACTTCCCCTCAAGCTTCTGCCCCTGCAGAAGACTTGCATGTTTCGTCTCCTCCTCCTCCACCTCCTGTTTCATCTATACCAGTCACATCCACCATTACAGTTTCCTCCACCATCATCATTTCAACCCCATCTCCAACTTCAATTCCATCTCCAATTCCTCCAATAACATAAGAAATTTTCCATCCTCTACATCAATACCCACATCTAGATATTGACTCATCATCTCACATTCCCTCTTTCAATCTGATAGATGATTCCTTTATGGATGATTCCCCTTCATCCCCTCCTGATCTACCCTCTTCTTCCACATCCTATCAATAATTGCTTCAAGATATCATGGCACAACCCTCCTTCACACCCTCTATTTCAACCCCATTATCTTCAATTTCCACAATCCCCATAGCTCAACCTTCATTTCCACCATCCACCAGCTCTCCATCCACATCTCCAGCTGCTCAACCTTCAGTCCCTACCTCTGCTCAAGTCCCTCTTGAGCATGTAGATCTTCCAGCTTTAGCAGATAGACTCTATGAGCTGATAGCTCCCAAGCTATCACTCTTGTTGGAGACCTCCTTGGCTCCACTTCTCAAGTCAGTTGCAGACCTGTCTGCCAGGCTCTCCTCTCTCATTCCTCCTCAGGCAATCCCTTCATCTGGGTGCCTTGATCCAGTCCTGACTGAATTTAGGCAGGGGGAGATGCCTCATGAAGTGGAAAGATTGCCTGCTGCTGCTGTATCTTCAGCCCAAGCTCAAGCCTCAACACCTCCAGTTGCAGTTTTCACAGTGGACCTCAGGTCACTGTTGTCAGATTTTGATTCTATTTATTTCAGCTGTCTTCCAGAGCACACTGCAGTCCAGCCATCTGAAGATCTCTCTAAGGCCATTGTGCCTATTTCAAGCTGTGACACCAGTATGATACATTCTTTTGTAAAGTCCCTTTCTGCTGCTGCTCCTTCAGTTTCTGTTGAAAGTACTGATATTGTTGTTATTGCTGTTAATTCTGATGTTCTAATATCAGAGGATATACATATGATAGAGGCATTTGACTTGAGCCTGCTGTTACTACTGATGTTATTTCTGTTACTGAAATTGTTATATCTAAATCTGCTGCCCCAGCTACTGCTGTATCTACTGCTGCTGCCATGACCTCTTCTGCCAGTGTTATTTCTACTTCTCTTCCTGCTGTTGCTGTTACTATTATTGTCACTGCTGTTACATCTGCTCAATCACAACAACAGATAGACTATCTTAAAAGGATTGAAGCACTATATGATGATCAAAGCTCAAAAAGTGATCAGTATAAGACTGATTCAGATGACTCCTCTACTACTATTGCAAGAAAAAGAAAAGCCAGAAGCAAGGCTATGAAAAGGATTCCTCCAGCTAAAGTGAAAGACACTAATGATATTCCTTACTACATTCTGCATAACTGTCCTATCACAGAACACTGGATGCAATATTCCAAAAATCAACTAAAGGCTATGAATAAAAAGAGAAAGTATGAGAAAGGATCCTCTCAGTTCAATCATCCTCCTCCTCCTCCTTCCTCACCTGATGCAGGTGCAGGTGGTAGTTCAGCTATTCAACCCTCTGCCAGAAGCCAATCCTCCTATCAACCTCAAGGTAGATCTCAATACAGAGGAAGCCAATCCAGAGGCTATCAGTCAAGAAGAGGAAGCTATAGAGGAAACCAAAGAGAATTTCAAGTCTATTCCAAAGGCTATTCCAGGAAACACCCATACTCAACGGGAAGTACAAGGTCATCTGATACAACTTCAGGTCCATTTCCTTACAAGCTGAAAGACTTAGTCTCCTCCAGAGCTCCTGCCAGACAATCCCTCCAATAGATATGAGCCTCCAGTTCCTTTTGAGGATCCTGAAAACAATCCAACTTCATGGACAGCTAGAATGAAAGAGTTAGCTGCTTTGGATCAGATCAAGAAAGCCAGAGAACAAGACAAAGATACATCCAATATAACCACCTTATCAGATCAAAGGAAAAAGGAACTTGAAAGATATTCATCCAACAAGTTTTTTGATTCTGAAAGCTACATGAAGCTGCACCCTGAAACTGTAGTGCCCAGACCTAAGCAACAAACTTCTTTAGGTGCAGCTGATGACAGGAGATCTAAAAAGGAAGCTCTCAATCCAAACAGAGAAATATTGCTTATAAAGAGCAAAGAAAAAAGAGTAATTCTGTAAGGTGTCAGTTATTTTGATTTCTGATCTATCTGAGATTATGTCTGTGATTCTGCAATGTTTTGTTGTTATATTGTTGCTGTGTATGTTTTTAATTTTCCAATATCTGTAAATAGTAATCCTAACCCAAATAGGGGGAGATTGTTGGAACACCCTATTACTGATTTGGGCAAGGATCACTATGTCTCTTAGGAAACCTGTTTTGACCTCATTATATAGATCTAAAGGTCAATTAGATTTGAGTCTAAGGGTTAGTGCTTAGGTTTGAAAGCTGCCCTCAAGACCAGAGTTTTCAGTTTTGAGACTAGTCATTTGTCGAGCTCAGTACGACGAATCGTCGAACTCCATTTGATGATCGTTGAGCTCACTTCGACGGATCGTCGAACTCCATTCGACGATCTCTGAGCTCAACTTCAACGAGTCATCGAACTCCATTCGACGATCTTCGAGCTCAGATCGATGATCTTGACTCCAGTTTGATTCTCTATCTCTGAGCTTAGTTCGACGATAGTTGAGCTCAGATCGACGATCTCTGTTTCTGTCTAAGTACAGGCTCTGAGCTCAGTTCAACGATAGTGGAGCTCAGTTCGACGATTTTCTGAAGAGTTAGATGATTTTCAAGATTCAAATTCAGACAGCTGTAGAATTATTGTCAGCATTTAATTCATAGATTTTGTAGCTGTTTTCATTTAATCTGGAGCAAGTTTGAAGGAATTTTCAAGGAATGTTTTATTGGACTTTCCTCCAGAAGACAAATACAATTAAGGAAGTAGTTTATTGACAGGCTAACGACTATCTTGGACAGTGGATCATTTCTTTTCAAACAAAAGGAATAAAAGATCAAATTTTTCATTACTGCTGTAGAAAAGAGAAAAACAAGAAGTAAGACACATATTCTCTTTAACAACAACTCTTACAACACAACAATCACACAAGAGAAAGAAAGAGAGTTGCAGACATTCTCAGTCTCAAATTCATACAAGAACACACACATCACAAAAGGAGATACCCCAACTGAAACTTTCAGATCTCTCTTGATTCAAGTGCTCCAAGGCCATCATCATTCAAGACTCCAGACACCTCACATTTCAGTTGTTGCTGAAATCATCATTTGCTGGAGATCAATTTTCTGAAGGCCTATCAACCTACTGCAAAGCTTCACTTCCTGATCAACTCAAGATCTCAGGGGGAGCTTTGACAACATCCACTATCTTCTCTCTGACTGTTGACAGAGAAGATCTTCTCTTATCCCTCTCTCTGCTATAAAGGGTTTTTCAAACTCCCTTCAAAAGTTTGTGTTTGGTTTCTGAGACCTTATCAACACTCAGTGGTGGCAAGACACCTGATCAAAAAATGTGGTTTGCTTTTTGAGCACCTTATCAAAAGCTCATTGGTAGGACACCTGATCAACTCATCCTGCAGTGGATTCCCACTTAGGGTGGTAGAAGAGTGGATGTACCCAGGTTGATTGGGGAACCACTATAGCTCCTTGTGTCATCTGGTTGCTTATCTTTCTTTTGTTTCTGGCTGTGATTTGTGGTTGCTTTTTGTTTAGATAGTTGATGTGTTTATTTAATTATTTGCTTCCCTGTTCACTTAGGAATACAACAACTGTTGTAAAAAGTTTTTAGCAAGCACCATACTCTATTCACCCCCCCTCTAGAGTATATCAGATCTAACTCGCACTTTCATACTTATTATTATTATTGGTTGATTCCCTTACCCATTACCTTCTCATATTGCGATAGGCTAATCCTAGGGTAGTTTAGACCTTTCACTCTTGCGGGAACGACGATCTTTCGTCGAACTCGCGTACCTTCTAACACACATCAACTCAATTCCCACCACTCCTTAGAACTTTCTATGGTGACTCATCTACCTTGATTCAAGCAATTCAACACGACTAACTTTACACTATTCCAACTTTTACCCTAAGACAAGTTTTCCCCAAATTACTATTTGCAGACCAACCTATACTAAGTGATGATCATGATAGGATGTCCTTCAAGTTTTCATCCGAATGACCTAGGTTATTACTGGAGTCCTATCATGACATAAATGATTTAATTCCAGAATATCATATTTTCCTCAATTAATCTTCTATTTAAATAATTTCTTAAAAGAGCTAATTATTGTCAAGTTGATCATGAAGTATATATTTTACACATGATTAATGTTTCATAAATTCATGATAATAGGTCATATGTATAATAAGTGACAATTTTCAAATTTGACATTTTCTACAAATATTTAAGGGTCCTAAAATTATTTTAGCAGTAATTCCCATATTCCAAGATTTGTAAGTCAACTACTTGAAATTATCATCCAAATAATTTGAGTTAAATATACTACACTACTACAGTCCTAAAATTATTACTGACCAACTTTCATGATTTTTCACAAAATATTGAATTCTAAATAAATTCAATAAAAAAATCTACAAAGGGCATAATTGTGAATCAAGTACTATGAATATACTTCAAAAATTCCTAATTAAATTTCTAACAGTAGATATCATCCTAAAATCATCAGTGGCCAAAATTCATATTTTTACAAGTTAAATTACTCTTTAAATGATTTATTTACCAAGTATGTCCTTTACAAAATTTATGAAGGAAGCAATGTATAAAGTCATTTAAAAATTATAATAAAATTCAGAGACCTCTATTTAGGTCAAAACCTCTACTGACCAAATTTTACTAGATTCCATCTAAACCAAATGATCAAATTAAATCAAATACTAAATTGGACACTTTGATATTTAACAAAGGAACTATCATGAATATAATCTATAAAATTCCACTAAAAATATCTAGGGGTTCCACTCAACCTAAGATTCATTCTACCCAATCTTCACAATTTTTAGACGAAGTTAAGTTACTTGTTTTGACCTAGTAGTGCTTCTACCCTAAACCTAGGGTTTGACTTTTGAGGTACTTAACTACTTCAAAATTCCCAAACATTTCAACCAGAGGCTTAAAAATATCTAAGCTAACTCTCTATTGAATTACAGGGCCATACAAGGGCATTTGCCCCTATGTCCTTCACAACCCCCTAAAGGTCCATCCTTAGGGTGTGAACTTGGGTCCAAGGGTAAGTCAACCCTAATTCATCCATCTTCCCAAAGAGGGGAGGGTACTTAAGGTAATACTAAGTCAGTGGTCCAAAAAGGGCTGTGCATTCAATATTTCATTTTTTTCTCTTCTTTTGGCTATAAGCACACCAAGTCCTTTATAAGCCAACACATGCAAGGGGTTTCCCTAACTTGCTATGGACCATATGGGCTTAAACTTTAACCATGCCTTAATAATGTTCGCATGGACATGCCACCAAAAATTGGGGTCTTTTGGAGTTGAACTACTCCAAGAATCACCTAAAGAAGCCTAGGGGTAATTTGGTAATGTCCCCTGATTTTAATTCCAATTAATCCCATTTTTGGGCAGGGCCTAAATATGCCCTAAAAAAGTTACTTCCCAAAATCCTAGATCATTTGGGCCTCTGGATGGGCTTGGGCAACTCTTTCAATTTCTGCATTTTTGTTATTTGCAGCCCAAGAACATTCACTTTTTCAGATCTTGCAAGTGAGATATCTCAACATGGAGAGGTATAAATTGACTAATATTTCTACAATAAGTCTATTATACCACTAAGGGCAGGCCACCAAAATTTGGGGCATGTTGGAGTTGATATGCTCCAAAAATCAACAAAATTTAATTTATCAAATTCTGACTAAAACTATAGAATTATTTTTCCCACAAATTCCCATTTTTGGGGAGGGCCTACATATGACTAATAAAGCCACATGCCCAAAATATCAGCCCATTTGGACTTAGGGTTTGGGCAGGGCACTCATTTTAGTTTCTGACCTACCCTAGGACCAGCCCTAGGCAAATGGCTCTATAGGGCAATAGACCTAACCAACATTTATGTGTAACCTATCAAATTAAAGGTAACGTCAAGACCTACAATTTGCATGTTGAATACATTTTATGAAAAGGTTGTAGGTGCCCTAAATATTGGCATGCAAAAATCGGATTATAGGAGACAGGAAATACACTATTCATGTAATTAATTAATTCCAGGATTTATAATATTGCATGGCACGGATCTTGACGCCATCGGACGGCTGCTGTGTATCTTCTCCAAATCGCTTGTAATCAAGCCCGAACTTCATGGGGGCTTTCCCGGCGGCTAACGGCGGTGCTTCCACCGGCAAACATCATCTTCCCCTCACGGTGGTGGGGGCAAGCTTTTGCCGGCGGCTAGGGCGGCGAGAGGTGGCGGCGCAACCTCACCCGAAAGCTTCTAAAGCCATTAATGGCGGAAAAAGAAGAACTGGGTTCGGGCTCATTCGAGCCCGAACCCTAACCTAAACATTCCAAAGATCTAGGCATGAAGAGAGGGTGAGGGAGGACATTCCTGGCGGCCTTGCGACGTGAGGAGAGGCGGAGAGCCATTGCGGCAGCGGCGGCGCTGTCCTTGGTATCACGGCTCCAGCTCGGGTTCAATTCCAAGGCTCGGTTTCTCTCTCTCTCTACTTCTCTCGTTCTCCTGAGGGTGATGAAGTGAGGGGGGGAAAGTGGGGAGATGAAGTATAGAGGGGGGTGATAATTCCTATGTGAGAGGTGGCGCTTTTGCCTTGATCTTGTAACCATGCATGTATGGGTGGGCCCACTCCATCCATCTCCTCCTCAATGACTCCAGGGGTCGGCTAGCCCAAGTGGGGGCTGATGGCATGGGTCCAAGTAGCTCATTCCACTAAACACCCTTAAATCTACCCCTTTCTCTCTCCTAATTATTCTTTAATTTTTTTGAGATTCTCTCTCTCTCTCCTAGTCACTAAGTTGGCTAGTCAATCTTCTAGTCTATTGGCAGCCCACATGTTTATTTCATCCACCAAAATATGGTTAGCCCAAGTGAGTTGGGCTTGAGCTTGAGTTAGCCCATTTGGGCTAGCTTGACCCAAACCTAGGCTAGGGTTGACTTAGGTCATTTTTGTCTTTGAGGTTGGCCCAAATGGGTCCTTGGTGACCAATTGGACTCCCCTAAGGCCTAGGTAGGGTTGTATTGGCCCTTTGGAGGTCACTTGACCCTTTGGCAGGGCACTTGACCACTTTAGTGCTAGAGTTGACTTTGGTCAACTTAGCCTTTTTGGTTGGCCCCAATGGGTCCTTGGTGACCCATTGGACTCTCACTAGGGTTATGAAGGTATGTGTGGGGTCCACTTGGCTAAGGGAACTTCAATTGGCCCTTGTGCAGGTCAGTTTGACCCAATGTAGGTTATGTTGACCCATTTAGGGTTAGAGTTGATTTTGGTCAACTTAGCCTCTTGAGTGGACCCCAATGGGTCTTAGGTGACCCATTGACCTCACTCTAGGGTTAGGTGGGCTTGGGTGGGGTCCACTTGGCTTGGGGATGTTCAATTGACCCTAAGTAGGTTAGTTTGACCCATTTAGGGTTAGGGTTGACTTGGGTCAACTTAACCCCTTTGACTGCCCTCCATGGGTCCTTAGTGCTCTAATGGATCTTACAATGGGTTGATGAGACAATGGTGGGGTCTTGAAGTCTTGGTGAAGCCCCATGGTTATCTTAAACTAAGGTTCAGGAATTTACTATTTGCAGACCATAGTCGTCTCACCCACATTCTTAGGTTTTTCTTGGTCTTCTTCGGCTTCCTAGGGTTTTGTCATGACCTAGTAATGGCCAAAACCACTCTTAGGGGTCTAGTTGGAAATGAGATGTTACAAATCCCAATAAACAAAACAAAGATTTCGTCCTCGAAATCAAGGCTAAGCCTACGGGAATTTCTATTGAAGGAGGAAACTTGTAACATCCCATAAGAAGTGGTATATTACATCTTGACGCCATGTTTGCTGAGTGGGGTTTAAAGGAAAAACCAAAATATATGACCAATTCGCCCAATTGGCAAAGCCAATATCATAATAAACAAAATATTAGCCTCTACTCTTCCTAGAGCAGCCCTACTAGTTTAAAAATAGGAAAGTAAATTGAACATGTTGAGAGGTTGCGAGGTATACCTGACTAAATAGCTCCGGATATCTTTCTTGCATCAGTTCCTGTGGCTCCCAAGTATGCTCCTCTCGTCCGTGGTTCCTCCACAGGACCTTGACTAGCGGGATTTTCTTGCGGCTCAAGACTCGTATCTCCTGGTCGTCGATCCGTATCGACTCTAAATGTACAGATCGATCTGAAGCTACCGGCCCATCAGTGGCCGTAATCTGCAACTCCGGGCATAGTAGAGCCCTCCTGAGTGAAGACACGTGAAAGACGTCGTGCAAACCGGCCAGCTCGGTAACAGCTCCAGCCGGTAAGCTAGGGGACCGATCCGCTCCAGGATCTTGAACGGCCCCATGTACCTCGGGCTAAGCTTCTTCTGCCGGCCAAGTACTCGTAAAACCCCATGCATCGGCTGGATCTTCAAGAACACCCGATCCCCTACCTGAAACTCTATTAGACGATGTCGAGCGTCATAATATTTCGCCTGCCTGCTCTGCGCCTCCAGCATTCTATCCCGTATCAGCCGTACATGTGCCTCAGTATCCTCGATAAAGTCCGTTCCCACAGTCTTCGGATCCTCGTCTTGTATCCAAGACAACGAAGTCCTACACTTCCGCCCATACAACTCATCATACAGAGCCATCCGTATACTAGACTGATGACTGTTATTGTACGAAAACTCCACTATGGGCAACATCCTCTCCCAGGGCTCTCCATGGTCCACAATACACATTCTCAGCAGCTCCTCCAGTGTCCGGTTGGTGCGCTATGTTTGCCCATCTGTCTGGGGGTGGAAGGCTGTACTGAAAGTCAGTCGAGTACACAAGTATGCCTGTGCTGTCCTCCACTCCTTGGATATGAATTGTCCATCTCGATCTGACACGATCGTCTTGGGTACCCCATGATATCGCACAAACTGCTCTATGAACCTCCGTGCCAGTACTCCGACAGCATCCTCTTTCCTGATCGGGATGAACCTAGCCACCTTCGTCAGTCAGTCAATGATTACCCAGATAGAATCGTTTCCCGCCCGTGATCGAGAGAGGCCATGGATGAAGTCCATCGCGATATCCTCAAATTTCCACTCCGGCACCGGGAGTGGCTGCAATAAACCAGCGGGATATCTGCACTCTGCCTTCACTAACTGGAACGCCTCGCAGTGGGTCACGAAGTAGGCGATGTACTTCTTCATGCCCGGCCAGTATAGAGTCTTCTTCAAATCCACCGTCATCTTAGTGATCCCAGGATGTATAGAATATCTGCTATGATGAGCCTCGACCATGATGTCCTCCCGAATCTGGCCTCCATCTGGTATGTAAGTCTGACCTCTGAAACATATCAGATCATCTCGTATCGTGTAGTCTCCAGCTGAGCCTGCCGCCAAGGCCCGGAAAATCGGCTCTAGTTTGGCATCCCGCCTCTGCCAATCTCTGACTCTGTCATGTATATCATAGGTATTGCTCGTAGCAGCCTGGTACTCCTTGTACCGCTCAGGGTCATCAGATGATACCAGAGTGATATGCATCTCTTCAAAACTTTGTAGTAGCTCCATGGACATAAGCTGGGGCCCTGTTACAGAAGTAGAAGCTCTCCAGCTCAGTGCATCGGCCACCATGTTTGCCTTACCCGGATGGTAGTGCATCTCGTACTAATAGTCCGCTAGAAACTCCACCCATCTGCATTGCCGGATATTCAGTTCCTTCTGCGTATCCACATATTTCAATTTTTTATGATCTGAAAATATATCGCAGTGGACACCATAGGGGTAGTGCCGCCAGACCTTCAATGCAAATATAACCGCTCCCATCTCCAAGTCATGAACTGGGTAGTTCTGTTCATGTTTCTTCAACCGGCGGGAGGCATAAGCGATCACATGTCCCTTTTACATCAAAACTGCTCCCATGCCCTGGTAGGAGGCATCCACATAAACCTGAAATCCTTCTCTCCCTGAGGAGAGGGCAAGTATCGGGGCCGAAGTGAGTCGACTTTTCAGCTCTTGGAATGCCGACTCGCACTGTGGTGTCCAAACAAACGGTACATCCTTCCTTGTCAGAGAGGTAAGTGGGAGGGCAAGTCTAGAAAAACCCTCTACGAACTTCCGGTAGTAGCCGGCAAGTCCTAGGAAGCTCCGTACGTCCGTAGCTGTCTTCAACTGTGGCCAATCTCGGACTGCCTGAATCTTGGCCTGATCTACTGCCAACCCTGCTCCACTAATAATGTGTCCAAGGAAGGCCACCTCCTTCAACCAGAACTGGCACTTACTGAATTTGGCATATAACTGATGTTCCCGTAGCTTCTCCAAGGTCAGAGTCAGATGCCTTGTGTGCTCTTCCTCGGTCCTCGAGTAAATGAGGATGTCATCGATGAAAACGATGACAAACACATCTATATATGTCTCGAAGACCCGGTTCATGAGAGTCATGAATGTTGACGGCGCATTCGTGAGCCCGAAGGGTGTCACGGTAAACTCGTAGAGTCCATACCTACTGCTAAAAGCAGTCTTCTGTATATCCTCCTCTCGGATCCTCAACTGATAATAGCCCGATCGCAAGTCCAACTTCGAGAAGAAGTGGGCTCCCTCCAACTGGTCGAACAGCTCGTCTATCCTTGGCAGAGGATAGGTATTCCTGACTGTTAGTCGGTTCAACGCCCGGTAATCGATACACAACCTGAGTGTTCCGTCTTTCTTCTTGACAAACAACATTGGGGCTCCCCATGGCGAAGAGCTCGGCCGGACAAACCCGGCTTCCACCAACTCCTGCAGCTGACTCCGGAACTCTGTCAGCTCCCTTGGGGCCATGCGGTAGGGAGCTCTGGATACCGGCTTGGCCCCGAGCATAAGCACTATCTGGAAATCCTGCTCTCTGTGTGGGGGTAGCCCTGGTAGTTTCTCCGGGAAGACATCCGCAAAATCCCGCACCACGGGAATGTCGGATACAGATCCCTTGACCCCCGCCATCTCGAAGAGAATCTGATAAATCTCGTAGCCCTGTATGTGGGCCTTGACGGCCTAAATAGATGATAAGAATATATGGGAGGCGGGTCTAATACCTTCCATCACGACGAACGCGTCCCCATGTATCAGGGTAATCCTCTTGTCCAAGCAGTCAATCTGGGCATGGTTCGAATGGAGCCATGTCATACCCAAAATCAGATCATAATCAGGCAGCAACAGAATTGTCGCTGGAGCTTCGAAGGGTTTTCCTCCTATCCATGCCTCCAGGTTGCAATGGGATGATGCGAACATCTCCGACCCGTCGGGTAGCCGTATCCGTAGCGTCTTGGCTGTGATCCTCTCCACGCCTCCCAACCATTGGATAAAGGTCTCCGACACAAATGAGTGTGAAGCACCCGTGTCGAAGAGAGTGTGTGCGAGCTTGCCGCAAATGAAGACGATGCCTGAGATTGTAAATTTGCTTAGAGTTCAATTTCTGGTTTTCCTGCCTAGTCTTAATAATTCAAGTTCATGAAACTACTTTTCTAGGAAGGAAAGAACATAAGTAAAAAGAAAACTTTTTGGTCGTACCTGTAATCACTTGCTCCGGGTTCCTGGGTTGAGCCAGGTCCAGTGCATAAATCTGCTTTCCTTCCAGCCTGCAGTCTCTACCCTGATATCCGCGTCCTTGGCCACGTCCTCGGCCTCCATAATGCTGAGTCGGTGGGGCAATCTGCGGTGCTGGTGGAGGCATCCCTCTCACGGGATAGTTTCTCTTGATGTGCCCCACCTGATGGCAGTGGTAACATTCTGGCGGAGTGTAAGCCCCACCTCCTGGTCTCTGCACATCTCGCATCTGAATAGGCTGAGGGGCCAGCGTCACCTACTCCCTCGGCTCCTGCCTTACCTCCTATTGAGGCTGATCGTCCACCTTTCATACCTCTGGCGCACGACCTCGCCGCTGATCGTTCCGGGTTCCCCGACTCTGATCCTCCGTTGGCCGCTTCCGGCCTCTGGTGGTGAGCCAATCTGCCTCTAACCTTTTTGCCATCTCCAGAATACGAGTGATAGGCCCGTCCGAAATGAAAAGAAGGGCATCCCTCATGTCTTCCCGTAAACCGTTGTAGAACCACTTGGTGTACGCTGCCTCATCTAGCCGGTAAGAGTCTGCAAAACGGGCCAGATGGTTGAACTCTCGATGGTACTCCACCACCGTCCTAGAAGCTTGCTTCAACTGCAAGAAGCGGTCTTCCAGCTCATCTCGGGCCGACTGCGGAACAAAGTTCTCCAACAACATGGGCATGAACTCCTCCCACGTCACCTCGGCAGCCTCCCTATCAGCAAAGGTAGTCTCCAGAACTGTCTTCCACCACCGCTTGGCATGGGACTCCAAGCAGGAAACAACTAGTGGCACCCTTTCCTCCCAAGGGCTCTGTATCCCTGTCAGCATCTCCTCCATGATGTCTAGCCATTCCTCTGTTCGAACTACTGTCTCTGTCCCTAAGTAGGACGGGGGAGAGAGTCCTCGAAAGATGCTGAGCTAGTTGGCTCCCGGAATAGGCTGCGGAGCCGGGGCCTGTTGGTTCCTGAAGACTTCCAAGATAGCTGTCAGAGTCTGTCCCATGTCAGATTGTAGGAATTGAGTGGGAACCAGCGACGGTGTTGCAACTTCCGAAATCTGCGGGGTTCCACCCGGTGGTGTAGGCATTGCTGGTGGCTGCACCACAAAATTTATCGTCAGAATTGTTTTTTAACCTTAACTAAAATGGACAATTTTATATGTGATCCACACATGGGCACACCACTTCTTCCGCTGCTTAGTTTGTCCCCAAACTAAACTCGCGCGGGGGTGACCCAGGGTTGTGGACTGTTACTTTTCGATCGAGGTTTGCTCTGATACCACTTGTAAGACCCCCCCCCCCCCCGTTTTCAATTTAAAACCCCGGGGTCTTATGCCCAGAACCGCCGCTTTGCGAGACACCTTCACGCCCGGGAAGGTCGTCACTACAAAACGTCGACCCTGCCGGCCAAATCGATCGCAACTGTAGCAAAAGTAGTAGTGCAAGAGAAGATAAGTCCACAACTAATCCTATATATATATAAACTCCACGAAGGGAGTGTCCACTGAATAGCAAAAGAGTACAGAAATAAAGGGCTTAAGCCCGGTACATCAATATCCTCACTACAGATCTCTCATGCGGAAGCAAAATAAAACAACTACTAGAAGTCGGAACTCACGGTCCCAGCTGGTTGCACTCCTGAGCAAGACTTCCCTGTCTCCAATCGCACCGGTCTCCTAGGCTGCTCCTCCATACTCGGCTCCACGATACCCTAATATGATGTGGTTCGAAAATCGTTAGTCTAAAATACTAAGCCCTATCATCCCCACACCCATTCCCCATGCTCCTAGGCACCGAGCAGGGAGGAAGAAAGGAAAGGACGTGAAAGTGGAGAGTAATGAAAACAGGTGACAGGGGGACCTAGGTAGCAATTTATAATTATGTTGTAATAGGTAAAGTAAGAAAGGAATTTAACCTTCACTTATGTGAGTACACATAAGCCAAGGGATCTTCTACAAGGCTGTTGGGTACATTGGTCAAATGTACCTGATTTGAAGAAGCCTCACCTAACTCAATGATATACATCATAGTGTATTTGATGTTTGTTTGAGTTACTTGTGCAGGTTAGGTATACACTGGACTGAAGCTAAAAGTTTCTAAGTCCATGTGTCGACACCCAGAGGGAAAGTGTCGACACTTGAGAAAGCTTGTGTCGACACCCAGACAAGCAGTGTCGACACTTGGAGTCATTGTGTCGACACCTGGGAAGAAGAGTCGACACCAGTCAGAAAGTGTCGACACTTGGAGCTGTGTCGACACTCAGTGTAGAAGAATGCAGAAAAGCTGTGTCGACACTTAGCAGAAGTGTCGACACCTAGAAGAGCTGAGTCAACACCAGAAAGTGTCGACACTTGGAGTTGTGTCGACACTCAGCAAAAGTCTGCAGAATCTAAGTACAAGTGTCGACACTCAACACAATGTGTCGACACTATGCAGAAGAGTCAACACTTAAAGAAAGTGTCGACACCTAGCACAATGTGTCGACACTTAGCTAAAGACTCAGTATTTGAAGTAAGTGTCGACACTCAACACAATGTGTCGACACTATGCTGAAGAGTCAGTAGTTGAAGAAAGTGTCGACACTCAGCACAATGTGTCGACACTTAGTTGAAGACTCAACACTTAGCAAAGAACAGAAAAGTTACAAAATATTCTAAGTACAAGTGTCGACACTAAAGGAATGTGTCGACACTCAGCTGAAGAAACAAAAGTGAAGACTTGTGTCGACACCAAGAAGCAGTGTCGACACTTGACAGTTTCAACACATGAAGATGTGTCGACACAAATAACATGTGTCGACACTTAGAAGAATACAGATTAAGAATGAAGAACAAGTACTTGTGTCGACACTCAATTTCAGTGTCGACACATGCAGAAGAATCTGTGTCGAGACATACAAGGAATTGTGTCGACACCTTGTAGACTTGTGTCGACACTTACACAACATGTGTCGACACTTGGTCTATAAGTGTCGACACTTAAGAACAGAAAGTCTCGACACTATCTGACAGTTAGAGAATTTCAAGAAGTGACTGGTTGACAAGACAGCTGCCGATCCAGCCGGTCTACATCAACTGTCAGAGATATCAGAAGTCTGTTATAAACCGGACCAGCCGGTTACCATGAAGGAAGCCTATAAATAGGCATCCATAGTTTACAGAAACTGTTGTTGTTGTTGTGATTGATGAAGTAATATAGAAGTGGTTGAAAAAGTTTTTGATAAAGAGAGTTCAGATCTTTGTAAAAGTGGTATATTGAGTATCAACACAAGAAGATCTTGCTGTGCATCGGCAGATCTAAGAAGTTGGAGAGAGAGAGCTCCAACAAAGTATTCAGTCTTTGGAACTAAGGCTGAGAAGAAGAATTCAGAGTCATCTGGATTTCAAGAAGCAGAGGTCAAGGAACAACTGCAGAAGATTCAGACTAATTCAGTTCTAATCAAGAAGCTTTGAAGGAAGCTAAGTCAGTTTGGATCTAACTGAGTTCTTCCAAGAACTCTTCAAGAATCTCTCAACTCCTCTCTTATTTTCTGAGTTGTAGAGTTAGCTATTGTACTTTCTATTTTAACTTGTAGGATCCATTGGATCTGAGAGAATTGTAAGCCTATATTATAAAGGCTGAGGGTAGGGCTTGATTGCCTGAGTGTAGGAGTTGAAGAACTCTGAGTGTAGGCCTTAATTGGCTGAGTGTAGGCCTGGGTGGCTGAGTGTAGGCCTTTTGGCTGAGTGTAAGGCTTTGGGCCTGAGGTAGGAACCTAGTTGGGTTCTGAGTTAGTGGAGAAGTTTGGCCGAATCTAGTACACTGCTAGATAGGCGAAGGGGGAAAGTGGATGTACCCAAAGATTGGGGAACCACTATAAATTAGTGTGTCTTCTGTGCTGTGCTGTGCTGTGCTGTGGATTGACTGTTTGATTTCTGTAATTGCTGTTAGTTGTAATAATCTGTGAAATAACTGTTGTGCTGCCAACAAAATTGTAAAAAGGTTTAGGTCACCTATTCACCCCCCCTCTAGGTGTTTAGGTACCATATCTTTCAAGTGGTATCAGAGGCAGGTTCCTCAAAAAGGACTAACTGTCTGAGGAGATCCAGTTTGGCAGATTCAGTATAAGTCAGGAAACAGTTTCAAGAAAATCAAGAACATGGGTTCTTCAGAGAATCACAAGGAATTGGGTTCAATGAAACTGCCCATATGCAGAAAAGAGATTTTTGGAATCTGGAAAGAAAGGGTAAGGCTGTTCATGGAGGCCTCTGACCCTAGGATCTACATCACAGTCAAAGAAGGGCCCTATGTGCCCATGAAGATTTCAGTCTTGGATGCTACACAGAGAACTCCAAAGGATTTTTCTGAGATGACCAAGGATGAGATTGTCCTAGCTACAATGGACAAAAGGGCACAGAACATCATAGTTAGTGCAATTGATGATGCCACCTTCCAGAACCTTATTCACTGTAAAACAGCAAAAGAAATGTGGGATACCCTCATTGTCTACATGGAAGGTTCTGAAGAAGTAAGACAAGATAGGAAGTCCTTGCTTAATCAAGAATATGAGAGCTTTAGGCAAGGAAGAGGAGATAGCATCACTGAATGCTACAAGAAGTTTTATAGAATTGTTAATGAACTCATGTCCTATGGAAGAGAGTTCACTAACTATGAATTAAATGATAAGTTCTTAAGGTCCCTAACCAAAGATTGGGACACTAAGATCTGTGCCATCAGAGAAATGGCAAAGTTGGGAGAAATTCCTCCTCCCACACTGTTTGGCAAGTTGTTATCTTATGAGATGCAATTGTCAGTAAGAAAAGAGGAGGAAAAGTCAACAAGGACTGAACACAGGGAAAGGACTGTTGCCTTTAAGTCAGAAGTACCTAGAAAGAACAGGACTAAGTCATCAACTCCTCCTCCAGAGGTAGTTGAATCAGAATCTGATGAGTCTGTTAGCACTAAATCTACAAGCAGTGAAAGTGATGAAGATTTTGCTGCATTTACCAGACATTTTCAGAAATTCCTTAAGAAGAAACAGTGGAGGTCCAGACCTTCATATTCCAAAGGGAAAGAAGTCCAGTATCAGGAGAAGAAGCCTTCAAAGAAGGATAAGAAAAGGACAAAGACTAGTAAGGCAACTGGGTCTAAGATTGTGTGTTACTGCTGCAATAGACAGGGTCATGTTATTGCAGATTGTCCTGAAAGAAGGAAAGAATCCAGTGACAAAAAGAAGACTCACTTCAAAGGAAAGAAGGAGAAGTCCTTTGTTGCAAAGAATGAGAAGACTCTTTCAGACATTTCTTCTTCAGACACTGAGACAGATGCTGAAGCCTACATAGGGCTATTTGCTGAAGAAGAAGAGGAGTTTATGCAGATCATGGAATCAATCTATGAACAAGAAGAGTGTCAGTGCCAAGGACTGATGGCATTGACTGAAAGTACCAAAATCCTGGAGCAGCCAGGACCTAGTCAGGTACAAAGTCCAACTCAAAGTTCAGATTCCAGTTCTAGTTCAGAGTCAGATTCATCTTCATCAAGTGATGGAAGTGTTTCTGAATCTGAGGGAGATATTCATCAGCTCTTAGATGAATACCAAGTACTGTTGCAAGCCTATAAGAAAAGCAAGATCCTAGCCAAAAGTCAGGCAAAGGAGATTGCTGATCTCAAGGCAGCTGCAACAGATTTTGAGAAGCAGTATGATCAAAAACTGAATGAAGTAGCCAGGCTGAAACACATTACTGTGATTCAGATGGGTACTATTACATTTAAGAATGATCAAATTAAGTTACTGGAGATTAATCTCCAGAAGGAAAGAGAGCTAGTTGCTAGGTTTTCAAAACCTAAATCAGTGCTACCCTTGATTGATGAATTTGTTCATCATAAAGGAAAGGCTGGATTGGGTTTTATTAAACCAGCTAGGACTGTTCAGGATCAGTCCAAGTCCAAGGGCAAAGCCCCAACATTCAACAAGCCTGCTGTAGTCAAAACAGCAAAGGTTGTACCTAAGCAAAGGTACAACAAGTTTGAATGCTGGTGTTGTGGCAAGGTTGGCCACTTTGCCTTGGATTGTTGGCACAATGCCAGTGCCAAGTTGAGTAGCAAGTTACCTGGTGGAAAGCCAGCAGGTAGCTATGTCAAATTGCAAACTAACAATCACCAAGGACCCAAGTTTACTTTGGGTTCTAAGGTTCATTAATTTGTTTTGCAGGTGAATCCAAGTGGCCATACCCCAACATGGTACTTGGATAGTGGATGTTCCAGACATATGACTGGAATAAGGGGACTACTGAAGGACTACATTCCAATCAAAAATGGTCCTAAAGTGACCTTTGGTGGTTCTGAAAAAGGAATCATCAAAGGGTTTGGTAACATCTCTTCAAACCTTGTTACCATTACTCAAGTGGCTTATGTTAAAGGTTTGAAACACAACCTCATTAGTATAAGGCCAATTAAGTGATGTAGGGTATGACATCTCATTTGTTAAAAATGGTTGTCATATCAAGAGGTCAAGTGATCAAGAGATCATTTTGACAGGATATAGAAAGAGAAATGTCTATTGTTTAGACATTATGATTGAGAACAATGGTTCTCCTGTGTGTCTTGTAGCTGATGAGACAGTCTCTCAATGTGTCAAATGGCACAAGAGGCTTGCTCATCTTAACTACAAGACTATTAGCAAACTCTTTAGCAAAGAGTTAGTGAGGAATGGTCCTCAAGTTAAGTGTGTCAAAGATGGCATTTGCTCAGCTTGTCAAAAGGGCAAGCAGACTAAATCCACCTTTAGAAAGCTTGAGAACAAAGATGCTGTGAGGTGCTTATACCTCTTGCATATGGATCTCTTTGGTCCAATGCCAGTTCACAGCTTAGGTAGGAAGGTCTACACCTTTGTAGTTGTTGATGACTACTCAAGGTTTTCCTGGGTGTTCTTCTTAAAGCAGAAATCTGAAACACCTAGTGTCTTCTATAGTTTTGTTAAGCAAATTTAGAATGAATTGAACTGTACAGTGGTCAAAATTAGAAGTGACCATGGTACTGAGTTTCAGTCTGAAAGCATGACAAAGCTGTGTGAAGACTATGGGATATTTCAAGAATTCTCTTCACCTAGAACACCTCAGCAAAATGGCATTGCTGAAAGGAAAAATAGGACCTTGATAGAGGCTGGTAGAACCCTATTAAGTGATTCATCACTGCCAGAGTATTTCTGGGCTGAAGCAGTTAACACTGCATGCCATGTGATAAATAGGGCTACCATCACTAAAAGGTTAAAAAAGACCCCCTATGAAGTTGTGAAAGGCAGGAAACCAAATTTATCCTACTTTAGGATCTTTGGTTGTAAATGCTTCATACTTAACAATGGAAAGTCTTACCTAACTAAGTTTGCTGCCAAGTCCCAAGAGGGAGTGTTTGTTGGGTACAGCAATAATAGTAAGGCTTATAGAGTCTACAACTTGACTACACAAGTTGTAGAGGAGTCTGTGCATGTAGTTTTTGATGAGACACAACTAATTAACAATGAGTTGTCTAGCAGTGTATGCAGCCCCACAGGTCTTACTAAGAAGATGGACAAGCTAACCATAGAAGATGTACCTGCTGCAAGACAGCAAGTAGAAGAAGATGGCTTATGTCCAGGGGGAGAACTACATGTACCAGGAGCTGAAGAAGTACAAGGAACTCAGCATGATGAAGATGCTGAAGAAGTACAACCAGAAGTAAGGATGCCTCCAGCCAACAGGCATCTAAGAGATCATCCAGTAGAGCTGATTATTGGAGATCCAAGACAAGGTGTTCAGACAAGGAGCAGAAATCAGAATGCTGTAGTATATTCAAGTTTTCTGTCTCAAATAGAACCAAAGAAATTTGAAGAAGCTATACAAGATCCACAGTGGACTGAAGCTATGCAAGAAGAGCTTAATCAGTTCAAAAGGTGCAAGGTTTGGGAGCTGGTTCCAAAGCCTAAAGATCACAATGTGATAGGAACAAAGTGGATCTACAGAAATAAGTTAGATGAACAAGGGTCATCATTAAAGAATAAAGCAAGACTGGTTGCAAAAGGATATAGGCAAGAAGAAGGTATTGATTTTGATCAAACCTTTGCTCCCAGTAGCCAGACTGGAAGCCATAAGGATGTTCTTGGCCTATGCAACCTATCAAGGATTCAAGGTATACCAAATGGATGTGAAGTCAGCATTCCTAAATGGTAATTTGAAAGAAGAAGTCTATGTGGAGCAGCCTGCAGGTTTTGTTGATCCAACTTACCTCATTATGTGTATAGACTTAGGAAAGCATTATATGGGTTAAAACAAGCACCTAGAGCTTGGTATGAAACCCTATCTAGTTTCCTCATTGAGAACAAGTTCTCAAGGGGGAAAATAGATAAGACTCTATTCCTTAGGGAATCTAGAGGCAAAGTCATACTTGTCCAAATATATGTAGATGACATTATATTTGGGTCTACTGAAAGTAGCCTTTGCAAAAAGTTTGCAAAGCTTATGCAAAGTCAATTTGAGATGAGTAGTATGGGAGAACTGAAGTTTTTCTTGGGTCTCCAAGTTAAACAGACTGAAAGTGGTCTATCCATATGTCAGTCCAAGTTCACCCTAGAACTCATAAGGAAGTATGGTATGGATTCATCCAGTACCATGAAGACTCCTATGGGGTCAAGTATGTCTCTAAGCAAGGATGATGCAGGGAAACCTGTAGATGAAACCTTGTATAGAGGGATAGTTGGCTCCCTACTATACTTGACTGCAAGTAGGCCTGACATTATGTATGCTACATGTGTTTGTGCCAGGTATCAAGCCTGCCCAAAGAATCTCACTTGACTGCAGTCAAGAGAATCTTGAGATATCTAAAGGGCACTCCTTATCTAGGCCTCTGGTACCCTAGGAATGGAGATTTTGATCTAACAGGCTATTCAGATGCAGACTTTGCAGGATGCAAAGAAGATAGAAAGAGCACAACTGGATCCTGTCAATTCCTAGGTGGAAGACTCATTTCATGGAGTAGTAAAAAGCAAACCAGTGTGGCTATCTCCACAGCTGAGTCAGAATATGTAGCTGCAGGAAGTTGCTGTGCTCAACTTCTGTGGATTCAACATCAGTTAGAAGACTATGGATTTCAGGTAAGTAGAACTCCACTTTACTGTGATTCTACAAGTGCTATTTCAATAGCTAACAATCCTGTATCACATAGTAGAACTAAACATATTGAGATTAAATATCACTTTCTTAGGGAGCATGTAGAAAGAAATGATATTGCACTTGAATATGTTAGAACTGATAATCAGATAGCTGATATGTTCACTAAGCCCTTAGAAGAAGCTAAGTTCAATAGGTTCAAAATTGAACTAGGTATGATAAACTTAGACTAAGTTTACAGAACTAAAAATTGGCTAAGTAAAAAGGTGTCGACACATAGACAAGTCTATGTCGACACAGAATAGTAAGTGTCGACACTTCAGGAAAATGGTGTCGACACATCTAGGAAGTTGGTGTCGACACTTCAGAATGTTAGTGTCGACACATGTCGAGTAGGTGTCGACACATCCAATAAGGTGTCGACACTTAAGTTTTACTCAGAATTTTCTAAGTAAAGTCTCGACTACATGTCGAGTAGTGTGGTGTCGACACTTAACCAAGTGTCGACACATAAAATCTGTTGACTAAACTTGTGTCGACACATGTGTGTCGAGACATTATAAGTCAGTGTCGACACTTATTGACAGTGTCGACACATCTTTAGAAATTCATCCCGCCTGTTCGTCTTCAAACAAGAAAGGTATAAATAGGGTTCTGTTTGTGTTTGTCGACACGCTTTCAGAGTTTCGAGACCAAACTCCTGTGTCGACATTTCTCTCTCTAAAGACTAATTCTCAAAACCCTAATGGCTCCCAAGCTGGAAGAGAATGTTAACGAAGGCTATGAGCTCGTGCGAGGCGCATTCGACGATGGCGATCAAGAAATCAAATCAGTGGTAACCCTAGTCAGCAATTCAGGATTGGAATACTTGGTTTCAGAACCAACCAAGATATGGAAGAAAGAAGTGCTTGAATTTCTTACTGGAGCAACTGTGGATGACTCTGGATACAGAATCAAATCCAGAGTGCATGGAACCAAGGTCAAGGTTTCACCCAAAAGTCTGAGAAAGGTACTTCAGCTACCTAAGACTCAAGAAGAAGAAGAAGTTTCTACATCCAAGACCAGGGAAGCTTTGGTCTGGTGTGGTCTTGATTCTAAGATGAAAATAGGTTCTGTCTTTAACAGAAAAGGCATGAACATTCAAGGAAAATTTCTGTCAGAGATAGTAGGCAAGGTCATTCTCAGTAAAACTGGAGGGCATGACAGGGTGTCAGCCTCCATGTTCAATGTCATGACCAGAATCATCTTCAACCTAAGAACAGATTGGTCAATGGTTATCTTTGAGAAGATAAAGGAAAGTCTGAAGAAGCCCAATCTGGGCAGGATACTAAGTCTCTACCTGGCTGGTACAATACCAGAGGTAATGAGCACTGCTGCTGGAGCTAAAATCAACCACATGAGAAGGATGGACATGAGAATCTTCTCCAGGTGGGAAAGGGTGCTGTCAAAGGAATTGACCACCCCTGAGAAACAAGTTCTAAGAAAGATTCTCCTCCCAGGAAGAAAAGAAAAACTGCTGTTGTGACTCAAGAGTCTTCAAGCAGTTCTGAGAGTGAAGAACAGGTGGTGTTTACACCTGATGAGCAAGAGGAGGAGATAGTAGAAAAGATCCCTGCTGGTCAAGATGTGGCTGAGATTCAGGGGGAGTTGCCTCACACTAGCCCCATCCCTAGGGATCCAAGCCAGGGGGAGCTTCCAGTGTAGCAGAACCATCTACACTGGAGAGTGAGCAAGCCACCATCCTCATCCAAGAGGTACTTGTTGACCTTAATACTTTCAATTTTTCTATAATAAATTCTGATTTGTCTGATGACCATCAGCAAAATCAGCAAGCAACTCAAGAACCAGATGTTGTTCTCCAAGACACATCTGCTGAAGTTAATGTACCCAGTACATCTCCTGCACAGTCACCCCCAGAATATACAATGGAAGATCTATTTCTGAATTTAGATCAAGATGATTTTGAAATGGAAAAGAATGCTGCTGATGAAGAGAAGGATGCTGCTGTTGAGGGGGAGAACTTGGATGTTCAGGAAGAGCCTATAAGGCTAGACACTGAGAAGGCACAAGATGTGCAAGCTGAAGAACCCTCAAGCCCTAAGGATAGGGTGAATATAGCAAGTACTTCAGAGTCTGAGGATGATGAAGCTGAGCAAGCTAAGAAGAAGAAGTTCTTTGTCTTCAAAAGAAGGAGTCAGAGCTATAAGAAAGCTCTACAAACTGTTGCTCAACACTCCTTAGTCCAACAAGCTCCATCAACTGATTACAGTGCTCTACTGCTTGCAATGCAAATCAAGATGGATGAACAAAGGAAGGCTATAGAAACTTATGTTGATGAAGGGCACAAGGCACTTCAATTTGATCTGGCACAGGACATCAAGTCAATAAGGTTTGAAATGAACCTTAATAAAAAGGAGATGACTGACTGTTTTCAAAAGGGTGCTAATGCAGTGGTTATCTGGCAACCCATCAAGAGACAATAAAGACTCAAGTGGATGATATAGCACTAAAGCAAGGCTATGTGCTGGAGAATCAATTGAGGATGAATGATAATTTGACTGCATCTCACAATGCAATAGTCACTGAACTCAAGAATAAGTCTGCTGAACCTTCAACATCCTCTGCTGCTGCCAAGGCTGAATTTGATAAAGTATTTCAGGAAGAAATTGCTGCTGTAAAGACTGCCATTAAAGATTCACAGAAGGTCATTTCTGAACAGCTTACCAAGCTTAGACCTTTCTTTAAGGATGGCATAAGGTATTTGGATAGCCAAATCAGGTTTCAAAAGATGATGTAAGAGATCATGTAGAACAAGAAGTCATAAAGGGGGAGAGGGTGTTAGTCAAAGCTAGCTCTGACCATGCCAAATGGATTTCTAATTCCATCAGAGCTACACTGGGCTATCCTCCCCTGTGTGATGATGACAATGTAGCTGAATCTGGTATTCAAAGTGCATATCTTGGAGGTGAGCAACAGGAAGTAGCTCAGGTGATCTATCCACCTCCAGATTTTGAAATGGTTCATGCTGATGTAAGCACAATGTATAGTCCAACTGCTGGTAAGCCTAATATTGTTCTGGAAAAGGTTGTTCAACCTATTACAGCAGCTATGCAAGAGGCTTTGGACAAAGAAGAAGAGACTTAGGCTATCAAAGAAGAAGTTCAGGGAACTTGCTGAGCAAAAACCAGATTTTGAACAGTGGAGCCCTACTTCTAGGAACATCATTCTCACAGCCTGGAAAGCAGCCAAGGACAATGCCCATGAGAGGAACAAGTGGTTCTCAGAGGCAGAATGGAGGAAGCATGAGAGTAGGCAGGAAGCCATTGTCCAACATAGAAGGAAGGCTAAGTTAGGAAAGCTACCTCCAACAGCTGTGGAGCCTAGCAAGTACTTTCCTAAGCCCTATCATTACTTTGAGAGGCAAAAAATCAAGGCTGAAGAACAGAAGAAGAAGGACTCCAAAGGGAAGAAGCTGCTGAAGCTGAGCCTGCTGCTGCTGCTGCTGTAAAGGCCAAAGTGCAAGCTGGAAAGGGCATAGTCATAAAAGAACCAGAGCAGAATTAGACTAAGATTAAACTGAAGAATGTTGTAATCTGTTACATCAAACATTTTGTGTAAATCATTGAAAATGTATTAACAATAATGTTTGAACAATTTTTGTTAAATAAATTTCATGATTGTTCAGATGAATGTGTCTAATTCTTGTTTGTTCTGTAATGCTGAATGAGTATACATGTGTGCTTTATTACATGTTTAAGTTTAACTCTGTTGACATATACCTGTTTTACATCATTTTATAATTTTTAATTATGAGTGGTGTATATCATTGACTAAGGGTTATGACTTCTCCAAATAGGGGGAGATTGTTGGGTACATTGGTCAAATGTACCTGATTTGAAGAAGCCTCACCTAACTCAATGATATACATCATAGTGTATTTGATGTTTGTTTGAGTTACTTGTGCAGGTTAGGTATACACTGGACTGAAGCTAAAAGTTTCTAAGTCCATGTGTCGACACCCAGAGGGAAAGTGTCGACACTTGAGAAAGCTTGTGTCGACACCCAGACAAGCAGTGTCGACACTTGGAGTCATTGTGTCGACACCTGGGAAGAAGAGTCGACACCAGTCAGAAAGTGTCGACACTTGGAGCTGTGTCGACACTCAGTGTAGAAGAATGCAGAAAAGCTGTGTCGACACTTAGCAGAAGTGTCGACACCTAGAAGAGCTGAGTCAACACCAGAAAGTGTCGACACTTGGAGTTGTGTCGACACTCAGCAAAAGTCTGCAGAATCTAAGTACAAGTGTCGACACTCAACACAATGTGTCGACACTATGCAGAAGAGTCAACACTTAAAGAAAGTGTCGACACCTAGCACAATGTGTCGACACTTAGCTAAAGACTCAGTATTTGAAGTAAGTGTCGACACTCAACACAATGTGTCGACACTATGCTGAAGAGTCAGTAGTTGAAGAAAGTGTCGACACTCAGCACAATGTGTCGACACTTAGTTGAAGACTCAACACTTAGCAAAGAACAGAAAAGTTACAAAATATTCTAAGTACAAGTGTCGACACTAAAGGAATGTGTCGACACTCAGCTGAAGAAACAAAAGTGAAGACTTGTGTCGACACCAAGAAGCAGTGTCGACACTTGACAGTTTCAACACATGAAGATGTGTCGACACAAATAACATGTGTCGACACTTAGAAGAATACAGATTAAGAATGAAGAACAAGTACTTGTGTCGACACTCAATTTCAGTGTCGACACATGCAGAAGAATCTGTGTCGAGACATACAAGAAATTGTGTCGACACCTTGTAGACTTGTGTCGACACTTACACAACATGTGTCGACACTTGGTCTATAAGTGTCGACACTTAAGAACAGAAAGTCTCGACACTATCTGACAGTTAGAGAATTTCAAGAAGTGACTGGTTGAAAAGACAGCTGCCGATCCAGCCGGTCTACATCAACTGTCAGAGATATCAGAAGTCTGTTATAAACCGTACCAGCCGGTTACCATGAAGGAGCCTATAAATAGGCATCCATAGTTTACAGAAACTGTTGTTGTTGTTGTGATTGATGAAGTAATATAGAAGTGGTTGAAAAAGTTTTTGATAAAGAGAGTTCAGATATTTGTAAAAGTGGTATATTGAGTATCAACACAAGAAGATCTTGCTGTGCATCGGCAGATCTAAGAAGTTGGAGAGAGAGAGCTCCAACCAAGTATTCAGTCTTTGGAACTAAGGCTGAGAAGAAGAATTCAGAGTCATCTGGATTTCAAGAAGCAGAGGTCAAGGAACAACTGCAGAAGATTCAGACTAATTCAGTTCTAATCAAGAAGCTTTGAAGGAAGCTAAGTCAGTTTGGATCTAACTGAGTTCTTCCAAGAACTCTTCAAGAAACTCTCAACTCCTCTCTTATTTTCTGAGTTGTAGAGTTAGCTATTGTACTTTCTATTTTTACTTGTAGGATCCATTGGATCTGAGAGAATTGTAAGCCTATATTATAAAGGCTGAGGGTAGGGCTTGCTTGCCTGAGTGTAGGAGTTGAAGAACTCTGAGTGTAGGCCTTAATTGGCTGAGTGTATGGCCTGGGTGGCTGAGTGTAGGCCTTTTGGCTGAGTGTAAGGCTTTGGGCCTGAGGTAGGAACCTAGTTGGGTTCTGAGTTAGTGGAGAAGTTTGGCCGAATCTAGTACACTGCTAGATAGGCGAAGGGGGAAAGTGGATGTACCCAAAGATTGGGGAACCACTATAAATTAGTGTGTCTTCTGTGCTGTGCAGTGCTGTGCTGTGGATTGACTGTTTGATTTCTGTAATTGCTGTTAGTTGTAATAATCTGTGAAATAACTGTTGTGCTGCCAACAAAATTGTAAAAAGGTTTAGGTCACCTATTCACCCCCCCCCCTCTAGGTGTTTAGGTATCATATATTTCAAAGGCTCCCATCATATAAAATGTCCCATACCAATTTATACGTTGGGGTGTCGGTTATTAACAGCAATATATATATAAATAATTTAACCTTAATTTATAAACTTACCCACACAAGCTTATTTACCAAGAGGTCGTTTTGCAGGGCCTAATGTATAAGCGTCCCATTCCACTTATACATTAGGTGTCAGGGGTTATTATGAATGATTATGATATGCATCTATATGGTGGGTATGATGGAACAAGCAAGTGCAACACACACACCCGACTTTGTGCACACAGACCTTTAGTTCCCCCTTTCGGAGCCGTTACCTCCTAGGATACCTCCGTAGTGGCAGACAGAAGTGGTGGGTTGGGCCTCGCCCACCTCAAAACCAGTAATAGCACTACCGTTTGACCTATCGTATACCTCAACGCTTGGTGCACTAAGCGGACTACAACGTACTCTTGCCGACTGGACCGCCGGACTTAAGTTTGGCGAAGTGTTAAACCACACTTGCCGAGTCATCGTATAGGCGTCGATGCAACGACTAACCCATACCAAAGACCCACCACCTTAACTTTCTTTCCTTTCATGCACATGCAAATTTATCATATCAGTACCGAGCCAAAACTCCCCGGACCATCCCATCTATCACAAATATTAACCGAGCCAAAGCTCACCGGAACAAAACGTCCGTTTCTAATATCAACCGAGCCAAAGCTCGCCGGACCAAAACGTCCGTCCCTTAACCATCCAAGCCTAAGCTTCCAACTATCTTCCTGTGCTATCTATGTTCGTGAAATATGCAATCCCTAATTACTAAGTTACTCTTTTCAGCTTGTTAGTTCAGTTTACGTTAACTCAGGACTGCCCCCGGTATTCCCTGTGAAGGGCTCTCAAGGGGCAATAGGAACTATGTTGGGATTACGCCCAACGTTACCTTTCGCAAGGTACTTATTATTATTATGGGTTAATTCCCTTACCCATTACCTTCTCATATTGCGATAGGCTAATCCTAGGGTAGTTTATACCTTTCACTCTCGCGGGAACGACGATCTTTCGTCGAACTCGCGTACCTTCTAACACACATCAACTCGATTCCCACCACTCCTTAGAAATTTCTATGGTGACTCATCTACCTTCATTCAAACAATTCAACACGACTAACTCTACACTATTCCAACTTTTACCCTAAGACAATTTTTCCCCAAATTACTATTTGCAGACCAACCTATACTAAGTGATGATCATGATAGGATGTCCTTCAAGTTTTCATCCGAATGACCTAGGTTATTACTGGAGTCCTATCATGACATAAATGATTTAATTCCAGAATATCGTATTTTCCTCAATTAATCTTCTATTTAAATAATTTCTTAAAAGAGCCAATTATTGTCAAGTTGATCATGAAGTATATATTTTACACATGATTAATGTTTCATAAATTCATGATAATATTCCATATGTCTAATAAGTGGCAATTTCCAATTTGATATTTTCTACAAACATTTAAGGGTCCTAAAATTATTTTAGCAGTAATTCCCATATTCCAAGATTTGTAAATCAACTACTTGAAATTATCATCCAAATAATTTGAGTTAAATATACTACGCTACTACAGTCCTAAAATTATCACTGGCCAACTTTCATGTTTTTTCACAAAATATTTAATTCTAAATAAATTCAATACAAAAATCTACAAAGGGCATAATTGTGAATCAAGTACTATGAATATACATCAAAAATTCCTAATTAAATTCCTAACAGTATATATCATCCTAAAATCATCAGTGGCCAAAATTCACATTTTTACTAGTTAAATTATTCTTTAAATGATTTATTTATGAAAGATATGGTACCTAAACACCTAGAGGGGGGTGAATAGGTGACCTAATCCTTTTCTAACTTTGTTGGCAGCTACTTAGTTAAATCACAGAGTTCTAACTACTTTTGCACAGCAAACAGCAATAACAAAACATACACAGCACAATCTCAACACAGCACACAGTGTTTTATAGTGGTTCCCCAAGATATGGGTACATCCACTTTCCCCCTTCGCCTATCTAGCAGTGTACTAGATTCGGCCAAACTCCTGCACTGTCTCAGAACCCAAATTAGTTCCTGCCTCAGGCCCAAAGCCTTACAACTCAGCTTTATCCCAAAGCCTACACTCAGCCAATCAATGCCTACACTCAGCCAATCCAAGGCCTACACTCAGCCAACAAGGCCTACACTCAGAGATCACAATCTCCTACACTCAGGCTAACAAGCCCTACCCTCAGCCTTTATAAATATAGGCTTACAATCACTCAGATCCAATGGATCCTACAAGTTAAAAATGTAATACAAGTAATAACTCTACAACTCAGAATTAAAGGAGGGGAGTTGAGAGATTCTTGATGAGTTCTTGGAAGAACTCACCTGGATTCACCCTGACTTAGCTTTCTTCAAAGCTTCTTGAGTAGAACTGAATAAGGCTGAATCCTCTGCAGTTGTTCCTTGACCTCTACTTCTTAAGAATCAGAATTGAATCTGAATCCTTCTTCTCAGCCTAGTTCCAGAGGCTGATTTCTTAGATGGAGCCCTCTCTCTCCAACTTCTTAGATCTGCACTTGGACTGCAAGATCTTCTTGTGTTCATACTCAGTATCTCACTTTTCTGATTACTTGAATAATCTGTACCACTTGTTAATCACTTGATGAACTCTTTCAACAACCACAACACCAACCGTTTCTGTAAACTGTGGATGCCTATTTATAGGCCTTCTTTATGGTAACCGGCTGGTCCGGTTCATAATTGACTTCTGACATCTCTGACAGTTGCTGTAGACCGGCTGGATCGGCAGCTGTCATGTCAACCAGTCACTTCTTGAAAATCTCTAACAGTTAGTAAGTGTCGAGACTTTCTGTCTTTAAGTGTCGACACTTATAGTCCAAGTGTCGACACATGTTGTGTAAGTGTCGACACAAGTCTACAAGGTGTCGACACAACTCCTTGTATGTCTCGACACAGATTCTTCTGCATGTGTCGACACTGAAATTGAGTGTCGACACAAGTACTTGTTCTTCTAGCTTTTGCTGAATTCTTCTATGTGTCGACACATCTCCTTTGTGTCGACACATCTTTTTGTGTTGAATCTGTCAAGTGTCGACACTGCTTCTTGGTGTCGACACATAGTCTTCTATGTTGAATCTTGCTGAGTGTCGACACAGCTCCTTGTGTCGACACACCTTCTTGTTGTTGAGACTTCAGCTGAGTGTCGACATATTCCCATAGTGTCGACACTTGTACTTAGAATAATTTGTTGTTCTTTCTGTTCTTTGCTAAGTGTCACACAGCTCCATGTGTCGACACTTTCTTCCAGTGTTGAGTCTTCAGCTGTGTGTCGACACATTGTTCTGGGTGTCGACACATACTTCAAATGTTGACTCTTCTATTGAGTGTCGACACATTGTGTTGAGTGTCGACACTTACTTCAAGTGCTGACTCTTCTGCATTGTGTCGACACATTGTGTTGAGTGTCGACACTCGTACTTAGACTCTGCAGACTTTTGCTGAGTGTCGACACAGCTCCAAGTGTCGACACTTTCTGGTGGAGACACAGCTTCACTGAGTGTCGACACAGCTCCTTGTGTCGACACTTACTGTCTGCACTTTTCTTCACTGAGTGTCGACACAGCTCCAAGTGTCGACACTTTCTGTCTGGTGTCGACACTGCATCCCAGGTGTCGACACAGTGACTCCAAGTGTCGACACTGCTTGTCTGGATGTCGACACAAGTCTTCTTAAGTGTCGACACTTTCACTCTGGGTGTCGACACATGGACTTAGAAACTTTTTTGCTTCAGTCCAGTACTTTCTTAACCTGCACAAGTAACTCAAACATACATCAAATACATTATGATGTATATCATTGAGTTGGGTGAGGCTTCTTCAAATCAGGTACATTTGACCAATGTACCCAACAATCTCCCCCTATTTGGAGAAGTCATTACCCTTAGTCAATGATATACACCATCCAAAATTAAAATTACAAAATGATGTACAGCAGATTATATTTAGCAGGGTAAACATAAACATGTAGAAATACACACATGTATACACATTCATCATTTCAGAACAATCAAGAAATAGACACATTTACAGAACAATCATGAAATATATTTATCATATATTGTTCTAACATTTTTCTTATACATCTTCAATGTTTTACAAAAATGTTTTACATTAAAAAGGATTGCAACATAAGCTTCAAGTAAAATCCTAATCTATTTCTGATCAGGTTCCTTGATAACAATTCCCTTTCCAGCTTGGACTTGAGCTTTGACAGGGGCTTCAATAGTTGCAGCATCAGCAGGCTTCTTTCCTTTTAAGTCCTTTTTCTTCAGCTCTTCTGCTTTGATTTTCTGTCTCTCAAAATAGTGGTATGGCTTGGGGAAGTACTTGCTAGGCTCCACAGCAGTAGGAGGTAGCTTTCCCATCTTAGCCTTCCTTTTGAATTATACTATAACCTCCTGCCTGATCTCATGCTTTCTCCATTCTGCCTCAGAGAACCACTTGTTCCTTTCATGAGCATTGTCCTTGGCAGCTTTCCAGGCAGTTAAAATTATATTTTTGGAGGTAGGGCTCCATTGTTCAAAATCTGGCTTTTGTTCTGCTTGTTCCCTAAACCTCTTTTTAGACAACCTTGTCTCCTCTTCTTTGTTCATAGCCTCTTGCAGAGCTTCAGAAATAGGTTGAACAACCTTTTCAATATGAACATTGGTCTTGCCCTCAGTTGGGCTATACATTGTGCTGACATCTGCTTGAACCATGTCAAAATCTGGAGGTGGATAAATCACTTGAGCTACCTCTGCTTGCTCACCTCCAAGATATGCAGTTTGAATTCCTGATTCAGCAACATTATCATCATCACAGAGTGGAGGATAGCCTAGTGTAGCTCTGATGGATTTAGATATCCATTTGGCATGGTCAGAGCTAGCTTTGACAAATACTCTCTCCCCCTTTATGACTTCTCTGGCCATATGGTCTCTGACATCATCCTTTTGAAACCTTATCTGACTGTCCAAATATCTTATGCCCTCTTTAAAGTATGGTTTCAGCTTCGTAAGTTGTTCAGAGATGACTTTCTGGGAATCTTTAATAGCAGCCTTGACAGCAGTAATCTCAGCTTGGAATACTTTATCAAAGTCAGCCTTAATTGCAGCAGCAGATGTAGAAGGTTCTGCAGTCTTATTCTTCAATTCAGTGACTATAGCATTGTGGGAGGCAGTCAAATTATCATTCATTCTTAACTGATTCTCCAGCACATATCCTTGCTTTAATGCTACATCATCTACCTGAGCCTTGATCTTCTCCTGGTGAGTTGCCAAATAGACTACTGCATTCCCACCCTTGTGGAAGCAGTCAGTCATCTCCTTCTTGTTCAGGTTCATTTCAAACCTTATTGACTTGATATCTTGAGCAAGATCAAACTATAATGATCTATGCCCTGCATCAACATAAGCCTCTATGGCTTTCCTTTGTTCATCCATTTTTATCTGTAGTGCAATCAGTAAAGCACTATACTCAACAGTTGGAGCTTGTTGAACTATAGGCTGTGGGGCAATGGATTGCAAAGCTTTCTTATAACTCTGGCTTCTCCTCTTGAAGACATAGAGTTTCTTCTTCTTGGCCCTAGCACTCTCCTCATCTTCAGAGGCAGAGGTGCTGGCAATATCAACCCTGTCCTTAGGGCTTTGTGGCTTTTCAGGTTGCACATCAGGTGCTTGCTCAGTTTCTAGCCTAATAGGCTCTTCCAGAACTGTCAGTTGCTCCCCCTCAGCAGCACTCTTATCCATATCAAAATCTTCTTGATCTAGATTTAGGAATAAATCCTCTATTGTGTATTCAGGTGGAGATGGAGCTGGAGACAGTCTTTGCTCTTCAACCACTGACTCAGGTACCACTTCTTGTTCAGCAGATTTGTCTTCTAAAACAACATCTGGAACTTGACTGTCTAGCTGAGTTTGCTGATGGACATCAGACAAATTAGCATCTTCTATAATATAGTCTAAAGTTTTTAGGTCAGTGAGTACCTCTTGGATAATGATGGTGGCTTGCTCACTGTCCAGAGTAGATGGTTCTTCTACTACTGGAAGCTCCCCCTGGATCTCAGCATTATCTGCAGCAGCAGGGGTCTTCTCTGCAGCCACATCCTCTTGGTCATCAGGAGTGAAGACAACATGTTCTTCACTATCAGAACTGCTGGAGGACTCTTGTGCCACAGTAGCAGTTTTTCTCTTCTTCTTAGGAGGAATCTCCTTCTCAGTAACTGGCTTCTCTGGGGTTGCCACTTCCTTGGACAACACCCTGTCCCATCTGGAAAATATCCTTTGGTCCATCTTCCTCATGTGGTTGATCTTGCTTCCAGCAGCATTGCTCATTACCTCTGGTATTGTACCAGCTAGGTAGAGACTTATAATTCTGCCCAGATTGGGCTTCTTCAAGCTCTCCTTGATCTTGTAAAAACCACTAGAGACCAGTCTGTTCTTAGAGTAAAGATTATTCTGGTCATAATTTCAAACATAGAGGCAGACACCCTGTCATGCCCTCCTGGCTTACTGAGAATAACCTTGCCCACAATTTCAGACATGAATTTTCCTTGACTGTTCATGCCTTTCCTGTTGAATACTGATCCTATCTTCATCTTGGGATCAAGACCACACCATGTAAGAGCTTCCCTGGTCTTTGAAGCAGTTACTTCCTCTGCATCTTGAGTTTTAGGTAGCTGGAGTACCTTCCTCAGATTCTTTGGTGAAACCTTGACCTTAGTTCCATGAACTCTGGATTTGATCCTATATCCAGATTCATCTACAGCAGCTCCATTAAGGAATTCAAAAACTTCCTTCTTCCAAATCTTTGTTGGTTCTGAAACCAAGTAGTCTAGTCCAGAATTGGCGACTAGGGTTATCACCGATTGGATTTCTTGATCTGCGTCGTCGAACGCGCCGCGCACCAGCTCATAGCCCTCGTTCACGTTCTCCTTAAGCTTAGGAGCCATTAGGGTTTGGAGAATTTGTCTTTAGAAAAGAGAAGTGTCGACACAAAGAGTTTTGGTATCGAAACTTTGAAAGCGTGTCGACAAACAAAGACAGAACCCTATTTATACCTTCCTGATTTTGAAGATGAACAGGCGGGACCGCTAGCTTAACATGTGTCGACACTGGCAATAAGTGTCGACACAGACTTATAATGTCTCGACACATATGTGTCGACATAAGTGTAGTCAATAGAGTTTATGTGTCGACACTTGGTTATGTGTCGACACAACATAACTCGACACATTGTCGAGACTTTACTTAGAAAAATTCTGAGTAAAACTTAAGTGTCGACACCATATTGAATGTGTCGACACCTACTTGACATGTGTCGACACTAACATCCTGAAGTGTCGACACCACATTCCTAGATGTGTCGACACCATATTCCTGAAGTGTCGACACCACTATTCTGTGTCGACATAGACTTATCTATGTGTCGACACCTTTTTACTTAGCCAATTTTCTATTCTGTAAACTTAGTCTAAGTTTATCATTCCTAGTTCAATTTTGAATCTATTGAACTTAGCTTTTTCTAGGGGCTTAGTAAACATGTCAGCTATCTGATTATCAGTTTTAACATATTCAAGTGAAATATCTTCTCTTTCTACATGTTCTCTAAGAAAGTGATATTTAATCTCAATATGTTTTGTCCTACTATGAGATACAGGGTTATTAGCTATTGAAATAGCACTTGTAGAATCACAGTAAAGTGGAGTTCTACTTACCTGAAATCCATAGTCCTCTAGCTGATGTTGAATTCACAGAAGTTGAGCACAACAACTTCTTACAGCCACATACTCTGACTCAGCTGTGGAGATAGCCACACTAGTCTGCTTTTTGCTGCTCCATGAAATTAGTCTTCCACCTAGGAATTGACAGGTTCCAGTAGTGCTCTTTCTATCCTCTTTGCATCCTGCAAAGTCTGCATCTGAATAACCTGTTAGATCAAAGTCTCCATTCCTAGGGTACCAGAGGCCTAGATAGGGAGTGCCCTTTAGATATCTTAAAATTCTCTTGACAGCAGTCAAGTGAGACTCTTTAGGGCAGGCTTGATACCTTGCACAAACACATGTAGCATACATGATGTCTGGTCTACTAGCAGTTAAGTATAATAGGGAGCCAACTATCCCTCTATACAAGGTTTCATCTACAGGTTTCCCTGCATCATCCTTGCAAAGAGACATACTTGACCACATAGGAGTCTTCATGGTGCTGGATGAATCCATACCATATTTCTTTATGAGTTCTAGGGTGAACTTGGACTGACAAATGGACAAACCATTTTCAGTCTGTTTAACTTGGAGACCCAAGAAAAACTTCAGCTCTGCCATACTACTCATTTCAAACTGACCTTGCATAAGTTTTGCAAACTTTTTGCAAAGGCTGCTTTCAGTAGACCCAAATATAATGTCATCTACATATATTTGAACTAGTATGACTTTGCCTCTAGATTCCCTAAGGAATAGAGTCTTATCTATTTTCCCCTTGAGAACTTGTTCTCAATGAGGAAACTAGATAGGGTTTCATATCAAGCCCTAGGGGCTTGCTTTAACCCATATAAAGCTTTCCTAAGTCTATAGACATAATGAGGTAAAGTTGGATCAACAAAACCTGAAGGCTGCTCCACATAGACTTCTTCTTTCAAATTACCATTTAGGAATGCTGACTTGACATCCATTTGGTATACCTTGAATCCTTGATAGGTTGCATAGGCCAAGAACATTCTTATGGCTTCCAGTCTGGCTACTGGAGCAAAGGTTTGATCAAAATCAATACCTTCTTCTTTCCTATAACCTTTAGCAACCAGTCTGGCTTTATTCTTAATGATGACACCTTGTTCATCCATCTTATTCCTGTAGATCCACTTAACTCCTATTACATTGTGGTCTTTAGGTTTAGGAACAAGTTCCCAAACCTTGCACCTCTTGAACTGATTAAGCTCTTCTTGCATTGCTTCAGTCCATTGTGGATCCATTATTGCTTCTTCAAATCTTTTAGGTTCAACTTGAGACAAAAAGCTGGAATAGATTGCAGCATTCATGTTTCTACTCCTGGTTTGTACTCCTTGTCTTGGATCTCCAATAATCAGCTCTACTGGATGATCTCTAAGATGCCTGTGGGCTGGAGGCATCCTCACTTCAGGTTGAACCACTTCAGCATCTACATCATGCTGTATACCTTGGATTTCTTCAGCAACTGGCACATGTAGTTCTCCCCCTGGACAGCAGCTACTCTCCTCTCCTTGCTGTCTTGCAGCAGGAACCTCTTCTATAGTAAGCTTGTCCATTATCTTTGTCAAACCTATGGGGCTGCATACATTGCTAGACAACTCATTATTAATAAGTTTTGTCTCATCAAAAACTACATGCACTGATTCTTCTACAACTTGTGTAGTCAAGTTATAGACTCTATAAGCCTTACTATTATTGCTGTACCCAACAAAGATTCCCTCTTGGGACTTGGCAGCAAACTTAGTTAAGTAAGACTTCCAATTGTTAAGTATGAAGCATTTGCAACCAAAGATCCTGAAGTAGGATAGGTTTGGTTTCCTGCCTTTCACAACTTCATAGGGGGTCTTGTTTAGCCCTTTACTGATGGTAGCCCTATTTATAACATGGCATGCAGTGTTAACTGCTTCAGCCCAGAAATACTCTGGCAGTGATGTATCACTCAATAGGGTTCTACCAGCCTCTATCAAGGTCCTATTTTTCCTCTCATCAATGCCATTTTGCTGAGATGTTCTAGGTGAAGAGAATTCTTGAAATATCCCAAAGTCTTCACATAGTTTTGTCATGCTTTCAGATTGAAACTCAGTACCATGGTCACTTCTAATTTTGACCACAGTACTATTAAGTTCATTCTGAATTTGCTTGACAAAGCTGTAGAAGACACTAGGTGTTTCAGATTTCTGTCTTAAGAAGAACACCCAGGAAAACCTTGAGTAGTCATCTACAACTACAAGGGTATCGACCTTCCTACCTAAGCTGTGAACTGGCATTGGACCAAAGAGATCCAAATGCAAGAGGTACAAACACCTCACAGCATCTTTGTTATCTATGCTTCTAAAGGTGGATTTAGTCTGCTTGCCCTTTTGACAAGCTGAGCAAATACCATCTTTGACACACTTAACTTGAGGACCATTCCTCACTAACTCTTTGCTAAAGAGTTTGCTAATAGTCTTGTAGTTAAGATGGGCTAGCCTCTTGTGCCATTTGACACAATGAGAGACTGTCTCATCAGCTACAAGACAAATTGGAGAACCATTGTTCTCAATCATAATGTCTAAACAGTAGAAATTCCTCTTCCTATATCCAGTCAAAATGATCTCTTGATCACTTGACCTCTTGATATGACAACCATTTTTAACAAATGAGATGTCATACCCTACATCACTTAACTGACTTATACTTATTAGGTTGTGTTTCAACCCTTTAACATAAGCCACTTGAGTAATGGTAACTAAGTTTGAAGAAATGTTACCAAACCCTTTGATGATTCCATTTTCAGAACCACCAAAGGTCACTTTAGGACCATTTTTGATTGGAATATAGTCCTTCAGTAGTCCCCTTGTTCCAGTCATATGTCTGGAACATCCACTGTCCAAGTACCATGTAGGGGTATGGCCACTTGGACTCACCTGCAAAACAGATTAATGGACCTTAGAACCCAAAGCAATCTTGGTTCCTTGGTACTTGTTAGTCTGTAACTTGACAAAGCTACCTACTGGCTTTCCACCAGGTAGCTTGCTACTCACCTTGGCATTCACATTATGCCAACAGTCCACTGCAAAATGGCCAACTTTGCCACAGCACCAGCATTCAAACTTATTATACCTTTGCTTAGGTACTGCCTTAGCTGTCTTGACTACAGCAGGCTTGTTGAATGTTGGGGCTTTTCCCTTGGACTTATACTTGGACTGCTCAGTCCCTGCAGGTCTAACAAAGCCCAGTCCAGCCTTGCCTTTATGATGAACAAATTCATCAATTAAAGGTAGCACTGATTTAGGTTTTGAAAACCTAGCAACAAGCTCTCTTTCTTTCTGAAGATTGATCTCCAGTTTCTTAATTTGATCATTCTTATAGGTGATAGTTCCCATCTGAATCACAGTAATGTGTTTCAGCCTGGCTACCTCATTCAGTTTTTGATCAAATTGTTTCTCAAAATCTGTTGCAACAGCCTTGAGATCTGCAATCTCCTTTGCCTGACTTTTGGCTAGGGTCTTGCTTTTCTTGTAGGCTTGCAACAGTACCTTATATTCATCTATGAGCTGATGAATATCTTCCTCAGACTCAGATATATTCTCATCACTTGATGAAGAAAAATCTGATTCTGAACTAGAACAAGAAACTGAATTTAAACTTGAACTTTGTACCTGACTGGGTCCTGGCTGCTACAGGATTTTGGCACTCTCTGTCAAAGCCATTAGCCCTTGGCAATGACTGTCTTCTTGTTCATAAATTGATTCCAAGATCTGCATGAATTCTTCCTCTTCTTCTTCAGCAAACAGCCCTATGTAGGCTTCAGCCTCAGACTCAGTTTCTGAAGATGAAATATCTGATAGAGTCTTCTCCTTCTTAGCAACAAAAGACTTTTCTTTCTTCCCTTTGAAGTGAGTCTTTTTCCTGTCACCAGATTCCTTTCTCTTCTCTGGACAATCTGCAATAACATGGCCCTGTCTATTGCAGCAATAGCAAACAATCTTTGAACCAGTTGCCTTACTTGATTTTGTCCTTTTCTTGTCATTCTTTGAAAACCTCTTTTTCTGATAAGAGTCTTCCTTTCCTTGTGATGTAGAAGGCCTTGACCTCCACTATTTCTTTTTCAAAAACTTCTGAAAGTGTCTAGTGAAAGCAGCAAAGTCTTCATCACTTTCACTGCTCTTAGACTTTGTGCTGACAGACTCATCAGATTCTGATTCAACTACCTCTGGAGGTGGAGTTGAAGACTTATTCCTGCACTTTCTAGGAACTTCTGTTTTGAAAGCAACAGTTCTTTCCTTATGCTCAGTCCTTGTTGATTCCTCCTCCTCTTTTCTTACTGTCAACTGCATCTCATATGACAATAGCTTGCCAAACAGTGTGGGAGGTGGAATTTCCCCCAACTTAGCCATTTCTCTTATGGCACAGATCTTGGTGTCCCAAACTTTGGTTAGGGACCTTAAGAACTTGTCATTTAGTTCATAGTTAGTGAACTCTCTTCCATAAGACATGAGTTCATTGACTATTCTGTAAAATTTCTTATAGCACTCAGTGATGCTATCACTCTTTCCTTGCCTGAAGCTTTCATACTCCTGATTTAGCAAGGACTTCCTATCTTGCCTAACTTCTTCAGATCCTTCCATATAGACAATGAGAGTATCCCACATCTCTTTTGCTGTCTTATAGTGAATTAAGTTCTGAAAAGTTGCATCATCAATGGCACTCACTATTATGTTTTGTGCCCTCTTGTCCATGGTGGCTAGGACAATTTCATCCTTAGTCATCTCAGAGAAATCCTTTGGAGTCCTCTGATTTGCATCCAATACTGAAATCTTCATTGGCACATAAGACCCTTCCTTAACTGTGATGTAGATTCTAGGGTCAGAGGCTTCCATAAATAGCCTTACCCTCTCTTTCCAGATCCCAAAGATCTCTTTCCTGCATATGGGTAATTTCATGGAACCCAATTCCTTGTGATTCTCATAAGAACCCATGTTTCTTGATGTTCTTGAATTTCTTGAATCTGTGAATTGCCTTACACTGAATCTGCCAAACAGGATCTCCTCAGACTGTTAGTCCTTTTTGAGCAACCTGGCTCTGATACCACTTGAAAGATATGGTACCTAAACACCTAGAGGGGGGGGGGTGAATAGGTGACCTAATCCTTTTCTAACTTTGTTGGCAGCTACTTAGTTAAATCACAGAGTTCTAACTACTTTTGCACAGCAAACAGCAATAACAAAACATACACAGCACAATCTCAACACAGCACACAGTGTTTTATAGTGGTTCCCCAAGATATGGGTACATCCACTTTCCCCCTTCGCCTATCTAGCAGTGTACTAGATTCGGCCAAACTCCTGCACTGTCTCAGAACCCAAATTGGTTCCTGCCTCAGACCCAAAGCCTTACAACTCAGCTTTATCCCAAAGCCTACACTCAGCCAATCAAGGCCTACACTCAGCCAATCCAAGGCCTACACTCAGCCAACAAGGCCTACACTCAGAGATCACAATCTCCTACACTCAGGCTAACAAGCCCTACCCTCAGCCTTTATAAATATAGGCTTACAATCACTCAGATCCAATGGATCCTACAAGTTAAAAATGTAATACAAGTAATAACTCTACAACTCAGAATTAAAGGAGGGGAGTTGAGAGATTCTTGATGAGTTCTTGGAAGAACTCAGCTGGATTCACCCTGACTTAGCTTTCTTCAAAGCTTCTTGAGTAGAACTGAATAAGGCTGAATCCTCTGCAGTTGTTCCTTGACCTCTACTTCTTAAGAATCAGAATTGAATCTGAATCCTTCTTCTCAGCCTAGTTCCAGAGGCTGATTTCTTGGATGGAGCCCTCTCTCTCCAACTTCTTAGATCTGCACTTGGACTGCAAGATCTTCTTGTGTTGATACTCAGTATCTCACTTTTCTGATTACTTGAATAATCTGTACCACTTGTTAATCACTTGATCAACTCTTTCAACAACCACAACACCAACCGTTTCTGTAAACTGTGGATGCCTATTTATAGGCCTTCTTCATGGTAACCGGCTGGTCCGGTTCATAACTGACTTCTGACATCTCTGACAGTTGCTGTAGACCGGCTGGATCGGCAGCTGTCATGTCAACCAGTCACTTCTTGAAAATCTCTAACAGTCAGTAAGTGTCGAGACTTTCTGTCTTTAAGTGTCGACACTTATAGTCCAAGTGTCGACACATGTTGTGTAAGTGTCGACACAAGTCTACAAGGTGTCGACACAACTCCTTGTATGTCTCGACACAGATTCTTCTGCATGTGTCGACACTGAAATTGAGTGTCGACACAAGTACTTGTTCTTCTAGCTTTTGCTGAATTCTTCTATGTGTCGACACATCTCCTTTGTGTCGACACATCTTCTTGTGTTGAATCTGTCAAGTGTCGACACTGCTTCTTGGTGTCGACACATAGTCTTCTATGTTGAATCTTGCTGAGTGTCGACACAGCTCCTTGTGTCGACACACCTTCTTATTGTTGAGACTTCAGCTGAGTGTCGACACATTTCCATAGTGTCGACACTTGTACTTAGAATAATTTGTTGTTCTTTCTGTTCTTTGCTAAGTGTCGACACAGCTCCATGTGTCGACACTTTCTTCCAGTGTTGAGTCTTCAGCTGTGTGTCGACACATTGTTCTGGGTGTCGACACATACTTCAAATGCTGACTCTTCTGTTGAGTGTCGACACATTGTGTTGAGTGTCGACACTTACTTCAAGTGCTGACTCTTCTGCATAGTGTCGACACATTGTGTTGAGTGTCGACACTTGTACTTAGACTCTGCAGACTTTTGCTGAGTGTCGACACAGCTCCAAGTGTCGACACTTTCTGGTGTAGACACAACTTCATTGAGTGTCGACACAGCTCCTTGTGTCGACACTTACTGTCTGCACTTTTCTTCACTGAGTGTCGACACAGCTCCAAGTGTCGACACTTTCTGTCTGGTGTCGACTCTGCATCCCAGGTGTCGACACAATGACTCCAAGTGTCGACACTGCTTGTCTGGATGTCGACACAAGTCTTCTTAAGTGTCGACACTTTCACTCTGGGTGTCGACACATGGACTTAGAAACTTTTTTGCTTCAGTCCAGTACTTTCTTAACCTGCACAAGTAACTCAAACATACATCAAATACATTATGATGTATATCATTGAGTTGGGTGAGGCTTCTTCAAATCAGGTACATTTGACCAATGTACCCAACAATTTACCAAGTATGACCTTTACAAAATTTATGAAGGAAGCAATGTATAAATCCTTTAAAAATTATAATAAAATTTAGAGACCTCTATTTAGGTCAAAAACCTCTACTGACCAAATTTTACTAGATTCCATTTAAACCAAATGATCAAATTAAATCAAATACTAAATTGGACACTTTGATATTTAACAAAGGAACTATCATGAATATAATCTATAAAATTCCACTAAAAATATCTAGGGGTCCCAATCACCCTAAGATTCATTCTACCCCATCTTCATAATTTTTAGAGGATGTTAAGTTACTTGTTTTGACCTAGTAGTGCTTCTACCCTAAAACTAAGGTTTGACTTTTGAGGTACTTAACTACTTCAAAAATCCCTAACATTTCAACCAGAGGCTTAAATATATCTAAGCTAACTCTTTACTGAATTACAAGGCCATACAAGGGCATTTGGCCCTATGTCCTTCACAACCCCCTAAAGGTCCATCCTTATGGTGTGAACTTGGGTCCAAGGGTAAGTCAACCCTAATTCATCCATCTTCCCCAAAGAGGGGAGGGTACTTAAGGTAATACTAAGTCAGTGGTCCAAAAAGGGCTGTGCATTCAATATTTCATTTTTTTCTTCTTTTGGCTATAAGCACACCAAGTCCTTTACAAGCCAACACATGCAAGGGGTTTCCCTAACTTGCTGTGGACCATATGGGCTGAAAGGATAACCATGCCTTAATAATGTCCTAATGGACATGCCACCAAAAATTGGGGCCTTTTGGAGTTGAACTACTCCAAAAATCACCTAAACAAGCCTAGGGGTAATTTGGTAATTTCCCTCTGATTTTAATTCCAATTAATCCCATTTTTGGGCAGGGCCTAAATATGCCCTAAACCAGTTACTTCCCAAAATCCCAGGTCATTTGGGCCTCTGGATGGTCTTGGGCATCTCTTCCAATTTCTGCATTTTTGTTATTTGCAGCCCAAGACCATTCACTTTTTCAGATCTTGCAAGTGAGATATCTCAACATGCAGAGGGATAAATTGACTAATGTTTCTACTATAAGTCTATTATACCCCTAAGGGCAGGCCACCAAAAGTTGGGGCATTTTGGAGTTGATATGCTCCAAAAATCAACAAACTTTAATTTATCAAATTCTGACTAAAACTATAGAATTATTTTCCCCAAAAATTCCCATTTTTGGGGAGGGACTAGAAATGACTAATAAAGCCACATGAGCAAAATTTCAGCCCATTTGGACTTAGGGTTTGGGCAGGGCACTCATGTTTGTTTCTGACCTACCCTAGGACCAGCCCTATGAAAATGGCTCTATAGGGCAATAGACCTAACCACAATTTATGTGTAACCTATCAAATTAAAGGTAACGTCAAGACCTACAATTTGCATGGTGAATACATGTTATGAAAAAGGCTGTAGGTGCCCTAAATATTGGTATTCAATAATCGGATTATAGGAGACAGGAAATACACTATTCATGTAATTAATTAATTCCAGGATTTATAATATTGCATGGAACAGATCTTGATGCCAACGGACGGCTGCTGTGTATCTTCTCCAAATCTCCTGGAATCCAGCCCGAACTTCACGGGGCCTTTCCCGACGGCTATCGGCGGCGCTTCCACCGGCAAACATCATCTTCCCCCTCACGGTGGTGGGGGCAAGCTTTTGCCGACGGCTAGGGCGGCGGGAGGTGGCGGCGCCACCTCACCCGAAAGCTTCCAAAGCCATTAATGGCGGAAAAAGAAGAACTGGGTTCGGGCTCATTCGAGCCCGAACCCTAACCTAAACATTCCTAAGATCTAGGCATGAAGAGAGAGGTGAGGGAGGACCTTCCCGGCGGCCTTGCGACGTGAGGAGCGGCGGAGAGCCATTGCGGCGGCGGCGGCGCTGTCCTTGGTATCACGACTCCAGATCGGGTTCAATTCCAAGGCTCGGTTTCTCTATCTCTCTCTGCTTCTCTCCTTGTCCTGAGGGTGATGAAGTGATGGGGGGAAAAGTGGGGAGATGAAGTATCGAGGGGGGTGATAATTCCTATGTGACAGGTGGCGGTTTTGCTATGTTCTTGTCACCATGCATGCATGGGTGGGCCCCACTCCATCCATCTCCTCCTCAATGACTCCAGGGGTTGGCAAGCCCAAGTGGGGGCTGAAGGCATGGGTCCAAGTGGCTCATTCCACTAAACACCCTTAAATCTACCCCTTTCTCTCTCCTAATTATTCTTTAATTTTTTTGAGATTCTCTCTCTCTCTCCTAGTCACTAAGTTGGCTAGTCAATGTTCCAGTCTATTGGCAGCCCACATGTTTATTTCATCCACCAAAATATGGTTAGCCCAAGTGAGTTGGGCTTGAGCTTGAGTTAGCCCATTTGGGCAAGCTTGACCCAAACCTAGGCTAGGGTTGACTTAGGTCAATTTGGTCTTTGAGATTGGCCCAAATGGGTCCTAGGTGACCCATTGGCCTCCCCTAAGGCCTAGGTAGGGTTGTCTTGGCCCTTTGGAGGTCACTTGACCCTTTGGCAGGGCACTTGACCACTTTAGGGCTAGAGTTGACTTTGGTCAACTTAGCCTTTTTGGTTGGCCCCAATGGGTCCTTGGTGACCCATTGGACTCTCACTAGGGTTATGAAGGTATGTGTGTGGTCCACTTGGTTAAGGGAACTTCAATTGGCCCTTGTGCAGGTCAGTTTGACCCAATGTAGGTTAGGTTGACCCATTTAGGGTTAGTGTTGACTTTGGTCAACTTAGCCTCTTGAGTGGACCCCAATGGGTCCTAGGTGACCCATTGACCTCACTCTAGGGTTAGGTGGGATTGGGTGGGGTCCACTTGGCTTGGGGATGTTCAATTGACCCTAAGTAGGTTAGTTTGACCCATTTAGGGTTAGGGTTGACTTGGGTCAACTTAACCCCTTTGACTGCCCTCCATGGGTCCTTAGTGCTCTAATGGATCTTACAATGGGTTGATGAGACCATGGTGGGGTCTTGAAGTCCTGGTGATGCCCCATGGTTATCTTAAACTAAGGTTCAAGAATTTACTATTTGCAGACCATAGTGGTCTCACCCACATTCTTAGGTTTTTCTTGGTCTTCTTGGGCTTCTTAGGGTTTTGTCATGACCTAGTCATGGCCAAAACCACTCTTAGGGGTCTAGTTGGAAATGGGATGTTACAAAAGGTCGGTGGACGACTACTTGCATGAGTTCACGAGATTGGGAAGATATGCAGGCTTTACATTTGCAGATGATGAATGAAAATCAAATCGGTTCTATGAAGGGCTGAGAGATGACCTACGGCTGCTTCTCTCAGGACCGATGACACATTGTTTTCTTTCCTTGGTCAATATGGCCTGTTCCCTTGAGCTAGACATGAAACGTGTGCAGCAGAAGAATCACTTGGCGGGGAATAAGATAGAGTTCAAAGTACCTGGGTCGACAAAATATGGATTTCGGCGATGGAAAAAGAAGCCTAGAACTTCTGCACCGGCTACTTCTTCTCCTGCATCTAGAGCCACATCTGGGAGAGGTCTGCCCACATCTTACACATGTGAAAAGGTGGGTCATTTCTCTGGAGAATGTTGGAGTGGCCCTCCCAAAGGGGCGAAAAAGACAGGTGCGTCTTATGCTGACAAGGGCAAGGTAGTGGTGGAATCAACTGCATCTCAGGCACAACCCCGAGTTTATAGTCTTGCCCAACAGGAGGCCATAAAACAGAATGACGTCATTACAGTTATGAGTTAATATTCAGTTTTTACTGTTTTCCATACTTTGTACCTTGTGCGTTACTTGTGTGTGTAATTGGTTTGCATTAGGCTTTGTCCTGATATTGGACTGTCCGGCGAGAACACTGTTTGATACGGGAGCTTCTCATTCTTTTCTGTCGGAGGACTTTGTAGGGTGTATTGGAGTGCCTTAGTTTACGCCGATAGATTAAGTGAATGTACTGCTTCCTAATGGGTGCTTGATACACGCAGATCGAGCCTGCTGTGTGGAGATGCGGATAGAAAGTTGAGATTTTGGGTTGGAACCATCTATGCTCCCTATCTCGAAGTTTGATGTAATCTTTGGTATGGACTGGCTCTCGGAGCAACATACCTATATATATTGCAACTCCAAGGAAGTCACACTAGGGCAAAACACCGATTGAGAGACTACGTTCACTGGTATATGAGTGTCAAGCAAGACATTGGTGTCTGCTCTTCAAGTGGTCAAGGCAGTTCGGAAGGGTGCGAATTTATTCTTCACGCTGTTGGAGGCTGTTGAGCTGAAGCCCAGTGTGAGTGATGTTCCTATTGTATTAGAGTACACTGATGTATTTCCTAAGGATCTTCCGGGGTTACCATCCCAATGGGAGATTGACTTCTCGATTGAGTTGGTGCCAGGTGCGAAACCTGTGGACCAGTCGCCATATCGTGTTGTGTCATAGGATATGGTGGAACTAAAGGTTCAGCTGCAAGAGTTGTTTGAGAAAGGTTTTATACGCCCAAGTATGTCACCTTGGAGCACTCTGGTCCTATTTGTGAAGAAGAAGTACGACATCTTGCAGCTATGTATTGACTATCGAGAGTTGAATAAGCTGACGGAAAAGAACAAGTATCCGATTCCATGGATTGATGACTTGTTCGATCAACTAGTGGGATCAACTATTTACTCGAAGTTATACTTGAAGTCTGGCTATTATTAGTTGAAGATTCGGAATGTGACATTCCCAAGACAGCGTTTGGGACACGTTACAGTCATTAAGAGTTCACTGTCATGCCGTTTAGGCTAGCAAATTCGCCATCAGTATTCATGGATCTAATGCACCGGACATTTAGGGAGTACTTGGATTTGTTTATCATCGTCTTCATTGATGACATTCTAGTGTACTCTCAGTCTGCAGAGGATCATGAGAACCATTTATGGATGGTGTTGCATACACTGAGGAGAAACAAGCTCTATGCAAAATTCTCAAAGTGCGAGTTCTGGTTGTCATCAGTGGTCTTTCTTGGTCATGTGATTAGTGGAGAGGGCATTGCGGTGGATCTTGCGAAGATAGTTGCGACATGGGAGTGACCGGTGTTGTCTTCTATTACCGAAGTCAGGAGTTTCCTTGGACTGGCGGCTTATTACAGGTGCTTCGTAGAGAACTTTTCGCGGATAGCCTTGCCTCTTACCACACTAACGAGGAACGATCAGAAGTTTATTTGGACGCTAGAGTGTGCGCGAGCTTTTGAAGAGTTGAAGAGTCGCTTGACCACGACGCCAATCTTGACAATGCCATGTGGTTCAGACAGCTTTGAAATTTATAGTGATGCATCAGGAAGCGGCTTAGGCTGCATTCTTCTTTAGTTTGACAAGGTGATTGCTTATGGCTCACGCCAGTTGAAAGTGCATGAACGAAACTATCCCGTCCATGACTTGGAGTTGGTGGTGGTGATTTTTGCACTGAAACTGTGGCGTCATTATTTATATGGCGTGAAAGTCGACATCTTCACAGACCATAAGAGCCTTAAGTATTTATTGGATCAAAAGGATTTGAATATACGACAACGTAGGTGGATGGAGTTCCTTGGGGACTACACCTTTCAGACTCATTATACTCCAGGGAAGGAAAACGTCGTCACAGATGCCTTGAGTCGTAGGACTCCTATAAGGGCAAATTGGTTGCAGATGCTTGATGAGCATCTAATCTAGGAGTTGGAGGCCTTATACATTTCTTGTGTGGACAAGAATGCTACTACGAATGCATGCCTGAACTGGATGGAGGTATAATACGACCTTCCGGACAGGATTCGTCAAGCAACAGAACGTGATGAAAGTCTACAACGCTATGCAATGGATGAGTCAAATGGCCAATTCTCCTAGGATGATGGCCTTTTGCGAAAATGTGATCATTTATGCATCCCGAGTTTGGGTAAATTAAAGGAAGAATTGATGTATGAAGCTCACTTTACAAAGTACTCAATTCACCCAGGGAGCACAAAGATGTACAAGGACATGAAAAATTGTTCTGGTGGCCGGGCATGAAGAAAGATATAGCCCATTATAGGGCAAAATGTCAGACTTGCGCCTTGGCAAAAGCTGAGTGCCAGAAGCCTGGAGGGTTCCTGAAGTCGCTACCTATACCGGAGTGGAAGTTTGATGGCATATTAATGGATTTCGTGCACGGTTTGTCGAGATCTCAATGCGGTAACGATTCGGTTTGGGTGATCGTAGACCGATTGACTAAAGTAGCTCACTTCATTCCAAACAAGAGGGATGATTCAGTGAAAATTTTGGTTAAACTATATCTCGAACAAATAGTACGATTACACGGTGTTCCCCGCAGCATCGTAAGTGAACGAGACAGGCACTTCACTTCAAATGAGTGACGACTAATCCATCAATTGTTGGGGACAAAGTTAACATTTAGTACGACCTTTCATCCACAAACAGATGGCCAAACTGAGTTTAACATCCCTCAAACAACTAGACCAATAGGAGTGGTTTTGTCATGACTAGGTCATGACAAAACCCAAGTAAGCCCCAGAAAGCCAAGTAAACCTAGGGATGTTGGTGAGACCACTATGGTATGCAAATAGTAGATTTATGAACCCTTGGTCAAGAGGATCATGGGTCTTCACCAAGACTTCAAGACCCCATCATGGCCTCACCAATCCATTGTAAGGTTCACTTGAACACTAAGGGTCCATGAAAGGTTGTCAAAGTGGTTGGGTTGACCAAGGTCAACTCTATCCCTAAATGGGTCAAGCTAGCCTACTTAGGGTCAATTGGCCAACCCCTAGCCAGGTGGACACCACCCATGCCCTACTAACCCTAAGGTGGGGTCAATGAGTCACTAGGGACCCATTGGGGATAATCTTTGAGGCTAAGTTGACCTAAGTCAACTCTAGCCCCACAATGGTCAAAGTGCCCTTACCAAGGGCAGGTGGCCCCCAAAGTGCCAAGTCAACCCTACCCATCCCTACCTAGACCCTAGGGGTGCCCAATAGATCACCAAAGACCCAATGATGGTAACAGAAAAGGTCAATTTGACCTAGGTCCACCCTAGTCAAGATTAAGTCAAACGTAGCTCAAATGGACTAACCCAAGCTCAAGCCCTCCTTTCTTTTTGGTCTAGCCTTAATATCATGAAAATTAAGAATGAGTGGGCTGCCAATAGGCTGAAGAAGTCAGCATAGTCAACCTAGATGACTAGGAGAGAGAAAAACTCAATCTCATTTTAATGGAGGAGAGAGAGAAAGGTGAAAGGGTGCTGTTCATGGCCAAGGAGGCCAAAGGCCACTCCTCATTGGCTGACCCAATACCTTCAGGAAGACTAGGGGGATAGTTTGGAGGCTGTCCATGGACTGAACAGTGTACCATGTCATGGCCGAAAAGAATACCTTCAATGGCCATTAATGGCCATTGATGCTTTGGACCTTCCCTCCCCTTCTAAACGACTGGATTCAACTCCTCTGGGGAAGAGCAGTAATTTCCAGCCGTTTCCAGGCTGGATTGAGCCCTGGTTCAGCTCCCTCTACCATGGCCGAACCTAGTCATTAATGGCCTTAATGGCCATTGCTGATCCAACCCCTCCTCTCCCTATCTGAGGCTTTAAACACCATCAGTCGGTCAAGGAAAGCTTTTCCCAATCCTTACCTAAAGAAATCGAGCCTCCCCACTGTGCAGTTGCAGAAACTGAGCGGCGCCACCTTCAGAAATGGCATACCGACAATCTTCTCAGCTTCAGGCCGCCGGCAAGGTCCTCCTCCTCTCCTCGTCTCATGGATAGATCATAGCAACGTTTAGGTTCATGGTTCGGGCTCAATTGAGCCCGAACCAATTCCTTGTTTCCATGGTTTTGGGCCGAAAGTTTACTTGGTAGAACAGCCGGAATCCGGCTCTCCGGTTGCTATGCCGCCGCCTGGAGACAGCCACCAACTCAACGGAGGTGGTGGTGGCCGGCCGGGTAAGTGGCTGGATTGCCGGCGGCAGCGTTTGGAAGGAGCTCCAGGCAGGATGAATCAAGGCCGTCGGCTGGAGCTTGAAGATGACGGGATGCCGTCCGTCGCACGCCAAGATTCGTGCAGGGGAAATATAAAACTATAGGAAATGATTTCTGTTATTTGATTTATGTCACACATTTAGTATTTTATGTTTTAAATTTTTAAAAATGCCTAGATGCCTCTAATGTAAAAGTGGACAACATGCAAATTGTAGTGCCTGAAGTCTAATTTATGTTAAAAGTTATTTGAACCAATTTATGTTAACAGTTATGTATAGGAAATGAACCAACCCTAATTTTACCTTAATGAGGGGCTCTTAAGTGAAAAGTGCACTTTGAGGTTGAGTGGTCAATTCACCTCAACAGAGGCTGAGATTTTGACCACTGACTGGAAATAACCTTTAACACCCTCAAATGGATTATGGGGTGGTGTAAGGTAGCTTTGCCCTAGGATCCAAACTCAAACCCTAAGGAGGGGCTTTTGAGTGTTGTGAAGGGCATGGGGTCAAATTCCCTTGAGTGATCTTGCCACTTGGTGGAAATGGGGCTAGAGTATCCAAGGCCCTCTGACATGAATTCTAGGGGATTTGGAGATGGAAGAACCTCTCAAATCCATAACCTAGTTTAGGGCATACCCACCTTTTGTGTAGAATAAGCCACCAAAACTCACTAAAAGGGTATGAAACTTAGGTAGCATAGATTTTAAGTTAGTTAGGACCTTTGGTGAATTTATTAGAATTTTAAGAGTGATACTACTAGCACCCCCTTTGTTATATATGATGTGGCCCTAATTGGTATTTTATTTATTATGATCACTCTATTCATTCTAGACTCATAAAACTTGGACAAGAGATGTTTTAAGGCGTAATGGTTGTCCCTGAATTTTGTTATAAATTTTAGTTGAAGAACTTTAATATTTCCTTCACAAGTTTTAAAAAGGGCAATTATGGTCATTAAATTAATTAGAGCTATTTCCTTGTTGCAAAATTGTGAAATTGGGGCTCTGATAGTTTTTAGGTCTATATACACTTGGAGAAATTAATTCATGATTTTTATATGATTATTTGCAATATTTACTTTACAAACCCATAATTTGGGTATTTGTTGTATAAATTATTCAGAGCTTATTGCAAGCTATAAAATTTGGAGACACTGGATTTTAAGTTAAAAAGTCATCTTGAATTTATCATAAAGTTTTTAGAGAATTTTCCTGCATTAAATGTGTACTTCATCTTCAAACTTGAATTTCTAGATTACTAGAATAAATAAATAAATTATCAGTTAAAATAGGAAAATTATGAATTTCTGGATTTAGGATAAAAAGGTCATTATAGCCCTCCAATAATTATTATAGGGGTTTTGGGTGATTTATTTATGTACCTCACTTTATACACATCATATAGCTTAGGTTGGTCTGCATTTAATAAAATCGCAGAAGTTGTGTTGGCATAAGAATTGGTGCACACGAGTTGGGGTTATATGTTTGCTAATTTGGATGGATGATAAAGAGTTCATCATAGGATGTTGGGAGGAGTAAGGGGTTGGAATGGCTAGTGCCTGGTGGTGCTCGGGATCGGCGAAAGATCGTCCTCCCCGTAGGAAGTGTTTTAATGCACTAGGGTTAGATCCAGTAAATTAATTAAGTGTTGAGAAATTGGGTATCAACCAATATAAAATAAGTGCCTTGCGAAAGGGAGCTTTGAGCGTAATCCCATCGTAGTTCCTAGTGCCTTTGAGAGCCCTTCAAGGGATATACCTTGGGCAGTCCTGGGCTAACCTAAACAGTAGGTAAAACTGAAATGCAAGAGTAACTAGAAATAATCTAGGATTGCACAAACACTCCCCAGAGTTGTGGGGGTTAGGTTGGGTCACTTGGGCAGTAGGCTCGGTGGATTTGGTGGTGGGCAGGTTGGCCCGGCGAGCTTTGGCTCGGTTGTTGCTTGTGATGGGAAGCTTGGCCCGGTGAGCTTTGGCTCGGTTGTTGTTTGTGATGGGCAGATTGGCCCGGCGAGCTTTAGCTCGGTGCTGATACATAAGGTTGCATGTGCATAATGTAACGGTGGTGGGTCTTCGGTGTTGGAGTGTCGATGCACCGACGCCAATACGTTGACTCGACAAGTGTGGTTTAGCACTTGGCCAAGTAAAGTCCGGTGCGCCAGCCGGCAAGAGTTTGCAGGAGCTCCGCTTAGTGCACCAGCGTTGAGGCGTACGATAGGTCTGACTGGTAGTGCAATTACCGATTTATAGGTGGGCGACGCCCAACCCACCGCTTCCGTTTGCCACTACGGAGGTATCCTGGGAGGTTCGGCTACAGAAAGGGGGAACTAAAGGTCTGTGTACACAGAGTCGAGTGGGTGTGTTGCACTTGCATGTTCACAACATGGCATAATTGTATTTCATAACATAACCATTGCATTCAACCCTGACACCTATTATATAAAGTGGAATGGGATGCTTTATACAATAGACCCTGCAAAACGACCCCTTGGTTTATAAGACGTGCGAGCGTGCTTATAAGCTAAGGTTTTATTCGGTAAGATTATATATATCTGTACTTTATAGAAAACCGACACCCTATCATATAAATTGGTATGAGACTTTTTATACGATAGGAGTCCTACAAAAGATCTCTTGCTTATATAATTCCGTATAAGTTAAGGTTACTTCTTGTTCAGTTTATCCTTCCTTTATTACTGCTAGATTAGTTCCGCCGCCATCTGTTTACTTATTACTCTCTAACTTCTTGTCCTCTCCTTTCCTCCTCCCCGCTCGGTGCCTAGGAGCAATGGGGGAAGGGGCGGGGGATGATAGGACTTAGTCTTTTAAACTAACGGTTTTCGAACCACATCATTTTAGGGGACCATGGAGCTAATCATGGAGGAGCATCCCCGCAGGTCGGCATGCTTGGAGATGGGGCAGTTTAGCACTGGAGTTCAGATGGAGGGGTCTGTGAGTCCTGTTTGCTACTAGTTTGTTTTGGTTTTGCTTCCGCATTGAGTGATATGTAGTGAGGACTTGATGTACTGGGCATGAGCCCAAGATTTGGTATTTTTATTATTTCTGTCGACACTCCCATCGTGGAGTTTATTTACTATATATGTGATGGCGTGGACTTGCTTTATTATTTTCTACAGTTGTGATCGATTTGGCCGGCAGGATCGGTGTTTTGTAGTGATGAACTTCCCGGGTGCGTAGGTATCACCGCAAAGCGGCGGTTCTGGGCCTAAGACCCCGGTGTTTTAAAAAAAATAGGGTGTCTTACAAGTGGTATCAGAGCAAACCTCGATCGAAAAGTAGCAGTCCACAAACCCTGTATCACCCACGCGTGAGTTTAGTTTGGGTACAAACTAAGCAGCGGAAGCAGTGGTGTGCCCATATGGGGGATCACATGTAAATTGTCCACTTTTAATTAGGTATTGAGCCGATTACCCACTAATGTAGTTTGTTTCACAGCCCCCAGCTCAGCCTATGGCACAAGGTGGAGCCCAGCAGACTCCGGACGTTGCACCACCTCCCCCGGTCCCCACTCCATTCCTACAATCAGAGATGGGATAGACTTTGACAGCCATCTTGGAGGATTTTAGGGCTCAACAGGTTTCGGCTCCTCAGCCAAACCCGGGGGCCAACTGGCTCAGCATTTTACGAGGACTTGCTCCCCCATCCTACTTGGGGACTGATTCGGCCGTTCGGACGGAGGAGTGGCTGGACATTATGTATGAGATGCTGATCGGGATCCGGTGCCCGTGGGAGGAGAGGGTGCCCTTGGTTGTCTCTTACTTGGAGTCCCATGCATAGAGATGGTGGAAGACATCGCTGGACTCGACGTTTGCTGATAGGGAGGTTGCTGACATTGCTTGGGGGGAGTTCAGGGCTGCACTGTTGGAGAATTTTGTTCCGCAGTCGGCCAGAGATGAGTTGGAAGATAGATTTCTATAGCTGAGACAGGGTAGCAAGACAGTGGTGGAGTATCATCAGGAGTTCAACCATCTAGCCCGATTTGCAGATTCTTACCAGTTGGATGAGGCAAGCTATATGAAGAGGTTCTATAAGGGTCTACAAGAGGATTTGAGGGAAGCTCTGCTGTTCTTGTCCGAAGGGCCTATTCCTCGGATATTGGAGATGGTGAAAAGGATCGAGGCGGATTGGCATACTACCCGAGGCTAGAAGTGGCCAACTGAGGATCATGGTCGGGGGGCCCGAAATGATCAGCGGCGGGGCCGCATCACAGACGGAAGAAGAGCAGAAGATCAACCTCGTCAGGAGGTGAGACAGGAACAGAGGGAACCAGTGGTAGTGGCCCCTCGACCACCCCAAATGCGGGAGGAGCAGAGACACGGGGGTATGGCATATCCCCCGCCAGAGTGCTTCAAATGTCACCAGGTGGGGCACATCCGGAGGAACTGCCCTATGAGGGGGTCACCACCACCAGCACCTCCGGCTGCCCCGCCAGCTCAATATTTTGGAGGCCGAGGATGCGGCCGAGGTCGTGGGTACCAGGGCATAGATCACAGGCAGGGAAGGGAGCAAGTTTATGCACTGGATCTGACTCAACAATGCAATCCGGAGCAAGTGATTACGGGTACGCCAATTAAATTCAAGTTTTTCCCTTTCCTAAATATTAGAGTTATGGATATAGAATTGTTAAATCAGGAAAGAAAACCACAATTAGATTTCTAAGACTCTAAACCACCCCAGGCATAGTCTTCATCAGCGGCAAGCCCTCCTACAAATTGTTCGATACGAGAGCTTCAGACTCTTTCGTGTCGGAAGCCTTCGTGGAAGGGCTGGAGGGCGTGAAGCGGTTCACATGCCTGATTATGAGGATACGGCTACCTGACTGGTCGGAGTTTTCACCACCGCCCGCTACAACATGGAGGCGGAGATCAGCTGAAGGATATTTGAAGCGCCGGCGACGGTCCTGAAGATGCCAGTCTTCGACTTGATCCTCGACATGACATAGTTACACTGGAACTGTGCTCAGATTGACTGCCTGTCCAGGAGGATTACTGTGAGGCATGGAGATTCCTACATCATCATCGAAGGTATTAGATGGATTTGGAGTTGGTCCAGACTCTAGAAAAGATGAAGATATTCTTTGTGTCCGAGGATCACCCTGAGTTGTACAGTGAGTACCTGGCATCATTGATTGCTCCAGATAATATTCGAGATCGAGTCCAGGATGGGCAGAGGCAGGATACCCAGCTTGAGCCGATATTTCGGGCCTTAGAAGCAGGCACTGCTGGAGATTACTCATTGAGGGATGGCATAGTGTGCTTCAGAGGTCGGGTGTACATACCAGAGGGAGGCCAGGTCCGAGAGGATATTATGATGGAGGCCCACTGCAGTTGATATTCGGTACACCCGGGATTACAAAGATGACTGCAGATCTGAAGAAGGCCATGTACTGGCCAGGCATGAAAAAGGATATCACCTACTTCGTGACCCACTGCGAGGCATGCCATTTGGTGAAGGAAGAGTGCAGGAACCCCACAGGACTATTGGAGCCACTCCCAGTGCCGGAGTGGAAATTTGATGATGTTGCGATGGACTTCATATGTGGGCTTCCCCTATCGCGGACGGGAAACGAATCGATATGGGTGATCATCTACTTGCTGACAAAGGTAGCCAGATTTATTCTGATCAGGAAGGATGACTCGGTTGGTGTGCTGGTTCGGAAGTTCGTGGAATAATTCATCTGTTATCATGGTGTACCCAGGTCGATTTTATCGGATCGGGATGGACGGTTCACATCCAAGGAATGGAGATCAGTCTAGGCTTACTTGGGCACGCGATTGACATTCAGTATAGCTTTTCACCCCCAGACTGATGAGCAGACGGAACACACCAATCGGACTCTGGAATATCTACAGTGACTTTACATTTTGGACCGTGGTGAGCCTTGGGAGAAGATGTTGCCACTGATCGAGTTCTCCTATAATAACAGCTACCACTCCAGCATAAGGATGGCCCCATATGAGGCCCTATACGGGCGGAGGTGTAGGACTCAACTGTCATGGATACAGGATGAGGATCCGAAGACTTTGGGTTCGGAGTTTATGGAGGACACCGAGGCTCAGGTGAGGATGATACAGGACAGGATGCTAGAGGCACAGAGCCGACAGGCTAAGTATTACGACGCTCGGCATCGTTAGGTGGAGTTCCAGGTGGGGGATCAGGTGTTCTTGAAGATCCGATCGATGCATGGGGTTTCACGAATATGCGGCTGAAAGAAGAAGCTCAGCCCAAGATATATGGGGCCTTATAGGGTCCGGGAGCGGATTGGTCCCTTGGCATACAGGCTGGAGCTGCCACCGAAGCTGGCAAACCTGCACGACGTGTTTCATGTATCCTCTCTCAGGAGGGCTCTACTATGCCCGGAGCAGCGGATTACGGCCACTGATGGGCCGATAGCATCTGATCGGTCGGTTCATCTGGTACCGGTCCGGATTGATGACAAGGGAATACGAGTCTTACGCCGCAAGAAAGTGCCACTGGTCAAGGTCCTGTGGAGGAATCACGAGCGAGAGGAGTACACTTGGGAGCCTCAGGACTTGATGCAACAAAGGTACCCAGAGCTTTTCAGCCAGGTATTACTCACAACCTCTCGGGATGTTACATTTTTTCTTACAAATTTGAAACCTCGTAGGCCTAACTAGAATTTAGAGGACGAAATTTTTTTTGTTATATATTGGATTTGTAACATCCCTCAAACAACTAGACCCCTAGGAGTGGTTTTATCATAACTAGATAAGGACGAAACCCAAGTAAGCCCAAGAAAGCCAAGTTAACCTAGGGATGTTGGTGAGACCACTATGGTATGTAAATAGTAGATTTATGAACCCTTGGTCAAGAGGATCATGGATCTTCACCAAGACTTCAAGACCCCATCATGGCCTCACCAATCCATTGTAAGGTTCACTTGAACACTAAGGGCCCATGAAAGGTTGTCAAAGTGGTTGGGTTGACCAAGGTCAACTCTATCCCTAAATGAGTCAAGCTAGCCTACTTACGGTCAATTGGCCAACCCCTAGCCAGGTGGACACCACCCATGACCTACTAACCCTAAGGTGGGGTCAATGGGTCACTAGGGACCCATTGGGGACAATCTTTGAGGCTATGTTGACCTAAGTCAACTCTAGCCCCAAAATGCTCAAAGTGCCCTTACCAAGGGCAAGTGGCCCCCAAAGTGCCAAGTCAACCCTACCCATCTCTACCTAGACCCTAGGGATGCCCAATAGGTCACCAAATTCCCAATGATGGTAATAGAAAAGGTCAATTTGACCTAGGTCCACCCTAGTCAAGATTAAGTCAAACCTAGCTCAAATGGGCTAACCCAAGCTCAAGCCCTCCTTCCTTTTTGGGCTAGCCTTAATATCATGAAAATTATGAATGAGTGGGCTGCCAATAGGCTGGAGAAGTCAACATAGTCAACGTAGATGACTAGGAGAGAGAAAAACTCAATCTCATTTTAATGTAGGAGAGAGAAAGGTGAAAGGGTGTCATTCATGGCCAAGGAGGCCAAGGGCCACTCCTCATTGGCTGACCCAATACCACAATCACTTCAGGAAGACCAGGGGGCTAGTTTGGAGGCTGTCCATGCTGGGAACAGTGCACCATGACATGGACTAAAAGAAAACCTTCAATGGCCATTAATGGCCATTGAAGCTTTGGACCTTCCCTCCCCTTCTAAATGACTGGATTCAACTCCTCTGGGGACGAGAATTAATTTCTAGCCATTTCCCGGCTGGATTGAGCCCTGGTTCAGCCCCCTCTACCATGGACGAACCTAGCCATTAATGGCCTTAATGGCCATTGATGATCCAGCCCCTCCTCTCCCCATCTAAGGCTTTAAACACCATCAGTGGGTCAAGGGAAGCTTTTCCCAATCTTTACCTGAAGAAATCGAGCCTCCCCACTGTGAAGTTGCAGAAACCGAGTGGCTCCACCTTCAGAAATGGCATCACGACGATCTTCTCGGCTTCAGGCCGTCGGTAAGGTCCTCCTCCTATCCTTGTCTCATGGATAGATCATAGTAACGTTTAGGTTCAAGGTTCGGGCTCAATTGAGCCCGAACTAATTCCTTGTTTCCATGGTTTCGGGCAGAACATTTACTTGGTAGAACCGCCAGAATCCACCTCTCCGGTGGCTGTGCCGCTGCCTGGCGACAGCCACCACCTCAACGGAGGTGGTGGTGGAGGTGGCCGGCCGGGGAAGTGGCTGGATTACCGGCGGCAGCGTTTGGAAGGAGCTCCAGGCGGGATGAATCTAGGCCATCCGCTGGAGCTTGAAGACGACGGGATGTCGTCCGTCACGCACCAAAATTCGTGCAGGGGGAATATAAAACTATAGGAAATGATTTCTGTTATTTGATTTATGTCACACATTTAGTATTTAATGTTTTAAATTTTTAAAAATGCCTAGAGGCCTCTAATATAAAAGTGGCCAACATGCATATTGTAGAGCCTGAAGTCTAATTTATGATAAAATTTATTTGAACCAATTTGGGTGCCTGGTTTGACCAGGACACTCATTTTGGTGGGGCCTACACCTTGGGCTAGTCAGAAATTAAACTGAGTGCCTACTCTTCATCCCTTGTCCAAATGAGCTAAAGTTTGGGCAAGGGTCACCCTTAAACATGCCTAGGGTTTGTTCAAAAATGAGAATTTTTGGAGATACTCTGGCTATAGTTTTTTATTTTATTTAATAATACTAGGGTAATTTAATTAGGTGGCCTATTACCTCCAAACCCTCCCAAATTTTGGTGAGTGGTCCCTGGCCTCATGCCATGCCTCTGTATAAATTTTCACCCCATTTGGTTGTGTTTTGGATAGGAAATGAACCAACCCTAATTTTACCTTAATGAGGGGCTCTTAAGTGAAAAGTGCACTTTGAGGTTGAGTGGTCAATTCACTTCAACAGAGGCTGGGCTTTTGACCACTGACTGGAAATGACCTTTAACACCCTCAAAGGGATTATGGGGTGGTCTAACGTAGCTTTGCCCTAGGATCCAAACTCAAACCCTAAGGAGGGGCTTTTGAGTGTTGTGAAGGGCATGGGGTCAAATACCCTTAAGTGATCTTGCCACTTGGTGGAAATGGGGCTAGAGTATCCAAGGCCTCTGGCATGAATTCTAGGGGATTTGGAGATGGAAGAACCTCTCAAATCCCTAACCCTAGTTTATGGCATACACACCTTTTGTGTAGAATAAGCCACCAAAACTCATTAAAATGATGTGAAACTTAGGTAGCATGGATTTTAAGTTAGGACCTCTGGTGAATTTATTGGAATTTTAAGAGTGATACTACTAGCACCCCCTTTATTATACATGATGTGGCCCTAATTGGTATTTTATTTATTATGATCACTCTATTCATTCTAGACTCATGAAACCAGGACATGAGATGTTTTAAGTCATAATGGTTGTCCCTGAATTTTGTTATAAATTTTAGTTGAAGAACTTTAATATTTCCTTCACAAGTTTTAAAAAGGTCAATTATGGTCATTAAATTAATTAGAGCTATTTCCTTATTGCAAAATTGTGAAATTGGGGCTCTGATAGTTTCTACGTCAATATCCACTTGGAGATTAATTTATGATTTTTAGATGATTATTTGCAATATTTACTTTACAAACTCATAATTTTGGGGATTTGATGTATAAATTATTCAGAGCTTATTTCCTGCTGGAAAATTGGGAGACACTAGATTTTTAGTTAAAAAGTCATCTTGAATTTATCATAAATTTTGTAGAGAAGTTTCTTGTATTAAATGGGTACTTCATGTTCAAACTTGGATTTCTGGATTACTAGAATAAATAAATAAATTATCAGTTGAAATAGGAAAATTATGAATTTCTGTATTTAGGCTAAAAAGGTCATTATAGCCCTCCAATAATTATTATAGGGGTACTGGGTGATTTATTTGTGTACCTCACTTTATACACTTTATATAGCTTAGGTTGGTCTGCATTTAGTAAAATCGCAGAAGTTATGTTGGAGTAAGAATTGGAGCACACGAGTTGGGGTTATATGTTTTCTGATTTGGATGGATGATAAAGAGTTCATCGTAGGAAGTTGGGATGAGTAAGGGGTTGAAATTTCTAGTGCTGGTGGTGCTCGGGATCGACGAAAGATCGTCCTTCCCGTAGGGAGGAAGTGTTTTAATACACTAGGGTTAGATCCAGTAAATTAATTAAGGGTTGGGAAATTTGGTATCAACCAATATAAAATAAGTGCCTTGCGAAAGGGAGCTTTGGCCGTAATCCCATCGTAGTTCCTAGTGCCTTCGAGAGCCCTTCACGGGGTATACCTTGGGCAGTCCTGGGCTAACCTAAACAGTAGGTAAAACTGAAATGCAAGAGTAACTATAAATAATCTAGGATTGCACACACACTCCCCGGAGTTGTGGGGGTTAGGTTGGTTCACTCAGGCAGTAGGCTCGATGGATTTGGTGGTGCGCAGGTTGGCCCGACGAGCTTTTGCTCGGTTGTTGTTTGTGATGGGCAGCTTGGCCCAGTGAGCTTTGGCTCGGTTGTTGTTTGTGATGGGCAGATTAGCCCGACGAGCTTTAGCTCGGTGCTGATACATAAGGTTGCATGTGCATAAAGTAAAGTTGGTGGGCCTTCAGTGTTGGAGTGTCGATGCACCGATGCCAATAAGTTGACTCGCAAGTGTGGTTTAGCACTTGGCCAAGTAAAGTCCGGTGCGCCAGCCTGCAAGAGTACGCAGGAGCTCCGCTTAGTGCACCAGCATTGAGGCGTATGATAGGTCTGAGTGGTAGTGCAATTACCGATTTATAGGTGGGCGAGGCCCAACCCACCGCTTCCGTTTGCCACTACGGAGGTATCCTGGGAGGTTCGGCTCCAGAAAGGGGGAACTAAAGGTCTGTGTACACAGAGTCGAGTGGGTGTGTTGCACTTGCATGTTCACAACATGGCATAATTGTATTTCATAGCATAACCATTGCATTTGTTAAAAACAAACCGGAAGTGGTTTAATAGAAACTTTATTATCCCAAAAAGGTATATATTACAAAGGTATGACCTCTATTATATAGAATGGAGGAGAGAAGAGAGAATACAAATAAAAGATGTGGGACTAAAAATTTATAGGACACGAGCGGACTATACAGACACAAACAACACAAGCCGCGCGGTTAGACAGAAGGGCTAACCGCTCGGCTACTACCAGAGAGAGAGAGATCGCCATGGGAGACCGCTAGACCGCCCGGTCTCCAAGTCGCAGAAACAAACCGCTAGACCGCTTGGGCCTCAGATAGCAACACACATAAACCAAACCGCTGAAGGGAAACAGTAAAACCGCGCGGTCGTCAACCCGCCATGCCAGACCGCCAGACCCGCCCGATCACCAACTTCAACACTCCCCCTCAAGCTGGAGCATATATATCGATCATGCCCAGCTTGTCACAAATATGAAGAAACGAGGCGGATACTGGCTTGGTGAAGATGTCAGCCAGCTCTTTATCAGAAGTGACAAAGGGAGTGCAAATTTATTCCTTCAAAATCTCTTCACGAATTAAATGACAGTCGACTTCAATGTGCTTGGTTCTTTCATGAAAGACCGGATTTTTTGAGATGTATATGGCAGCCTTGTTATCATAGAACATAGGTAGAGGATGGTTGTAGACCTCTCCTAAATCTAGCATGAGAGCCCGTAGCCATTTTAACTCACAAGTGGTCGATGATATACTCCGATACTCTGCTTCAGCACTGGACCTGGAAACAACAGACTGCTTCTTGCTCTTCCAGCTTACCAGATTTCCCCAACAAAGGTGCAGAAACCGGAGGTAGACTTGCGATCCCCTTTATCATCAACATAACTCGCATCTGAGTAGGCTTCAACCCTCAGATGACCATTCTTCTGAAAGAGTAATCCTTTTCCAGGCGATGCTTTGACATATTCCAAGATCTGCAAGGCGAACTGTAGATGGCACTCCCTAGGTGCTTGCATGAATTGACTCACCTTGCCCACAACATAGGAAATGTCGGGCCTGGTCACTGTGAGATATATGAGCTTACCAACTAGATGCCTGTATCGCGCAGCATCTGAAAGAAGAGGCGAATTATCTGTCCAGGTTTTGTCTTCTCCAATTTCCATGGGGCATCGGGCAGGTTTGGCTCCAGTCAATCCTGCTTCTTTTAATAGATCAAGGGCATACTTACGCTGGAAGAGGACTATGGAGTTGGGCTTCCGAGAGATTTCGATCCCCAAAAAGTACTTCAGAGAGCCCATATCTTTCGTGACCAGATGTTGACGAAGATGCCACTTTGTCAAGGCTACCCATTCCTGATCATCGCCAGTGAGAAGAATATCATCGACGTACACAGCAAGTACCACCAGTCGGTGGAGGTTTTGCGAATAAATAGCGAGTGATCAGCAGAGCTGCGCGCAAAACCAATGGCCGCCACGATGCCGCTGAACTTGTCAAACCAAGCGCGAGGGCTCTGCTTGAGGGCATAGATTGCCTTCTTCAGCCGACATACTCGTGTCTCCCCCTGAGCAACATACCCAGGAGGTTGCTCCATGTAAACGACCTCCTGAAGATCACCATAAAGGAAGGCATTCTTTACATCCAGCTGGGAAATCAGCCAATCTCGGTTGACAGCCACAGAGAGAAGGACGCGTATGGTGCTGAGACGAGCAACGGGAGAGAAGGCATCAAAATAATCAACACCATAGGTCTGAGTGAATCTTTTAGCCACCAGGTGGGCTTTGTAGCGATCCACATGGCCATCGGGAGGAATTTCACCACAAAAACCCAGCGACAGCCCACAACATCCGTGCCAACAAGAGGAGGAACAAGAGTCCAGGTACCCCGTTCAGTGAGGGTAGTAATCTCGTCATCCATGGCAGCCTTCCAATGTAGAAGGGTAAGAGCTTCCTGATATGAACGAGGGGTAGAAGTAGAAGAGATAGCCAGAGCAAAGTCCCTGTGAGCAGGCATCAAACGAGCATAGGAAACAACAGAAGCAAGAGGATGCTGGGTACAAGCCCGAACCCCTTTGCGAAGGGCAATGGGATGGTCCAGGTCAGCAGGTACCGCAGTATCCGGAGCATCCTTGGTGGAGAAAGCTGGCCCGGGAGAAGAGAGCAACAACAACGAAGAGGAGGAAGGTGGAGGAGAAGGAGCGGGGGAAAATGGGGGAGATAGTGGAGGTGGCGGAACAGTAGCAGGAGTGGAGGGAATAGGGGGTTTGGTGGTAGAAGGAGCGGGGGTGTGTTGAGGATTAGTAGGAGGAGAGGATGAAGCGGAAGGGAAGTAAGATGCATTTTCAAAAAAGGTAACATCCGCAGAGACAAATTGTTTGCGGGTTATGGGGTCAAAGCAACAATAACCCTTTTGAGTGGGATAGTACCCCAGAAAGATACATTTGGTGGACCGAGGGGAGAGTTTGTTGCGGGTGGTAGAGGGAGCATGCACAAAGGCTGTGCAGCCGAAGATGCGTAGAGGAAGAGGAAAGGGTTCTTTGCCCGGATAGAGAATGGAGAAAGGAGTTTGACCATGGAGAACAGTGGAGGGAATGCGATTGATGAGATAACAAGAGATGAGAACAACATAGACCCAGTAGGAGCGAGGGACATGCATTTGCGTAAGCAGAGTGCGAGCGACAGCAAGGAGGTGACTGTTTTTGCGTTCCGCCATGCCATTTTGTTGGGAAGAGTAAACGCAATTGGTTTGATGAATAATCCCATGTTGCGTACAGAAAGAGGAAAAGGCCTGACTAAGATATTCTTTGGCGTTATCCGAGCGTAAGATTTTAATGGAAACTTCAAACTGAGTTTGAATTGAATGATAAAAGGATGTCCATACATCAAAAAGTTCAGAACGGTCTTGTAAGAGATAGACCCAAGTACAGCGAGAAAAGTCATCAATGAAAGTAACAAAGTAAGAACTACCATGCCCAACGGTAAGGGTAGGAGCAGGACCCCAGATGTCAGAGTGAACGAGATCAAACGGACGGGTAGATCCACAATCTTGCTTTGGTGGAAAGGAAGAGCGGTGATGCTTGCCAAGTTGACATGCGTCACAATTAAGAGGAGGATGTTGGGAAGGGAGGTGGGGAGAAGTTGGCGAAGAAGGCGAGGGGGGGCATGACCAAGGCGAAGATGCCATTGGAGAAGATCTGTAGAGGAGGAGGAAAAGGCAGATAGAGCAGAGACGTTGTCGAGGAAGCAGAGGCCGCCGCTCTCAGTCCAAGTAGCAATCGTCCGTTGGGAGGCCAGATCCTGAAAAGAACAAGAGGTAGGAGTGAATGTGACGGAGCACTGTAGTTGCTTGCATAAAGATGTAACCGATAATAAATTGCAAGGAAACTGGGGCACATATAGGGTATCAACAAGGCAGAGAGACGAAGTGACTTGAGCCATGCCCTTCCCATTGACCGGGGAGGAAGAACCATCCGCAACTATGACAGCGGGCAACCGATCATGTGTGTCAAGATGAGAGAAACAGTGAGGATTGCCTGTCATATGAGCTGTAGCACCAGAATCGATCAACAAGCTTCCACGAGTAACAGTGTGGGCACTACCAGAAGAGGTGACCACCAAGGCGGACAGCTTGGAGGTGGAATCCATTGAAGAGAGACGAAGAGAGAACATGAAGCAGCGGTGACAACAACAAGCCGCAAGCCGGGCGAACAGAAGCAGGCCGTGGGGCTAGGAAGGCCGCAGGCAGGAGAAAACAGGTCGGGCGGCAAGAGAGTGGCCGCAACGACTAGGAAGCAGGAGCGGCAAGAAGCAAACAGGTCGCGGCGACTACTAAACAGGTCGCGGCGACTTAATGAAAGGGCGCGACAAAGAAAAGCAGCTAGAGAAGAGAGGCAAGGAGAAACAAGTCGCGCGAACAGGGCAGCGGCCAGAAGAAAAGGCAAGCCGCGAAGACAGGTCGCGAAAAGTAGAAACAAGCCGCGAGAAACAGAGAGCGCACACAATTAGGAGGAAAAGACCGTGTGCTCTGTTACCATGTTAAAAACGAACAAAAGACAAAACGGAAGTGGTTTAAGAGAAACTTTATTATCCCAAAAAGGTATATATTACCAAGGTATGACCTCCCTTATATAGAATGGAGGAGAGAAGAGAGAATACAAATAATAGATGTGGGACTAAAAATTTACAGGACACGAGCGGACTATACAAACACAAACCGCACAAGCCGCGCGGTTAGACAGAAGGGCTAACCGCTCGGCTACTACCAGAGAGAGAGATCGCCATGGGAGACCGCTAGACCGCCCGGTCTCCAAGTCTCCAGAGACAAACTGCTAGACCGCTTGGGCCTCATACAGCAACACACAGCAACCAAGCTGCTGAAGAAAAACAGTAAAACTGCGCGGTCCTCAACCCGCCATGCCAGACCGCCGGACCGCCCGGTCACCAACTTCAACAACATTCAACCCTGACACCTATTGTATAAAGTGGTATGGGACGCTTTATACAATATGACCTGCAAAACGACCCCTAGTTTATAAGACGTGCGAGCGTGCTTATAAACTAAAGATTTATTCGGTAAGATTATATATATCTGTACTTGATAGAAAACTGACACCCTATCGTATAAATCAGTATGAGACTTTTTGTACGATAGGAGCCCTGCAAAAGATCCCTTGATTATATTATTCCGTATAAGTTAAGGTTACTTCTTGTTCAGTTTATCCTTCCTTTATTACTGCAAGATTTGTTCTGCCGCCATCTGTTTACTTGTTACTCTCTACCTTCTTGTCCTCTCCTTTCCTCCTCCTCTCTCGGTGCCTAGGAGCCATGGGGGAAGGGGCGGAGGATGATTGGACTTAGTCTTTTAGACTAACGGTTTTCGAACCACATCATTTTAGGGGACCATGGAGCCCAGCATGGAGGAGCAGCCCCGCAGGTCGGCACGCTTGGAGATGGGGCAGTCTAGCACCGGAGTTCAGACGGCGGGGACTGTGAGTCCTGTTCGCTACTAGTTTGTTTTGGTTTTGCTTCCGCATTGAGTGATATGTAATGAGGACTTGATGTACTGGGCATGAGCCCAAGATTTGTTATTTTTATTATTTCTGTGGACACTCCCTTCATGGAGTTTATTTACTATATATATGATGGCGTGGACTTGCTTTATTATTTGCTACAGTTGCGATCGATTTGGCCGGAAGGATCGGAGTTTTGTAGTGATGACCTTCCCGGGTGCGAAGGTGTCACCGCAAAGCGGCGGTTCTGGGCCTAAGACCCCGGTGTTTTAAAAAAAAAGGGGTGTCTTACACTGAGATCACCAATAGAATAATGGAGGACATTCTCCGAATGTGCGCCTTCGATTTCGGAAAGAGATGGGAAGATCATCTCTACATGGTGGAGTTCGCCTACAATAATAGCTATCAAGCTAGTCTTAATATGGCGCCTTTTGAAGCTTTTTATGGCAGGAAGTGCAGTACACCGTTAGCTTGGGCGGAAACAGGCGAGTCAAAGCTTTACAAGCATAAGGAAGTCGAAGAGGCGAATTCAACTATACACTCTATTCGAGAGAGGCTACAATGCCAAGCACCAGAATATGGAATTTGCGGTTGGCGATTGGGTATATTTGAAAATCAAGACATTCAAAGGCGTATCCAGGATTTGGCGCCTGAAAAAGCTGAGTCTAAGGTATCTTGGCCCGTTTAAAGTGGCGGAACGAGTTGGAGAAGCTACTTATCGGCTAGCTCTTTCGGCAGAATTGAGTGGATTGCATGATGTGTTCCACATATCAGTACTGCGAAAAGCCGTGAAAGATCCAGCTTAAGTGATTGCAAATGATCACGTACCGGTCTATCGTAGGCTAACAACGAAAGTTAAGCCCATTCAGATCGAGGATACGAAGATCAAACAGCTACGGAACAAGACAATCGGGATGGTCAAAGTACGGTGAGACAATTGTGGTCGTGAAGAGCTAATATAGGAGCATGAGCAGACCATGCGTGACGAGTATCCCGAGTCGTTTGTATAAATTATTATAACATTATTTGTATAAATAATAAGTTATTGTAACTTTTAAGTTGCTGTCTTCCGTAGAACTGTATGTAAATTTTGGGACGAAATTTCTGTAAGGAGGGTAGGGTTGTAGCACCTCAAATTTGACAGTAGAAATTTTTCACTGTCGTCGGGTGACAGTGGGTATTGCCTGATGACGATAGTGGCGTTCGTCGATCCGCGGTCGACGAACTCAATAGTTTCGACAAATCGTCGAACTGATATCGCCAAGTGTCGACAATGGGTATCGCCAAATGACGATAGTGATGGCTCTCAACGCCATAAAGCATTGAGTGAGTTACTTGCTTTGATAACGTTGGGCGATAGTGGGTATCGTCGGATGGCGATAGCAATAAAGCGTTGAGTCGGTCTCGATGCTCTCGACGAACTCAATGCCTGAAAGCATTGACTGGCTTGATATTGCCGGCGACATTGAATATTGCCGGGCGATAGTGCCGCGTGGCGTGTGATACGTGTCAGATTGACTGTTAAGTGGCCAATAAGTGGTGGTTGACTAGGGTCAAAGCGGTGAAGTCGATATCGCCAAGTGGCGACAGTCGATATCGTCAGGCGATATCGCCAAAGTTGACCAGTCAACTAAAATCCCGGTCTTCGCTTTATTTTGACTGAGAGATCATGTGGTTGGGATTAGTCCCGAATCCACTTAACCAGAGAAGAATAGAAAGGAGGTTTCATTCTCTTTCTTTTTTCTCTCTCTCTCTCTTCATCTCTTGAGTTTCCTTGAGTAAAAAGGAAGAAGAAGTTAAGGAAGTGCTGTGTTGAGCTTTGTGAGCTCACTGAAGGAGATCTTGTGATCAGAGGCCAAATCCGAAGATAAATCTGCAAAAAGGAGATCGACGTGCTCCTTTCCATCCACGTAGAAAAGCTTCGTCATAGCTCCGAAGAGAACTTCAAGGGTAACGATTTTCTCCCGGACAAGTGAAGTCCTCAATATGCATATTTGCATGGATCCCCTCACTAAAAGGTGGAAAAGGGGTGGATTCTAGTGGGTAGATCAGTTTGATCCCCATATATTCCTGCATTTAGATCCGGAAATGTAGAGTATGGAATAGACATGCTGTGTGAAGTCCATCTGGACAAGTTGGTCTGGATTGGTGATGTTTCTTTTGCGTGCCGAAGAAGACATTGTGGATATGCGTGTGAAGTACGTGTGAAATCCGGCGTCTAGGGGTGTGCAGGATACTGCATCAAAGTACTAGAAGCATTTCCAGGAAAACACCCAGAAAAGATCACAGTCTGGAGAACTGTTGATATCGCTGGGCGATAGTGAGTATCATCAGGCGATAGCTCCCAGTGAGCTGGAATTTTCTGTGACCTGTCTTGAAGAGAACTAGGGTCGCTGTATGTAGGCTGTTTGCTTAACTTGCCTGGCCTGTGGTGGATGCCAGACCGAAAGTGGACAAAGCTGCGTGGCTTTTGATGCGTTGAGCCATGAAGGCCAACTACTGTGTCATCAAGTTAAGTACCTCTGAACGACTGGGTCGTCAAGTTAAGTACCTCTGAATGGGCAGTCAGTTGTCAAGTTAAGTACCTCTAAATGATGTGGTCGTCAAGTTAAGTACCACTGAACGACAAAGTTAACATTAAGTCATGGACCTCTGAACGGTGGTGTTGCACGGGGGAGTCCGATACACCGAAAATGTGCCCTGAGTGCACGAGGCATGTGGTCATTGGCCAATGTCTGTGGTGAATGGTGCCTAATCGCACCTTTATGTTGATATATATATATATATATATATATATATATATATATATATATATATGATATGCCTTGTTTGCAGGAATGGAGAAATGCTGCCCCAAGTAAGAGGTGATATTGTTATAAATGGGTCAGCAAAATGCTGATCGTTGCTTTGTTTGCCACGTTTTGGTGGGCCCCCTTTTGTGCAGGTGCTGGAGAGCCAAGTGGGAAGTAGCGGGCTAAAGCCCATATGCTGTAATTGGCTGGCCCTTGAAGTCCCATAAGACGAACTTTACTGTTTTATGTGTGGCCGACCTGCGTGCCGATGTATGAAGTCACTTTTATTAACTGAAACAGTTGTATTAAGGCTACGACCAAAACATGTGTTGTAATTTATATTATGTCATTCCTTCTGTGTAGTGGACATCATTATTGTATATGGGTTTTGAACTTAAAATGCTTCCACTAGAATGCTCTGTGGTAGGATGCGTTTCTACTTGAACCTGGGTTTGGCATACTACATGTAATCTCCTTGCCTGTCCGCAGTATATGGCGTCGGGCCCCGGCCGGACCTTCTGTCATAAGTTATGTGATGGATGGGGGCGTTACAGAACATGTGGGGTTGGATGATTCTTTTCGAGCTTTTGTAAAGCTCAAAAAAGTGGGGATTGTGTATAAATCAGTGTTCGCCGAGCGGGCCAACCAGGCGGGCGTGCGAGCTAGTATAGATTTCTTCTAAGGCTTTGAGTGAAGCTTGTCCTGTTGATACCTTTTGGGCCCGGCGTTGAGTTAACTTGCTTCACTCCAGTATTTCTGCTCAGCGTTGAGTGAACTGGCTTCACTCAACACTTTCTGCTCGACGTTGAGTGAACTGGCTTCACTCAATGCTTCTTGTCCTGTCGATGCCTCTGAGCTTAGAGTTGAGTGAATTGGCTTCACTCAATGCTTCTAGACTTTGCCAAATATATTTAGTTTTTCTGGGTCCTCCAGGCAGACGGGTGAGCAAGGACAGCCGGCTTGCATCAGCGCAGTAGGCGGGTGAGCCCAGGGGATAGTCGGCTCGCTTCCGCTAGGTAGGGTGAGCGATCCGCAAGAGCAAGCTCGACCCTAAATGTCAGAATGAGCAAGATCCAAAGGACGAGAAGAAGTACGTCCTTGTCTTGCTAGAAAGAATGAACGGTGATATTTGCCAAGTTGGCAAGCTTCACAATAGAGAGAGGAGTCTCCTCTAGTTAGATTTGGCAGGAGCTGGTAAATAAGGCGAGGAGGAGGATGTATAAGAAGAAGATGCCACTATAGAAGAAAAGTAGAAGCAAAAAGAGCAGAGGCATTGTCAAGGTAGAATAAGATGCGACTTTTAGTCCTAGTATCAATCGTCTCCTTGGAGTGTGGATCTTGAAAATAACAAGTAGCTGATGTAAAGGTAACCATATCATTTAGTTGCTTACACAGAGAGGTAACAAAAAGTAAGTTGCATGAAAAAGTTGGGATGTAGAGAGTGTCCTCAAGTTGCAGAGATGGAGTGATGTGTACTATTCCAGTTCCACACATAGGGGATGGAGAACCATCCACAATAAAAATCGGAGGTGACCAATTATGTTTGTCCAAATGGGAGAAAAGTTGAGGATTACCCATCTTATGATTAGTAGAGCCAGAGTCAATGAGCCACTACCCTTAGTTACTACATGAGAACTACCCGAAGAGTAGCAAGAGAAGTTGACTTCTTTGAGGTAGTGTCACTCGTAGGAGGGAGGACATGAGGATGCTTGCCCTAGAAGCAATCGACAAGGTGTCATGTCTTGCCATAGTGAGAGAAGAGATATCTAGATGGACCATATCCACCAGAGTGACCTCCATGTCCACTAGGAAAGCCATGATGAGCTGGATGAGTGACAGTGTCAGGAGGAGGTGGATAAGCAAGCAAAGAACACTAAAGAAGGTTACTGACAGAAGAGATGCGGGAAAAGTGGCATCCAGAGTAGGAATGTCAGTCTCTCTGAGAATTTGCTGTCAGATCATATTATAAGACTCTGACAAACGAAGTAGAGAACACACCACCAAAAGTTCCTTGAAATATTTGTGTTTCTCAGCAAGACTAGTAGAGAAGGGGTGATGTTGAAGAAGCTTAACACCAAGAGCTTGCAATTCCTAATAGGAAGCAACATGAGTCATCATGGGATGGACAAATAGATCCACATACAATGTGTATATGCACGAAGTTTGAGCTCCCTTGGAGTATAAATCAAAAAGATGAGTCCAGATAGCCATAACCGTCTCATCATGGAGAATGATAGAAAAAATACTCATCAGAAAGGATATTGGCAAGCCTTGTTTTAATCAGAGCATCACTAGAATCATAGTCATCAAAGGCGGTAGAACTTCATGCAGGAGGGTCATCGGTGAGATGATGACGCTTACGATGAGAGCATAAAAACACAAAGGAAACACTCAAATCTAGATAATTTGGGCAAGTGAGCTTAGAAGTAGTGCCCAAATTGTCGGAAGGAGTAAGGATAGAAGGAGCGGTTAGGACATGAGACACGAACATAGTATAAGAAGAGAAGACCAGAGTATCCATATATATTAGAGAAACCAGACAGAAAGGGCGGACAAAGAGAGACTGCTCGAGAAAGCGAGATCTCGGAAAGCGCGAAGCATAATGATGCAGAGAAACTTTAGCTGCACGGTTTGAGTGAGAGGTCGTAAAAGAGCTCAAATCGCAGAAAGCACGAAGAACAAAGAAACCACAAGGGAAGAATACGAGCAAGGGTTAAAAAATAGGAGACCGCTTGCACTGCCTCATGCCTAAAAATATAAACTGGATCTAATGGATCGATGAGCTCTGATACAATGTAAAAAAAGTCTAAATGAAGAGATTTTTTATTGCTCCAAAAGATAAATAATACAAGTGTATGCTCCCTATTTATAGAAAATTGGGAGAAGAGAGAGAAAAACAAGAGAGATAATACATAAGGTCTATCACATATGACTGGGCAGCTAGATAAAATTAAACCGCGCAGGTTGTGTGGTTAGATAATCTAATAAAACGATTACATAGCTTAAGATGATATTAACAGGGTTGCTCTGGTCTCTATCCGTCAAGATGCAGCGAACAACTCCAGGAGAAACAACTGTGGTTAGACTAAATCTAACTGCCAGACTGCAAATATGATAACACTTGGGAAGCGCCAAACTTCAACTATGGTCAAGCCTTTGTTGATCCCAAAATGGCACAATTGCAGTAATCACACAGGGCCACCTGGGGCGGTTAGGCAGGTACTAACCACCAGACCAATACTGTGACTAATCTAAGTTGATCGCCAGACTAGACTCTAATAGCCAATATAAGTAAGACCTTGATAGTCACCAGACCGCACCGCCACTATCTATGATCACCAGACCGCACTACGGTTACCACTTGTTGATTGTCAGACCGCCCTGCGGTACTCTAGAGCGGTTACAACAGACAACTACCAGACTGCCAGACCAGGACGTCAGACCGGTAGAACTAGAGCTCTAACATCTAAGCGGTAACACATTCCGATCTACTAGACAAGAAGACCACCAGACCAAACTGACAGTCCTCCAGACCTGTCCACTATTCCTATCCGCTAGACCGCTCAGACTCCACATGTTCTAACAATTATTAGTTTATTTATATATTTAAATAATTAAATAAGAACCCCCAAAATAATAAATATATTTACATCTGTGTGTGTATATAAATAGTCAATGATTTTTATTCATACACAAAAGCGCTATTGATATAACCGATGATGATTTGGCATATAGGCTCCGTTTGGGAGGACTTTGAAAGATATAGTACCTAAACACCTAGAGGGGGGGGGGGTGAATAGGTGACCAATTTCTTTTTAGACGTTAATGGCAGCAATCAGTTAATATCACAAAATTCTAACTACTTTTGCACAGCAATCATACAGCATACACAGCAAAGCACAACACAGCACAGCAGACACAGAGTTTTATAGTGGTTCCCCAAGATTTGGGTACATTCACTTTCCCCCTTCACCTATCTAGTAGTGTACTAGATTCGGCCAAACTTCACCACTGTCTCAGAACCCAAACTGGTTCCTACACCTCAGGCCCAAGGCCCTACAACTCAGCTTTTCCACAAAGCCTACACTCAGCCACAAAGGCCTACACTCAGCCAACAAGGCCTACACTCAGCCAACAAGGCCTACACTCAGCCAACAAGGCCTACACTCAGAGATTTCAATCTCCTACACTCAGTCTCTCAAGCCTACCCTCAGCCTTTATATTTACAGGCTTACAATCACTCAGATCCAAAGGATCCTACAAGATAAAAATGAATTTACAAATATTAACTCAACAACCCAAAGATAAGAGAGGGAGGTTGTGAGTTTCTTGATGAGTTCTTGGAAGAACTCAGCTGGATTCAATCTGACTTAGCTTTCTTCAAAGCTTCTTGAAAGTAGAACTGAATAAGATTGATTCCTTCTGCAGTTGATCCTTGACCTCTGCTACTTAGAATTCAGAATGAATCTGAACCCTTCTTCTCAGCCTAGTTCCAATGGCTGATTTCTTGGATGGAGCCCTCTCTCTCCAACTTCTTAGATCTGCACTTGGACAGCTAGATCTTCTTGTCTTGATACTTGATCAATAATTCTGTGAACCACTTGTTGAATTACTTCAACTACTACTTGAACAACAGTTTCTGTAGACTTTATGAGCCTATTTATAGGCTTTCTTCATGGTAACCGGCTGGTCCGGTTCATAACTGAATTCTGACATCTCTGACAGGTGTTGTAGACTGGCTGGAACGGCAGCTGTCAAGTCATCCAGTCAGTTCTTGAAAGTTCTCTAACTGTCTGAAAGTGTCGAGACTTTCTGTCTTTAAGTGTCGACACTTATAGACCAAGTGTCGACACAAGTGGTGTAAGTGTCGACACAAGTCTACAAGGTGTCGACACAACTCCTTGTGTTGTAGATACTATGTCTCGACACAGATTCTTCTTCATGTGTCGACACTGAAATTGAGTGTCGACACAAGTACTTGATCTTCTGTATTTTGTTGAATTCTTCTAAGTGTCGACACATGTCCTTTATGTCGACACATCTTCATGTGTTGAATCTGTTAAGTGTCGACACTGCTTCTTGGTGTCGACACATTGCCTTCTATGTTGATACTTGCTGAGTGTCGACACAGCTCCTTGTGTCGACACTTGATTCTTCTATTGAGACTTCAGCTGAGTGTCGACACATTCCCTTAGTGTCGACACTTGTACTTAGAATATTTTGGTGATCTTTCTGTTCTTTGCTAAGTGTCGACACAGCTCCATGTGTCGACACTTTCTTCAAGTGTTGAGTCTTCTGTTGAGTGTCGACACATTGTTCTTGGTGTCGACACTTACTTCAAGTGCTGAGTCTTCTGTTGAGTGTCGACACATTGTTCTAAGTGCCGACACTTATACTTAGTCTCTGCTGACTTTTGCTGAATGTCGACACAGCTCCAAGTGTCGACACTTTCTGGTGTAGACACAGCTTCACTGGGTGTCGACACTGCTGTTAAGTGTCAACACTTTCTGTCTGCACTTTTCTTCATTGAGTGTCGACACTTTCTGGTGTAGACACAGCTTCACTGGGTGTCGACACTGCTGTTAAGTGTCAACACTTTCTGTCTGCACTTTTCTTCATTGAGTGTCGACACTGCTCCTTGTGTCGACACTTTGTGTCTGGTGTCGACTATGCATCCCAGGTGTCGACACAATGACTCCAAGTGTCGACACTGCTTGCCTGGGTGTCGACACAAGTCTTCTTAAGTGTCGACACTTTCCCTCTAGGTGTCGACACATGGACTTAGAAATTTTTGCTTCAGTCCTGCAAATACTTAACCTGCACAAGTAACTCAAAAACACATCAAATACATTTTGATGTATATCATTGAGTTGGGTGAGGATTCTTCAAATCAGGTACATTTAATTAATGTACCCAACAGACTTATTTTCACCGGTCAAGCGGTCACGACCGCATGAACCAGGACTTAATTAAGGTCCGATTCCTGCGTTCGTGACTGCTTGACCAGTGAAAATAAGTCCCCCCAAACGGAGCCATAATCTACTGATCGGTGGTTCGAATCCCACCAACATTCTTTTTTAGTTTGTTTTTTTTAATATTTCTAATTTGTTTATTCCCACATTGTGGGTTAAACAGTTTTGTTATTGTTTAAATAATATGAGAGTAATAAGTCTTCTAAAATTTCGCTTAAAGTAGGCTGGCTTGACCCGTAATGGGTGTATGCAGATGGCGTATTTCGATGGGAAAGGCTTTACACATAGAAATGAGAAGGCAGTATATATGCCAGGCAAAAATGAAATTTAGTCATTAGTGTAGTCCTAATAAAATTTTATAGGTTAAGGCCCCTTGAGCTCATAAGTGTTGGAGCCCTATAAAAATATATACGGACGATCCTGAACCCTAAAACCCTAAATCCAGACTGACTCGTTAGTATGACAAGTTATGTGGTATGTCATGAAAGTATTTCTTTATATATATAGAAGAGTAAAATGAAATTTCACATTATGTGGCAGTAGTTCTAATAAAATTTTATAGGTTAAGGCCCCTTGAACTCATAAGTGTACGAGCCCTATAAAATATATACGGACGATCCTGATTGATCTCGATGGTATATTACGGGGTGATCAAACCAAATCGGATGATCCGCGTGATCCGGATTGACTCGATAGTATGACAGGTTACACGATATGTCATGAAAGTATTTCTTTATATATATATAAGGGTAAAATGAAATTTCACATTATGTGGCAGTAGTCCTAATAAAATTTTATAGGTTAAGACCCTTGAACTCAAAAATGTAAGAGCCCTATAAAAATATACACGGCCGATCCTGATTGATCCCGATGGTATATTACATGGTGATCAAACCAAATCGGATTATCCAAACGGACTCGATAGTATGACAGGTTACACGGTATGTCATGAAAGTATTTCTTTATATATATAGAAGGGTAAAATGAAATATCACATTATGTGGCAGTAGTTCTAATAAAATTTTATAGGTTATAGCCCCTTGAACTCATAAGTGTAGTAGCCCTATAAAAATATATACGGACGATCCTGATTGATCCCGAGAGTATATTACAGGGTGATCAAACCAAATCAGATGATCCAGTCTGACTCGATAGTATGACAGGTTATACGGTATGTCATGAAAGTATTTCTTTATATATATAGAAGGGTAAAATGAAATTTCACCTTATGTGGCAGTAGTTCTAATAAAATTTTATAGGTTATAGCCCCTCGAACTCATATGTGTAGGAGCCCTATAAAAATATATACGGACGATCCTGATTGATCTCGATAGTATATTACAGGGTGATCAAACCAAATCAGATGATACAGACAGACTCGATAGTATGACAGGTTACGCGATATGTCTTGAAAGTATTTCTTTATTTATATATAGAAGGGTAAAATGAAATTTCACATTATGTGGCAGTAGTTCTAATAAAATTTTATAGGTTAAGACCCCTTGAACTCATAAATGTATGAGCCCTATAAAAATATATACGGACGATCCTGATTGATCCCGATGGTATATTACAGGGTGATCAAACCAAATCGGATGATCCAAACTGACTCGATAGTATGACAGGTTACCCGGTATTTCATGAAAGTATTATATATATATATATATATATATATATATATATATATATATATATATATATATATATATATATATATATATATATATATATATATATATATATATATATATATATATATATATATATATATATATATATATATATATATATATATATATATATATATATATACTACCATCTTCGAACGGGCTCCGCCCGTTCTCGATGCGTCGCTGTGGGCTTCGCCCGCAATCAAGCGGGCTTCACCCGCCCCCCGGCGGGCTTCGCAAGCCCCCGCGGGCGAAAATTAATTTATATTTTAATTGAAAATTTAATAGAAAATTTAATAAGAATTTAATAATTTTATAAATTATAAATAAATTTAATAAATTATACAATTTTAAAAAATAAAAAGAATAAAAATCCCCCCCCCCCCCCGCATCGGCCTGCTCACGCAGGCCGATCTTCTCGGCCGCCGGCGGCGGAGCCGCCGGAGGCCTGCCCGGCACCCACCGGTGGGTGCGCCAGCCTCCGGCGAACCCGCTGGGGGCTGTCCGGCGGCGATCGGGTAGGGCCACCGCCAACGGTGGCCCTGCCCGCTCGCCGCCGGAAAACCCCCGACGGGTTCGCCGGAGGCTGGCGAACCCGCCGGTGGGCGCCGGGCAGGCTGCCGGCGGCTCCGCCGGCGGCGGCGGGGGTGAGCCCGTGAGGGGGCGGGAGCGGAAGCTCGGTATCGGGATTTATTCCTGTGTGAACAGTGCATGCTTAGTTGATTTAGATATTTGCAGACCTCTTGTGTTGAATTCAACGACCCGTGTTTGATGGAGATTGATCGGACGGTCCAGATCTATTTTATGGTGTGATTGTAGATATGGATATTGTATTATATAATAAAGATATATATATATATTTGAAATGAGAAAGGTAAAATGAAATTTCACATTATGTGGCAGTAGTCCTAATAAAATTTTATACGTTAAGGCCCCTTGAACTAATAAGTGTAAGAGCCCTGTAAAAATATACACGGACGATCCTGATTGATCCCGATGGTATATTACAGGTGATCAAACCAAATCAGGTGATCCGGACTGACTCGATAGTATGACAGGTTACACGGTATGTCATGAAAGTATTTCTTTATATATATACGAGTGCCCGACACGGGGCTCCGCCCTACTGCCAATCGCGACAATACTCGTCCCGCCCCTACGGCTCCGCGCGACTGTACTCAGCCCGCCTCTATAACCTCAAGCAACTGTACCCGACCCGCCCCTACGACCCCGCGCGAATGTACCCGGCCCGCCACTACGACCTCGCGCAACTGTACCCGGATATACTATATTTATATGTAATAATGATTTACATTAGACCCATATTATATATAGTTTTTTTTATATAAAAATACATAAAATATAACAATATAGGTATAAAGTATTTGAATTGTTGTCATAGTTTTTTCCTTACCTCATTGGATTGAGTTGTTCCTCCTATCCTTGAGGTCGTGGGATCGAAACCGGATAGCCGCATTTATATTAAAATATAATTTTAACAGCCATCCACCCCATTTTTAAGAGTTTTTGGGGCAAAATCGTTATTTCACATAGGTTTAGGACACCCTAATAGTAGGTTTAGGAGACCTACTAAAATGTAGAAAGATGGAATGATTTTATTATGCTCGATCAGATGGTTGTTGAATTATGAACTCATGATCTAACGGCTTGTGAAATTTTGAACTCATGATATTCACAGACCAAAGTATTTCTTTATATATGGTAGATATATATATTAAAATTCGAAAGGTAAAATGAAATTTCATATTATGTGGCAGTAATCCTAATAAAATTTATAGGTTAAGACCCCTTGAACTCGTAAGTGTAGGAGCCCTATAAAAATATACACGGACGATCATGATTGATCCCGATTGTATATTACAGGGTGATCAAACCAAATCAGAGGATACAGACTGACTCGATAGTATGACAGGTTACGCGGTATATCATGAAAGTATTTCTTTATATATATTGATTGAGTATTTCTTTATATAAAGGGTAAAATTAAAATTTCACATTATATGACAGTAGTCCTAATAAAATTATAGGTTAAGGACCCTTGAAATCATAAGTGTAGGAGCATTATAAAAATTTACACGGACGATCCTGATTGATCCGATGGTATATTACAGGGTGATCAAACCAAATCGGATGATCCAGACTGACTCGATAGTATGACATGTTACAAGGTATGTCATGAAAGTATTTCTTTATGATGCGGTAGTCCTAATAAAATTTTATAGGTTAAGGCCACTTGAACTCAAAAGTGTAGGAGCTCTATAAAAATATACATGGATGATCCTGATTGATCCCGATGGTATATTACAGGGTGATCAAACTAAATCGGATGATCCAGACTGACTCGATAGTATGACAGGTTACACGGTATGTCATGAAACTATTTCTTTATATATATACAAGCAGTCGTGCACGGGAGACCCCGTGCGGGGCGCGACATTGGTCTGGGGCGGAGACATTTGTCGGGGGCGACGACATTTGTCGGGGGCGGCGACATTGGTCGGGGGCGACGACATTGGTCGGTAGTGGCGACAATGGTTGGGGGCGACGACATTGGGTGGGGGCGGGGGCGACGACATTGGCGAGGGTGGCGACATTGACGGGGATACGAGTAGGGGAATAAGAAAAAAAACTATGCAAATGAGTTGGAGAATAAGAAAATTTGTGATCAAATGACAAAAAAAACCATGCAAATGAGTAGAGGAATAAGAAAAATGAGGGATATTTTGGCATTAAAAAGTTACACCATGGATGAGGTGTATTTTGGGAATACGAATGTTACACCATGACTCTTTTGTAGTTTGCTTATAGTATAATGATTATATATATATATATATATATATATATATATATATATATATATATATATATATATCCCGATGGTATATTATAGGGTGATCAAACCAAATCAGATGATCAAGACCGACTCGATAGTATCACAGGTTACGCGGTATGTCAAGAAAGTATATATTTGTATATATATATATATATATATATATATATATATATATATATATATATATATATATATACATATATATCTATACTATTCTAAAAAGATATTTGGTGGTCTGCCAATAGCGTGAGTTCGAAAATGGGGGGAAAATAGGTCACCATCGGATTTGAGTGTTTTGATCCTGAACCGTTGGATCTTGGTCTGTAAATATCGAATTTAGTTTATATATAAAAAAACACCCAAAAAACTCCAGCACTCTCTCTCTTAAACCCAATCAGCAAAATCGCCCCCCCCCCCAAGCAAATTTGCGGCCTTCTCCATCGTCGGAGGCCTGACAGGAGACCCACAGGTTCGCCGGTAGCAGGCGAACCTGCCGGCGGTGATCCGGTCGCGCTCACGGCCCGATGGTGGCCCTGATCGTGAGCGCCACCGGATCACCGCTAGCAGGTTCGCCTGCTCCCGGCGAACCTGCTGTGGGTCTCCGGACAGGCCGCCGACGGTAGAGAAGGCCGTAAATTTGGGGGGGGGGGTGGTGCGATTTTTTTATTTTTTTGTTATAAAAATTAAAATATAAAATATATTAAAAGCATAAATTTAATTATTAATATATAAAATATATCAAAAATGTAAATTAAAATTAATATAAAAATATATAAAATAGATATATATATAATGCATTTAAAATAATTAAAAAGAATAATTTAAACTATAAAAAAGGTGCCACATCGACCCGGGGCAGAGGAGCCCGCTGGGGGGGGGGGGGGGCAGGTAGAGCCCGCCGGGGGGGGGGGGGGAGTGGGTGGGGGGGGGGTGGGTGGGGTGGGGGGGAGGGGGGCGGGTGGATCCCGCCGTCGCCGGCCGGGAACTGTGGCACGTGGTCATCGGGCTGGAGGCCCGTGCCTGTCACTCGTGTATATATATATATATATATATATATATATATATATATATATTGAAATGAGAAGGTTAAAATGAAATTTCACATTATATGACAGTAGTCCTAATAAAAATTTATAGGTTAAGGCCCCTTGAACTCATAAGTGTTGGAGCCCTATAAAAATATACACGGACGATCCTGATTGATCCTGATGCGCACTATAAAAATTTACACGGACGATCCTGATTGATCTAATGGTATATTACAGGGTGATCAAACCAAATCGGATGATCCAGACAGACTCGATAGTGTGACAGGTTATACTGTATGTCATGAAAGTATCTCTTTATATATATATATATATATTGATTGAGTATTTCTTTATATAAAGGGTAAAAATGAAATTTCACATTATATGGCTGTAGTCCTAATAAAATTATAGGTTAAGGCCCCTTGAACTCATAAGTGTTGGAGTCCTAATTAAATTAAAGGTTAAGGCCCCTTGAACTCATAAGTGTAGGAGCCCTATAAAAATTTACACGAACGATCCTGATTGATCCGATGGTATATTACAGGGTGATCAAACCAAATCGGATGATCCAGACTGGCTCAATAGTATGACAGGTTACACGGTATGTCATGAAAGTATTTCTTTATGTGGCAGTAGTCCTAATAAAATTCTATAGGTTAAGGCCCCTTGAACTCATAAGTGTAGGAGCCCTATAAAAATATACAAAGAGTATCCTGATTCATCCCCATGGTATATTACAGAGTGATCAAACCAAACGAATGATCCAGACTAACTCGATAGTATGACATGCTACACGGTATGTCATGAAAGTATTTCTTTATATATATTGATTGAGTATTTCTTTATATAAAGGGTAAAAATGAAATTTCACATTATAGCAGTAGTCCTAATTAAATTATTATTTAAGGCCCCATGAACTCATAAGTTTAGGAGCCCTATAAAAATTTACACGGTCAATCCTGATTGATCCAATGTTATATTACAGGGTGATCAAACTAAATCAGATGATGCAGACTAACTCGATAGTATGACAAGTTACGCTGTATATTACAGGTTGATCCAACCAAATAAGATGATCCAGACTGTCTTGATAGTATGACAGATTACGCGGTATGTCATGAAAATATTTCTTTATATATTGATTGAGTATTTCTTTATATAAAGGGTAAAAATGAAATTTCACATTATATGGCAGTAGTCCTAATAAAATTATAGGTTAAGGCCCCTTGAACTCATAAGTGTAGTAGTCTTAATAAAATTACAGGTTAAAGCCCCGTGAACTCATAAGTGTAGGAGCCCTATAAAAATTTACACAGACGATCATGATTGATCCGATTGTTGAAGCCAAAACTGCCTTCAACAATCAGATCAATCATGATATATATAAGTATAAATTATTTGAATTATTGTTGTAGTTATTTACTTACCTCATTGTATTTAGTTGTTCCTCCTATCCTTGAGGTCCTGGGATCGAAACTAGATAGCCGCGATTAAATTAAAATATAATTTTAACAGCTAGCCGTCCGATTTTTTAAGAGTTATAGGGGCAAAATCGTAATTTCACATAGGTTTAGGTCACCCTAGTAGTAGGTTTAGAAGACCTACTAAAATGTGGAGAGATGGAATGATTTTATTATGCTCGATCATACGGTTGTTGAATTATGAACTCATGATCTGACGGCTTGTGGAATTTTGAACTCATGATATTCACAGACCACATTATTTCTTTATATATGGTAGATATATATATTGAAATGAGAAAGGTAAAATGAAATTTCACATTATGTAGCAGTAGTCCTAATAAAATTTTATAGCTTAAGGCCCCTTGAACTTATAATTGTAGGAGCCCTATAAAAATATACACGGACAATCCTGATTGATCCTGATGATATATTACAAGGTGATCAAACCAAATCGGATGATCCAGACCGACTCGATAGTATGACAGGTTACGCGGTATGTCATGAAAGTATTTTCTTTATATATATATTGATTGAGTATTTCTTTATATAAAGGGTAAAAATGAAATTTCAAATTATATGACAGTAGTCCTAATAAAATTATAGGTTAAGGACCCTTGAAATCCTAAGTGTAGGAGCACTATAAAAGATTACACAGACGATCCTGATTGATCCGATGGTATATTACAGGGTCATCAAACCAAATCAGATGATTCAAATAGACTCGATAGTATGACATGTTACAAGTTATGTCATGAAAGTATTTCTTTATGAGGCAGTAGTCCTAATAAAATTTTATAGGTTAAGGCCACTTGAACTCAAAACTGTAGGAGCCCTATAAAAATATACACAGACGATCCTGATTGATCCCGATGGTATATTATAGGGTGATCAAACCAAATCGGATGATCCAGGCTGACTCGATAGTATGACAGGTCATGCGGTATCTCATGAAATTATTTCTTTATATATATATATATATTGAAATGAGAAGGGTAAAATGAAATTTCACATTATGTGGCAGTAGTCCTAATAAAATTTTATAGGTTAAGGCCCCTTGAACTCATAAGTGTAGCAGCCCTATAAAAATATACACGGACGATCCTGATTGATCCCGATGCGCACTATAAAAATTTACACGGACGATCATGATTGATCCAATGGTATATTACAAGGTGATCAAACCAAATCAGATGATCCAGACTGACTCGATAGTACTACAGGTTACATGGTATGTCATGAAAGTATCTCTCTCTCTCTCTATATATATATATATATATATATATATATATATATATATATATATATATATATATATATATATATATATATATATATATATATATATATATATATATATTGAGTATTTCTTTATATAAAGGGTAAAAATGAAATTTCACATTATATGGCTGTAGTCCTAATAAAATTATAAGTTAAGGCCCCTTGAACTCATAAGTGTAGGACTCCAAATAAAATTAAAGGTTAAGTCCCCTTGAACTCGTAAGTGTAGGTGCCCTATAAAAATTTACAAGAATGATCCTGATTGATCTGATGGTATAGTACAGGGTGATCAAACCAAATCAGATGATCCAGACTGACTCGATAGTATGACAGGTTACACGGTATGTCATGAAAGTATTTCTTTATGTGGCAGTAGTCCAAATAAAATTCTATAGGTTAAGGCCCCTTGAACTCATAAGTGTAGGAGCCCTATAAAAATATACACAGACGATCCTGATTGATCCCGATGGTATATTACAGGGTGATCAAACCAAATCGGATGATATAGAATGACTCTATAGTATGACAGGTTACACGGTATGTCATGAAAGTATTTCTTTATATATATTTATTGAGTATTTCTTTATATAAAGTGTAAAAATGAAATTTCACATTATTGCAATAGTCCTAATAAAATTGTTATTTAAGGCCCACGAACTCATAAGTGTAGGAGCCCTATAAAAATTTACATGGACAATCCTGATTGATCTGATGTTATATTACAGGGTGATAAAACCAAATCAGATGATCGAGACTGACTCGATAGTATGACAGGTTAAGCGGTATATTATAGGGTGATCAAACCAAATAATATGATCCAGATTATCTCGATAGTATGACAGATTACACGGTATGTCATGAAAATATTTCTTTATATATTGATTGAGTACTTCTTTATATAAAGGGTAAAAATGAAATTTCACATTATATGGAAGTAGTCCTAATAAAATTATAGGTTAAGACCCCTTGAACTCATAAGTGTAGTCGTCCTAATAAAATTATAGGTTACGGCCCCTTGAAATCATAAGTGTAGCAGCCCTATAAAAATTTACACGGACGATCATGATTGATCCGATTGTTGAAGCCAAAAACTGGCCTCAATGAGAGTTCGGACCTTGGGGTGTGGCCGCCACTATTTCTCCAAAACCTCGACCCCAGACTAGCCATGAAGAATCGAAAACTGACTCTAAGCCTCTGCGACGAGGTCCCTCCTCGAACCCAGAAGTTCTCTGAGCGCTTCCCCTCCAAAGGTAATTGCTGGGCTTGGAGTACCTCAGAAAGCACTAGAAGGCAAAATGAGAGTATGAGAAAATCTGCCTTCTGAGATATCCTGCGTGTCTATATATAGATTTTCAATATCCAGTCTACAAAAAGCGTTCTTTTGCTACCCTAAAATTACTAAAATGCCCCTAGGCTTGTCTGCCAATAGCCAAACTCCGCTGTTCTGAGGAGCTAAATGCAGACCAGGGGTATTTAGGTAATTTCAGGTCTGGGAACCATCTGGCGGAAGCCCTTACTTCTGAGCTCTGCGGGAACCTGACTTGCCCTGAGAGCAAGCCCTCCCGCCTACCCCGGGCGAGAACCAAAAGACTAAAGGGGTGTTGAGTGGAGATGCATCACTCAATGCCGAGAGCCGATGGGCTTCTGCCATCCTGAGGTGCGAGCCCCTGATCTTGCGCATGGCGGGAGCCTTCCCTCCCACCCTGGTTTCGCCATAGCCTGAGCCTAAAATCTGTTTGACGAAAATAAGCTTGAGCCGAAGGCTCAGCTCGATGAGTTTGCGTTCGATGAATTACATTCCTAGGCCGACAAATTGAGCTCGACGAACTGGTGTTCAATGAATGGCGTGACTCAACCCCTGGGCGAGAGCCTTCCCGCCTACTTTTGGCGAGAGCCCTCCCGCCCGCTTCCGTATTTGATCCAATTATAAGTCCAAAACTAGCCCAATCCTGGTCCTTGGAGGATCTTGGTCCTACCCATCAAATATGGGGTTGTACACAATCCCTGCTCTTTGCATACTAGCCTTGCGCTCAGAAAGACACGTCCAACCCCAAATATTTGGTGAGTACTTGCTGACCTGGCATGGAATCTTTCTGCAGAATCCTCCTTCGTCCTATAAATAAACAGCTGAGTTTGTCTCTCACGACATCTCTGCCGTCATTACTCTCTTCTTGAGCCTCTGCTGCGCTATGCAAATGCGTGCCAACAACGTTGAGAAGCCGCTCTCGGAAGAGCTCCAGGACTACCTCGCTGCAGCCCAGGCGCAGGCTCGCGCCAACTGCACCAAGGTTGCCCCTTGGATGATGGGAAAGAGGCCCGCCGGCGAGAAGGTAGTGGCGGAGAAGCCAACCGGCGAGAAGCCAGCCGGCGAGAGCTCCCACCAATAGAAGTAGAAGAAGGCTAAGTCAGTCAGGCGGGACCTGTCAAAGGAGAACCGAGCCTTGCCTACCCCAACTCCTAACCATGACGAGGTCCCTTCTTCTCTGTCGAATGTACCCTTCTCGCCTTTCGCCCTTCCTGTTAGCATGAAATGTTAAGAAGCTTGAACGTGGATGTGTACTGAAGTACCACTCTTCTCATAGGGGATAGTGCCAAGAGATGTCGTCGACTTTCTACTATCGGGCACAGAGGCGACCCGCCTTCATAATGAGGGTCCACCGTCCTCTTCGGGGGCTACACCGCTAGTCACGGGGGATGCCATGCCCAATTCCCCGGTCGTTCATGCCGATCCGGCTCCCGATCTCGCCATCCCTGCCGGAGGGGTTATCTCTAAGCCATCCGCTCTCACACTGGGATCACAGCTTCTGGAAAGAGGGGGTGTCTCTGTTCCCCACTGGGAGAGACCGAGACCCCGGAGTGTAGGTTATTTCATCCGGGCTGGGCAAGCTGCTCCATCTGCTTTTCGAAAAGAGTTCAAAGGGCCAGCCCGACCATTCTCGCCAACCATCAGGGGAGGGTATCCATCGCTCTTAAGGTATGCGAGAGCCTCCCAACTTTTCTTTCGCTCCTCTCCTATTCTGACCAAAATCCATCCTCCAGAGCCGAAGGAGCAAGAAGCGGAAGGGGAAGGACACGAAGATGAAGAAGGGGAGGACTCGCCACTCCCCTCCGTTGGTAAGATGGATGACTTTCTCGAGGCATCCAGAAGCAGCAATGCGCTGAGGTAGAGGATTGCGGGATTCCTATCGAAGCTCGCGCGACATCCATGGACTAACTTCGCAGCGGTGAAGAGGATCCACAAGGCGATGGAGTGGCGGCTTGCGATCAGTGAGCGGGACTGCACCTACCTCCTTGGCGGGGCGGAATCCCAAGACACGCCTTCTGCCAAAACCTCCCCCGGGAGACACGGCACGCGGATTTGAGATCAGCTCTGCCTGGCAAACTAGGGAATGACTGTAACATCCCGACTTTTATTGGGCCACCAGAACCCTAATGAGCCCAATAAAAGTGACCAGAACCTCTACCCACGGCCTATACCAAGATAGGAGATAAACCTAGATGGGAATATAAGGCTAGAGAATTTTGATTTGAGTTCTGTCAGTTCCTGTGGCCTCGTATATTCAATATAAGTGCGTCGAAACTCGTTCCGTTGAATTCCGAGGTCATGTGGTGGATGTGGCCGTTCTTCGTAGAATAGCGCGAAAATGTGATTTTTGAATATTGACCTAGAGAACTCCGATTCTAGTTCTATCATTTCCTATGGCCTCATATGTTAAATACGAATGTGTCGGAACTCGTTCCGTTGAATTCCGAGGTCATATGGTGGATGTGGCTGTTCCTCGTAGAACAACGCAAAAATGAGATTTTTTGAATATTGACATAGAGAATTCCGATTCGAGTTCTAATAGTTCCTATGACTTCATATGGTCAATACGAACGCATCAGAACTCGTTGCGTCGTGATTCGAGGCCTAATGATGATTATGAGCGTTTTGGCCGTTTTAGTGCGCCGCGACGCACAAATTTTGAATACCTAGGAAACGAACTCCGATTCGACCCCGGGCAGTGGCATTGGATTCATATGGTCAATACAAAGTCAACGGAATTGGTCCAGATCAGTTTCAACTATGGGTGGTCAAATTGTGGTCAAATTAAGCATAATTATGCACTTAAAAGTGTGCGCACATCAGTTGTGTCACGACACCCCAACTTTGACCCGACCCTGATGTCATGGACCTCTTTTGAATTTGACCACCATGGGGACCCACTCCATGGTTGACTTGGTCAAACCTCTCTAAAAACCAAAATTCTCTTAAGGAAATTATTTTCAAATGCCTCCACTTGAGGCCGTCACTCCAAGGCCATCATAGCCCCCTTATGGGCTCTGATTTTCATGTAGGCAGCCAAGAGGAAGGGGCCTTGGGCCAAGCTAAGGGAAAACTCCCTCTCCTTCTCTCTCTTTTTCTCTTTCCTAAGCCCAAAAGCCCATCAAGGCCCAACCCACCAAACAATCTCCTTAGATGGATCCATGTGGCCTGTACTATGGCCCCAGGATGGGTGCCATGCGTTCCAGCCAGCTGGAGGGGAGAAGAGGCCTTCTCCCTCAATTGGGATTAATCAAACACCTCCCCCCAAGCCAAATGAACCCTCCCTCTTACCTATATAAGGCCTTGACCCCTCAGCCCTTCCTCACACCAGCTCAGAACGAGCTTCCCCCACCTGGCCGGAGCCCTAGCTCGCCGGGAAAGCCAACCCGAAGCTTCTCCACCGCCACCTCCACCACCTCCCATAACGGATCTCGCCAGAATAGTCGAAGGCCCCGAAATCAGGTGGAAACCATCTCCTCTCCTCCCTCTCTAACTTCTGGATGTTTCGAATGTAGCCTCCAGCAGCCGGAGCGCCTCCACCGTCAACCCCTCTCCTCCAATCGAAAATAAAAAATAGCTTCGGCATGGCCGACGGCGGTAGGCCACCGGACCACCGCCAGAGGGAGCGCCCAGCCTCGGTGAGTCGGCCGGGCCGGAGTCACGACCGACCGGTAGCGGGGAAGGCCCGCAAGGGCTCAGTCTCGGTACAGTCCGCGGGGAAGGAGATGATAAAAAAAATTTATATATATATATATATATATATATATATATATATATCCTACTGCCAATCATTTGATTGATTTTGTCGACAGTACCCGGCCCATTCTCTCTCTCTCCACTTTTTCGCCATACTGCCCCGCTAAAAATAATGTTAAAATAATAGAATTTGAATCGACCCGACCCGCCAAATGTACCAGTGTAGCCCCGCCGAAAATACAATTTCAATTATTGCCTAAATATATACACTACTACGATGTGGGACTAAATATGAGAAAGATTTTATTATAAATTAAAAAAAAGGCAATAGGTGCGTGCAACCGACGACCGCCTGTAATGATGTTTCTCGACCCACGTTATATTTTATGAGCAGTTTATATATGTATTAATAAAACCTTATCGTTAAATACCTTTTTTGCGGGTTAGAAATACTTTTTTATTTCCATTTTAACTTTTTTATTTGACCTATTTATAATCGCTGGGGCGGGCACCTCCCGTCGCCGGCGGCGGGCGACGCCGTCGCCGGCGACGAAGCCCCCCGGGGCGGGGCCGGGTACTGTGGCGTGTGGCCATCGGGCCGGAGCCCGTTAATATATATATATATATATATATATATATATATATATATATATATATATACGAGTGCCCGAAAGGGCTCCGCTCCTAGATAAAGGCCCACCCTAAATATAATTACGACCACGCGCAACTTACCCGCCCACCCCCGGCGGTCTTTGTCCGCCCAAATAATTTAAGAAAAAGATAAACAAAATTTAAAATTATAATCATAAATGTATATATATAATGAATAATATATATAATTATTATTAAATATAATATATTTATATGAAATAATGAATTATATTATACCTATATTTATATATTTTTATATAAAAATACATAAAATATAACAATATAAGTATAAATTATTTGAATTGTTATCATAGTTACCTCCTCGTCTCATTGGATAGAGTTGTTCTTCTTATCCTTCAGGTCTTGGGATCGAAACAGGATAGCTGTGTTTGAATTTAAATATAATTTTAAAAGCCAGTCGTCCGAATTTTTAAGAGTTCCAAGGGCAAAATTGTAATTTCACATAGGCTTAGGACACCATAGTAATAGATTTAGGAGACCTACTAAAATGTGGAGAGAGAGAGAGTGATTTTTTTGTGCTCGATCAGACGGTTGTTGAATTATGAAGTCATGATCTGCCGGCTTGTGAAATTTTGAACTTATGATATTCACAGACAACAATATTTCTTTATATATAGTAAAGGTATATATATATAATTATAATATTTATAAATATTATAATATATAATTAGTATTTTATTTTCTGGAGACTATTCTAGGCTCCTAGGAAAAAGATTTTGAATATGAAAATTATTCCCATTAATGAGAGCAGTCTACTCAAAGTTTTTGGGAATTTTGGGAGTTAATTTGGTAATTTTCAAAGCCTAAATAAAAATTATTTGGCCAATTTAGAAGACCAAAATTGCTCGGAAAATTTTGGAAAAATTGCTAGGCTCTTTTTAGGCCCTCTTAAAGGTTGTATTAAACTTTGGGAACCTTTGGATAAAAAGTGAGGATTTTTGAATTTCTTGGTGCCTAGGGACGTGCTCGAATTTTTACTAGCTCATATTCTTCAAGATTGAAATTCTTAACGCGCGACAACCTTATATATTTAATATTAAGTTCAATTGATTAATCAGCGAGGGTTATCGAGGCAAGATTTCCAGCTCTGAGTATTTCGAGGTTCTTGCCAAAACCACCGACCGCCTTATTCTTAAAATAACTCTCGGGCATTTGGGTAGACTCAGAAGATGAAAGTACGAGCTTCGAGAAAAAAATAATCCACAACATTGTTCCGAGTTAAGAATTTCCCTCATGTTTTTGAAACGATTTTCAAGGTTGAAATTCGAGGAAAAATGTGCACTCTAACGAGATTCTCGGATTCTATCTGACGCAAGCAATCAAATTGATATTTATCTCGGATGAATAATATAAATGTAACTCATAATACGACTTCCCTAATCTGATTAATCCGTTATTAAAAAGGGTGTAAGTGAATAGTTATCGGACCTTAATAATGGGTGAAACCCAAAGAATCCTCCTCAGAACGAAGGTAGAACTGAATGTGCCTCCTGAGAATGGAAATGGAACTGAATGTGCCTCCTGAGAACAGAGATGGAACTGAAGCCTCCTGGATAGAGTGATTGAACTACTAACCATTTTCTTTGTGATTATTCCAGTCTTGCACTATTACATCTCCTTTATTCATTTTAGTTCAATACATTCAATTCAGTACTACTCCGTACTGGTCAAGTTTATTTCAGTTCAGTGCTTTCAATTCAGCACCACTCCAGTAACGCACTGGTCAAGTTCATTTCAGTTCAGTACTTTCAATTCAGTACTACTCCAGTCATGTACTTGTCAAGTTTATTTCAGTTCAACACTTTCAATTCAATACTACTCCAGTATCGTACTGGTCAAGTTCATTTCAGTTCAGTACTTCTGTTTCAGTAGTACTCTAGTTTCGTACTGGTCACATCTCATTATGCAGCATTTATTATCAGCAGCTTAAATTACTGCATTCTCATTACTGTAATTTACTATCATAAGCATGGGTCCTGCTTTAACGAGCAGTTGATTGCTAATGTTTAGCCTTAGTTGGGAATAATCGGAGTTGAGGTGTTCCTCCAGGTTTAGCCTCAAATAAAGAGCTCCCACACTCCTTGTGGAAAGTTGAGCTGAGCGTCGCTTCTTGAAGGTTAACGTATAGTAGGGCAGTCTGTCGCAGACCCGATGCATATTAGCATGATTGTTTGATTGATTGCTTGTGAATTGCTTGTGGTACATTGTTGCGGGTCAGTCCCTTTTGCAGACCATTCGTATCGGTGCGGGAAGGTAGACGAATCAAGATGATAGGGAGATGAGTGTCACAGGTGACCTGCCTTTATGTTTTCCCCGTCGGGTTTCCTCCGCTGGTCGGCCAAAATGTTGAATCGCTGGATGTCGCTCACATCCAAGAGTATACGGGAATGTACATTAGGGCCTGGGCTGTGTGGTACGACCACCCCAGAAGTGGCAGGACTGGCCACAGTCACCGACGACCATATTTGTGAGGCCCGCAGGGCTCGCTACCCTGCTGGAACAAAAGCGGTCCATACTATGTCGACATAGGGTGTTATGCACGGCTATGAATGCCTGTGATGTGTACGCTGCTATGAATGCCTGCGATGTGTACGCGGCTGTGAATGTCTGCGATATGTACGCCTGCGATGTGTACGCGGCTGTGAATGCCTGCGATATGTATGCCTGCGATGTGTATGCGGATGTGAATGCCTGCGATGTGTAAGCGGCTGTGATTGCGTGCGTTGTTTGTACGGGTTATGAATACCTGCTATGCTGCTGTGCTAGTGGAGCCTAAATTGTAATTGACGTATATTACTACTGCTAGTCTAGTTATATCATGTTGCGCCTCTTTTTGGTTGCTCCTAACTTATCATGAAATGTTGTACTAACCTCTCATGCTTTAGTTATCTACTTTTATTATGTGCGTGAGCTCGTCCTAGGATATGGATTCGGGGAGGAGATTTGTTTCCACTTAGCTCTGTGACTAACGGTTATTTAAATAACCGTTCACAGGAGATGGTGCACCGTAGCGACCAATTGCTGCAGGACAGTATGCCAGCTTATAGGACTACTCGAGCAGAGGCACTCCTGTCGTCTCTAGAGTTTTGAGACTTGAATACTAACAAGCAGAGTTGAGTGAGAGAGAAGTTATTAGTCATAGTACTATATATGGCCTACGAGCTATATGTATAAATAGTGGCTACGACCTTTTGTGGTTTTGTTAACTATATAATGTTATATATATTTGTTGTGGTTTCATGTTAATGCTTCTGCAACACTCTGTGATGTGAATGTTGTGATTCAAGCCGAGCAAGGCAGCCAACTAGTGCTTAATAGAGCGGGTCGTTACCCCTTAAGGAGCACTGGGTGGACGCCTTGGCCAGTAAGATCCCCTCTGGCCCGACCCGGGGCAAAGGTTGGGAGGGGGTCTTACAAATGGACCAGAGCAATCACGATCCGTCCTTGTGGAGCAGTCTCAGGATCCCTCTGTCCCTCGCTTCATTCTTTGGTTCGGGATGAACCATGTAGCGGAAGCCTGGTAGACCCTAGTGTAGAGGCTTAGGGATTCTAGACTGTGTGATAGCATGCCCGTATACCTTTGTTTCTACTTTGTTAGTTTTTTGCAAATATCCCCTAATTTTGAAAAATACTGACACTTGTTTTTTATTACTTCTTGAGACATACCAGAGTCTAGTAATGGGAGATCCTCCTCCAGAGGATATGCCCTTGCCACCCCACCTCCAGACCCAGTTACCCCTGCAGCTGTACCATTTGCCAACAGTGACTTGGGGTAAACATTGACAGCTATCCTGGCGACCTTCCGGACAGCTTTGGCACAGCCACCACAGCAGTTGGTGGTACCTACTGTCTTACTGACAACCTTTAGGGGGCTAAGGCCTCCCACCTTCAAAGGCACTTGGACTATCGTACAGACAGAAGTGAGGGTTGAGCGCGTAGAGGGGCTGTTGGTAGGAATGATATGCCTGGCAGTAGCTGCAGAATCGCTAGTTGTGACCTTGTTAGAGGGGTATTCTAAAGACTGGTGTAGAGCGGCCAGCAACTCGACATTCAGAGGATGACCATTGAGCAATATCCTGTGGGTGGGGGGAGTTCTCAGAGGCTTTTCTAGAGAACTTTATCTCAGATGCCAACCAAGATGCACTGTAGGAGAGGTCCCCGCACATCTGTCAGGGTGACCGAACGATGCTAGACTATGAGAGAAAGATTAACTACCTGGAATGTTTTGTTGGGAACCTAGCAGGCACAGACAGAGATAGAGCTGCTCGCTTCTATGAGGCTTTTGAGGTGACTTGAGACAAGTCTTGATCATGATCTCTCAGTCCACCTTCCACACTATAGCAACTCAAACTACTGTGTTGGAGTTAAACTAGAGGATGGTGGCCCAATAGTGTCGGGGACTGGTCGAGGTCCCTAGAGGTCAGGGATGAGATAGAGGAGCCGCTCTCCGCCAACAACAGAGAGCGCTGACAGAGGGAGTGCAAGCAGCGTTATAGGCACCCACCAACACCCCCAGCACAGCAGCAGGAGCCCAGGCCAGTGTAACGCCCCCGATTTTTCTACGAATATTTAATTCTCATTTGGTGTTACATTGACGCGTTTCCTACATGTGCCGTTTGTTAGAGCGTGGTCTTAGCTCTTTAGGTTCCTTGTGTGGTTGTTGGTAGCCTTTTTGGCAAGATTCCCTAGCAAGCCGGGTCTGTTTTGGTGACTGGTGAGGCCTCTCGGGGATGCTTGTGTTTTGGGTTCGGGTAGTGATAACCCGAGTTTTGTTCGTCAAAAGTTGATTTCGACTTCGTTGTTGCATTCGTAGCGTGGGTATTTAGCTACGGTGCAAATTTCATCGAATTCCGAGGATGTTCGGGTTTTGCGTCATTTTGTATTTTATTTATATTAATGCGATATTATATATTATATATGGATATTTTGTTTAGATAGTAGCAGTTACGGTGAATAGGGGGCTGGCAGCGTTTGGTTTGGCTAAGAATAGAAAATATTTGGGATCTATCTGCTATCTATATATAGCCTTAATTAGAAAAGCGACTGTTGATGATTATTTGTCTTTCTCGGAATACAACCGCTGTCCCTGTGCAAGAGAGGAAAACCGGTGGGCTGCCCTTGCCTTCCACCGCCGATTCCCGGAGTTTTAGCGCATGGAATTCGATTTCGAAGGCAGATTTGGATTGCTCTCGCCTAAACCTACACCCCGACGAAATTTTCGTCTTGTACTGTGCTACTGGTGCCGAGTGAGAGAAAGGGGCCGAGCAAGCTTCGCTGGAATTTGAGGCAAGTGGTGCTCCTACCCTTGCCAAGTTTTTTATCCTTTTATGTTCACATTTGCAGTTATCATACATTTTCCTAAGATCATTTATTTTGCCCTGCTTTCCCGTCAAAATCATCGGATCTTGAATCATGAATGCTCCTTTGCGTTTTTCTTTTACTTTCTCAAGTTCTGAAACTTCAAGTTTTTCGGCTGAGCTGTTGTGGTCTTGTATTTTATCAAATTGTTCCTTATTAGATCTCGGATTGGGTAGTATTATAGCGTAATTCTTAATCTTCCCCTGCTGTTAAGGTTTGCCCAGTTCGGGTGCTGGGAGTTGTGTAGATGAGTATTGGATTTGACCTTCCTGTATGGTAGTCGTTGCCCGGTAAGTTAGGTAGCATTGGATTTTAATGTTTTGCAGAAGTTCTATTGGAAGTGTTGACAGCGTTGAGTGCACTCAACGCTGCCAGATCGACGAAGATCGTCGATCTGAGTTTGACAGAAATCGTCGAACTGAGATCGACGATCTCCGGCTGCCTTAGATCGATGAAGATCATCGATTTGATTTCGACGACAATCGTCGAACTGAGATTGACGATCTCCGGCTGCCTTAGATCGACGAAGATCATCGATCTGAGTTCGACGACAATCGTCGAACTGGGATCGACAATCCCCGGCTATCTATGTTCGACGAAGATCGTCGATCTGAGTTCGACGAAGATCGTCGAATGGAGATCGACGATCTCCGGTTGCCTTAGATGGACGAAGATCGTCGATCTAAGTTCGACGAAAATCGTCGAACTGAGATCGACGATTTCCGGTTGCCTGTGATCGACGATCTCCATTTCCTTGTGATCAGAGTTCGACAAAAATCGCCGAGCTGAGCTCGACGACTCCTGTAAGCTGTGATCGACGATTTTCCCTCTGTCTTCCCTTGTTTTCCCGAGTGAATCCCGTTGGGTTTGGGGTTGTTTGTCGGCTATTTTTCTGAATGCCGAATCGTGGGTTATGGCAGGTAGTGGTGTTTTGACACTCTAAAGGAGTGGGATGGTTTTGTGTGCGAGCCGTGGCCGCCACCTTTTAATCCCAGGTACGGGCTGGGTATTGCCGTGGCCGCCACCTTTTAATCCCAAGTATGGGCTGGGTATGCGGTGGCCTTGTGCTGATACAGTGAATGTTTTAGTTGGAACTGTTTTGTTTGGGGGACTGTTTTTAGTCACCAACTCAGGTCCATGTTGTTTACTACTGCCATTAACTCACAAATTATGATTTTTAGGTGTTTCTTCCTTGTAGAATGCATCATATTATGGCAAGTTCTCTTTTCTTTTGCCTTGTAGCCTCTGCAGGATTTGAGCAGGGCTTGTTGTTGTTTCCTTGTACTTGGTGAACTTTGGCTTACTTTGGACAACATTTGCTTTTACTGTCATGTTTACTTACTCTCTTTCATTCCATTTTGATATTATGCTCTATTCTTTTCTTCTCTGAATGCCTCAGGTTCTGATTAGTAGCCGAGTAGGCGACTAGTTTTGTTGTGTTGTTGCTGGTGATCTCTTGTACTGTAGAGATCAGTTTCTTGGTCTTGTGAGGTAGTTTTCTATTTTTCTTACAGACATACATGCTCGCCGGTGGGTTCGTGTTAGGTTGTTGACGCCCGCTGGTGGATTTTTTCTTATGATACTAGATATGTTTCTTTTACTGCTACCTTTCTAGAGATAGCCTATTTGCTCTTGGGAAGATTTATGCTAGGTTGCTAGTTACTTTTAAACCTAAAAACACTATTATAAGTATATCTCATGATCAACATGTTTATAAAACTCATACACTACTTTCCATGCATGTAAAAAGGATCATTTTCTACTTATAATATAAAATAAATATAGAGTCTTGCATGGTATAAGTTGACCTCAGGGGTCGCTTATGCACTCTCATAGGATGTCAAATATAAAAAAGGTATTTTCGCTGCGTATAAGTATAGTTTTTTAAACTGTGCACTAGATGATCCACTGAGCCGAGGGATACGGCCTTTAAAATATAGCTGATTTTTCTAATCATTAAACTTATGAAATTTCATAGTCTAGTTAGATGGTGTTCGCCTGAGCGTCGACAGTTATCCCCTGCACGACGCGTGTTTTCTCATACTCTGATACTTCTCAAATTTGGAGAAAATGCGGGTTATGACAGCCAGCTCAAGTACCATAGCCCATTCCAGAAATATGACGATACATTCCCCTTATAGGGAACTGCTTTCTGTGCCAGCAGCCGAGACACATGAGGTCTTTCTGCCGCAGGTGACAGGAAGTCCAGGATTAGGAACAGTTCAAGGAGGACATGTAGCACATAGGCAGGGCCAAAGAGGCTGAAGGGGTAGAGCTGGCAGGAAAGGTCAGCAGGGCCGAGGAGTGCCCTTGGAAGCTTATGCATTGAACCTTCAACATGGACCAACCCCCGATGTAGTGATAGGTATATATCTTAGACGCTAGAGTTACATCAGAAATTGATACCTATGCTATATACTATATATGTATGCCTACATCAGATGCATATTTTGTTGGATGATATATACTCCTCGTCTACTTCAAGATGAATCAAGTTCAAGTGCTCACCAAAGTTCCGGTGGTGCGAAATTTTCCGGATGTTTTCCCTAAGTTCCCCTCTGGTTTTCCACCACAGCGAGAGGTTGACCCTCAGATTGAGCTTGTGTCTGGAGCTTGACCAGTGTCCCGAGCATCCTATCGAATGGCCCCTAATGAATTGGCCGAGTTGAAGACCCATCTTCAAGAACTAATAGATGCTGAATTCGTCTGCCCAAGGTCCTCGCCCTACAGATCCCCTGTACTATTTGTAAAGAAGAAATACAGGACACTGTGCTTGTACATAGACTAAAGGGAACTAAACAAACTCACTAAATGGAATACGTACCCACTTCCGAGGATTGATGAATTGTTCGATCAATTGCAAGGTGCATCAGTATTCTCCAAGATGGACCTAAGATATGGCTACTATCAGCTTCAGGTCCAGAAGGAGGATATCCCCAAGACTGCCTTTAGCTACCGCTATGGTCTATAGGTGTTCATGGTAATGCCTTTTAGGCTCACTAACGCCCCCTCTGCCTTTATGGCTCTAATGAATAAGGTGTTTGAATTATTTCTAGATCTTTTTATGATCGCCCCTATCGATGACATCTTGATCTACTCGAAGACCAGGGCAGACCATTCTAGACACCTGCAGATGGTGTTACTTAAGCTTCATGAGCACTCTTTCTTTGCCAAGTTCAACAAATGTGAATTCTGGTTAGAGGAAGTCGGATTTTTGTTCCATACTGTCAACGAGAATTGAGTGGCGGTGGTTCAGGCCAAAATCCAGGCAGTTCAAAGCTGGCTGTCGCTTAAGACGGCTGCAAACATACGAAATTTTCTAGGTCTTACCGGTTATTCGTGGAAATTTTTTCAAGATTGAGTTACCCCTTATAGCTTTTACGAGAAAGGATGTTACATTTCGATGGATGCCAAAATATGAGACTGCGTTTAAAGCGGCTAACTTCTGCCCCAATCCTTTCGATCCCCCCAAGAATTGAAGAATTCCAGATTTATGTTGATGCCTCCCTGAAAGGATTAAGAGCTGTTATGATGCAGCATGGCACGATATTAGCATGCGCGTCGCGCCAGCAAAAATCCACATGAGCTGAATTACGCAACCCACGAGCTAGATTTGGGCGTCGTTGTTTTCGCCTTCAAGATTTGGTGACATTACTTGTACGGAGTAAGATGCGAGATCTTCTCTAACTATAAGAGTCTCAAATACATCTTTACTCAGAAAGAAATGAACCTCTGACAGTGATTGATGGTTGGAATTTTTATGTGATTTTGATTTCACTCTCCAGTCCTCCTCGGGAAGGCTAATAAGTTTGCTAATGCATTGAGTCGCCAACCCTTAATAGTCGGGTGCTGGATGGAGCAGGTTCCAAGGTAATTATTTCTGTCTTTGTTAGACTTATAGATTACTCTTGTTGCCCGTAAGGATCCGAAAGAATACCAGCCCTAGTTATACTGGATGGAAATACAGGGCGACATCCAGGATAGAATACGAGAGGCCCAGAAAGTCGATCCATAAGTGATCCTGATCATCTAGTCCCAACATGATAGAGCACAAGAGAAGTTCAACTTGTATGATTGAATCTTGCAGTTCAGGCACCGCATTTTTATTCCCTCTGCCGAAGGAGTCCGAGATGAGATTCTTTGGGAAGCGCACCAATCGAGGTATTTTATTCCCCTTGGTGTTGTTAAGATGTATATTGACATACACAGAACTATATACTGGCTAGGAATGAAAAGAGATGTCACTAGCTTCGTGGCCCAGTGCCAGGCCTGTCAAAAGGTAAAAGTTGAATGTCGCAATCCAAGAGGCCTGATACAGCCCCTGCTGACGCTATAATGGAAACTTGAGGATATTTCCATGGACTTTGACCACGGATTACCTCGATCCCATGCTGAAAATGACTCTATATGGGTTGTCGTGGATCGATTTACCATGGTAGCATGGTTCGTTCCAAACCAACTTGGTAATGGAGTTGGCAGATTGTTCATGGAGCAAGCAGTTTGGTTTCATGGAGTGCTGAAGTCCATTGTGTCAGATCATGATGGATGTTTCACATCCAAGGAGTGGAGGCGGATGCATGCAGACTTGAGGACCAAGTTGGCCTTTAGCACCGCCATCCACCCTCAGACAGATGGGCAGACGGAAGGGATGAACCGAACGATGGATGATCTACTCTGATTTTGCTTAATAGAGCACAACGAGCTGTGGGAAGAGCTATTAGCTTTAGTCAGGTTTTCTTGTAATAACAGCTATCAAGTCAGTATTAACCGTACAAGACTTTGTATGGAAGGCGTTACCGAACTCCATTGACTTGAGCTCAAGATGAGGACCCGGAAGCCTTAGAGTGGCTTATATTATTGATACTATGGCAGCGATATGGCTAATCCAGGAGCAAATGTGGGAAGCGCAGAGCCGGCAGGCAAAATATTATGATGCGCAGAACCGAACAGTGGATTTTAGCGTGGGAGAGATGGTATTTTTAAAAATTAAGCCCATGCATGGTGTCCCCCAGTGAAGGATGTAAAAGAAACTATATCCCCGCTATTTGGGCCCCTATCAGGTGATAGCGCGTGTTGGCCATGTTTCTTATCGATTATCCCTGCCCCCAAAATTGGGAAACCTCCATAATGTGTTTCAGGTCTCTTCCTTGAGACGAGTCCTCCGGCAACCAGAACTACACCTTCCTATACTGCCAGTACAGCTGCAGTCAGATAGATCCGTCAAACTTGAACCTATCAGCATAGTATATTATAAAGTAGAGGATCGGCGGAACAAGACCATTTTGATTGTCAATATTTTGTGGTCGAATTGCGGATGAGACGAATATACATGGTAACCCAAAGCACTCGTCCGAGAAAAGCACCTAGAGCTCTTTCTCGAGGTATGCCACTTTTCTCCCTACTTTAAGCAAATTTTCGGGGACAAAAATCATTTTATTTTTATTGGATTGTAACATCTTGACTTTTATTGGGCCACCAAAACCCTAATGAGCCCAATAAAAGTGACAAGAACCTCTACCCACGACCCATACCAAGATAGGAGGTAACCCTAGATGGGAATATAGGGCTAGAGAATTTCGATTTGAGTTCTATCAGTTCCTGTAGCCTCGTATAGTCAATACGAGTGCATTGGAACTCGTTCTGATGAATTCCGAGGTCATATGGTGGATGTGGCCGGTCCTCATAGAACAGCACAAAAATGTGATTTTTGAATATTGACTTAGCACTACTAGAAAAATGAGTATTAGCTACACATTTTTTTGCCAGAATCAAAATTCGTGGCTAATAGTTAAGTATTATCTAGGGATCATATTTCGTGGCTAATAATTAAGTATTAGCCAAAGATAACAAATTCATGCCAAAAAATAAACCATTCGCCACGGCCTTGATGAAATCGTAGCTAAAAAAATACTATTATATAGTTGAAAAAATTATATACATATAAATATTATAGGAATCGATAATTTGGGCACGGAGAATCTGCGATTCATTCCGAAACTGAAATCAGGAGCCATCACTTTCGCGATTCACGACGAGCTCCAGTCGAGAATCCTTCCTCCCATCTGTTCTCCAGTGAACCCCAGTCGAGAATCCTTCCTCCCATCTATTCTCCGGCGAACCCCCTCCCCATTTGCGGTATGTGGTTCTTCCTCTATTGCCGATCCGCGGCAGATATGCATCTTCTTCTATTTTTGCTTCGGTATTGCCCTAAAAAATAATTTTTTTGTCCATCTACTTATTTTTTTTATTTTTAAAGGCGTTTTGCTACGAAATTGCACTAGAACCCCCTTAGCCCTTCACCCACCTTCTTCCTTCCCTCGCCTTTCAGTTCCTATTCCTGCAAGAAAAAAATGTGCATCAATGTTAGCCTGTTTATTGCATTAATTTTCTGATTTTGACCATCCATGATTTTGATTATGTATGTTTGTGTGTGTTTTTTGTATGTGTGTGTGTGTAGTTTTTGTTTGTGCATGTGTGTATGTGTATGTTTTTTATTGTGTATGTGTTTTTTTGTTTGTGTATGTGTGTGTGTATGTGTGTTATTGATTGTGTATGTGTGTATGTGTGTATGTGTGTATGTGTGTATATGTGTGTGTGTGTGTGTGTGTGTGTTTGATTGTTTATATGTGTATGTGTGTGTGTTTTTTTGTTTGTGTATGTGTACGTGTATTTGTGTGTTTTTTTGATTGTGTATTTGTGTATGTGTCTGTGTGTTTTTGATTTTTTATGTGTGTATGTTTGTGTTTTTTTGTTTGTGTATGTGTATGTTTGTATGTATTTTTTTGATTGTGTATTTGTGTATGTGTGTGTTTTTATTTTGTATGTGTGTATGTGTGTGTTTTTTTATTGTGTGTTTTTTGATTGTGTATGTGTATGTGTGTGTGCATTTGTGTGTGTGTGTGTGTGTGTTATTGTGTATACGTGTATATGCGATTTTTTTGTTTGTGTATGTGTGTGTGTTTTTTGATTGTGTATGTGTGTGTGTTTTTTGATTGTGTATGTGTGTGTGTTTTTTGATTGTGTATGTGTGTGTATGTGTGTGTGTATGTGTTTGATTGTTTATATGTGTATGTGTGTGTGTGTTTTTTTGTGTGTATGTGTACGTGTATGTGTGTGTTTTTTGATTGTGTATATGTGAATGTGTGTGTGTGTGTGTGTGTTTGATTTTGTATGTGTGTATGTTTGTGTTTTTTTGTTTGTGTATGTGTATTTTTGTTTGTGTTTTTTTTATTGTGTATTTGTGTATGTGTGTGTTTTTTTGATTGTATGTGTGTATGTGTGTGTTTTTTTTTATTTTGTGTTTTTTGATTGTGTATGTGTGTGTGTGTGTGTATTTGTGTATATGTGTGTGTGTGTGTGTGTGTGTGTGTGTGTGTGTGTGTGTGTGTGTGTTTTATTGTGTATGCATGTATATGTGATTTTTTTGTTTGTGTATGTGTGTGTGTTTTTTTGATTGTGTATGTGTGTGTGTGTTTTTGATTTTGTATGTGTGTGTGTGTTTTTTGATTTTGTATGTGTGTGTGTGTTTTTTGATTGTGTATGTGTGTGTGTGTGTGTGTATATATGTGTGTGTGTGTGTGTGTGTGTGTGTGTGTGTGTGTGTGTGTGTTTGATTGTTTATATGTGTATGTGTGTGTTTTTTGGTTTGTGTATGTGTACGTGTATGTCTGTGTTTTTTGATTGTGTATCTGTGTATGTGTGTGTGTGTTTTTGATTTTGTATGTGTGTATGTGTTTTTCTTTTTTTGTGTATGTGTATGTTTGTGTGTTTTTTTATTGTGTATTTGTGTATGTGTGTGTTTTTATTTTGTGTGTGTTTTATTTTGTATGTGTGTATGTGTGTGTTTTTTATTGTGTGTTTTTTGATTGTGTATGTGTGTGTGTATTTGTGTATGTGTGTGTGTGTGTGTGTGTGTGTGTGTGTGTGTGTGTGTTTTTTTTTTATTGTGTATGCGTGTATATGTGATTTTTTTGTTATGTATGTGAGTGTGTGTTTTTTGATTGTGTATGTGTGTTTTTTGATTGTGTATGTGTGTGTTTGTGTGTGTGTACATATATATATATGTGTGTGTGTGTGTGTGTGTGTGTGTGTGTGTGTGTGTTTGTATGTGTGTGTGTGTGTGTGTGTGTGTGTGTGTGTGTTATTGATTGTGTATGTGTGTGTGTGTTATTGATTGTGTATGTGTGTGTGTGTTATTGATTGTGTATGTGTGTGTGTGTTATTGATTGTGTATGTGTGTGTGTGTGTGTTTGTGTGTGTGTGTTTGATTGTTTATATGTGTATGTGTGTGTGTTTATTTTTGTTTGTGTGTGTACGTGTGTGTGTTTTTTGATTGTGTATTTGTGTGTGTGTGTGTTTTTGATTTTGTATGTGTGTGTTTATTTGTTTGTGTATGTGTACGTGTGTGTGTGTGTGTTTTTTTTTAGTGTGTGTGTGTGTGTGTTTTTGATTTTGTATGTGTGTATGTGTGTGTTTGTTTTTACTTTGTCAAAGATTATTTAAACTCAGACTAATATATTTTCATTGTCCGACCTCTATTTGTATAACCCTTTTTTTTTAATTTATGTAGATTTCTCTGGCATTAAATATGGATAAAAGTTGGATTGATTTGCAAAATAGAGCTTCATCTGAATACATCCTTGGTGTTGACAAGTTTCTAGAAAAGACGACATGCCTACAACAAGAGGTGCGAGCTCATTTGGAGCTTGTTAGCTGCCCATTGACACCAACAACAACCACTTCTAGAAGTCGGGTGAATCCTTTGATACCTTCTAGCACTGGTCAAGTAAGTAATATTGTTTATTACTCAATTATTAACATGTTTAACATATCCGTAATGTATATATTTTTTTAGGTTTGTGATGAAAATAGCGCTCAGGAAGATACAGAATTTCAACGAGTGATGCACTACCCAAATTAAAAGCTTTAATGTTGATCTACTAATATGGAAAAAAAGCATATCAACTCGATGATTCGATCTATTTTTAATTTCCTTCTTGAACGCTTTTTTCTATTTATTTCCATGATGTTTTGAGATAGATTTTGGTGAACTTATATTTATTTCAATGATGTTTTGAGATAGATTTTGGGAACGTGTTCTTGTTGCAAACATCGCGGAAATTGATGATGCTTTTTTGTGGAATTCATATCACATTAATTGGATGATTTTGTTTTGCTTTCATTTATGTTCTAAACATTCTTTAGAATTTTTAAGGGGTGGGTATAGAGTGCTTCAATCAGGATTGATTGTGCTCATGATGCTATCAACTACATTTGATCTGCCTTATTCACATAAGTTTTTCTTGCAGCTTATCGGTTGCTGAACCAATCGATGTTGCTTCCCTATGACCATATTTTGTGCAGGTTAGGGCTCTCTGTCATTAGCATTTTCATTTACTTTTCCTCATTGCTTTACTTATTTGACTTTGTCTGTATATGAAGTTGTTGTAGCGAGACCTCAAGAAATAATAGATACAGATGTCCAGTTTTCATAATGCCTTATGAACGCAAAGGTATTATCCTATGCTGAATTCAATTATGTTCAATTTTGTAGCTTATGTAAACGACCGATTCACTGCAGATTTGCGACCTGCAAACTATCTCAAAAAATTCTATTCAATGTACAAGAACATGAGTTCTACTGTAAATACTTTGCAGCATGGTTCTTCAGCTGCCAATTCTGGTACAAACAGTTGTCCATTTTGGTTGCATAGAATGCATTTATATGCGAGCAAAGTTCTTTTGGGTTTTCTTTCCTGTTTTAGAGAGATTCTTATTCATGTTATTATTAAGGTACAGACAAGGAAGTACCTTTCACTGGAAGTCCCATCTCATGCAACAACCATGCTGAGAAGAAGCATACTCATATAACCGGAGATGAAAATTCTGTTGATAGGAAACTATGTTCTCCAACTGATAGTTTTAGAGATTCTGATAGTGGTGGTTGGATTGAAGAAGCGAAACGTGTAAGTTACTGCTTGATTTTCATTTGTTTTAAGAGTAAATCTTGTTGCTGTTCTAAATTTGTGTATGACATGTGATTGATTCCAGTTTTACTGTACTGCAATTAGACCAACGATGTTATACTGTTTTGAGTGTTGGACGGTGAATTATGTACATGAGCAAAACATGGGAGTTGCAGAGATGGTAATGTTAAGGTGGATCTGTGGACATATGAGACTGGATAAAATTAGGAATGAATGTATCAAAGATAAGACATGAATGATACCAATTGTAGAGAAGATGTGAGAAGTTCGATTAAGATGGTTCAGACACGTGCAAAGGAGACTATTAGAGGCACTTGTTAGGCATTGTGAGAGTATAACTACTAGGTCTGTTAAACGGGGAAGGGGTACACAAAAAAAGACTTGGAATGAAACTATAAAAAAAGTCATGTTGTACTTAGACATTAGTGAGATTATGACTAAAGATAGAGCGCAATGGCGACAAGTGATCCATATAGCCGACCCCACTATGGTGTGATAAAGGCTTGAGTGTTGTATGTGATTTATTCCAGTCCTCTCTGATTGAATTTACAATTGAACATAAACGATTCTAAGTATTCTTTAATAAATCTAGAAAGCAGTATTCTATCTGAGGCGAAGTATCCTATTCTTATGTAGCAAAAAGGAAGTCTGCAGATATATTATTAAGGGAAGGTCTCCCTGGTGACACCAAGCATCCAAAGTTTAATTATGCTAAAGAATCAAAGAAAGATCATTTGAAAAATGTCGTGATGGAAGGGCAAACTAAAGGTGTCAACAAAATATTTAAATTTTGTACACCCAACTTCTGTTTAAATTTTTTTTAGAACTGTTCTGACTTGTATATATTTCATGTTTCAGTTGACTTGGATGTAAGTATCATTGAAACATATGCATTCTGTCATTCTTTCAGAACTACTGAGGTGATCATGCAACTCTTGCTTTCTCGTTGTCAGTGAAGTACTTCACTTTTTTAGTTGATTGTTACATCTTGGTCAGCATTGTAGTTTACTGATACATTTACTGATCAGCTTATGAACTATCATGGTTTTTACAAAATTTAGAATATAAGAAAAATCACATTTATATAATATTATTTTTCAGACATCTGGAGAAATGCTTCATTATTTGAATGGAAGACAAGTATCTGGAGATCAAGCCTCACAATCCACTGTCCAACATGTGCATAGTAGATGCTTATATTGGTATGCAACTTTTTTTTGAAGATACCAAAAGTTCCGATAACAAGATTGATCTTTGTTTTATTACAACTTTCCTGGAAGATTATTTTCTGTCATTGGCATCTGCGAAAGAAACATGTTGTAAATTGAGATTGCTATCACTCATGTTGGAAGTAAATGTATTTCTTTATTCTAATAAATGTATTTCTAATGAGCTGATGAGAAGCTGTATGATAATACTAATATGTTGAAAATAGGGGCTTTGCAGGCGATTCGTGACCTTCGGACCATGGTTGAGCCAACAAGACTATATTTATAGCTTGCGAGGAAGACATGGAGGAGGCTTTGCTCGCGGCAAAGATGGGCGTGCGAACATTTACCAGCGGCTGGCTTATGAACTACGTCATGACACAAGAACTTGACCTGGACGCCCATCAGTTCGCCGAGTCACTTTAGAACTTCAATATTTGTTACTCCCCAATGTTTTATGATTTTATGTTCTTTTGGGTGCAAAACTTGAGCCATAAAATATCCACAGTAAAAGTTTTCTTATTTGATTTTCTGCCATTTTTTATTATTGTCACATACCAATTTTATCCTTTATTATTATCAGTAAATCAACCAATTTTATATTACCATGGATTTCAAAATACCATTGAAAAAAGTTGTATGAGGGCCCATCCAATTGCTCATAGGAGAGTCCATTTCTATTTAGAGTTTAGCCACTCATCTTAGCATAGAGTTGAGCCTCCACTCTATAAATATTTGTATAATCTTGTAATAATATCTGTGAAGAAGGAAATAATAAATTATTCTATTTTGTTCTCTAAATCAATGTGTTTTTATATAGTATCGAATCTGATTCATTCAATTTGGGTCTTACACGATTGAGCATGTATCTCGTTAATTTACAGTTGTAACAATTTGCAACTGTATTGTAGTATTTTGAATGTGTTTTTTTTTAAAAAACATATATTAGTATTTGCCACGGCTTGTAACTGTGACAAATAGTTTTTTAAAAAAATGATGTATTCACTTTTAGCCAGGGTTTCATACCGTGGCTAATAGTTGACTTATTTGCCACGGCCTTTTTTTATCATGGCTAATACTATTTGCTACGGCCAATTCGTGGCTTAAAAGTTTTAGCCACGCCGACATTAGCCACGGAGTTTTCCCGTGGCTAAAACGTTTTAGCCACGGTTTTGGAATTTTTGCCAGGGAAATTTGCCCTGGCCAAAAGTCTATTTTATAGTAGTGTAGAGAACTCTGATTGAAGTTCTGACAGTTTCTGTGACCTCATATGTTCAATATGAAAGCGTCAGAACTCATTCCTTTGAATTCTTAGGTCATATGGTGAATGTGGCCGTTGCTCGTAAAACAGCGTGAAAATGAGATTTTTTTGAATATTGACATAGAGAACTCTGATTCGAGTTCTGTTAGTTCCTATGACTTCATATGATCAATACGAATGCATCGGAACTCGTTGCGTGGCCATTTAAAGCCTAATGATGATTATGAGCATTTTGGTCGTTTTAGCGTGCCGCGACGCGCAGATTTTGAATAATTAGCAAACGAACTACGATTCAACCTCGGTCAGTGACATTGGATTTGTATGGTCAATAGAAAGTCAATGGAATTGGTGCAGATCAGTTTCGATGATGGGTGGTCAAACAGTGGTCAAATCAAGCATAATTATGCACTTAAAAGCATGCGCACATCAGTTGTGTCACGATACCCCAACTTTGACCCGACCCCGATGTCATGGACCTCTTTTGACTTTGACCACCATGGTTGACTTGTTCAAACCTCTCTAAAAACCAAAATTTTCTTAAGGAAATTTATTTTCAAATGCCTCCACTTGAGGCCATCACTCCAAGGCCATCATAGCCCCCTTATGTGCTATGATTTTCATCTAGGCAGCCAAGAGGAAGGGGCCTTGGGCCATGCTAAGGGAAAACTCCCTCTCCTTCTCTCTCGTTTTCTTTTTTCTAAGCCCAAAAGCCCACCAAGGCCTAACCCACAAAATACTCTCCTTGGATGGATCTATGTGGCCTGTACTATGGCCCCTGGATGGGTGTCATGTGTTCCAGCTAGCTGGAGGGGAGAAGAGGCCTTCTCCCTCAAGTTGGATTAATCCCACACCTCCCCATAAGCCAAATGACTCCTCCCCCTTGTCTATATAAGGCCTTAACCCCTTAGCCCTTCCTTACACCAGCTCAGAACGAGCTTCAACCACCTGGCCAGAGCCCTAGCTCGCCAGGAAAGCCAACCCGAAGCTTCTCCACTGCCACCTCCACCACCTCCCATGGAGGATCTTACCGGAAGAGTCGAAGCCCCCGAAATCAGGTGGAAACCATCTCCCCTCCTCCCTCTTGAACTTCTGGACGTTTCGCATGTAGCCTCCGGCGGCCGGAGCGCCGCCGCCGTCAACCCCTCTCCTCCAATCGAAAACAAAAAATAGCTTCGGCGTGGCCGGCGGCGGCAGGCCGCCGGACCACCACCGGAGGGAGCGCACGACCTTGGTGAGACGGCCAGGGGCGGAGTCACGACCGGCCAGCGGCCGGCTGACGGTGGGGAAGGCCCGCAAGGGCTCAGTCTCGGTACAGTTCGCTGGTTCGGGGAAGGAGATGATAAAAAAATTATATATATATATATATATATATATATATATATATATATATATATATATAATTATTATAATATTTATAAATATTATAATATATAATTAGTATTTTATTTTTTGGAGACTATTCTAGGCTCAAAGGAAAAAGATTTTGAATATGAAAATTATTAAAATTAATGAGAGCAGTCTATAAATATTTTTTGGGAATTTTTGGAGTTAATTTGGTATTTTTCAAAGCCTAAATATGAATTTTTTGGCTAATTTAGAGGCCCAAAATTGCTCGGAAAATTTTGGAAAAATTGCTAGGCTCTTTTTAGGTCCTTTTAAAGGTTATATTAAAATTTGGATACCTTTGGATAAAAAGTGAGAATTTTCGAATTTCTTGGAGCCTAGGGTCTCGCTCGGAAATTTACGAGCTCAAATTCTTCAAGAATGAAAATTGAAGTGCGCAACCACCTTATATATTGAATATTAAGTTCAATTGATTAATCGACGAGGGTTATCGATGCATGATTTCCAGCTCTGAGTATTTTGAGGTTCTTACCAAAACCACATTGCCTCATTCTTAAAATAACTCTCGGGCATTTGGGTAGACTCGGAAGATGAAAGTACGAGCTTCCAGAAAAAAAAATCCACAATATTGTTCCGAGTTAAGAATTTCCCTCATGTTTTGGAAACGATTTTAGAGGTTGAAATTCGAGGAAAAATGTGCTCTCTAACGAGATTCTCGGATTCGATCCGACGCAAGCAATCAAATTGATATTTACCTCGGATGAATAATATAAATGTAACTCATAATACGCCTTCCCTGATCTGATTAATCCGTGATTAAAAAGGGCGCATGTGAATAGTTATCAGACCTTACTTATGGGTGAAACCCAAAGAATCCTCCTGAGAATGAAGATAGAACTGAATGTGCCTCCTGAGAATGGAATGGAACTGAATGTGCCTCCTGAGAATAGAGATGGAACTGAAGCATCCTGGATATAGTGTTTGAACTACTAACTATTTTCTTTGTGATTATTCTTGTCTTGCACTGGTCCAGCTCCTTTATTCATTTCAGTTCAATACATTCAATTCAGTACTACTCCAGCCTCGTACTGGTCAAGTTTAGTTCTGTTCAGTAATTTCAATTCAGTACCACTCCAGTAACGCACTGGTCAAGTTCATTTCATTTCAGCACTTTCAATTCAGTTCAGCACTTTCAATTCAGTACTACTCTAGTCATGTACTGGTCAAGTTCATTTAAGTTCAGTACTTTCAATTCAGTACTACTCCAGTCTCGTACTGGTCAAGTTCATTACAGTTCAGTACTTCTATTTTAGTAGTACTCCAGTTTCGTACTGGTCACATCTCATTATGTAGCATTTATTATCAGCAGCTTAAATTACTGCATTTTCATTACTGTAATTTTCTATCATAAGCACGGGCCTTACTTTAACGAGCAATTGTTTGCTAAGGATGAGCCTTAATTGGGGATAACCGGAGTTGAGGTGTTCCTCCAGGTTTAGCCTCAAATAAAGCGCTACCACCCTTCTTGTCAAAAAGTTAAGCTGAGCGTCGCTGCTTGAAGGTTAACGTATAGTAGGGCAGGAAGCCGCAGACCCGGTGCATATTAGCATGTTTGTTTGATTGATTGCTTGTGAATTGCTTGCGGTAAATTATGGCAGGTCAGTCCCTTTTGCAGATCATTCGTGCCGATTTGGGAAGGTCGACGACTCAAGGCGATAGGGAGATGAGTGCCACAGGTGATATTCCTTTATGTTTTTCCCGTCGAGTTTCCTCCGCTGGTTGGCCAAAATGTTGAATCGCTGGACGTCACTCACATCCAAGAGTACACGGGGATGTATGTTAGGGCCTGGGCTATGCGGTAAGACCACCCCCAAAAGTGACAGGACTGGCCACTATCATCGACGGCCACATCGTTGAGGCCTGTGGGGCTTGCTACCTTGTTGGAACAAAACGGTCCATACTACATCGACATAGGGTGTTATGCGCGAATTTGAATGCCTACGATGTGTACACGGCTGTGAATGCCTGCGATGTGTACACGGCTGTGAATTCCTGCGATGTGTATGTGGCTGTGAATGCCTGCGATGTGTACGCCTGCGATGTATACGCGGGTGTGAATGCCTGCGATGTATACTCTTGCGCTGTGTACGCGGCTGTGAATGCCTGTGATGTGTAAGTGGCTGTGATTGCCTGCGTTGTTTATACGGGTTATGAATACCTGCTATGTTTCTGTGCTAGTGGAGCCTAAATTATAATTGACGTATATTACTACTGCTAGTCTAGTTATATCATGTTGTGCCTCTTTTTGGTTGCTCCTAGCTTATCATGAAATGTTGTACTAACACTCTCATGCTTCGACTATCTACTTTTATTAGGTACGTGCGCTCGTCCCCAAGATATGGATCTGGGGAGGAGATTTGTTTCCACTTAGCTCTGTGACTAATAGTTATTTAAATAACCATTCACATGAGATGATGCACCATAGCGACCAATTGCTGCAGGCCAGTACGCCAGCTAATAGGACAACTCGAGCAGAGGCATTCCCGCAGTCTCTAGAGTTTCGAGACGTGAATACTAGCAAGCAGAGTTAAGTGAGAGAGAAGTTGTTAGTCATATTACTATATATAGCCTACAGGCTCTATGTATAAACAGTGGCTACGACCTTTTGTAGTTTTGTTAACTATGTAATGTTATATATATTTGTTGTGGTTTCATGTTAATGCTTCTGCAATGCTCTGTGATGTGATGTGAATGTTATGATTCAAACCGAGCAAGGCAACCAACTAGTGCTTAGTAGAGTGGGTCGTTACCCCACTGGGTGGATGCCTTGGGCAGTAAGATCCCCTCCGGCCTGACCCAGAGCAAAGGTTGGGGGGGGGGGGCTCTTACACTGACCACCCTAACGGCCTTCTTCGACCTTCGAGTCCCTCCAAGGTCTGGCAGGCGAGAACTAGGTCATTGGCGGTGGGTACCGTACTGAGCCCTTGGGGCTAACCTCTTCTTTACCCATCTTCTCAGCCTACCCTTCTCCTTTCTACCACTTGCGCCTTTCGGCAATAGACAATTATCATAAGGGTTATTTGTCATTATCATTATTATTATTGTCGTTTGGGGACTCTCGCCCAGCGAGACCCCCTTTATGTCTGTGTCCTTCCCTCCTGTTTTTTGCATGCATTCTTTGATACTTTGCGAATGCCTTGCTCATACTCCTTGCTCAATCCTTCTTGCGTGCTGGGATTATTTGTCTTTTCCCTAGCACTCCTTGGAGGTTCTCACCTCCTTCAGGTCCAAGGAGATTTGACGAGGCAGGACGGAAATCGAGGAGTCAAGACGTTCATATTTGTTGACTTGTTGACCATTCACCCGCCGTATTTTTTAAGAAAAACTCATAATTACCGTATCTTCTATAAATAGGCCGATCCACCTACCTCATTTACTCCCCCCCATTTATTTCTTTCATTCCAAACCCTTGTCCCCCTGTCAACTGCTTTCGCCGATTCCTGCAGCGCAAAGGCTCTCGCCTCCCCGACCTCTTTCTCCTCTCTTCCTCCCTTCAAGATCCAGGCGAGAGCAAAGGTCGTTCCAAGTGCGCGCAAACCTTCCTGTACTACGTCTTCCCCCTGCCATCTCATGCAGTCGGAATTCCTCACAATCACCCAGACCTTCATTCTGCCGGGGTTCGTCGCGCTGAAGCCTGGGAGCGAATACAGGGTTAACCTTTTATCGGAAGGGGAGCTCGCCATCCCCTTGGAGCACTTCAAGGCGGGCTTCCGCCTCCCATTCTAGCCGGATGTGCGCTAGGCCCTGTGTTATTACGGGGTAGTACCAACCCAGCTCAACCCTAACTTCATCGCCCTCCTCGTGGCTTTCATCTGCTACATGCGGGCGGAAAGGATTGAGTTCAGTATGCCAATCTTCTGGAAGCTGTTCAACTTTCGGGCCAAGGTAGGATCAGTCTTCCTTTCGGGACAGTTGGTGAAGATTGCGGGTCTCGCCAAAAAGCATCACCACTTTATGGAAAGGTTCGTCTCATCTCCGGGCCCTTCAGCAACATTCCTCTCGCCCCAACTCAATATGACGATGCAACCTATAAGCCACCTGCTCTCGGGAGCGAGAGGTGCCCTCGTCGAGTTCTTTGACTCGAAAGCCTTTGACGTCCCTTTCCTCTGGCGAGATCTGGATTCCCTCCAACCGGTACCCCCCGACGAAGGTAATTTTTCGGACGTAACCTGTAACCTTTCATTTCGAGAGATAGGTCTAATTAGCTATGAGACTTGCAGGTGAGCGAGACATTCCATTACACCAACCTTTCGATGAAACCAGGGCACTCACCGACCCCTTGGCTCTCATCAAGTTCGCCGTAGCCGCTAATCGGGAGGAGCCGAGAACCTCATCCGCGCCAAGCGCCCCGAAGCGAAAATCGAGCTCCCACTCAGCCCCGCCTCCCAAAAAATCGAAGTCGTCGGCTGCGGACAAAGGCAAATCAGTCGTACCGGCTCCCGCTGAGGTCCCCGCCGAGACCCCTTCTATTACGGGCGAGACGGGTGCTGCCCATCCCACAGCAGAGGCCCCCGCCGAGACCTCTTTAGCTGCCGGCGAGACGGGAGTCCTCAAGACTGAAATAATTAGTGCCTAACCACCTAGAGGGTGGGTGAATAGGTGTCCTTTTTCTTTTAATTTTTAGGCATATAATTTGTTCTGAAATTTAAGCAGCAATTGCAAATTCTACTACTACACAACACAACAATCACAGAAATAATTCAACACAGAGTGCACACAGATTTTTATAGTGGTTCCCCAAGGTCTGGGTACATCCACTTTCCCCCTTCGCCTATCTAGCAGTGTACTAGATTCGGCCTAACTTCTGCACTTCTCCTCAGATCCTCAGATCTTACAGTAGCTCAGAACACAAACCAGGTTCCTACAACTTAGAGTGTCCCCACTCCTACAACTCAGGCAAACATCCCTACCTCAGCCTTCACCAAGGCCTACACTGAGAGAACACCATCTCCTACAACTCAGGCACAAGGCCCTACCTCAGTCATCAACAAGACCTACACTCAGAGATCTAAATCTCTTACACTCAGCCTTTATAAAATAGGCTTACAGCTCTGATCTATAATAGATCTTACAGAAATTTGATTAAACAAAGTTTATGACCACCATCCTGAAAGAGAGAGAAGGGATGGATGGCTTCTTGAACAGTTCGTGAAAGAACTTGATGGCAGAGATAAACCTCTCTTAGCTTTCTTCAAAGCTTCTTGAATCTGAACTCAGTAGGGTTTAATCTCCTGAGAAGTTGATCTTCAATCATCTTCTGACTTGAGATTCAGCTTACAATCTGAATCTTTCTTGGCAGCCTGGTTCAGCAACTGCTCTTCTTAGATGGAGCTCTCTCTCTCTCCAACTTCTTCTAGATCTTATGTCGAAAATCTTCTGTATTATTACTTCTCTCTGTATTGCTCAAAATCTGTATTCTTCAATGATTGATCATCACTTTATGTTGAAGGAGAAAGCCTTTATATAGTCTTTCTCCATGGTAACCGGCTGATCCGGTTTCTAACAACCTTCTGACAGCTCTAACAATAATAGTTGACCGGTTAGAAATGGTAGCTGTCAAGTTATCCAGTCACTTCTTGAAATCACTGTCTCTATCTGAAAGTGTCGAGACTGATCTTCATTATGTGTCGACACAAATAGACTAAGTGTCGACACAAGTGGGCTAAGTGTCGACACATGCCTTGGTGGTGTCGACACAACTTCTTTTATTTTGTAACAGCTTCTCGACACTGCTTCTTCAGAATGTGTCGACACTGATTATGTGTGTTGACACAAGCCTTATTTTCTTTAACTTTGTTGAAACTTGGTGAGTGTCGACACATCTCCTTTGTGTCGACACAAGTACTTCTTTTACTTTAACTTTGTTGAAGCTTGCTGAGTGTCGACACATCTCCTTTGTGTCGACACAAGTACTTCTTTACTTTAACTTTGTTGAAGCTTTGTTGTGTGTCGACACAAGTCCTGTGTGTCGACGCAGTTGATGTTGATAAATACTTCTGTATGTCGACACTGCCTCTTGGTTTCGACACATTGGATGTCGACTAAGTATTCTTGTGTGTCGACACTGACTTTTGGTGTCGACACAGTTGATGTCGACTTTGCTTCTTTGTGTATCGACACTGCCTCCTGCATGTTGACACAATTTCTTCTGGTGTCGACACAGCCTTCCCAAGTGTCGACACTATCTACTCCAAGTGTCGACACAAGCCTTCATACGTGTCGACACTACTTCTCTAGGTGTCGACACATGGACTTAGAATTTTTTTCCATTTCCTGCAATTACTTAACCTGCACATATAAACTCAAAACACATCAAATACACCTTGATGCATATCATTGAGTAGGGTGAGACTTCTTCAAATCTCGTACACATTTTCCAATGCACCCAACAATCTCCCCCTATTTGGAGAAGTCATAACCCTTAGTCAATGATATACACCATACATAACAAATACACAATATGATGTATAACAACATTATATGACAGGGTAAAATTCTTATAACAAAACATATAAAACATATCATCACAGAGTAATAATAATGCTAACACAGAACAAGCATTAATCATGTTTTGCTTCAACTATAAAAGTTTCTTTAATAGAAGTTTACATAGATTTTAGACACTAAAATTTACAATGTGATAAAATCTAGTAAATCTAATCTAAGGCTGCTCTGGCTCCTTGATGACAATGCCCTTGCCAGATTGAATCTTGGCTTGAACTGGAACATCAGTGTCATCAACTGGCTTCTTGCCCTTTAGATCTTTCTTCTTTAGCTCTTCAGCCCTTATCTTTTGTCTTTCAAAATAATGATAAGGCTTTGGGAAATATTTGCTAGGTTCTTGTGCATTAGGAGGTAGCTTCCCAAGTTTTGCCTTCCTTCTATACTGTACAATAGCTTCTTGCATGGCTTCATGTTTTCTCCATTCTTGTTCAGAATACCATTTACCCATCTCTAGGGTATTGTCCTTTGCAGCTTTCCAAGTAGTAAGGATGATATTCCTAGATGTTGGGCTCCACTGCTCAAAATCTGGCTTTAACTCAGCCTGTTCTCCGAACCTCTTCTTGGACAAAAGTGTCTCTTGCTCTTTGGACAAAACTTCCTCAGGCACTGGCTTGTCTACTTTATCAACGATAATATTTTTATTACCCTCTGGAGGGCTATACATTGATTGTACGTCATGATGTATCATCTCGAAATCTGCTGGAGGATAAATGACTTAAGCAACTTCAGCTGGCTCACATCCAAAAATAGCAGGATTTATACCAGATTCAGCCACATTGTCATCATCACACAGGGGTGGATATCCAAGTGTGGCTCTAATGCTATTGGAAATCCATTTAGCATGATCAGATCCAGCTTTGACTAGTACTCTCTCCCCCTTTATGACTTCTCTAGCCACATGATCTCTAAGATCATCCTTCTGAAATTTGATCTGTTCATCTAGAAAATTAACTCCATCCTTATAAAAACCCCTCAACTTCAGCAGCAGTCCAGAAATAGTCTTTTGAGAATCTGTAATAACTGCTTTGACAGCAGTGATGCCTTCCTGGAAGTCCTTATCAAACTTCTCCTTATCAAACTCTGATTTGGATTTAGACTTACCCTCAGTTGGGGTAGTTGCAATATTCTTCATTTCAGTAACAATTGCATTATGGGATGCAGTCAGATTATCATTCATTCTAATCTGATTTTCTAAGACATATCCCTGTTTCACTACTATATCATCCACTTGAGTCTTTATCTTTTCTTGATGGGTAGCTAGGTAAACCACTACATTACCCCCTTTATGAAAACAATCAGTCATTTCCTTTTTATTTTGATTTACTTCAAATCTTATAGATTTGAAGTCTTGGGCCAAGGAGAATTGGAGATCTTTGTGAGTCTCATCCATATACTTCTCCATTGCTATCCTTTGCTCATCCAACTTCACTTGTAAAGATATTAATAATGAACTGTAATCAATTGTTGGGGCAGGCTATGGAGCAATAGTTTGTAGTGCCTTCTTGTAGCTTTGACTCCTTTTGAAGACCATGAGCTTCCTTTTCTTTGCTTGAGTCTCAGCTGCATCCTCAGAATCAGAGGTACTAGCTATATTTACTCTATCCTTTGGACTAGGAGGCAAGTCCTGTGTTGTGTTACTTAGCTCCCCTGAGTCCTTTTCTCCTCAGTCTCAGTTCTAATTTGCTCTTTCTCAAGATTAGCATGCACTCCCTCAAAGATAGTTTTCTCCCCCTCAAGACCAGCATGCTCCCCCTCAATATCAGGAAATAACTCTTCTAAGGTAAACTCCTGTTGGGAAGGCACATGAGATTCTCTTATCTCTGGAGCATCAACAATTGCTGATGTATCCTCCATTACAACATCTTGAGCTTGACTGTTTAATTGAGTTGGCTGGTCAACATCAATCAAATATTCAGTCAGTATTTCATCTTCATTATTGAAATCTGTTTGATTTACTTCATGTATTACCTCAAGTATGGTTTGTGTTGCCATTTCACTGTCTAAGTGAGTAGGCACTTCCTCATGGTAAGGCTCCCCCTGGAGTGGATCCAGGTGGATGGGGCTAGCAGATGGTTGCTCCCCCTGCACTTGTGCATCTTCATCTACAGGGTCTTGTGCAGGAACTTCTTGTGCAGTAGATTTCTCAGGAACTTCTTGCCTTTCCTCATCAGGCATGTCCTTAGTTAGGACCCTATCCCATCTTGAGATAATCTTAATATCCATCCTCCTCATCTGGTTAATTTTAGAACCAGCACTTTGTTCCATTACTTCTGGAATGGTTCCAGCCAAGTAAAGACTTATTATCCTACCCAGATTGGGCTTCTTAATGCTTTCCTTAACCTTTTCAAAAATCACTGCTGACCAATCAGTGTTTAGTCTGAAGATGATCCTTGTCATTAAGCTGAACATATGAGCTGATATCCAATCATGTCCACCTGGCTTGCACAGAATCACCTTTCCTACCACTTCAGATAAGAACTTGCCTTGCATATTCATTCCTTTTCTGTTAAATACTGAGCCAATCTTCATGGTGGAATCTAGTACACACCACTAAAGTGCTTCCCTTAGCTTAGAAGCAGGTACATCTTCTTCCTCTTGAGTTCTATGTAGATGTAGAACTTTCCTTAAACTCTTCATAGTCAGTTTAACTTTCACACCATGAACTACAGACTTGATCTTGAGTCCAGTTGAATCCAACGTAGCTGCACCATAGAATTCGAGTACTTCCTTCTTCCAAATCTTGGTTGGCTCAGAAACTAAATACTCCAACCCATTCTCAGTAATTAGGGTTACAACATCCTTAATTTCTGGTTTCGCATGGTCAAATGCATTGCGTACTAGCTCATATCCTTCATTGACGTTCTCGTCAAGCTTAGGCACCATTAGGGTTTTGAGAAATCTTGAATTTATATGAGAGAGATTTCGATACAAAGTTTTGCTCTCGAAACTATTGAGAGCGTGTCGACAAACAATGTTGAAGACTTATTTATACCTTTCTAAAAACGAAGGTGAAAAGGTCGTCATAATCCTCTATATGTGCCGACGCTGTTGAAAAGTGTCGGCACAGACTACTTATGTCTCGACAACAGTGTTGACTAATATGTGTCGACACCAATTATGATGTGTCGACACTTATACATCTACGTTCGACGATTAGTCGATACTTCACTCGACGAAATCTGTGTTAAACCTATGTGTCGACACCACTTCTGGATGTGTCGACACCTACTCTGGATGTGTCGACACTATTTCTCTGAAGTGTCGACACAGACTTCCTAGATGTGTCGACATCATTTCTCTGAAATGTCGACACCTTTTCTATGTGTCGACACAGACAACTCCTTGTGTCGACACCATTTTACTTAGCCAATATTATTAAACTATTCTAAGTTCAACATTCCTAATTCAATTTTAAACTTATTGAATTTAGTTTCATCTAGAGGCTTAGTAAACATATCAGCAATTTGATAATCTGTTTTGACATACTCTAGTGAAATGTCCTCTTTCTCTACATGTTCTCTAAGAAAATGGTATCTAATTTCTATGTGCTTAGTCCTACTATATGAGACAGGATTATTTGCAATAGAAATAACACTTGTAGAATCACAAAGCAAAGGTGTTCTACTTACTTGAATACCATAGTCATCTAGCTGGTGCTGAATCCACAATAGTTGTGCACAGCAACTTCCTGCTGCCACATACTCTGACTCAGCTGTGGAGATTGTCACACTGGTCTACTTCTTACTGCTCCAAGACACTAGGCTTCCACCTAGAAATTGGCAGGTGCCTGTAGTACTTTTTCTATCTTCCTTGCAACCTGCAAAATCTGCATCTGAATAGCCAGTCAGTAGAAAATCTCCATTTCTAGGGTACTAAAGGCCTAAATAAGCTGTGCCCTTAAGATATCTCAAAATCCTTTTGACTGCAGTCAGATGAGATTCTTTAGGGCATGCTTAGTACCTAGTACAGACACATGTAACATACATGATATCTGGTCTAATAGCAGTCAGATATAGTAGGGAGCCAACTATCCCTCTATACAAAGTTTCATCTACAGGTTTCCCTGCATCATCTTTGCTAAGAGACACACTTGACCCCATAGGAGATCTCATGGTAGTGGATGATTCCATACCATACTTCTTTATTAACTCCAGGGTGAACTTTGACTGAGTTATGGGCAAGCCATCTTCAGTCTGTCTTACTTGGAGACCCAAGAAGAACTTAAGTTCCCCCATACTCCTCATTTCAAATTTTCCTTGCATAAGTTTTGCAAACTTTCTGCAAAGATTACTTTCAGTAGACCCAAATATTATGTCATCAACATATATTTGGACTAGGATTATCTTTCCTTTAGATTCCCTAAGGAATAGATTCTTGTCTATTTTCCCCTTGAGAATTTATTCTCAATGAGGAAACTAGACATGATTTCATACCAAGCCCTTGGGGCTTGTTTTAACCCATACAGTGCTTTCCTAAGTCTATAAACATAATCAGGTTTGAGAGGATCAACAAAACCTGAGGGCTGCTCTACATAGACTTCTTCCTTTAGATTTCCATTTAGTAAAGCTGACTTTACATCCATTTGTAATACCTTGAAACCTTGATATGTTGCATAAGCAAGGAACATCCTGATTGCTTCCAATCTTGCTACTGGGGCAAAGGTTTGATCAAAGTCAATACCTTCTTCCTAGCTATACCCTTTTGCAACAAGTCTTGCTTTATTATTCACAATGATCCCATTCTCATCCAATTTGTTCCTAAAGATACACTTGGTTCCAATGATGTTATGGTCTTTTGGTTTAGGAACTAACTTCCAGACCTTGCATCTTCTGAACTGATTCAGCTCCTCTTGCATTGCATCAATCCAATGTGGATCTAGAACAGCTTCTTTAAATTTCTTTGGTTCCACTTGTGATAGGAAGCTGAAGCAAAGAACTGTGCTCAGATTCCTGCTTCTTGTTTGCACTCCTTGTCTTGGATCACCAATTATCTGATTTATTGGATGATCCTTTAAGTGTCTATTAGCTGGAGGTTGTCTATCTTCAGGTTGTACACCTCTAGCCTCTTCATTAAGCTGCACCTCTTGGTTTTCTTCAGCATCTAGAGAGTCTTGTACTCCCCTGAACAGCAGCCACCAATTTCCACTTGCTGATTTGCAGTAGAATCTTCTGTAATGGTAAGCTTGTCCATCCTCTCTATTATACCTGTAGAACTGCAAGCACTACTTGGCAACTCACAGTTAATCAGTCTTGTTTCATCAAAGACTACATGTATAGACTCTTCTACAACTTGAGTAACCAAATTGTAGACCTTATATGTCTTACTATTGTTGTTGTACCCAACAAATATCCCATCTTGAGATTTGACAACAAACTTGGTTAGATAAGACTTGCCATTGTTAAGTATATATCACTTGCAACCAAAGATCCTAAAATAGAATAAGTTTGGTTTTCTGCCCTTCACAATCTCATAGGGAGTCTTTTTGTGGCACTTGGTGATAGTAGCCCTATTGATCACATGACATGCAGTGTTTACTGCCTCAGCCCAGAAATATTCTGGGAGAGAAGTGTCACTCAATAGAGTTCTACCAGCCTCTATCAATGTTCTATTCTTCCTTTCAGCAATACCATTTTGCTGAGGTGTTCTAGGTGAGGAAAATTGTTGAAAAATCTCAAATTCTTCACACAGTTTTGTCATACTTTCAGACTGAAATTCAGTGCCATGGTCACTTCTGATTTTGACGACTGTACTGTCCAACTCATTCTGAATTTGTTTAACAAAACTATATAAGACACTTGGGGTTTCAGATTTTTGTCTTAGAAAGAAGACCCAGGAATATCTAGAATAGTCATCTACCGCCACGAATGTGTAGACCTTCCGACCTAGACTATGAAATGGCATAGGACCAAATAGATCCATATGCAAGAGGTATAGACACGTCACTGAATCCTTGTTTTCAAGGCTATGAAAGGTGGATTTGGTCTGCTTGCCTTTTTGACAAGCTGAGCATATCTCATCCTTTATACACTTAACTTGAGGACCATTCCTCACTAACTCTTTGCTAAAGAGTTGACCAATAGTCTTGTAATTAAGATGGGCCAGCCTCTTGTGCCATTTAACACAATGTGAGACTCTCTCATCAGCTACAAGACAAATAGGAGAAACATTATTCTCACACTCAAAGTTAAGACAATAAACATTTCTCTTTCTATATCCTGTCAATATGACCTTTTGATCACTTGACATTTTGATATGACATCCATTCTTAATAAATGAAATGTCATATCCTAAATCACTCAACTGACTTATGCTTATAAGGTTGTGTTTCAATCCTTTCACATAAGCCACTTGAGTGACAGTAATTAGGTTACTAGAAATGTTTCCAAATTCTTTAATGATTCCCTTTTCAGAACCACCAAAGGTTACTTTAGGGCCATCCATGATAGGTGTGTAGTCCTTCAGCAACCCCCTTGTTCCAGTCATGTGCCTGGAACATCCACTATCCAAGTACCATATTGGGGCATGGCAACTTGGACTCACCTACAACACAGATTACTTAACCTTAGAACCCAAAAAACTTTTGGGTCCTTGGTGCAAGTTATTCTGTACTTTAACAAATCTACATGTAGCTCTTCGAGCAGGCAGATTGCTACTCTCCTTGACACTGGAATTGTGCCAACAATCTAAGGCAAAGTGACCTTTCTTGCCACAACACCAGCACTCAAACTTATTGTACCTTTGTTTAGGTACAACCCTAGCTGAATTATCTACAGCATGCTTCTTGTTTTGTGCTGGGGCTTTGCCTTTAGATTTGGACCTATCAGTCCAGGCAGTTTTCTTAAACCCTAATCCAGCCTTACCCTTTTGATGTACAAACTCATCAATCAAGGGTAATACAGATTTAGGTTTAGAAAAACTAGCTACTATCTCTTTATCTTTCTGAAGTCTAACCTCCAGATTTCTAATCTGATCATTCTTGAATGTGATAGTACCCATCTGAATAATAGTAATGTTTTTCAGTCTGGCTATCTCATTCAGTTTTTGATCACCAACTTCTCTGAATCTACTGCAGCCAACTTAAGATCTGCAATTTCCTTAGCCTGGGATTTGGCCAGGTTTTTGCTCTTCTTAAGTGCCTGCAGCAAGTCTCTATATTCATCTATCAGCTGATGAATATCACCTTCAGGCTCAGACCCATCCACATCACTTAATGTAGATGTTGCTGACTCTGACTCAGTACTACAATCTGAAAGACATTATACCTTACTAGGACCAGGATGATCCTGACACTTGTCTTCCTCTAACACTGCCATCAGCCCCTAGCACAGATGGTCTTCTTGTTCATATATAGAGTTCAGTACCTCGAGAAACTCTTCTTCTTCATCTGCTGTATATAAACCAATGTAGGCCTCAACTTCAGATTCTGAATCTGATGTAGATTGGTCTGACAAGGTCTTCCCCTTCTTAGCAACAAAGGACTTCTCCTTCTTGCTCTGGTGTTGACTCTTCTTTTTATCTGCAGTCTCTTTTCTTTTATCTGGACATTCAGCTACTACATGTCCAGGCCTATTACAACAGTAGCAAATAATCTTTGATGTTGTAGACTTCCTTGGCTTAGACTTGCTCCTGTCTTTCCTGGATGACTTCCTCTTTTGATAATAGTCATCTTTAGGCTTAGATGTGGAAGGCTTAGACTTTCACTGCTTTTTCTTTAGAAAACTCTGAAACTGTCTAGTAAATGCTGAAAAATCCTCATCTGAGTCACTGCTGTCTGACTTCTGGTTGTCTGAATTTTCTGAAGCAGTTTCAGCAACAATCTTAGGAGGTGATGGAGACATCCTCCTATTTTTCTTAGTGGCTTCAACCTTAAAGGCCACAGATTTTTCTCTATGCTCACCTTTTACACTTTTCTCTTCCTCTTTCCTTGCTATTAGCTGCATATCATATGACAACAGCTTTCCAAACAATGTTGGAGGTGATATATCTGCAAGTTTGGCCACTTCCCTAATGGCACAAATCGTTGTGTCCCAATCCTTTGTCAAGGATCTTAGGAATTTATCATTCAGTTCATAAGTACTGAAGATTCTCCCATAGGACATCAACTCATTCACTATCCTATAGAACTTTTTATAGCTCTCTGTGATACTGTCAGACTTTCCTTGTCTGAAACTTTCATATTCTTGGTTTATCATTGATTTTCTATCTTGTCTTACTTCTTTAGATCCCTCCATGTAGACTATCAAAGTATCTCACATTTCATTTAAAGTTTTGCAGTGAATCAAATTTTGAAAGGTAGAATCATCTATGGCACTTACTATGATGTTCTGGTCCCTCTTATCCATAGTTGCCAAGATGATCTCATCCTTGGACATCTCTGAATAATCCTTGGGAATTCTTTGGTTAGCATCCAGAATTGAAATTTTCATTGGGATATACAGACCATCTTTGACTATAATATAGATCCTGGGATCAGAAGCCTCCATAAACAGCCTGACCCTCTCTTTCCAGATGCCAAATATCTCCTCTCTACATATGGGTAATTTCATAGAACCCAGCTCCTTATGATTTTCCTCTGAACCATTTTCTTGATTCTTGAATCTGCCTTAAGGATCTCACTCAGACTATTAAGTCCTTCTTTGAGTAACCTAGCTCTGATACCACTTGAAAGAATTAGTGCCTAACTACCTAAAGGGGGGTGAATAGGTGTCCTTTTTCTTTTAATTTTAAGGCAGATAATCTGTTCTGTAATTTAAGCAGCAATTGCAAATTCTACTACTACACAACACAGCAATCACAGAAATAATTCAACACAGAGTCCACACAGATTTTTATAGTGGTTCCCAAGGTCTGGGTACATCCACTTTCCCCATTCGCCTATCTAGCAGTGTACTAGATTCGGCCTAACTTCTGCACTTCTCCTCAGATCCTCAGATCTTACAGTAGCTCAGAACCCAAACCAGGTTCCTACAACTCTGAGTGTCCCCACTCCTACAACTCAAGCAAACAGCCATACCTCAGCGTTCACCAAGGCCTACACTCAGAGAACACCGTCTCCTACAACTCAGGCACAAGGCCCTACCTCAGTCTTCAACAAGACCTACACTCAGAGATCTAAATCTCTTACACTCAGCCTTTATAAAATAGGCTTACAGCTCAGATCTATAATAGATCTTACAAAAATTTGATTAAACAAAGTTTATGACCACCACCCTGAAAGAGAGAGAAGGGATGGATGGCTTCTTGAATAGTTCTTGGAAGAATTTTATGGCAGAGATCAATCTCTCTTAGCTTTCTTCAAAGCTTCTTGAATCTGAACTCAGTAGTGTTGAATATCCTGAGAAGTTGATCTTCAATCAGCTTCTGACTTGAGATTCAGCTTACAATCTGAATCTTTCTTGGCAGCCTGGTTCAGCAACTGCTCTTCTTAGATGGAGCTCTCTCTCTCTCCAACTTCTTCTAGATCTTCTGTCGAAAATCATTTTGTATTATTACTTCTCTCTGTATTTCTCAGAATATGTATTCTTTAATGATTGATCATCACTTTCTGTTGAAGGAGAAAACCTTTATATAGTCTTTCTCCATGGTAACCGGCTGATCCGGTTTCTAACAACCTTCTGACAGCTCTGACAGTAATAGTTGACCGGTTAGAAATGGCAACTGTCAAGTCATCCATTCACTTCTAGAAATCACTGTCTCTGTCTGAAAGTGTCGAGACTGATCTTCATTATGTGTCGACACAAATAGACTAAGTGTCGATACAAGTGGACTAAGTGTCGACACATTCCTTGGTGGTGTCAACACAAATTCTTTTGTTGTTGTAACAGCTTCTCGACACTGCTTTTTCAGAATATGTCGACATTGATTCTATATGTCGACATAAGCCTTCTTTTCTTTAACTTTGTTGAAACTTGCTGAGTGTCGACACATCTCCTTTTTGTCGACACAAGTACTTCTTTTACTTTAACTTTGTTGAAGCTTGCTGTGTGTCGACACATCTCCTTTATGTCGACACAAGTACTTCTTTACTTTAACTTTGTTGAAGCTTTGCTGTGTGTCGACACAAGTCCTGTGTGTCGACGCAGGACACAAGTCCTGTGTGTCGACGCAGTTGATGTTGATAAATACTTCTGTGTGTCGACATTGCCTCTTGGTGTCGACACATTGGATGTCGACAAAGTATTCCTGTGTGTCGACACTGACTTTTGGTGTCGACACAGTTGATGTCGACTTTGCTTCTCTGTGTGTCGACACTGCCTCCTGCATGTTGACACAATTTCTTCTGGTGTCGACACAGCCTTCCCAAGTGTCGACACTATCTACTCCAAGTGTCGACACAGCTTTTCTCCAGTGTCGACACAAGCTTTCATAAGTGTCGACACTACTTCTCTAGGTGTCGACACATGGTCTTAGAAATTTTTCTGCATTTCCTGCAATTACTTAACCTGCACATATAAACTCAAAACACATCAAATACACCTTGATGCATATCATTGAGTAGGGTGAGGCTTCTTCAAATATGGTACACATTTTCCAATGTACCCAACACAGACTATCGCAGAGACCCCGACCAAGTCCTCTCGCATTCCGGTGCTGATAGGGCACCGGAATTTCGGATTCAGAGATAAATAAAAGGATACGGAGGGCCTGCTTTGCTCCAGTGGGATCATATCACCAACCACATGTAACACCCTGAAGTCAAGAGAGTCATTTTGAGCAAAATTGGGTTCAGGCTTGGGTGACACGGCCTGGGACACGGGCGTGTCCCAGGGCGTGTCAGTTGACACGGCCTGCGACACGGGCGTGTCGCAGGGCGTGTCGGGTTGTGTCGACGATCGGGCCTCGGTGTCGACGAGTTTTGCGTGACATCGTCGAGAATGGGGCACACGGCCCAGGACACGGCCGTGTCGGATGCCGTGTCGTTTGTTCGGCGAGCAATCGCGACGATCGTCGAGTATCGGGTTTCCCGTGAGGACACGGCCTGTGACACGGGCGTGTCACAGGGCGTGTCAGTGGGCGTCGAATTTAGCTCGACGTCTCGGGTTAGGCCGTGTTAGACGAACACGGGCGTGTCCTGGTGCACACGGCCAGGAACACGGGCGTGTGCCCAGCCGTGTGCCAGGCCGTGTGAAGTCTCGGGTTGGATTGGGATTATTTTCCTTGAGGCACACGGCCTCAGACACGGGCGTGTCTGAGGGCGTGTCGGGTACACGGCCGTGACACGGGCGTGTCACACGGGCGTGTACTGGTTGGATTGAGTCGGTTGTCTGCCGCTTAGGGGGACACGGCCTGGGACACGGGCGTGTCACAGGGCGTGTCAGGCCGTGTTTTGGGTTTTCTGGCCAGATCTGAGCCGTTTGTTTCCTTCTTCCTGGATCCAGTGGCTGGGCTTTGTCCAGGTGTCTAGAAGGCCGAGATTTGGAGGATAAATCCTCTTATTCTCTTCTTCTTCTTCTTCATTTCCATTCCAAGAGAGAAAAAGAAGAGAGGCCTAAGGGAGAGAGAAGGGAGGAGATTCCAGCTGCTGTAGGAGCTGCGGAGAGCGGATCGAAGATCCGAGAGCGGTTTCGTGAAGGCAGAGCCGAGGCGGTGAGTTCCATCCGGCTACTTCATGGCGCCGAAGCGATCTTCAAGGGTAACGATCTCCTTCTTGGACATCGAAGTCCTTTCTCTATACCTGTGCTTGGAATCCTCCACCAAGAGGTGGATCGCGGAAGAGATTCCTTTGTTGAGTCCGCATCTAGAGCCGGAATGATGGAGTACGGCGTAGGCATGCTGTGTGAAGCCCATCTAGACCGGTAGTCTGGATTGGTGATGTTCATGGGTAAACCGGAGAAGACTCCGTGGCTTTGATGATGTGCAAAATGGGTTTCTGCTGTGATGAATGTATGGATGTGATGATTGGAAGGAGGCTTTGGTGAAGCTCCTGGTTATGAGATGATCAATTGGTAACATGCCTGGGGAGCTTGGGATAAACCCGGCCTGTTACACCACTAGGGTGGGTTGATCCAGTTAAGGGAAGGATCGATTGGTGGCAACGCCTGGGGAGCTTAGATAAACCCGGCTTGCTACACCACAGTGTGTGGGTCGATTGGATTAGGAGGGGGGTCGATGGGTAGACATTGCCAGGGGAACTTGGATAAACCCGGCGTGCTACACCACGTGGTGTGGGTCGACCTGCTCTGGTTGTTTGCTGTGAGGATGGACCTCTGAGTGGCTTGGGCGGGATGTCGCCAGCCTGCGAGCTGGTGGACTAGGGCCGGTCAACCAACAAGTTAACACCTCGAGAGACAGCGGTGTACGACGGTGGATTCCGGTACGCCAAGAAGGTGCCCTGCGTGCACGGAGCGTTGGTGGACTCCAGCGTTTGTGATGTGATGTGTTTGTTAGATAGTGACAGAAAGAGAATGATCCTATGATATGATTTGGTGATGTTTGCTGATGCTTGATGAGAAAGGAAGCACTGTATACAGGGAAGGAACCACTACCCCGGGTAGGGGGTAGGGTCGTTATAATGGGTCAGCAATGCTGACCGTTACTTTGTTTTCTGTGTTGGTTTGGATGATCAATTGCAGGTGATGCGGCTTGGCAAGAATAAGTGGAAGAGCGAGCTTGCTGTTATAGGCCTTGAAGGTTAGGTGAAGAATCGTGGTTGGATTTCATGTGTGGCCGGCCTGCGTGCCGATGTACGAAATTGTTGTTGTGACAGAGGAATTTGTAAGGCCATAAGGCCAGGGTGTGTGAGTTGTATACATTCCTGGTGTTGGTATATATAAATGTGAGTTTATATATGGTGGACATTCTTGTTTGAGTTCATGCTAACATAAAAGATGCTGCGCTAGAATGGATTGAGTTAAGGATGCGAGTAGAGTTTGATTTCCACACGTGATTCCTTCGCTTTGTCTGTGAGATATGGCGTGGGGCCCCGGCCGGACCCACCGTTATATGTCATGTGACAGGTGGGGGCGTTACAAAGTGGTATCAGAGCCAGGTTGAGATTGTTTGGGAGGAGAGAACATAACTGAACTCATGAATGTCCACTAGGAATGTATGTCATGCACATGATGTGCGTGAGGGTGTAGTCAATGTACCAGTACCGTTATGATTTGGACGAATTTAATGGTGTTTTGTACATTGATAGGTGGCGAGGGATGGAGCTGGGCCGTCTGAGCCCCAGCGGTCGGATGAGAGTGCAGCACCCGTGGACGCGCCGATGCCTCCCTCGGCAGAGGCCATACGGGTGGTGGCGGAGACAGTGCTTGCAGTGTTACAAGCACAACCTGCTGGACAGGCAAGACCGGGTGGAAGGCAAGAGCATGCTGCCGAGGTGGTGGAAGCGCAAGCAAGTGACGACGCATTGTCACGTTTTATGCACTTTCACCCACCTACGTTTGGTGGAGCGCTTTCACCAACGCAGGCAGAAGATTGGTTGGCAAGAGTAAAAAGGATCCTAACCGCAATCAGGACGGTCGAGGAACAAAAAGTGATGTTGGCCACGTTTCTGTTAGACGGTGATGCGAGATTATGGTGGGAGGAAATTGAAGTGCACCACTTGGCAGGTCGAGGTTTAACGGAGATTTCGATGGAGGAATTCTCCCAACTATTTTTAGCCAAGTATGTGCCAGTGTCGCAGAGGATTGCGATGGAAAATGAGTTTCTCCGCTTGGTGCAGGGTGAGCGAGATATTGATACTTACCTGCATGAATTTACAAGATTGGGGCGATATGCGGGATCTACCTTTGCGGAGGAAGCGCGAAAGACAAATCGGTTTTATGGAGGACTGCGGGATGACTTGAGGTTGGCACTTTCGAGTTCGGTGAGCCAAGGCTTTCAGGCGTTGGTCGATACAGCTCGTGCCTTGGAGAAGGATATGAAGCGAGTCCAGGAGACTTTTCGACGACGAGAGAAGAAAAGATTTAGGCTGGTGAAATCCGCACCGTCGACTGTTTCTTCGGAGGCAACGTATGGGCCAGGACGTGTATGCTATAACTGTGGGCGACAAGGACACATCGCAAAATTCTGTTGGAATGTCCCTACAGGGAGTGAGAAAAAGACAGGTGCGTCATATGAAGAAAAAGGGAAAGCAGTGGCCGAGTCATCTGCACCCCGGACGCAACCTAGATTGCATGCGATGGAAGTACAGGAGCCGCAAAGTTCAGTTGGTGACATTTGGCCTCGAGCGGTTCATTTATCGTTAAATCGTGAATTTCAAAATCGCGAGGCTGAGCAGAAGTGAGCGGTGATGTGAATGATTTCAATGTTAAGTTGTGTATGTAACTATGTGTTGCTATCAAGTGTGATGACTAATAGCTGATGTGCTTCACTTTTGGTTGAACTGGCTGGTTGATGGACATGATGTTGATGTATCACTTTAATAATGTTTTGATATCTATAGTTGTCGAGCTCTTGTGCTTGTGTTGGAATCCATCAATTCGGTTATTTTGTTTTGAGGTTGTATGTGGCTGCATGTGCACAAGTGGAAGTTAGGGATGTTTGTTGTGTTGTCTGTTTGGTAGTGTGTGCGGAGAATTGCGGTGTACGCTTTGGTGATGATTGTGCCTAATTGGCTATTTGAAGTCAAATTTCGAGGACGAAATTATTTGAAGGGGGGGAGGATTGTAACACCCTGAAGTCAAGAGAGTCATTTTGAGCAAAATTGGGTTCAGGCTTGGGTGACACGGCCTGGGACACGGGCGTGTCCCAGGGCGTGTCAGTTGACACGGCCTGCGACACGGGCGTGTCGCAGGGCGTGTCGGGTTGTGTCGACGATCGGGCCTCGGTGTCGACGAGTTTTGCGTGACATCGTCGAGAATGGGGCACACGGCCCAGGACACGGCCGTGTCGGATGCCGTGTCGTTTGTTCGGCGAGCAATCGCGACGATCATCGAGTATCGGGTTTCCCGTGAGGACACGGCCTGTGACACGGGCGTGTCACAGGGCGTGTCAGTGGGCGTCGAATTTAGCTCGACGTCTCGGGTTAGGCCGTGTTAGACGAACACGGGCGTGTCCTGGTGCACACGGCCAGGAACACGGGCGTGTGCCCAGCCGTGTGTCAGGCCGTGTGAAGTCTCGGGTTGGATTGGGATTATTTTCCTTGAGGCACACGGCCTCAGACACGGGCGTGTCCGAGGGCGTGTCGGGTACACGGCCGTGACACGGGCGTGTCACACGGACGTGTACTGGTTGGATTGAGTCGGTTGTCTGCCGCTTAGGGGGACACGGCCTGGGACACGGGCGTGTCACAGGGCGTGTCAGGCCGTGTTTTGGGTTTTCTGGCCAGATCTGAGCCGTTTGTTTCCTTCTTCCTGGATCCAGTGGCTGGGCTTTGTCCAGGTGTCTAGAAGGCCGAGATTTGGAGGATAAATCCTCTTATTCTCTTCTTCTTCTTCTTCATTTCCATTCCAAGAGAGAAAAAGAAGAGAGGCCTAAGGGAGAGAGAAGGGAGGAGATTCCAGCTGCTGTAGGAGCTGCGGAGAGCGGATCGAAGATCCGAGAGCGGTTTCGTGAAGGCAGAGCCGAGGCGGTGAGTTCCATCCGGCTACTTCATGGCGCCGAAGCGATCTTCAAGGGTAACGATCTCCTTCTTGGACATCGAAGTCCTTTCTCTATACCTGTGCTTGGAATCCTCCACCAAGAGGTGGATTGCGGAAGAGATTCCTTTGTTGAGTCCGCATCTAGAGCCGGAATGATGGAGTACGGCGTAGGCATGCTGTTTGAAGCCCATCTAGACCGGTAGTCTGGATTGGTGATGTTCATGGGTAAACCGGAGAAGACTCCGTGGCTTTGATGATGTGCAAAATGGGTTTCTGCTGTAATGAATGTATGGATGTGATGATTGGAAGGAGGCTTTGGTGAAGCTCCTGGTTATGAGATGATCAATTGGTAACATGCCTGGGGAGCTTGGGATAAACCCGGCCTGTTACACCACTAGGGTGGGTTGATCCAGTTAAGGGAAGGATCGATTGGTGGCAACGCCTGGGGAGCTTAGATAAACCCGGCTTGCTACACCACAGTGTGTGGGTCGATTGGATTAGGAGGGGGGTCGATGGGTAGACATTGCCAGGGGAACTTGGATAAACCCGGCGTGCTACACCACGTGGTGTGGGTCGACCTGCTCTGGTTGTTTGGATGCTGTGAGGATGGACCTCTGAGTGGCTTGGGCGGGATGTCGCCAGCCTGCGAGCTGGTGGACTAGGGCCGGTCAACCAACAAGTTAACACCTCGAGAGACAGCGGTGTACGACGGTGGATTCCGGTACGCCAAGAAGGTGCCCTGCGTGCACGGAGCGTTGGTGGACTCCAGCGTTTGTGATGTGATGTGTTTGTTAGATAGTGGCAGAAAGAGAATGATCCTATGATATGATTTGGTGATGTTTGCTGATGCTTGATGAGAAAGGAAGCACTGTATACAGGGAAGGAACCACTACCCCGGGTAGGGGGTAGGGTCGTTATAATGGGTCAGCAATGCTGACCGTTACTTTGTTTTCTGTGTTGGTTTGGATGATCAATTGCAGGTGCTGCGGCTTGGCAAGAATAAGTGGAAGAGCGAGCTTGCTGTTATAGGCCTTGAAGGTTAGGTGAAGAATCGTGGTTGGATTTCATGTGTGGCCGGCCTGCGTGCCGATGTACGAAATTGTTGTTGTGACAGAGGAATTTGTAAGGCCATAAGGCCAGGGTGTGTGAGTTGTATACATTCCTGGTGTTGGTATATATAAATGTGAGTTTATATATGGTGGACATTCTTGTTTGAGTTCATGCTAACATAAAAGATGCTGCGCTAGAATGGATTGAGTTAAGGATGCGAGTAGAGTTTGATTTCCACACGTGATTCCTTCGCTTTGTCTGTGAGATATGGCGTGGGGCCCCGGCCGGACCCACCGTTATATGTCATGTGACAGGTGGGGGCGTTACACCACATCATGGTTTCCACCCTTCTTCCTTCCTGTAGGGAGCAAGACTCAAGCACCGGCCACACCTTCGTGCTAGGCTACGACCACTACAGCTAGGAGGATGCCGACAAGTTCGACCGGATGACATCTTGGGACCTCGTGTTCGATGCTGCCCAAGCCCAACTTCGCGCAGTCCAGCACTCACACATGGCTAGGCGGCACACCCTAACCATAGAGCGCAACCTCATCGATATGCTTAGGGCGAGGGATGCCGCGGCGGCGGAAGCTGCCACCCTGAAGGCCGACCTGGCCACCGCCCAACAACTTCTCTACACTTGCCCAGCCACCGAGGTAGGCGAGATCCTTCAATATTTCTCATCCTCATAAAATTTTTTTTTTATATATAATTATACGCCTTTCGCTTAACCAGACTATCTCGCAGGATTCCGCGGAAGCTGAGCTATCTCGCACGAGAGTGGCTAGCGTTGAGGGCGAGAACCAGCTGCTGCAGGTCGAGGTGAATTAGCTAGAGGAGACCTAGGCCTTGTCCCAGGCCCGACCGTCGCGGGAGGAGAGAGTCGAACGCCGCCACTACTTCGCATACGAAAGCGACGTGATCATTCAAGAGAATGCGCAGGCCACCGCCAAGATGGTAATCGAGGTGCTGCGAGAGTCAGCGCATTTGAACGAAGGAGGCGATACCCTCACGACGCAAGGGATCCGACCCTGGTTGTTCGAGCCCATCCCCAAAAATGCGGGAGAAGATGACTCTCCGACCAACGATGCGGCAGATCTTGTCCTGAATGTGGAAACCGGCGGAAGCTCACACGGCGAATCCTCCGGCTACACCCCAAGCGGGACCTCCAACAGAACTGCTCAATAGCCTCCATATCCCCTGCTTAGTTCATTGTAACCTTGCATTGATTTTTGTACATTCATTTTTTGTGAACTTAACCATTGTAGCTTTTGTTGGGGGGAAAGATCCCCACTGATATTTAAATCTTTTTATATCGTGTTGGAAAATCTGCATTGTCACTGAAATGTTTGTTACCTTTGTGCCAACCATAGGCTGTTAGGATCTTAGGTGGTGACTGTTGGAGTTACCATGATGATCTGGAAGTGGTCAAACATCTAATCTCACTGCCAACGCAATATGAGCCTGCAGGGTCGCACATAAGAGATGTGGAGAAGTTGGATGACTGACTGTGTTGGTAAAGGTTACCAATCACTGACCTGAATAGGGTTATGGGCAAAGTGTTGCCTTATAGGATCATCGGGTTGGGCAAAGGTTGCCTTGAAGGGCTGGTTAGGTTCGTCGTCCGAGGGTCAAAGACATTAGTCGAGAATGGTCTTCTGATTCCCGCCGATCGACGAGAATCACCTTGCTGATTCTCGCCGATCGACGAGAATCGTCGAGAATCAATTGTTGATTCTCGACGATCGACTACCTTGACAATTGTCGTCGACCGCGGCTCGACGATCGTCGAGTATCATTATGTATCGTCGAGCGTGGCTCGACGATCGGCGAGAATCGTCGAGTATTGTACTCTGATTCTCGCCGATCCAATGTGATACTCGCCGAATGATTCTCACCGAACCTGCTCAGTGATTCTCGCCGATTGTCGCCGATTCTCACCGATTCATTCTCGCCGATTCTGAACCCTAGTTCTGGGTGGTCTGCGGATAGCGATTTTTCTGAGTTTATTTTATACTTTAAGTATAAATATAACACTTAGGGTTTCGGGAAGGTATGCGATCTGTCTCTTCTGTGCGAATCGAACCCGACGGAAGGAGTTCCGCATTTCGCTTCGCCGATCCCGATCCCGATCCCGCCGCCGGAAACTGTTCCGCCGCCGCGTTCGCTCCGCTGCCACCTCTCCTCCGGCGACTGTCGCTGGTGCTGCTTTTCCTGGCACGGACCTAGCAGTCCGTGGAATAGCCGAGGTGCGGTCTTCTCCTTCCCGATCTTCCGTGCGACGGAAAGTTCGGCGTTCTCCCACTCGTGTGGACTTCTGCAGAAACGTGGATACTATTCCACGTAGAACTCGCCACTAGCAAGCAGACAAAGTTTGGAGCTTCTCCGTTGAGTTGTGACTCAACGCCGCCGAGGTAATTTTTACCTAGTTTTGCTAACTTCTTGATTCAACTGTTCATGGCCCGATCCACATCTCTTTGGGTTTTTCTTGATGTTTTACTTTTCCGCTGCGTGCACAAGTGTTGTGCCAACCCCATAGAGAAACCCAACAGTGGTATCAGAGGGAGGTTACGGCCATGACTGTTGTTTTGGAAGTTGTCTTATTCCAATGCGTGTAAACCTAGAAATTTAGAAGTGTTCTAAATGTCTAGATTTAGTCTTGGCACTTCGCCAAGAACGATTGGAATTTCGGTGGAATTTCTAAGTGTTAGAAATCGTTGTCTCCTTAGCAGTAACCATCCCTCGAGTATGTTTTGGATTTTGAATCCAACATAGAGAGATGAGCTTGTCTACTGCCTTAAGTTGAGCTGTCTTTGCGTTTGTCCAATGCATGTAAATCTGAGGATTTGGAAATTTCCGGATGTTCAGATTTAGCCCTTCCTTCTATCAAATGTTGATGGTGTCAGGATGTGCACATAAGGGATGCATGTGATTTTAGAAGAATTGTTTTTCTTTGGATGTGCACATTGATCAAATGTTGATCATGGTTAATTGTTAACCTAAAATTGAAATCCCTTCTTTTAATATTAAGTGTTCGGATGCCTTCCGATGGATGACACTCTTCCTGCCTCGATCGATGAAATGTGGGCTTGCCAAAGCAAGGTGCATTAATCTATCTTGGTAAGGGTGCGAGCGGATAATTGTGATATCCCACTGTTGACATCGGGTCCAGCTTAACTAGGTGACCTCAAAGGTTGAGTGCCTAGAGGCATAGGGTTGGCATGCACCATATGATGGATGCGAATAAGGAGTTATTCACCAACCATACAAGAATTACATGAGGATGCAATTGGCAAGCGTTGCCTACCTAAATAACCACATCGTGAGAGGAGCGCCAAAGCGGACTCATTGTGTTGGTGAAATATGGATCTTGTCCACTAAGAGAGTAGCTCGCATGAACTCTCCGAATTGTTAGTGAGGGCTATCATTTCGAATAAAATAGTGGGAGTATTTTTAATTGAAGTCCTAATTAGAATAAATTGTAATTGAAATTTAGGTACTGATTTTAATTCTGCATAAATTCTTGTAGAATTCCATGGCAAGCGTTTCACACTCCACGCTGTCTCTGAGAGCCATCCTTGAGAAGGATAAGCTCAGCGGGACAAACTATATGGACTGGTATAGGAACCTGAGAATTGTTCTCAGGCAAGAGCGAAAGCTCTATGTCTTGGAAGAAGAAGCCCCCGAGGTGCCGACCGGGAACTCTTCCCGTGCTGAGAAGGATACTTATAAGAAGTATACTGATGATGCTTTGGATGTCGAGTGCCTTATGCTTGCCACCATGAACTCTGAGCTTCAGAAGCAACATGAGAACATGGGGTGCAAGGAGATTGACGAGCATCTCAAGAAAATGTTTCAGGGGCAGGCTCGTCAAGAGAGGTTCGACATCACGAAAGCGTTATTTCAGTGCAAGATGGGAGTTCGAGACTCAGTAGGGACTCACGTACTCAAGATGATTGGGTATATTGAGAACCTTGAAAGGCTGGGTTTTCCTCTTGGTCAAGAGTTGGCCACGGATCTGATCCTGCAATCGTTGCCGGACAGTTATGAGCAGTTCGTCTTGAACTACAACATGAATGAGATAGACAAGACACTGCCCGAACTCCTAGGAATGTTAAGAACTGCCGAGATCAACATGAAGAAGGCCAAGCCTGCCAGCCCCATACTGATGGTGCATAAGGGCAAGGGCAAAGCCAAGGGCTCTAAGAAGACGAAGGTAGGACCTAAGTCATATCTTGAGCTCAAGTCTTCAGCACTGATCAAGAAGAAGAGCACGGTGAAGGAAGGGAAATGCCACCACTGTGGTAAGGCTGGTCATTGGCGGAGGAACTGTCCTTCGTATATTGAGGGTCTGCAGAAATTGAAGGGAGGTATGACTTCCGCTTCTAATGTTTACGTTATAGAGATAAACCTTTCTGCTCCTTCATCTTGGGTATTGGATACCGGATGTGGTTCTCACATTTGTACAAATGTGCAGGAACTGGGAAGGAGAAGATTGCTGAGTAAAGGGGAGGTGGACCTCCGCGTCGGCAATGGAGCAAGAGTTGCTGCTGTAGCCGTAGGAGTTTACCGTCTTTCTTTGCCCAGTGGGCTTGTAATAGAACTAGATAACTGTTATTTTGTTCCGGCGATAACTAGAAACATTATATCTATTTCATGTTTGGACATGATTGGATTTTCTTTTATAATTAAGAACAATTGTTGTTCTATATTTAAGAATGATGTTTGTTATGCTGTAGCCCAATTGTTTAATGGTCTTTACGTTTTGAACTTGGACCATCTGATCTGTAATGTAGAAAACAATAAAAAACTAAGAACAAATGACTCGAACCCTACGTTTCTCTGGCATTGTCGTTTGGGCCATATCAACGAGAAGCGCATATCCAAACTCCATAGAGATGGACTTTTGGACTCATTTGATTATGAATCATTTGAGCGATGCGAATCTTGTTTGTTAGGCAAGATGACTAAAGCTCCTTTCACTGGTTATACTGAGAGGGCTGAGGATCTCTTGGGTGTTGTACATAGTGATGTATGCGGACCCATGAGTTCCATGGCTAGAGGAGGGTATTTCTACTTTGTTACATTTACTGATGATTTCAGTAGATACGGATATGTGTATCTTATGAAGTGCAAATCCGAGACCTTTGAAAAGTTCAAAGAGTTCAAAAATGAAGTAGAAAACCAGTTGGGTAAAAGGGTTAAAGCACTCCGATCTGATCGAGGTGGCGAATACCTGAGTCTTGAGTTCCGTGATCATCTGAAAGAGTGTGGTATTGTATCACAGCTCACTCCACCTAGAACGCCACAACATAATGGTGTGTATGAGAGGAGAAATCGTACTCTGTTAGACATGGTACGTTCGATGATGAGTCATGCAGACTTGCCTGTTTCCTTTTGGGGTTTTGCTTTAGAGACTGCTGCAATGACATTGAATCGCGCTCCAACGAAAACGGTTCTGAAGACACCATATGAGATATGGACTGGGAAGCGTCCTAGTATGTCGTTCATTAAAATTTGGGGCTGTGAGGCATACGTGAGACGTCAAATGCCTGCCAAGCTGGAACCCAAATCAGATAAATGTTATCTGGTGGGATATCCTAAGGAAACGAAAGGGTATTACTTTTACCTACCATCCGAGGGCAAAGTGTTTGTCGCAAGGACTGGTGTCTTCTTGGAGAAAGAGTTCTTATCAAGAAAGACTGAAAAGGTAGAGCTTGAAGAAGTTCAAGAGCCACATGTAGTGAACGAACCGGAAATGGATTTTGAGACAGGACTACAAGATGTTGTAGCTGGAGAACCTGCTCAGGGAACACAAGTCCTACGTAGATCTGGTAGACCGAGGTTTGAGCCTGAGAGATATGGATTTCTCGTGTCTCAAATAGGTAATGTGTTGCTTATGGATCATGATGATGAACCAGCAACCTACCAAGAGGCTATGAATGGACCGGACTCCGACAAATGGCTTGAGGCTATGAAATCCGAAATGGACTCCATGTATGCAAACCAAGTTTGGAACTTGGTGGAACCACCTGAAGGGGTTCGACCCATAGGGTGCAAGTGGGTCTTCAAGAAGAAGACCGACATGGATGGGAATGTACAGACATAAGGGCGACTGGTGGCTAAAGGTTTCAAGCAAATTCATGGTATTGACTATGATGAAACTTTTTCCCCTGTTGCCATGGTAAAGTCCATTAGGATATTGCTTGCTATTGCTGCGTATTATGACTACGAGATCTGGCAGATGGATGTCAAAACGGCTTTCCTTAATGGAAACCTCCTTGAGGAAGTGTATATGACACAACCCGAGGGTTTTGTATCCCCAGATGAAGCCACTAAAATATGCAAGCTGAATAAGTCCATTTATGGACTGAAACAGGCCTCTCGAAGTTGGAATCTTCGTTTTGATGAGAAAATCAAATAGTTTGGTTTCATCAAGAATGAAGATGAGCCTTGTGTTTACAAGCGAATCAGTGGGAGCATTGTTGTCTTCCTGATATTGTATGTAGATGACATACTGTTGATCGGGAATGACATTCCTACCCTGAAAGTTGTTAAGAACAACCTAGGGAACTACTTTTCAATGAAGGATTTGGGTGAAGCGACTTATATACTTGGTATTAAGATCTATAGAGATAGATCGAAGAAGTTGCTGGGTTTGACCCAGAGTACGTACATCGAAAAGGTGTTGAAGCGATTCAACATGCTTGAGTCCAAGAAAGGATTTTTGCCCATGTCTCATGGTGTGAATCTCTCTAAGGACCAATGTCCAAAGTCTTGTGAAGACAAGGACCGCATGAAGTTGATTCCATATGCTTCGGCAATTGGATCGATCATGTACGCGATGTTATGTAATTGACCCGATGTCTCCTTTGCTTTGAGCATGACTAGCAGGTATCAGTCAGACCCCGGTGAGTGTCACTGGATTGCAGTCAAGAATATCCTGAAGTACTTGAGAAGGACTAAGGATGTGTTCTTGGTGTATGGTGGAGAGGAAGAGCTCGTTGTAAGTGGTTACACGGATGCTAGCTTCCAAACTGATCGAGACGACTCCAAGTCTCAGTCAGGTTTTGTGTTTTGCCTGAATGGAGGAGCTGTAAGCTGGAAGAGTTCCAAGCAAGAGACAGTTGCTGATTCTACAACAGAGGCCGAGTATATCGCAGTAGCTAATGCGGCGAAGGAGGCTGTATGGATTAGGAAATTCATCGGCGAGCTTGATGTAGTTCCTAGCATTGTTGGTCCCGTAGTTCTCTACTGTGATAACAATGGTGCAATTGCACAATCTAAGGAACCTAGATCTCATCAGCGCTCCAAGCACATACTCCGGCGGTTTCATCTTATTCGTGAGATTGTCGAACGAGGAGATGTAAACATTTGCAGAGTGCCGACTGAGGAAAATATTGCGGATCCGCTGACAAAGCCTCTCGCGCAGATAAAGCATGATGGTCATACTAGATCGATGGGTATACGATACCTAAATGATCAACTCTAGCGAGAATCTTGTGGGTTGCATGTAATCTTGTATTTTGTTGGCTGTTTGTTCATATGATGAACTGTGTACCTAGTTTTTCTTTTATAATTAATGGCAAATTCTTTTATTATGAGTTTTTCTATATATGATAGTTAAATATTAACATAATAGATACCCTTAGAATGTTTGCTTCCATGGGACATCAAGTACGTGACTTGAATGTGAGAGCCCATGATTTATTTGAAGCTTCATTCTTAAAGGTCCCTGGTCGAGTATCATCATAGAAACTAAGGGTGATGATGATACATGAAGGCTAGCACGTGTGTTGACTGATGACTGGTTCTCACAGGTCATGATATTGTGATATCAAGTCATCACGTGGGTACTTGTTAGTGAACAAGTTGTACTGGACAGACCCAACCTGAGACTACTCTGTGGATTGTCATCCAATAGTGTCACGAGTAGGTCTCAATTGACAATGGTGTTGTGGTCCTTTGACCTGAAGTCACAGCATTCATCAAGTGAGGAAGAGCGTGCTTTGATGCCATCTAAAGTCTTCCTTGAGAAAGGTTGATGATAAGGGTGGTCGTTGGGCATGTTACGAATCATTTGGGTGTTTGTGTGTGAGCAGATATGGGATTTGTCTTCCTGTATGACAGGAGTTGCATCCATGGGCCCCTTGATGGAACTGGACTGAGAAATGCATGGCCATGCTTGGTTGAGTCAATATGTGATATTGGACTCACCATTCTCTGGAAGTCCGTCCTGGATCAAGAAAACTTGGATTGAGCTATTACGAGGGTGACACGGTCCATGCCTCTAGTTCTTTCCGGATGTAAGGGACAAAGGGACAAAGACAACGCTGATACATTGGTCATAAAGGCTTATGAGTTATTAACTCTTATTGCTTGGGGAGCAATGATGCATTGCTAGATGCCGCTCATTGTTTGTGAGGTTTTTGGTTTGATACTTTCGAGATCAAGTGGGAGTCTGTTGGAGTTACCATGATGATCTGGAAGTGGTCAAACATCTAATCTCACTGCCAACGCAATATGAGCCTGCAGGGTCGCACATAAGAGATGTGGAGAAGTTGGATGACTGACTGTGTTGGTAAAGGTTACCAATCACTGACCTGAATAGGGTTATGGGCAAAGTGTTGCCTTATAGGATCATCGGGTTGGGCAAAGGTTGCCTTGAAGGGCTGGTTAGGTTCGTCGTCCGAGGGTCAAAGACATTAGTCGAGAATGGTCTTCGGATTCCCGCCGATCGACGAGAATCACCTTGCTGATTCTCGCCGATCGACGAGAATCGTCGAGAATCAATTGTTGATTCTCGACGATCGACTACCTTGACAATTGTCGTCGACCGCGGCTCGACGATCGTCGAGTATCATTATGTGTCGTCGAGCGTGGCTCGACGATCGGCGAGAATCGTCGAGTATTGTACTCTGATTCTCGCCGATCCAATGTGATACTCGCCGAATGATTCTCACCGAACCTGCTCAGTGATTCTCGCCGATTGTCGCCGATTCTCACCGATTCATTCTCGCCGATTCTGAACCCTAGTTCTGGGTGGTCTGCGGATAGCGATTTTCCTGAGTTTATTTTAGTAACAATTGCATTATGGGATGCAGTCAGATTATCATTCATTCTAATCTGATTTTCTAAGACATATCCCTGTTTCACTGCTATATCATCCACTTGAGTCTTTATCTTTTCTTGATGGGTAGCTAGGTAAACCACTACATTACCCCCTTTATGAAAACAATCAGTCATTTCCTTTTTATTTTGATTTACTTCAAATCTTATAGATTTGAAGTCTTGGGCCAAGGAGAATTGGAGATCTTTGTGAGTCTCATCCATATACTTCTCCATTGCTATCCTTTGCTCATCCAACTTCACTTGTAAAGATATTAATAATGAACTGTAATCAATTGTTGGGGCAGGCTATGGAGCAATAGTTTGTAGTGCCTTCTTGTAGCTTTGACTCCTTTTGAAGACCATGAGCTTCCTTTTCTTTGCTTGAGTCTCAGCTGCATCCTCAGAATCAGAGGTACTAGCTATATTTACTCTATCCTTTGGACTAGGAGGCAAGTCCTGTGTTGTGTTACTTAGCTCCCCCTGAGTCCTTTTCTCCTCAGTCTCAGTTCTAATTTGCTCTTTCTCAAGATTAGCATGCACTCCCTCAAAGATAGTTTTCTCCCCCTCAAGACCAGCATGCTCCCCCTCAATATCAGGAAATAACTCTTCTAAGGTAAACTCCTGTTGGGAAGGCACATGAGATTCTCTTATCTCTGGAGCATCAACAATTGCTGATGTATCCTCCATTACAACATCTTGAGCTTGACTGTTTAATTGAGTTGGCTGGTCAACATCAATCAAATATTCAGTCAGTATTTCATCTTCATTATTGAAATCTGTTTGATTTACTTCATGTATTACCTCAAGTATGGTTTGTGTTGCCATTTCACTGTCTAAGTGAGTAGGCACTTCCTCATGGTAAGGATCCCCCTGGAGTGGATCCAGGTGGATGGGGCTAGCAGATGGTTGCTCCCCCTGCACTTGTGCATCTTCATCTACAGGGTCTTGTGCAGGAACTTCTTGTGCAGTAGATTTCTCAGGAACTTCTTGCCTTTCCTCATCAGGCATGTCCTTAGTTAGGACCCTATCCCATCTTGAGATAATCTTAATATCCATCCTCCTCATCTGGTTAATTTTAGAACCAGCACTTTGTTCCATTACTTCTGGAATGGTTCCAGCCAAGTAAAGACTTATTATCCTACCCAGATTGGGCTTCTTAATGCTTTCCTTAACCTTTTCAAAAATCACTGCTGACCAATCAGTGTTTAGTCTGAAGATGATCCTTGTCATTAAGCTGAACATATGAGCTGATATCCAATCATGTCCACCTGGCTTGCACAGAATCACCTTTCCTACCACTTCAGATAAGAACTTGCCTTGCATATTCATTCCTTTTCTGTTAAATACTGAGCCAATCTTCATGGTGGAATCTAGTACACACCACTAAAGTGCTTCCCTTAGCTTAGAAGCAGGTACATCTTCTTCCTCTTGAGTTCTATGTAGATGTAGAACTTTCCTTAAACTCTTCATAGTCAGTTTAACTTTCACACCATGAACTACAGACTTGATCTTGAGTCCAGTTGAATCCAACGTAGCTGCACCATAGAATTCGAGTACTTCCTTCTTCCAAATCTTGGTTGGCTCAGAAACTAAATACTCCAACCCATTCTCAGTAATTAGGGTTACAACATCCTTAATTTCTGGTTTCGCATGGTCAAATGCATTGCGTACTAGCTCATATCCTTCATTGACGTTCTCGTCAAGCTTAGGCACCATTAGGGTTTTGAGAAATCTTGAATTTATATGAGAGAGATTTCGATACAAAGTTTTGCTCTCGAAACTATTGAGAGCGTGTCGACAAACAATGTTGAAGACTTATTTATACCTTTCTAAAAACGAAGGTGAAAAGGTCGTCATAATCCTCTATATGTGCCGACGCTGTTGAAAAGTGTCGGCACAGACTACTTATGTCTCGACAACAGTGTTGACTAATATGTGTCGACACCAATTATGATGTGTCGACACTTATACATCTACGTTCGACGATTAGTCGATACTTCACTCGACGAAATCTGTGTTAAACCTATGTGTCGACACCACTTCTGGATGTGTCGACACCTACTCTGGATGTGTCGACACTATTTCTCTGAAGTGTCGACACAGACTTCCTAGATGTGTCGACATCATTTCTCTGAAATGTCGACACCTTTTCTATATGTCGACACAGACAACTCCTTGTGTCGACACCATTTTACTTAGCCAATATTATTAAACTATTCTAAGTTCAACATTCCTAATTCAATTTTAAACTTATTGAATTTAGTTTCATCTAGAGGCTTAGTAAACATATCAGCAATTTGATAATCTGTTTTGACATACTCTAGTGAAATGTCCTCTTTCTCTACATGTTCTCTAAGAAAATGGTATCTAATTTCTATGTTCTTAGTCCTACTATATGAGACAGGATTATTTGCAATAGAAATAACACTTGTAGAATCACAAAGCAAAGGTGTTCTACTTACTTGAATACCATAGTCATCTAGCTGGTGCTGAATCCACAATAGTTGTGCACAGCAACTTCCTGCTGCCACATACTCTGACTCAGCTGTGGAGATTGTCACACTGGTCTACTTCTTACTGCTCCAAGACACTAGGCTTCCACCTAGAAATTGGCAGGTGCCTGTAGTACTTTTTCTATCTTCCTTGCAACCTGCAAAATCTGCATCTGAATAGCCAGTCAGTAGAAAATCTCCATTTCTAGGGTACTAAAGGCCTAAATAAGCTGTGCCCTTAAGATATCTCAAAATCCTTTTGACTGCAGTCAGATGAGATTCTTTAGGGCATGCTTAGTACCTAGTACAGACACATGTAACATATATGATATCTGGTCTAATAGCAGTCAGATATAGTAGGGAGCCAACTATCCCTCTATACAAAGTTTCATCTACAGGTTTCCCTGCATCATCTTTGCTAAGAGACACACTTGACCCCATAGGAGATCTCATGGTAGTGGATGATTCCATACCATACTTCTTTATTAACTCCAGGGTGAACTTTGACTGAGTTATGGGCAAGCCATCTTCAGTCTGTCTTACTTGGAGACCCAAGAAGAACTTAAGTTCCCCCATACTCCTCATTTCAAATTTTCCTTGCATAAGTTTGCAAACTTTCTGCAAAGATTACTTTCAGTAGACCCAAATATTATGTCATCAACATATATTTGGACTAGGATTATCTTTCCTTTAGATTCCCTAAGGAATAGATTCTTGTCTATTTTCCCCCTTGAGAATTTATTCTCAATGAGGAAACTAGACATGATTTCATACCAAGCCCTTGGGGCTTGTTTTAACCCATACAGTGCTTTCCTAAGTCTATAAACATAATCAGGTTTGAGAGGATCAACAAAACCTGAGGGCTGCTCTACATAGACTTCTTCCTTTAGATTTCCATTTAGTAAAGCTGACTTTACATCCATTTGTAATACCTTGAAACCTTGATATGTTGCATAAGCAAGGAACATCCTGATTGCTTCCAATCTTGCTACTGGGGCAAAGGTTTGATCAAAGTCAATACCTTCTTCCTAGCTATACCCTTTTGCAACAAGTCTTGCTTTATTATTCACAATGATCCCATTCTCATCCAATTTGTTCCTAAAGATACACTTGGTTCCAATGATGTTATGGTCTTTTGGTTTAGGAACTAACTTCCAGACCTTGCATCTTCTGAACTGATTCAGCTCCTCTTGCATTGCATCAATCCAATGTGGATCTAGAACAGCTTCTTTAAATTTCTTTGGTTCCACTTGTGATAGGAAGCTGAAGCAAAGAACTGTGCTCAGATTCCTGCTTCTTGTTTGCACTCCTTGTCTTGGATCACCAATTATCTGATTTATTGGATGATCCTTTAAGTGTCTATTAGCTGGAGGTTGTCTATCTTCAGGTTGTACACCTCTAGCCTCTTCATTAAGCTGCACCTCTTGGTTTTCTTCAGCATCTAGAGAGTCTTGTACTCCCCTGAACAGCAGCCACCAATTTCCACTTGCTGATTTGCAGTAGAATCTTCTGTAATGGTAAGCTTGTCCATCCTCTCTATTATACCTGTAGAACTGCAAGCACTACTTGGCAACTCACAGTTAATCAGTCTTGTTTCATCAAAGACTACATGTATAGACTCTTCTACAACTTGAGTAACCAAATTGTAGACCTTATATGTCTTACTATTGTTGTTGTACCCAACAAATATCCCATCTTGAGATTTGACAACAAACTTGGTTAGATAAGACTTGCCATTGTTAAGTATATATCACTTGCAACCAAAGATCCTAAAATAGAATAAGTTTGGTTTTCTGCCCTTCACAATCTCATAGGGAGTCTTTTTGTGGCACTTGGTGATAGTAGCCCTATTGATCACATGACATGCAGTGTTTACTGCCTCAGCCCAGAAATATTCTGGGAGAGAAGTGTCACTCAATAGAGTTCTACCAGCCTCTATCAATGTTCTATTCTTCCTTTCAGCAATACCATTTTGCTGAGGTGTTCTAGGTGAGGAAAATTGTTGAAAAATCTCAAATTCTTCACACAGTTTTGTCATACTTTCAGACTGAAATTCAGTGCCATGGTCACTTCTGATTTTGACGACTGTACTGTCCAACTCATTCTGAATTTGTTTAACAAAACTATATAAGACACTTGGGGTTTCAGATTTTTGTCTTAGAAAGAAGACCCAGGAATATCTAGAATAGTCATCTACCGCCACGAATGTGTAGACCTTCCGACCTAGACTATGAACTGGCATAGGACCAAATAGATCCATATGCAAGAGGTATAGACACCTCACTGAATCCTTGTTTTCAAGGCTATGAAAGGTGGATTTGGTCTGCTTGCCTTTTTGACAAGCTGAGCATATCTCATCCTTTATACACTTAACTTGAGGACCATTCCTCACTAACTCTTTGCTAAAGAGTTGACCAATAGTCTTGTAATTAAGATGGGCCAGCCTCTTGTGCCATTTAACACAATGTGAGACTCTCTCATCAGCTACAAGACAAATAGGAGAAACATTATTCTCACACTCAAAGTTAAGACAATAAACATTTCTCTTTCTATATCCTGTCAATATGACCTTTTGATCACTTGACATTTTGATATGACATCCATTCTTAATAAATGAAATGTCATATCCTAAATCACTCAACTGACTTATGCTTATAAGGTTGTGTTTCAATCCTTTCACATAAGCCACTTGAGTGACAGTAATTAGGTTACTAGAAATGTTTCCAAATTCTTTAATGATTCCCTTTTCAGAACCACCAAAGGTTACTTTAGGGCCATCCATGATAGGTGTGTAGTCCTTCAGCAACCCCCTTGTTCCAGTCATGTGCCTGGAACATCCACTATCCAAGTACCATATTGGGGCATGGCAACTTGGACTCACCTACAACACAGATTACTTAACCTTAGAACCCAAAAAACTTTTGGGTCCTTGGTGCAAGTTATTCTGTACTTTAACAAATCTACATGTAGCTCTTCGAGCAGGCAGATTGCTACTCTCCTTGACACTGGAATTGTGCCAACAATCTAAGGCAAAGTGACCTTTCTTGCCACAACACCAGCACTCAAACTTATTGTACCTTTGTTTAGGTACAACCCTAGCTGAATTATCTACAGCATGCTTCTTGTTTTGTGCTGGGGCTTTGCCTTTAGATTTGGACCTATCAGTCCAGGCAGTTTTCTTAAACCCTAATCCAGTCTTACCCTTTTGAGGTACAAACTCATCAATCAAGGGTAATACAGATTTAGGTTTAGAAAAACTAGCTACTATCTCTTTATCTTTCTGAAGTCTAACCTCCAGATTTCTAATCTGATCATTCTTGAATGTGATAGTACCCATCTGAATAATAGTAATGTTTTTCAGTCTGGCTATCTCATTCAGTTTTTGATCCACCAACTTCTCTGAATCTACTGCAGCCAACTTAAGATCTGCAATTTCCTTAGCCTGGGATTTGGCCAGGTTTTTGCTCTTCTTAAGTGCCTGCAGCAAGTCTCTATATTCATCTATCAGCTGATGAATATCACCTTCAGGCTCAGACCCATCCACATCACTTAATGTAGATGTTGCTGACTCTGACTCAGTACTGCAATCTGAAAGACATTATACCTTACTAGGACCAGGATGATCCTGACACTTGTCTTCCTCTAACACTGCCATCAGCCCCTTGCACAGATGGTCTTCTTGTTCATATATAGAGTTCAGTACCTCGAGAAACTCTTCTTCTTCATCTGCTGTATATAAACCAATGTAGGCCTCAACTTCAGATTCTGAATCTGATGTAGATTGGTCTGACAAGGTCTTCCCCTTCTTAGCAACAAAGGACTTCTCCTTCTTGCTCTGGTGTTGACTCTTCTTTTTATCTGCAGTCTCTTTTCTTTTATCTGGACATTCAGCTACTACATGTCCAGGCCTATTACAACAGTAGCAAATAATCTTTGATGTTGTAGACTTCCTTGGCTTAGACTTGCTCCTGTCTTTCCTGGATGACTTCCTCTTTTGATAATAGTCATCTTTAGGCTTAGATGTGGAAGGCTTAGACTTTCACTGCTTTTTCTTTAGAAAACTCTGAAACTGTCTAGTAAATGCTGAAAAATCCTCATCTGAGTCACTGCTGTCTGACTTCTGGTTGTCTGAATTTTCTGAAGCAGTTTCAGCAACAATCTTAGGAGGTGATGGAGACATCCTCCTATTTTTCTTAGTGGCTTCAACCTTAAAGGCCACAGATTTTTCTCTATGCTCACCTTTTACACTTTTCTCTTCCTCTTTCCTTGCTATTAGCTGCATATCATATGACAGCAGCTTTCCAAACAATGTTGGAGGTGATATATCTGCAAGTTTGGCCACTTCCCTAATGGCACAAATCGTTGTGTCCCAATCCTTTGTCAAGGATCTTAGGAATTTATCATTCAGTTCAAAAGTACTGAAGATTCTCCCATAGGACATCAACTCATTCACTATCCTATAGAACTTTTTATAGCTCTCTGTGATACTGTCAGACTTTCCTTGTCTGAAACTTTCATATTCTTGGTTTATCATTGATTTTCTATCTTGTCTTACTTCTTTAGATCCCTCCATGTAGACTATCAAAGTATCTCACATTTCATTTAAAGTTTTGCAGTGAATCAAATTTTGAAAGGTAGAATCATCTATGGCACTTACTATGATGTTCTGGTCCCTCTTATCCATAGTTGCCAAGATGATCTCATCCTTGGTTATCTCTGAATAATCCTTGGGAATTCTTTGGTTAGCATCCAGAATTGAAATTTTCATTGGGATATACAGACCATCTTTGACTATAATATAGATCCTGGGATCAGAAGCCTCCATAAATAGCCTGACCCTCTCTTTCCAGATGCCAAATATCTCCTCTCTACATATGGGTAATTTCATAGAACCCAGCTCCTTATGATTTTCCTCTGAACCCATTTTCTTGATTCTTGAATCTGCCTTAAGGATCTCACTCAGACTATTAAGTCCTTCTTTGAGTAACCTAGCTCTGATACCACTTGAAAGAATTAGTGCCTAACTACCTAAAGGGGGGTGAATAGGTGTCCTTTTTCTTTTAATTTTAAGGCAGATAATCTGTTCTGTAATTTAAGCAGCAATTGCAAATTCTACTACTACACAACACAGCAATCACAGAAATAATTCAACACAGAGTCCACACAGATTTTTATAGTGGTTCCCCAAGGTCTGGGTACATCCACTTTCCCCATTCGCCTATCTAGCAGTGTACTAGATTCGGCCTAACTTCTGCACTTCTCCTCAGATCCTCAGATCTTACAGTAGCTCAGAACCCAAACCAGGTTCCTACAACTCTGAGTGTCCCCACTCCTACAACTCAAGCAAACAGCCATACCTCAGCGTTCACCAAGGCCTACACTCAGAGAACACCGTCTCCTACAACTCAGGCACAAGGCCCTACCTCAGTCTTCAACAAGACCTACACTCAGAGATCTAAATCTCTTACACTCAGCCTTTATAAAATAGGCTTACAGCTCAGATCTATAATAGATCTTACAAAAATTTGATTAAACAAAGTTTATGACCACCACCCTGAAAGAGAGAGAAGGGATGGATGGCTTCTTGAATAGTTCTTGGAAGAATTTTATGGCAGAGATCAATCTCTCTTAGCTTTCTTCAAAGCTTCTTGAATCTGAACTCAGTAGTGTTGAATATCCTGAGAAGTTGATCTTCAATCAGCTTCTGACTTGAGATTCAGCTTACAATCTGAATCTTTCTTGGCAGCCTGGTTCAGCAACTGCTCTTCTTAGATGGAGCTCTCTCTCTCTCCAACTTCTTCTAGATCTTCTGTCGAAAATCATTTTGTATTATTACTTCTCTCTGTATTTCTCAGAATATGTATTCTTTAATGATTGATCATCACTTTCTGTTGAAGGAGAAAACCTTTATATAGTCTTTCTCCATGGTAACCGGCTGATCCGGTTTCTAACAACCTTCTGACAGCTCTGACAGTAATAGTTGACCGGTTAGAAATGGCAACTGTCAAGTCATCCATTCACTTCTTGAAATCACTGTCTCTGTCTGAAAGTGTCGAGACTGATCTTCATTATGTGTCGACACAAATAGACTAAGTGTCGATACAAGTGGACTAAGTGTCGACACATTCCTTGGTGGTGTCAACACAAATTCTTTTGTTGTTGTAACAGCTTCTCGACACTGCTTTTTCAGAATATGTCGACATTGATTCTATATATCGACATAAGCCTTCTTTTCTTTAACTTTGTTGAAACTTGCTGAGTGTCGACACATCTCCTTTTTGTCGACACAAGTACTTCTTTTACTTTAACTTTGTTGAAGCTTGCTGTGTGTCGACACATCTCCTTTATGTCGACACAAGTACTTCTTTACTTTAACTTTGTTGAAGCTTTGCTGTGTGTCGACACAAGTCCTGTGTGTCGACGCAGGACACAAGTCCTGTGTGTCGACGTAGTTGATGTTGATAAATACTTCTGTGTGTCGACATTGCCTCTTGGTGTCGACACATTGGATGTCGACAAAGTATTCCTGTGTGTCGACACTGACTTTTGGTGTCGACACAGTTGATGTCGACTTTGCTTCTCTGTGTGTCGACACTGCCTCCTGCATGTTGACACAATTTCTTCTGGTGTCGACACAGCCTTCCCAAGTGTCGACACTATCTACTCCAAGTGTCGACACAGCTTTTCTCCAGTGTCGACACAAGCTTTCATAAGTGTCGACACTACTTCTCTAGGTGTCGACACATGGTCTTAGAAATTTTTCTGCATTTCCTGCAATTACTTAACCTGCACATATAAACTCAAAACACATCAAATACACCTTGATGCATATCATTGAGTAGGGTGAGGCTTCTTCAAATATGGTACACATTTTCCAATGTACCCAACACAGACTATCGCAGAGACCCCGACCAAGTCCTCTCGCATTCCGGTGCTGATAGGGCACCGGAATTTCGGATTCAGAGATAAATATAAGGATACGGAGGGCCTGCCTTTTCTCCAGTGGGATCATATCACCAACCGCATCACGGTTTACAAACTTCTTCCTTCTTGTAGGGAGCGAGACTCAAGCACCGGCCACGCCTTCGTGCTAGGCTACGACCACTACAGCTAGGAGGATGTCGACAAGTTCGACCGGACGACATATCGGGACCTCGTGTTCGATGCTGCCCAGGCCCAACTTCGCGCAGTCCAGCACTCACACATGGCTAGGCGGCACACCCTAACCATAGAGCGCAACCTCATCGATATGCTTAGGGCGAGGGATGTCGCGGCGGCGGAAGCTGCCACCCTGAAGGCCGACCTGGCCACCGCCCAACAACTTCTCTACACTTGCCCAGCCACCGAGGTAGGCGAGATCCTTCAATATTTCTCATCCTCATAATTTTTTTTTATATATAATTATACGCCTTTCGCTTAACCGGACTATCTCGCAGGATTCCGCGGAAGCTGAGCTATCTCGCACGAGAGTGGCTAGCGTTGAGGGCGAGAACCAGCTGCTGCAGGTCCAGGTGAATTAGCTAGAGGAGACCTAGGCCTTGTCCCAGGCCCGACCGTCGCGGGAGGAGAGAGTCGAACGCCGCCACTACTTCGCATATGAAAGCGACGTGATCATTCAGGAGAATGCGCAGGCCACCGCCAAGATGGTAATCGAGGTGCTGCGAGAGTCAGCGCATTTGAACGAAGGAGGCGATACCCTCACGACGCAAGGGATCCGAACCTAGTTGTTCGAGCCCATCCCCAAAAATGCGGGAGAAGATGACTCTCCGACCAACGATGCGGCAGATCTTGTCCTGAATGTGGAAACCGGCGGAAGCTCACCCGGCGAATCCTCCGGCTACACCCCAAGAGGGACCTCCAGCGGGAGCTCCAGCGGAACAACTCAATAGCCTCCATATCCCCTGCTTAGTTCATTGTAACCTTGCATTGATTTTTGTACATTCATTTTTTGTGAACTTAACCATTGTAGCTTTTTTTAGGGGCGAGATCCCCCCACTGATATTTAACTCTTTTTATATCGTGTTGGAAAATCTGCATTATCGCTGAAATATTTGCTAGCTTTGTGCCAACCCTAGGCTGTTAGGATCTTAGGTGGTGACTGTTGGAGTTACCATGATGATCTGGAAGTGGTCAAACATCTAATCTCACTGCCAACGCAATATGAGCCTGCAGGGTCGCACATAAGAGATGTGGAGAAGTTGGATGACTGACTGTGTTGGTAAAGGTTACCAATCACCGACCTGAATAGGGTTATGGGCAAAGTGTTGCCTTATAGGATCATCGGGTTGGGCAAAGGTTGCCTTGAAGGGCTGGTTAGGTTCGTCGTCCGAGGGTCAAAGACATTAGTCGAGAATGGTCTTCTGATTCCCGCCGATCGACGAGAATCACCTTGCTGATTCTCGCCGATCGACGAGAATCGTCGAGAATCAATTGTTGATTCTCGACGATCGACTACCTTGACAATTATCGTCGACCGCGGCTCGACGATCGTCGAGTATCATTATGTATCGTCGAGCGTGGCTCGACGATCGGCGAGAATCGTCGAGTATTGTACTCTGATTCTCGCCGATCCAATGTGATACTCGCCGAATGATTCTCACCGAACCTGCTCAGTGATTCTCGCCGATTGTCGCCGATTCTCACCGATTCATTCTCGCCGATTCTGAACCCTAGTTCTGGGTGGTCTGCGGATAGCGATTTTTCTGAGTTTATTTTATACTTTAAGTATAAATATAACACTTAGGGTTTCGGGAAGGTATGCGATCTGTCTCTTCTGTGCGAATCGAACCCGACGGAAGGAGTTCCGCATTTCGCTTCGCCGATCCCGATCCCGATCCCGCCGCCGGAAACTGTTCCGCCGCCGCGTTCGCTCCGCTGCCACCTCTCCTCCGGCGACTGTCGCTGGTGCTGCTTTTCCTGGCACGGACCTAGCAGTCTGTGGAATAGCCGAGGTGCGGTCTTCTCCTTCCCGATCTTCCGTGCGACGGAAAGTTCGGCGTTCTCCCACTCGTGTGGACTTCTGCAGAAACGTGGATAATATTCCACGTAGAACTCGCCACTAGCAAGCAGACAAAGTTTGGAGCTTCTCCGTTGAGTTGTGACTCAACGCCGCCGAGGTAATTTTTACCTAGTTTTGCTAACTTCTTGATTCAACTGTTCATGGCCCGATCCACATCTCTTTGGGTTTTTCTTGATGTTTTACTTTTCCGCTGCGTGCACAAGTGTTGTGCCAACCCCATAGAGAAACCCAACAGTGGTATCAGAGGGAGGTTACGGCCATGACTGTTGTTTTGGAAGTTGTCTTATTCCAATGCGTGTAAACCTAGAAATTTAGAAGTGTTCTAAATGTCTAGATTTAGTCTTGGCACTTCGCCAAGAACGATTGGAATTTCGGTGGAATTTCTAAGTGTTAGAAATCGTTGTCTCCTTAGCAGTAACCATCCCTCGAGTATGTTTTGGATTTTGAATCCAACATAGAGAGATGAGCTTGTCTACTGCCTTAAGTTGAGCTGTCTTTGCATTTGTCCAATGCATGTAAATCTGAGGATTTGGAAATTTCCGGATGTTTAGATTTAGCCCTTCCTTCTATCAAATGTTGATGGTGTCAGGATGTGCACATAAGGGATGCATGTGGTTTTAGAAGAATTGTTTTTCTTTGGATGTGCACATTGATCAAATGTTGATCATGGTTAATTGTTAACCTAAAATTGAAATCCCTTCTTTTAATATTAAGTGCTCGGATGCCTTCCGATGGATGACACTCTTCCTGCCTCGATCGATGAAATGTGGGCTTGCCAAAGCAAGGTGCATTAATCTATCTTGGTAAGAGTGCGAGCGGATAATTGTGATATCCCACTGTTGACATCGGGTCCAGCTTAACTAGGTGACCTCAAAGGTTGAGTGCCTAGAGGCATAGGGTTGGCATGCACCATATGATGGATGCGAATAAGGAGTTATTCACCAACCATACAAGAATTACATGAGGATGCAATTGGCAAGCGTTGCCTACCTAAATAACCACATCGTGAGAGGAGCGCCAAAGCGGACTCATTGTGTTGGTGAAATATGGATCTTGTCCACTAAGAGAGTAGCTCGCATGAACTCTCCGAATTGTTAGTGAGGGCTATCATTTCGAATAAAATAGTGGGAGTATTTTTAATTGAAGTCCTAATTAGAATAAATTGTAATTGAAATTTAGGTACTGATTTTAATTCTGCATAAATTCTTGTAGAATTCCATGGCAAGCGTTTCACACTCCACGCTGTCTCTGAGAGCCATCCTTGAGAAGGATAAGCTCAGCGGGACAAACTATATGGACTGGTATAGGAACCTGAGAATTGTTCTCAGGCAAGAGCGAAAGCTCTATGTCTTGGAAGAAGAAGCCCCCGAGGTGCCGACCGGGAACTCTTCCCGTGCTGAGAAGGATACTTATAAGAAGTATACTGATGATGCTTTGGATGTCGAGTGCCTTATGCTTGCCACCATGAACTCTGAGCTTCAGAAGCAACATGAGAACATGGGGTGCAAGGAGATTGACGAGCATCTCAAGAAAATGTTTCAGGGGCAGGCTCGTCAAGAGAGGTTCGACATCACGAAAGCGTTATTTCAGTGCAAGATGGGAGTTCGAGACTCAGTAGGGACTCACGTACTCAAGATGATTGGGTATATTGAGAACCTTGAAAGGCTGGGTTTTCCTCTTGGTCAAGAGTTGGCCACGGATCTGATCCTGCAATCGTTGCCGGACAGTTATGAGCAGTTCGTCTTGAACTACAACATGAATGAGATAGACAAGACACTGCCCGAACTCCTAGGAATGTTAAGAACTGCCGAGATCAACATGAAGAAGGCCAAGCCTGCCAGCCCCATACTGATGGTGCATAAGGGCAAGGGCAAAGCCAAGGGCTCTAAGAAGACGAAGGTAGGACCTAAGTCATATCTTGAGCTCAAGTCTTCAGCACTGATCAAGAAGAAGAGCACGGTGAAGGAAGGGAAATGCCACCACTGTGGTAAGGCTGGTCATTGGCGGAGGAACTGTCCTTCGTATATTGAGGGTCTGCAGAAATTGAAGGGAGGTATGACTTCCGCTTCTAATGTTTACGTTATAGAGATAAACCTTTCTGCTCCTTCATCTTGGGTATTGGATACCGGATGTGGTTCTCACATTTGTACAAATGTGCAGGAACTGGGAAGGAGAAGATTGCTGAGTAAAGGGGAGGTGGACCTCCGCGTCGGCAATGGAGCAAGAGTTGCTGCTGTAGCCGTAGGAGTTTACCGTCTTTCTTTGCCCAGTGGGCTTGTAATAGAACTAGATAACTGTTATTTTGTTCCGGCGATAACTAGAAACATTATATCTATTTCATGTTTGGACATGATTGGATTTTCTTTTATAATTAAGAACAATTGTTGTTCTATATTTAAGAATGATGTTTGTTATGCTGTAGCCCAATTGTTTAATGGTCTTTACGTTTTGAACTTGGACCATCTGATCTGTAATGTAGAAAACAATAAAAAACTAAGAACAAATGACTCGAACCCTACGTTTCTCTGGCATTGTCGTTTGGGCCATATCAACGAGAAGCGCATATCCAAACTCCATAGAGATGGACTTTTGGACTCATTTGATTATGAATCATTTGAGCGATGCGAATCTTGTTTGTTAGGCAAGATGACTAAAGCTCCTTTCACTGGTTATACTGAGAGGGCTGAGGATCTCTTGGGTGTTGTACATAGTGATGTATGCGGACCCATGAGTTCCATGGCTAGAGGAGGGTATTTCTACTTTGTTACATTTACTGATGATTTCAGTAGATACGGATATGTGTATCTTATGAAGTGCAAATCCGAGACCTTTGAAAAGTTCAAAGAGTTCAAAAATGAAGTAGAAAACCAGTTGGGTAAAAGGGTTAAAGCACTCCGATCTGATCGAGGTGGCGAATACCTGAGTCTTGAGTTCCGTGATCATCTGAAAGAGTGTGGTATTGTATCACAGCTCACTCCACCTAGAACGCCACAACATAATGGTGTGTCTGAGAGGAGAAATCGTACTCTGTTAGACATGGTACGTTCGATGATGAGTCATGCAGACTTGCCTGTTTCCTTTTGGGGTTTTGCTTTAGAGACTGCTGCAATGACATTGAATCGCGCTCCAACGAAAACGGTTCTGAAGACACCATATGAGATATGGACTGGGAAGCGTCCTAGTATGTCGTTCATTAAAATTTGGGGCTGTGAGGCATACGTGAGACGTCAAATGCCTGACAAGCTGGAACCCAAATCAGATAAATGTTATCTGGTGGGATATCCTAAGGAAACGAAAGGGTATTACTTTTACCTACCATCCGAGGGCAAAGTGTTTGTCGCAAGGACTGGTGTCTTCTTGGAGAAAGAGTTCTTATCAAGAAAGACTGAAAAGGTAGAGCTTGAAGAAGTTCAAGAGCCACATGTAGTGAACGAACCGGAAATGGATTTTGAGACAGGACTACAAGATGTTGTAGCTGGAGAACCTGCTCAGGGAACACAAGTCCTACGTAGATCTGGTAGACCGAGGTTTGAGCCTGAGAGATATGGATTTCTCGTGTCTCAAATAGGTAATGTGTTGCTTATGGATCATGATGATGAACCAGCAACCTACCAAGAGGCTATGAATGGACCGGACTCCGACAAATGGCTTGAGGCTATGAAATCCGAAATGGACTCCATGTATGCAAACCAAGTTTGGAACTTGGTGGAACCACCTGAAGGGGTTCGACCCATAGGGTGCAAGTGGGTCTTCAAGAAGAAGACCGACATGGATGGGAATGTACAGACATAAGGGCGACTGGTGGCTAAAGGTTTCAAGCAAATTCATGGTATTGACTATGATGAAACTTTTTCCCCTGTTGCCATGGTAAAGTCCATTAGGATATTGCTTGCTATTGCTGCGTATTATGACTACGAGATCTGGCAGATGGATGTCAAAACGGCTTTCCTTAATGGAAACCTCCTTGAGGAAGTGTATATGACACAACCCGAGGGTTTTGTATCCCCAGATGAAGCCACTAAAATATGCAAGCTGAATAAGTCCATTTATGGACTGAAACAGGCCTCTCGAAGTTGGAATCTTCGTTTTGATGAGAAAATCAAATAGTTTGGTTTCATCAAGAATGAAGATGAGCCTTGTGTTTACAAGCGAATCAGTGGGAGCATTGTTGTCTTCCTGATATTGTATGTAGATGACATACTGTTGATCGGGAATGACATTCCTACCCTGAAAGTTGTTAAGAACAACCTAGGGAACTACTTTTCAATGAAGGATTTGGGTGAAGCGACTTATATACTTGGTATTAAGATCTATAGAGATAGATCGAAGAAGTTGCTGGGTTTGACCCAGAGTACGTACATCGAAAAGGTGTTGAAGCGGTTCAACATGCTTGAGTCCAAGAAAGGATTTTTGCCCATGTCTCATGGTGTGAATCTCTCTAAGGACCAATGTCCAAAGTCTTGTGAAGACAAGGACCGCATGAAGTTGATTCCATATGCTTCGGCAATTGGATCGATCATGTACGCGATGTTATGTACTTGACCCGATGTCTCCTTTGCTTTGAGCATGACTAGCAGGTATCAGTCAGACCCTGGTGAGTGTCACTGGATTGCAGTCAAGAATATCCTGAAGTACTTGAGAAGGACTAAGGATGTGTTCTTGGTGTATGGTGGAGAGGAAGAGCTCGTTGTAAGTGGTTACACGGATGCTAGCTTCCAAACTGATCGAGACGACTCCAAGTCTCAGTCAGGTTTTGTGTTTTGCCTGAATGGAGGAGCTGTAAGCTGGAAGAGTTCCAAGCAAGAGACAGTTGCTGATTCTACAACAGAGGCCGAGTATATCGCAGCAGCTAATGCGGCGAAGGAGGCTGTATGGATTAGGAAATTCATCGGCGAGCTTGATGTAGTTCCTAGCATTGTTGGTCCCGTAGTTCTCTACTGTGATAACAATGGTGCAATTGCACAATCTAAGGAACCTAGATCTCATCAGCGCTCCAAGCACATACTCCGGCGGTTTCATCTTATTCGTGAGATTGTCGAACGAGGAGATGTAAACATTTGCAGAGTGCCGACTGAGGAAAATATTGCGGATCCGCTGACAAAGCCTCTCGCGCAGATAAAGCATGATGGTCATACTAGATCGATGGGTATACGATACCTAAATGATCAACTCTAGCGAGAATCTTGTGGGTTGCATGTAATCTTGTATTTTGTTGGCTGTTTGTTCATATGATGAACTGTGTACCTAGTTTTTCTTTTATAATTAATGGCAAATTCTTTTATTATGAGTTTTTCTATATATGATAGTTAAATATTAACATAATAGATACCCTTAGAATGTTTGCTTCCATGGGACATCAAGTACGTGACTTGAATGTGAGAGCCCATGATTTATTTGAAGCTTCATTCTTAAAGGTCCCTGGTCGAGTATCATCATAGAAACTAAGGGTGATGATGATACATGAAGGCTAGCACGTGTGTTGACTGATGACTGGTTCTCACAGGTCATGATATTGTGATATCAAGTCATCACGTGGGTACTTGTTAGTGAACAAGTTGTACTGGACAGACCCAACCTGAGACTACTCTGTGGATTGTCATCCAATAGTGTCACGAGTAGGTCTCAATTGACAATGGTGTTGTGGTCCTTTGACCTGAAGTCACAGCATTCATCAAGTGAGGAAGAGCGTGCTTTGATGCCATCTAAAGTCTTCCTTGAGAAAGGTTGATGATAAGGGTGGTCGTTGGGCATGTTACGAATCATTTGGGTGTTTGTGTGTGAGCAGATATGGGATTTGTCTTCCTGTATGACAGGAGTTGCATCCATGGGCCCCTTGATGGAACTGGACTGAGAAATGCATGGCCATGCTTGGTTGAGTCAATATGTGATATTGGACTCACCATTCTCTGGAAGTCCGTCCTGGATCAAGAAAACTTGGATTGAGCTATTACGAGGGTGACACGGTCCATGCCTCTAGTTCTTTCCGGATGTAAGGGACAAAGGGACAAAGACAACGCTGATACATTGGTCATAAAGGCTTATGAGTTATTAACTCTTATTGCTTGGGGAGCAATGATGCATTGCTAGATGCCGCTCATTGTTTGTGAGGTTTTTGGTTTGATACTTTCGAGATCAAGTGGGAGTCTGTTGGAGTTACCATGATGATCTGGAAGTGGTCAAACATCTAATCTCACTGCCAACGCAATATGAGCCTGCAGGGTCGCACATAAGAGATGTGGAGAAGTTGGATGACTGACTGTGTTGGTAAAGGTTACCAATCACCGACCTGAATAGGGTTATGGGCAAAGTGTTGCCTTATAGGATCATCGGGTTGGGCAAAGGTTGCCTTGAAGGGCTGGTTAGGTTCGTCGTCCGAGGGTCAAAGACATTAGTCGAGAATGGTCTTCGGATTCCCGCCGATCGACGAGAATCACCTTGCTGATTCTCGCCGATCGACGAGAATCGTCGAGAATCAATTGTTGATTCTCGACGATCGACTACCTTGACAATTGTCGTCGACCGCGGCTCGACGATCGTCGAGTATCATTATGTGTCGTCGAGCGTGGCTCGACGATCGGCGAGAATCGTCGAGTATTGTACTCTGATTCTCGCCGATCCAATGTGATACTCGCCGAATGATTCTCACCGAACCTGCTCAGTGATTCTCGCCGATTGTCGCCGATTCTCACCGATTCATTCTCGCCGATTCTGAACCCTAGTTCTGGGTGGTCTGCGGATAGCGATTTTCCTGAGTTTATTTTATACTTTAAGAATAAATATAACACTTAGGGTTTCGGGAAGGTATGCGATCTGTCTCTTCTGTGCGAATCGAACCCGACGGAAGGAGTTCCGCATTTCGCTTCGCCGATCCCGATCCCGATCCCGCCGCCGGAAACTGTTCTGCCGCCGCGTTCGCTCCGCTGCCACCTCTCCTCCGGCGACTGTCGCTGGTGCTGCTTTTCCTGGCACGGACCTAGCAGTCCGTGGAATAGCCGAGGTGCGGTCTTCTCCTTCCCGATCTTCCGTGCGACGGAAAGTTCGGCGTTCTCCCACTCGTGTGGACTTCTGCAGAAACGTGGATACTATTCCACGTAGAACTCGCCACTAGCAAGCAGACAAAGTTTGGAGCTTCTCCGTTGAGTTGTGACTCAACGCCGCCAAGGTAATTTTTACCTAGTTTTGCTAACTTCTTGATTCAACTGTTCATGGCCCGATCCACATCTCTTTGGGTTTTTCTTGATGTTTTACTTTTCCGCTGCGTGCACAAGTGTTGTGCCAACCCCATAGAGAAACCCAACAGTGACCACCTCCCATTCAAAGAGTTGGCCAAGTAAAACCTGCCGGAAGAGGCCTGGCAAGAGCCTTGCCAAAAGGGCTGTGTCGGGAACCCCGCTGATAGGTGCTTGTCGGGATCCCTGGCGAGATGGCTATGGCGAGAGCCCTACCGAGATCCTGGTCGAGATCCCTACCGGTAGGGTTATGCTAAGAGCCTTGCCGAGAGCCTGAATGAGAGCCCTGCCGGGAGCCTAGCCGAGAGACCTATCGGGAGCTTGGCCGAGAGCCCTGCCGGGAGCCTGGCTGAGAGCCATGCCGGGATGGTTATACAGAGAGCCCTACCAAGAGGGGTCTGAGTCATCCCATCCCTACCTAGGACTGGTGTTAGCCTTTTGTAAACCTGTTAATAAGAGCTTAGTGACTCCGTCATGATTTCAACAGCCCTGTCTGTTTGGTGTGAAACTGGTTATTGGGTCCACCTTGACCACTTAAACAAAAAATCCGTCTTTTCCTTCTTCCCCTCACCCCCCAAAGATCACACGGCCATGTCAGCCAGTGAGAGCCTGACAGCGGGTCTACACAGGGTCTTGCTTAGTTTCTCAATTCTTTCTTCAAACTCCCTTCCTTTCCCTGCAGGAGTGCCTACTTATAACACCCCTATCCGCCTCATGACATATAACAGTAGGTCCGGCCGGGGCCCGATGCCATATACCACAAACAGACCAAAGGATTACTAAATGAAACCATCCTTCCAATATCACACGTCCTAAACAGAGCACATTATAGCGAAAGCATTTTAAATGTTGCAAAGAAAAGAACCCAAGCCACAGCATGAAAGTCCACTAAAACCCAAAGTAGGAATGAGCGTACAAATACACAAATTACTTGGCCTTATGGCCTTACAAGAGTTTACGTAGAGAAAGAAATGTCTTCCATACATCGGCACGCAGGCCGGTCACACATGAGCATAAAGAGTAAACATTCGCTTTGGCCTTCAAGGGTCGGCTCAGCAACAAGGGCTTCAGCCAGCTACTTGCCACTAGGCTCCATAGTACCTGCAATCAATATTCCACCGCAGCGGTGGCAAAAAAAGAAACGGTCAGCTAAAGCTGACCAAATTATAATGACCCCGCCCCTTAATCGGGGCGGAGGTTCTCCTTCCCTGCATTTCATTAGTATAACAAAATAAGATAGTGAAAGTACAATTTAAGCACACTTCACACAGGCGTAGGCATGCACGGCCACGCACTCCGTGCTCTCAGGGCACATTCTTGGTGAACCCGGTCGACCACTGCCCCCAGGACGGAAACATCGTGAGCATTTGAGTCTTTCCGGCCGAAGCCTAAGACCCTGCCTCTATGCCATCGTTAGGCCACTTAAACCGAACCACATAGAGCAGGTACGGTTCCACTGAACCCGTTGCTCACACTGCCACGTCAATTTAAGCCATAAGAGTGGGTTAAGATTCCCCGAGTCCCAAATCGATCAAATAATAATACATATACTGGTTATGTACACGGTTGGCTCCCAGGACACGAAGGTGGCAGCAATGCACTTCTGCCCAGTTTTTCGGGTGTACCTTGGAGTTAGTCCACAAGACTCCCTGTTGCAATCTACCACGTAGAAACCCAAAAACATACGGCATGGAGTCTTCTCCGGCAATTAATGCAGAATGAAAACATCACTGATCCAGACCAACTTTTCAGGCTAGGCTTCACACACCATGCCTATGTCCGTACTTCAATTCCGGACTCAACATGCAAAACTAGGAGGACTATTCATGTCCACCCGAAGGAAATACCACACACTCACCGTACACTTGCGAGAGCGGGTTTCCTATACAGAAAGGAAGAGGACTTCACATGTCCAAGAAGATAATCGTTACCCTAGGGGTTTGCTTTGGCGCCATGGAAAACTAGCTGGATGAAAAGCACCGCAATGGCCTCGCCTCCACGGATCTGGACTCAGCTCGCGATTTGGGGCTCTGGAGCTCCATCGGCGGCTGGATTCCTCCTTCTCCTTCTTCCTTACTCTCCCCTCTCTCTAACTCTTTTAGAAAAAGAAAGGCCTAAGAGAAATGAGGGTTTAACCCTCAGCTCCCGGCTTTATATAAGTAGGGAGAGTTCTGGACCATTAGATCCTATTTAAAGGAAATGAACGGCCATGAATCGCCCTAAAATCACTTTCCTGGGCCGAATACGGCATGTGACACTACTGTACTGCCCAACTAATGAGAGCCTGGACAACGAGTCTACCCAGGGCCGAGCGTGCTGAAAGATAGGGGATAGATCTGATTACTCTAGGGGGGTGAATAGAGTAACTTAAAACTTTTGGTTGTTTTAAAGTTTATCAGAGTAAAATAGGTGATATTAATAGTAGTATAAAAAGAAATGCATACTAAGCTAAACTATCACAGCACAACAAGAACACAATAGAAAATGATCACACACAGACAACACAAGAATTTTATAGTGGCTTCCTAAACTGGGTACATCCACTCTTCTACCACCCTGGTAGGAATCCACTATCAGGTTTTTGATCAGGTGACTACCGCCACAAGATCTATTTGCAAGGAGATCTCACAACCCTTTAAGCTTTTGATCAGGTGCCCAAAAACCAAGAATAAACTTTTGAAGGGAGTTAATAAACCCTTTATACAGGAGGTTGAGAGAGTTGATGGTGTCTTCTCTTTTCTCTATACATCATAGAAGACTAGTGGACTTCTGTTGTCAAGGCTCCTTCTGTAATAAGAATGGTTCAGAAAGCTTGGAGCCTTGCTCAGGGTGTAGGTCTTCAGCCTTGTCTTGAAGATGATCCAGGAACTTTCTGACTGATTCAGAGTTGTTGTCCTTGAATGTCCCTGGAGTAGAAGTTGAACAAGGATTCTTGATATTGATGGTTGTTCTCTTCTTCAGTCTTAAGAAAGATCAAGGGGAAAACAGAATGTTTTCAGTACACAGAGAAGAAGCAGTTATTATTCTATATTTTTCTGTCTGTCTTCTCTGTATTCTCTTGTGTCACAGCTGCTTGTCTGATGTCGAGTCTATATTATTCTCTGTTATTCTTCTGTCTGAAAAGAGAAAAATCTCTTTTATATTCTGCTGTAAAAAATTCTCCTTTAAAATTTGAATTCCAAGCATTGATTGCTGATTGATTCTGGAGAATGAAACAGCTGGAATATCTTCTTTAATGAGTTTCCCCAACTGTCCCAATAAATTAAGTAAGTAATTAATCCTGATGAAGATCATAATTAATGCTGCCAATAACTGCTATATTCAGGGGAATATGAGCATTAATTACTCAGGAAATCACTGCTAAGAAATATAATAAATAAGGACTGAATAAGGAAAACTTCTAAGTCTTGCTTGGAACAGAATTCATCGAGCTCTGAATAGAATTCGTCGACTGGAGATCCAAATTCATCGAGCTGATAATTCTTGTTCGTCGACCTGAGCTCAGCGAAATGCATTCTGCAAATAACTAGCCAATTCTATGCTCTAAGTTCGTCGACCAAAGAATCTGTCTTCGTCGAGCAGAGTTCAGAGAAACTAAACTAGAAAGAAACTATTGAAGCTGAACTCCAGATTTTGTCGAGCAGAGAATCTGTCTGAATGAAGAGATCATCGACCTGAGCTCAAATATCATCGAGCTCAACTCAGAGAAGTAACTCTGAGTTCGTCGATCTGCGATCGACGATCGTCGAGCTGAGTTCGAAGAATTTTGAACTGGTATTATTTAACTCTGAATTCTTCTAAGTTTGGGTCTACTGAGGTCCTCTGCTGGCTGGTCCATGAAGGTTGAACCTAATGACTTAGCCTAAACTTTAGGACTCATAGACTTGACCCTGGCTATATAATGTGGATCAAAACTAATCTTAATTAGTGAACCTAACCCAAATCCAAACTAGGGATCCAACAATCTCCCCCTATTTGGATGAGGTCACTAAAATAAACAAAAGAAAACCAATCACAAAGCAGAATAAAAATATATCTGGCAGAAAATAAAATATCCAGCAGATATGTACATAAGTGCTTCATGATTAACAGATAGAGTTCAGAAAATAAAAACTAAACATAACAGTTATCTGTTCTTCTTTGACTTCTCTTTGTCAGCTTTTTCAGATTTATCAGAGGGCTGTTTGAATATGATTTATCTATTTTGATTAGCTGCTTCTCTTTTAGACATAGTCATGTCAGCTGCTCCAATTATGTTGACAAAAGTTGCTCTTGGAACTATTGCTTCAGGATGTAGATTCATATAGTCATCTACGTACATTAAAAAATATATTAGCTTTTGCATATCTCTTGAGCTCTTCTTTTTTGTAGGATGTCATTGTGGTGTACAGAGAGGGATCTTTTCCTTCAGCTTTAGCTTTGTTTATCAGAGAGAGTCCAACCAGTTCTTGAAATCTTGCAATCTTTGAAGTATTTTCTTGTTCAGGATCAACAAAAGGAACTGGTGGAGATTCAGGTCTTTCAGAACTATTATCTTTCTCAGATTGATCAACTTCAGATACTTTTTGTTGCATTATTTGCTTCTGATATTGCTGTTGTAGTTTGTTGCTACTTGAAGAATATTTCTGCTGACTGCTTCCTTGGAAATGAGATCTTGAAGATCTGCCTTGTTGCCTTTGGTATGTTTGAGTGTTTGGGGTAGATCTCTGAGATACATTCCCTGAAGCACCTGTTGTTGGAGGAGGAGGAGGACCTCTCCAATTCATTTAAGAAGGAGGAGGAGGAGAGTACCTTCTGCTCTTCTTCCTTGCTTTTTGCTCATTCTTTGATAGCCACATCCATGAAGGCATCCCTGAGTAAGGAGTAATCTTCTGTAGAATGTAGTAGGGAGTGTCTGCATTGGGATTGGGCTTAGGAACAGCCTTAGCAGGAGCTTTCCTTTTCTTATCAATCTTCTTCTTAGCTTTTGGATCATCAGATTCATCAGAATCTTCATCATCATTGTCATCATCAGAAGATCGTGGAGGGTTGTCATACATATCATCAATTGCCTTCAGGGCTTCCTTTGAAATTTTCTTCTCAGCTTGAGGAAGCACTTGAGGTTCTATAGCTTCTGATGGAGCAACAATATTTTCAGAAACTATTTTACTCTCTTCTGCTATATCTGCAAGAATAATATCATCCAGGTCTGGTAAAGGACTATCATCCATTTTATAGGTAGGAGGGGAAAGAGATTTTTGCTCTGGAGTAGAGACTTGTTCTAGAATATTCTCAGTCGCATGTTCTTCTGAAATTACTGGTGCTGCAAAAGTTGCCTTTAGTTGATTAACAACTTCAGGGCTTATTGGAGAAGTATAGGGTACAATAGCTCTAGATTGTTGTATATCAAAACGTAGAATATTGCTGCAAAAAAATTGAAAGAATCTAGTAAATAATCTAGATTAACTGTGGGATTTATAATGTAATCACCAACATTAGTAATCTCTGGAATTTCTACTGCTGCATCTGTACAAAACATATCAAAATCAGGGCTTATTGTCTCATCTTCTGTAATCATATGTACATCTGCATCTGCAAGCTCATCTATCTTCAAAACTATTGCTGCTTCTGCTATTGCTGGAGGAGAGGAAACTGGAGCTTCTTCATTGGATATCTTCCCCTGCCTGATTTCAGTGGGTCCTGAAGCCAGGCCCCCAGAAGAAGGGACATTGGGTGCAGCAAAAATGAGGGCAGAAAGGGATGTAATAGAATCAGCAAGAGGTTTAATAGCCTCTGCTATAAGCTTGGAGATGAGGGAAGTAAGGAGTTCCAAACGGGAGGTAAGGGAAGGGGAATCCATTTGCATGAACTCAGAGGGTGTCTTTGTTGATACAAAAGGATGGAGGATGGAGGATGAAGGTAAAGTAGTGATAACTATCATTGGCTCATCTGAGGTGATAGAGTATTGAAGGGAGATGGTAGCAGATCAAAAGATGGAATGGATGAGAGGTTATGGAGGGGAATGTATGCCAGATGATGAGGGAGTGGGGATTGAGGAAGTGGGGAAGGGGGTGGAGAGGTATGCTCTAGAGATTGAACTTGTGTTCGTTGATGTTCAGGAGATTGAATTGGTGTTGGAGTATAAGCTGGAGATAAGGATGGTTGTTGGAGGGTTGATGAGGGAATTGAAATATGTGGAGGTGTAGGTTGTTGAGATGGAGGTGTTGGAATCTAGGTGGATGGAATTGTGATGGAGGGGACAACTTTTGGTGGTGGAGGATCAGCTGTTACAGCTCTTGTACCCTCAGAAGCTCTGGAAGATGTTGAAGCCTTGGAGGGCTTTGGGATTGTCCTCTCCCACCTTCCAAACAAGGCACATGTTAGCCTTTTGGAAGCATTGATGAATATGGTCTGGGAGACCAGGGATTCAGCTGCCTTTGCCTGTAGGTAAATGCCAAGAATTCTTCCAAAACATACTTCTTTCTTACTATTCTTCTTCTTTATCAAGTCAAACAAGATCTTAGCCCAATTTACTGGTTTCTTATTTAGTACTGCACACATTACCAGAAATTGATGCATGGTAATATAATCATGAGCAGTATGCTTTCCTAACAATACCTTGCCCACCACATCGGCTAAGAATTTATATTCAGAAGACACTTTTTTTAGTAATTTATTTGGGTTCTCTCCAACATGACCCATTTTGTTCAGCATGTCATCATACTCAGAATTATCAATCTCTATATCTTCTTCACCATTCATCAGACCAAAAATTTTAGTTAAGATTGTTGGAGTTAAAGAGACTTGGTTACCAGAAATTATGTCGGTCATCGTATCGGCATTTGGAGTTGAGGAGGTGAACACCCATTCTCTTATTTCAGTAGCAGCGATCTTTATTCTGGTTGTCATGAAATTTATCAGTTGTTGTTCCTCAAATAGTTTCAGTATATCCAGGAAGATTTGATCGGAATGTTGGAATGATTCAAAATCTATGTCAAATCCCATGTCAAACTTCATTGCCGCCAGAGAGCTCGCCAGAATCTCCATTAATTGCCTACAAAAGGAGACAGAAAGATCAAGTGCAAGGGGAATAGAAAGCGCGGGATGAAGCTCGAAGAAAACCTAGTTTTATGGTTTTCAGAATATGAAGCGGCAGACTCCATCCTGCGAAATAAACAAAATTTTTCGATCTGAGTTCGATGAAATATTTTATTGACAAAAGAGTTCGTTGATCTCAGTCTGAAGAAGGGAAAAGTTTTCGTCGTGCTTAGGTCGACGAAAAGTTTTCTGAAGCAATATCGTCGATCTCCGTTCAACGAATTGAACTTCATACAGAGAGTTCGTCGATCTCAGGTCGATGAATTATCTCAAGAAATTTTCTCAGTTCGTCCATCTCCATTCGACGAACTATGGCAAATTCTTCGACCACAGATAGAAAGTTAAATTAATGAATCTCCATTTATCATACCTAGCTGATTTATAAAGAACAAATGTTTCTTCTAATCCAAGGGTTTGGTGAAGATATCTGCCTTTTGCAAATCAGTAGAGACAAAGGTGAGATTACTTTTCTTTTTGTCAACACACTCTCTAATGAAATGATGTCTTACATCTATATGCTTAGTTCTACTATGATGCACTGGATTCTGTGCAATGGAAATTGCACTAGTATTATCACAAAGTAGAGTTGAATTATTTAAGTTGACACCATAATCTAGGAGTTAATTCTGAATTAACAGCATCTGTGAGCAATAACTGTCGGCTGCAATATACTCAGATTCTGCTGTTGAAGTAGACACAGATGTTTTCTTCTTGCAAAACCTAGACACTAGCATATCACTAAGGAACTGACATGTCCCTGATGTGCTCTTTCTATCCACTCTATATCCAGCAAAGTCAGCATCAGAATATTCGGTTAACTCAAATTCTGACTCAGTTGGATACCAGAGTCCTAAATTAGGGAAACTCTTTATATATCTCAAAATTATTTTTAAGAAAATATGGTGAGATTCTTTAGGGTTCACCTGGAACCAAGTACAAAGACATGTAGCAAATATAATGTCTGGTCTACTTGCTGTAAGATATAACAGGGACCCAATAATGGCCCTATATAATTTCTGATCTACATGTTTTCATGTTCATCAGAATCAATCACAACATTTGTAGCCATAGGTTTTTTTCTTAGCTGAAGCATCAGCCATCCCAAACCTTTTTATCAGCTCCTTAGCATACTTGGTTTGGGATATGAAGATGTCATCATGGTAATGATTAACTTGGAGACCAAGGAAGTAGGAGAGGTCACCCATACTACTCATTTCAAACTTGGAATGCATAAGGTTGGAGAACCTTTTGCATAGTTTGGAATCTGTAGAACCAAATATTATGTCATCTACATATATTTGTACTAACAAGATTTTATAATGATTATACTTTATAAATAAAGTCCTATCTACTATGCCTCTAAAAAAATTATGTTCTAAGAGAAAGCTAGCTAAGGTTTCATACCAAGCTCTTGGAGCTTGCTTTAGACCATAGAGAGTCTTATGCAATTTGAAAACATAAGAGGGATGAGTAGGAGAAATACAACCTGGTGGTTGTTCTACATAGACCTCTTGTTTAAGTTCATCATTTAGGAATGCACTTTTGACATCCATTTGGTATACTGTGAACTTCATGTAGGCTGCATAAGCTAAAAATATCCTGATTGCTTCAATCCTTGCAACAGGGGCAAATGTTTGGTCATAATCTATTCCTTCCTATTGTCTGTATCCTTGAGCAACTAATCTTGCCTTATTCCTTATGATAAGACCTTGAGCATCTAGTTTGTTTCTAAATACCCATTTAGTTTCAATGACTGGGTAGTCTTTGGGTCTTGGAATTAAATCGCATACTCTACATCTCTCAAATTAGTTGAGCTCCTCTTGCATGGTAATGATTCAGTGTGGATCTTGCTCAGCATCTTTAATGGATTGGGATTCAGTTGAGATATGAAGCAGACATGCATCATGTCCTAGTGGACTTGATGCCTTGACTGCACACTCACTGAAATGTCTCCAATTACTTGAGATACAGGGTGATCTCTAAGTGTGACTAATTCAGTAGGAGGAGTTGGTTGAGCAACAGCTTGGAGAATTAATTCCTCTTGTGGAATTATAGCTGTTGTTAGCTCTTCACTGAGTTCACTGTCTTCACCTTCACTATCTTCAGCAATATGTGGAGAAGGTTGTGTAATAGCCTCACTGGTGAGGGTCAATTCATCCAACTTCTCACACAGATGTGGTTCCTGTAAGTTCTCACTTGTAGAAGGAATCTTCCTTTTGTAAAACATGTTAGTCTCATCAAAAGAAATATGAATAGACGCTTCTACTTTTTATAGATGATTTATTATATACCCTATAAGCCTTGCTTACGTGGGAATATCCAAGAAAAATTTCTACTTCAGCCTTGGCTTCAAACTTTCTAATGTGTTTCTTATTGTTGTTATGAATGTAACAAATGCAACCAAAGATTCTAAAATAGTCTACTTTAGATTTCTTCCGTTGAGTAGTTCATAGGGGGTCTTGCCCTTAATTTTGTGTATCAAACTTCTATTCAGTACATAGTTTGTTGTGCTCACAGCCTCTGCCCAAAAGGATAGGGGCAAGTGAGCATCTACAAGTAATGTGCCTGTAGCTTCAATCAGTGTTCTATTTTTTCCTTTCAGCTACACCATTTTGTTGAGGAGTTCTAGGAAAAGATAAACTGTGTCTGATACCTTCCTTCTCACAGAATTCTTGCATGAGAAAAGACTCAAACTCAGTACCATGATCACTTTTGATCAATACAACTGGAGTAGAGTACTCAATCCTTATGCTCTTAAGAAAGTCTATAAGAACCTTGAAGTTATCTGACTTGTTTCTCAAGAAGAACACCCAAGTGAATCTTAAGAAGTCATCAATAATTACTAAGTTATAAGACTTCCCTCCTAGGCTCTGTATAGCAATGAGTCCAAAGAGATCCATGTGTAGCAAATACAGAATCCTAGGTGAATCACTCTTATTAAGTGACTTAAAACTATTTTTAGTTTGCTTGCTTAATTGACCCAGGTTACCACTGTTGCTCTATGGTGGGATAGTCTTTTACCTGCAATAAAACAGATTAGTTATTCTTGACCCAGGTTACCTTGAGTCCTTATTTGTTTACATAATTAGAATTGGAAATTTAAGAGTATTCTGGTTGATTTTTATAGCCTAAGGGGTGAAATTTTCTAAGTGGAATTATCCACTGGATGAATGGATTATCATATTCTCTTAGTTGATTAAATATTCTATATGAATTAAAGTTTCTGTTTTTATGAACTGGGTTCGATGAATTCTGGTAAGTTCGTCGATATAAGGTCGACGAATGGGGATGAGTTCGTCGAACTCCACTCAGAGAAAGAAAGTATTCATTCTCTGGGCACCAATATCGTCGATCTCGGGTCAACGAACCATACTGGTTTCTTCGATCGTAGTTCAACGAATAATTATAATGAAAGTTTGTATTCTGAGTTCATCGAGTGGAGTTCGATGAACTGTACACATTTCATCGATCGGAGTTCGACGAAATCTGTTGAACATTGTTATGGTTAAGATTTTTCTTATTCTTTGTCTTTTTCTTATTCTTTTGTTTTAATTCTAGTTGTTTAACATTATTATTATCTATCTTTTCTTTGCCCTTTTCTGAAATAAATTTTATTGGGGTTATCAAAATATTCTTCTGAATCAGTGGGGGTTGGCTTGATGAAGCACCTAAGCCCAGCTTGCCATTAAGCCTGACATTCACAGTGCTTGTGATGTCCATCAGCTTGATACTTCTCCCATTTAGTGATTCTTCAAGTTGTTTTGCCTTAGCCAATTCAGTTTTTAATGAGATGATTTGTTCATTAGCTAGGGTTAATTCATCTTTTAATTTGATGTTTTCAGAAGGCAGGTTTTCTTGATCAGTCAATTTTTCTTAAAGATGTTTGATATCTTTTTCAGAATTAATTAAATCAATGCATAAAGATTTAAATTTAGTTATAAAATTTTCTGAATTGAAATCAAAGGAAGATAATACCTGATTTACGTTAGATTCAGAAGGTTCTTCACTATCTGATTGCTCAGCTTCTAATAGGCTGCTTGATGCATCAATGGCCATCAAGAAAATCTCATTTGCCTTAGCCTCTTCTTCATCTTCACTGGAACTAAAAAATGAAGATTCATCTTCAGTTTCACTCCATGTCTTAGCCACAAACCCTTTCTCCTTCCTTTTATGATTACTGGAGGAGGGCTTGTTATAGTGCCGCGTCCTAGGTTCCTTTTCTCTTCTTCTCTCCTTCTTTTGATTCTCTGGACACTCTAAAATAAAGTGTCCTGGCTTCTTGCAACCAAAGCAAACAACCTCTTTAGTTGGGTCTTGTCATACCTTGGTTTGTCATCTTGCCTAGATGACTTTCTTCTGAAATTTTTCTTTGCCATTTTGTAAAATCTCTTTGCTAAGAGACTTAGAAGTTTTTCACTAGCTGTTGGAGATTGTGTTTCCTCTGAAGCTTTGAAAGCTATGTTTTGTTCCTTTCTTGCTGCTGAAGGAGTCTTCTGCTCTACAGCTTCTCTTATCTTTATTAGTTGTTCATTTGATTTGAGCTTTTCAAGAAAAGATTTAGTGGAAATCTCATTAAGACTTTTGGCCACCTTGATTGGCCATATTTTGGAATCCCATGAACTGGGGAAGCACATGAGGATTTTAGCATTGACTTCTGTGAGGGTGATGTCCTTGTCCAGAGTCTTCAGCTCATTGATGATTGAGCTTAGTCTGTTGTACATGTCACTCACAGACTCAGATTCTTCTTTCTTGAAATTTTCATACTAGGAGATGAGATTAGATCTCCTGTCTTTCCTCTCATCTGCAGATCCACCAAACATCTAGTTGAGAGAATCCCAGATAGATTTGGTTGATGTGCACTCAGCCACTTTCTGGAATATGTCATCTGACATAGTCTGTGCTAAGATGTTCATGGCCTTGGCATCTGCTATCTTGGCCTTCTTCTGTGCATCTGTCCACTCAGGTGGTGGAGCAACATGTGTGATGGAAGTTGCAGTAGTGGTAGCCACTCGAGCTGGTGGTCCTGTCAAAATAGAGTTGTATATATCTTCATCAATAGAGTTCATATAAAGCCTAATTCTTGCCTTCCAGATAGCAAACTTATTCATATTGCAAACTAGAGGTCTGGTGGTTGCATAATCTTTATTCTGTGCCATGATATGAAATAAACAGAAAAACTAAAAAAATAAGAAAATCGGATCTAACAAGGATCTTTTTGTTCAAGTGTTAGCTTGCACAACAAATGAACACTGCTCTGATACCAATTGAAAGATAGGGGATAGATCTGATTACTCTACAGGGGGGGGGATGAATAGAGTAACTTAAAACTTTTGGTTGTTTTAAAGTTTATCAGAGTAAAATAGGTGATATTAAGAGTAGTATAAAAGGAAATGCAAACTAAGCTAAACTATCACAGCACAGCAAGAACACAACAGAAAATGATCACACATAAACAACACAAGAATTTGATAGTGGTTCACTAAACTGGGTACATCCACTCTTCTACCACCCTGGTCGGAATCTACAATCAAGTTTTTGAACACGTGACTGCCACCACAAGATCTATTTACAGGGAGAACTCACAACCCTTTAGGATTTTGATCAGATGCCCAAAAACTAAGAATAAACTTTTGAAGGAAGTTAATAAACCCTTTATACGGGAGGTTGAGAGAGTTGATGGTGTCTTCTCTTTTCTCTATACAGTAGAGAGGACTAGTGGAATTCTGTTGTCAAGCTTCCTTCTGTAATAAGAATGGTTCAGAAAGCTTGGATCCTTGCTCAGGGTGTAGGTCTTCAGCCTTGTCTTGAAGATGATCCAGGAACTTTCTGACTGATTCAGAGTTGTTGTCCTTGAATGTCCCTAGAGTAGAAGTTGAAGAAGGATTTTGGATATTGATGGTTGTTCTCTTCTTCAGTCTTCATAAAGATCAAGGGGAAAACAGAATGTTTTCAGTACACAGAGAAGAAGCAGTTATTCTTCTATATTTTCATGTCTCTCTTCTCTGTATTCTCTTGTGTCACAGCTGCTTGTCTGATGTCGAGTCTCTATTATTCTCTGTTGTTCTTCTGTCTGAAAAGAGAAAAATCTCTTTTATATTCTGCTGTCAAAAATTCTCCTTTGAAATTTGAATTCCAAGCATTGATTGCTGATTTATTCTGGAGAATGAAACAGCTGGAATATCTTCTTTAATGAGTTTCCCCAACTGTCCCAATAAATTAAGCAAGTAATTAATCCTGATGAAGACCATAATTAATGTTGCCAATAACGGCTATATTCAGGGAAATATGAGCATTAATTACTTAGGAAATCACTACAAAGAAATGTAATAAATAAGGAAAACTTCTAACTCTGGCTTGGGACAGAATTCGCCGAGCTCTGAGCAGAATTCATCGATTGGAGATCCAAATTCGTCGAGCTGATAATTCCTGTTCGTCGACCTGAGCTCAGCGAACTGCATTCTGCAAATAACTAGCCAATTCTGCGCTCTAAGTTCGTCAACCAAAGAATCTGTCTTCGTTGAGTAGATTTCAGAGAAACTAAACTGGAAAGAATCTATTGAAGATGAACTCCAGATTTCGTCGAGCAGAGAATCTGTCTGAATGAAGAGATCGTCGACCTGAGCACGAATATTATCGAGCTCAACTCAGAGAAGTAACTCTGAGTTCGTCGATCTGCAATCGACGATTGTTGAGCTGAGTTCGAAGAATTTCGAACTGATATTATTTAACTATGAATTCTTCTAAGTCTGTGTCTACTGAGGTCCTCTGTTGGCTGGTCCATGAAGATTGAACCTAATGACTTAGCCTAAACTCTAGGACTCATAAACTTGACCCTGACTATACAATATGGGTCAAAACTCATCCTAATTAGTGAACCTAGCCCAAATCCAAACTAGGGATCCAATACGTGTCTTCCAGCCCTGCCAGCTAGGAGATTCTGTGCAGTGGAATCACCTCTCGAGGTATTCCCTTACCCCCCCCAGGCGAGCCTAAAACCCTGCCAGCTAATGAGAGCCTGACAGTGGGTCTACCCGGGGCCGAGTGCGCCTTCCAGACCTTCCAGCTAATGGGATCCTGAGCAGCGGGATCATCTCTGGGACTTGCTTAGTTTCTCAATTCTTTCATTAAACTCCCTTCCTTTCCACTCAGGTGTTCCTACAGCCCTGCCCAGCTAATGAGAGCCTGGACAGTGAGTATACCTGGGGGCGAGTGTGCCTTCTAGCCATGCCATCTAGGAGAATCTGCGCAGCGGAATCACCAGTCGAGGAATTCCCTTACCCCCCAGGCGAGCCTACGGCCCTGCCAGCTAGTGAGAGCCTGACAGCGGGTCTACCCGGGGCAGAGTACGCCTTCCAGACCTGCTAGCTAATGGGAGCCTAAGCAGCAGCATCCTCTCGGGGTCTTGCTTAGTTTCTCAATTCTTTCCACAAACTCCCTTCCTTTCCCACCAGGTGTGCCTACAGACCTGCTCACCTAAATGAGAGCCTGGACAACGAGTCTACCCGGGGCCGAGCAAGCCTTCCAGCCCTGCCAGCTAGGAGAGTCTATGCAGCAGAATCACCACTCGAGGTATTCCCTTAGCCCCCAGGCAAGCCTACGGCCCTACCAGCTAGTGAGAGCCTGATAGCGGATCTACCCAGGTGTTACAACCCGCATTTTCTCCGAATTTAAGAAGTATCAGAGTACGAGAAAACACGCGTCATGATGCCACGTCGAACAGGGGAAAACTGTCAATGCTCAGGCGAACACCATTTAAATAGACTATGAAATTTCATAAGTTTAATGATTAGAAAAATCAGTTATATTTTAAAGGTTGTATCCCTCGGCTCGGTGGATCATCTAGTCCAAGGTTTAAAAACTATACTTATACGCAGCGGAAAATACTTTATTTATATTTGACACCCTATAAGAGTGCATAAGAGACCCCCGGGGTCAACTTATACTATGTAAGACTCTAGATTGATTTTATATTATAAGTAAGAAAATGATCCTTTTTATATTGCTTGGAAAGTAGTGTATGAGTTTTATAAACATGTTGATCATGAGATATACTTATAATAGTGTTTTTTTAGGTTTAAAAATAACTAGCAACGTAGCATAAATCTTCCCAAGGCCAAGTAGACTATCTCCAGAAAGGTAGCAGTAAAAGAAACATATCTAGTATCATAAGGTAAAACTACCAGTGGGAGCCAACAAACTGACACAAACCCACCGGCAAGCATGTATGTCTGTAAGAAAAGCAGAAAAACTACCTCACAAAACCAAGAGAAAGATCCTTACAACTCAAGGATCACCAGCAACACCACAGCAAATCTAGCCGCCTACCTGGCTACTAATCAGAACCTGAGGCATTCAGAAAAGAAAAGAATACCTCAGCAAGTAAAACAAGAAAATCTGAATTAGGGCATTAAATCAAAATGGAAAAAAGAGAGTAAGCAAACATGACAGTAAAAGCAAACACTGTCCCAAGTAAGCCAAAGTACACCAAGTACTAGGTAACAATAGCAAGCCCTGCCCAAATCCTGCAGAGGCTACAAGGCAAAAGGCAAGAAAACTTGCCACATTGTACTGCATTCTACAAGGAAGAAACACCTCACAATCCTAATTTGTGAGTTAATGGCAGTAGTAAACAACATGGACCTGAGTTGGTGACCAAAAACAGTCCCCCAAACAAAACAGTTCCAACTAAAAATAAAATTTCAATGTTTCAGAACAAAACCACCTCAAACCCAGCCCGTACCTTGGATTAAAAGGGTGGCGGTCACAGCAATACCCAGCCCGTACCTGGGACTAAAAAGGGGCGGCCACGGCTCGCACACAAAACATCCCGCTCCTTTAGAGCGTCAAAATACCACTACCTGCCATAACCCACGATTCGGCCCTCAAAACAAAGGAAGAACGAAAGGCCGACAAGACATCCCCCCTAGGAGGCAATCACTCGGGAAGAAGAGAAACAGAAAATGAATAAATCCCAGCCTACAGGGAATCGTAGATCTCCAGCCACAGGAAATCGTCGAACTCCGTTCGACTTTTTTCCTTTCGTCGAACACAGGTCACGGGAAAAATCGTCGAACGCCGTTCGACGATTTTCCCTTTGTCGAATACAGGTCACGGGATAAATCGTCGAACGCCGTTCGACGATTTTCCTTTCGTCGAATACTGGCCACGGGAAAAATCGTCGAACGCCATTCGACGATTTTCCTTACGTCGAACACTGGCCACGGGAGAATTATCGAACTCCGTTCGATGATTTTTGTCGGACACAGAACTAAGGCAAATCGTCGAGCTTAGCTCGACGATAATCGTCGAACCCAGATCGACGATTTTCGTCGAACCCAGTTCGACGATTTTCGTCGAACCCAGTTCGACGATCTTCGTCGAACCCAGTTCGACGATCTTCGTCGAACTGGCTGCATTGAGTGCACAGTAATCCTGTACCTCCAACTTCGTTTCCGACCAATCTTCTTAGCCTAATTCGATCCTATTACTCGTAATATAAGTATGAAAACCCACTACTACTAGTTCTAAGGATGAAAGGCTAAATACTACCCAAACCGAGATTAACAGGGAATAATTTGATAATAAAAGAAGCAGGACTTGGAGTTTCAGAACTTGAGAAAAATAAAAAAGAACATAAAGGAGCATTCCTGGTTCAAGGTCCTCATGATTTTTATAGAAAATCAGAGCAAAATAATAATCTTAGGAAATATGAGTGATAGCAACAAAAGTGACATGAATAGGAGACGAAAAACTTGGCAAGGGTAGGAGCACCTCTTGCCTCAAATTCCAGTGATTTATCTTGCACAGCCCTTCCTCTCTCTCTCGGCTCCAGCCGCAACAGCACCTAAACAGGAATTCTAGAGTTTAAATGGCGGAAAAGGGTCCAACTAAAAATTTCGAGACACCTAGAAACAACACGAAAATTGAATCTCTTTCCGTAGGAATGAAGGTCTAGGCGAGAGTAATCCAAATCCGCTTTCGGAATCGAATTCCATCCACTAATGCTCCCAGAATCGGCATTTGAAGGGTAGCAGGGTTGGCAGTTTTTCTTCCTCTCGAACAGGCGACAGTTATTCTCTCACGGAAGGAGACAATGAATAGTCTCATTTTTTGTCTTAAGGCTATATATATATATATGCATGGACACGTCTATTCAGCCTTAACTGTCACCTAAAAGCCACAGGATTCATTTCAAGCTTTAATAATTAATCATTTACATCAATTATTATTAACACAACAAAACGACGCGAAAACCGAACCACCTCAGAATCCGACGAAATTCACATCGTAGCTAATTACCCACGCTACAAACGCAACGGCGAAGTTGAAATCAACTTTCGACGAACAAAACTCGGGTTATCACTACCCGAAGCCAAAACACAAGCATCCCCCGAGAGGCCTCACCAGTAACCAAAACAGACCCGGCTTACTAGGGAATCTTGCCAAAACGGATACTAACAACCACACAAGGAACCTAGAGAGCTAAGACCACGCTCTAACAAATGGCACATGCCGAAACGAGTCAACGTAACGCCAAATGAGAATTAAATAATCGCAGAAAAATCGGGGGCGTTACAGTCACTCCCCCTAAAAGAAAGTTTCGTCCCGAAACCTTATATACGCTACTTCTACTATAGAAGGAAAGTAACAAAACAAGAGCTACTAGAAAGAAAACATACCAATCAAATCAAGAGAACAGATGAGGGTGAGCCTCCTCATAGCCGACTCTAGCTCCCAAGCCGCACTTTCCAAATCCTGATTCTTCCATATAACTTTCACCATCGGGATAGACTTCGTCCGCAGCACCCGATCTTGAGTATCCAAGATGCGGACCGACACCTCAACATATGAAAGATTAGGCTCCAACTGGGGCACAGCATCCAAGACTTTCCCACTGCTTCACACACACTTCCTTAATTGGCTTACATGAAATACATTATGAACATCTGGGAAGTTTGCTGGCAAATCCAGCCAATATGCTGACACCCCAATCCGCTCAACAATCTTAAACGGGCCCACATACTTCAGATCCAATTTCCGGTTCTTACCGAACCTCTTAACACCAACCATCGGGGAAACCTTAAGAAACACAAGGTCCCCTACAGCAAATTCCAAGTCAGACCTACGCCAGTTGGCGTTCTTCTCATATCTCTCCTGAGTTATACGAAGCCTTTCCAGAATAAGCTTCACTGCGACTTCCATTTCCTCGAGCGCATCCGGACCCAGCACAGGCCTCTCACCGACCTCGGTTCAAAACAAGGGAGTTCTGCAGTGCCTCCCATACAAAGCTTCAAACGGAGCCATTTGCAAGCTCTCCTGGTAACTGTTATTATATGCAAATTCCATAAGCCGCAAACGCTCATCCCACGCTCCACCGTGGTCCAAGATGTAGCACCTGATCATATCCTCAACTATCTAGTTCACTCGCTCAGTCTTACCATTGGTTTGCGGGTGGTAAGCTGTAGAATACCTCAAATCTGTACCCAAACACTCTTGCAGACTCCTCTAGAAGCGAGATGTAAAACGGGAGTCTCGATCCGAAATGATGCTAACTGGCACACCGTGTAATCTGATGACTTAATTCAGATACAACTCTGCTATCTTTTTCATCGGATAGTCAATCTTGTACGGCAAAAAGTGAGCACACTTCGTCAGTCTGTCCACTATAACCCAAACAGAATCAAATCCCCTTGGAGATCTCGGCAAGCCCGTAATGAAGTCCATATAAATACTTTCCCACTTCCAAGTAGGGATCTCCAACGGAGTCAACTTGCCACAAGGCCTTCCATGATCGGCCTTCACATGCTTGCAAGTGTGGCACACAGCAACAAATCGGGCTATATCATCCTTTATCCCATACCACCAGGTAATCTGCTTCAATTCATGATACATCTTTGTAGATCCTGGATGGTATTCAACACTGGACCCATGAGCCTCTCTGCAAATCATATCCCTAATGTCTCCAATAGCGGGGATTCAAAACCTGCCGCGGTACTTCAAAGTACCCGCATCATCGATAAAAAAATATGGCAACTCCCCTCTCTCAGTCCTGAGGTATAAGTGCAGAAGTTCCGGATCATCCTTCTGGTGCAACCTAGTAAGTGAAATCCAAGATGGCTCTGCCACTGCCAAACTGCTCTGCATGTCACAGCGTCCCACGGAGGTATCCATAAGGAGGAACTCTTCCACTAAACGATCGGCAGTGAGATTAAAGATCTTCCCCGTCTTCCGGCTCAGGGCGTCGGCCACCACATTAGCCTTGCCCGGATGATACTGTATATCCACATCATAATCGGCCACATGCTCTAGCCACCGCCATTGGCGCAGATTCAACTCCTTCTGAGTGAACACGTACTTTAGACTTTTATGATCTGTGAAGATCTTGCACTGTGAACCATAAAGTAAATGTCTCCACAGCTTCAGGGCAAAGATCACTGCTGCGAACTCAAGATCATGCGTGGGGTAGTTCCTCTCATGAGTCTTCAATTGCCTCGACCCATACGCAATCACCTTCCCTTCTTGCATCAACACACCTCCGAGCCCAACATGCGAGGCATCCACATACACATCATAGTCCATGCCCTCCGTAGGCAATGTCAAGACAGGAGCAGTGCACAACCTCCTCTTTAGCTCCAGAAAGGCCTCCTCGCATTTCTCGCTCCAAATGAAGGCCGTGTTCTTCTGAGTCAACCTGGTCAAAGGTGCCGCCAGGGTAGAGAAACCCTCCACGAACCTCCTGTAGTAGCCTGCCAACCCTAGGAAGCTTCTAATCTCCTTGGGCGTGCCCGGCCTGCTCCAATCCATCACTGCAGAAATCTTTTTCTAGTCAACCGAGATCCCATCCTTATTTACCACGTGGCCCAGAAATGAGACCTGAGGCAACCAAAATTCACACTTGCTCAGCTTGGCGAATAACTTGTGGTTCCTCAACTCCGTTAGAACCAAGCACAGATGTTGCTCATGCTCCTCAGCACTGCGAGAGTAGATCAACACATCATCGATGAATACCACCACGAACTTGTCTAGAAAGTCCTTGAACACCCGGTTCATCATATCCTTGAAAGCTGATGGTGCGTTGGTCAAACCAAACGACATCACTAGAAACTCGAAATGTCCATGCCTTGATCTAAACGCAGTCCGTGGAATATCTGCCTCACGGATCCTGAGCTGATGATAGCCAGAACGAAGATCGATCTTAGAGAACACCGTGCTACCACGCAACTGATCAAATAAGTCATCGATCCTCGGCAGAGGGTACCTGTTCTTAATGGTGACTTTGTTCAGCTCCCTATAATTAATGCACAGCCTCATCGACCCATCTTTCTTCTTCACAAATAGAACAGGAGCACCGCAAGGCGACGAACTCGGTCTGATAAAACCTTTAGCCAACAACTCGTCCAACTGGACTCGGAACTCCTCCAACTCACGAGGGGCCATCCGATATGGCGCCTTAGCAATGGGACGCGTACCTGGTTCCAAATCAATCACAAACTCAACATCCCGCTCGGGGGGAAGACCAGGAAGGTCATCAGGAAAAACATCAGAGAAACAACGAACCACAGGAATCTCCTCCAAGCGCGGTACACTGACAGCAGTCCCAACCACCGAGACTAAACAAGCAAAACAATCAGAATGAAACAGCTTCTGAGCACATAATGCATAAATGATAGGAGAATCCTAGCACGGATCAGCATACACACTTCCAGGCTTACCGTTGTGCTTGATGAAGTCCAAGCATTTCCCTTTGCACTGAATAACCGCATCATACTTAGACAACCAGTCCATGCCCAGAATATCATCGAAGTCCTCTAGATCAATCATCTTCAAGTCTGCCTTCGCAAGAAAGTCCCCCAACAAAACAGGGCAATCCAAAATGCCCAAATCTGACAACACAGATTCACCAGAAGGGAACTTGACGTGGAAGGTATCACGAACTTGATCTAGAATCAATCGATAACGCTCTACAAACGTTCTAGCCACAAACGAGTGGGTAGCGCCGGAGTCGAACAGAACGCGCGCCCAGCGGTTCTTCACCTTAAATTTCCCTATATGAGTATATAAGCAACTAAGGAACTACCAAAACAAAAAATATAACCATTCTAGCAAATAAAACTTTCAGACTAGGAAAACGACTAACCTGAGATGACCTGAGTCAAAGTTTGAGCCTCCTCGGAAGAGATCACGTTCAGCTTTCCTTTGCCCTTATCCACACGCTGAGGCGAAGGTAAAGCCTGAAGTGGAATTGCCTGAAGAATAGGATGGACCTGAGGACACCTTGACTTGATATCGCCCTTCTAGCCACACTGAAATCAGACTTTATCCTTGGACCAGCACTGGGCAGCATCATGCCCGGGTCGCTTGCAAATAGAACAGGGAGCATCCCTCCTAGGAGCACCTTGAATTACATGAATTTCCTCCTTCTTCTGAACTCCCGCCTTCTTGAAACACCTCTCAACAGGGTGGCTTGACCGGCCACAGAGGCTACACACTACCTTGCTCTTCTTTCCCAAAGCAGCATCGAGTACCTAGGGGTTCTTCTCTTCAGCAAACTTCCTCTTGCCCTTCCTTATTTGCTGCCCTCTATTCTTTGTGGTCTCAATTGCCTCCACTTTTAGAGCAGCCTCCACTACCCCTGCATAAGTCTCTGATCCATAAGCACTGGCCAACTGATGAACCTCGCTCCTCAAGCCACCAAGGAACCGCTTGACTCGATCTGCTTCGACACTCACCAACCCAGGGGCAAACCAGCTCAACTTGCTGAACTCTATCTCGTACTCACTGACCGTGAGTTGCCTCTGCTTTAGGTGAAGGAAGTCATTCATTAGTCGGTCACGCTCGACCGAAGGCAAGAACTTCCTCAACAGCATCTCCTTGAACAATCCCCAAGAGCAACCAACCACCAAGCTCTCCTTTTCCCTAAGCCACCAGCTCTTAGCCAAACCCTGAAAGTGCAGCTAGATCTGATATACTCTAGAGGGGGGTGAATAGAGTATATGGTGCTTGAAAACTTTTAACAACAATTGTTGTAATCTGAGTGAGCAGGGAAGCAATTATTAAATCTAATCACAGAACTAAACTAATCACAAAATAATCACAGAACAATCACAGCCAGAAACAAAAAAAAGACAAGTAATCCAGATGACACAAGGAGCTACAGTGGTTCCCCTAAACTTGGGTACATCCACTCTTCTACCACCCTAGGTAGGAATCCACTGCAGGATGAGTTGATCAGGTGTCCTGGGCACCAATGAGCTTTTGATAAGGTGCTCAAAAATCAAATCAGATTTTTTGATCAGGTGTCTTGCCACCAATGAGCTTTTGACAAGGTGCTCAAAAACCAAGCTCAAACTTTTGAAGGGAGTTTGAGAAACCCTTTACAGAGATGGGGTTGAGAGAGTGATGGAAGTCTTCTCTTTCTCAAAGCAGCTGAGAAGACTATGTGGATTTGATGGTGTCAAAGCTCCCCCTAAGTCCTTGAGATGTTCAGGAAAAGAAGCTTTGTTGTAGGGTTATAGGCCTTCAGAAGTTGATCTCCAGCAAAAGATGATTTCAGCAACAGCTGAAATGTTAGGTGTCTGAAGTCTTGAAAGATGTTGGCCTTGAACACTTGAGACAAGAGAGATCAGAAGATTTCAGAAAGTTTGATCTCCTTGGATGTTTGTTCTATTGAGAATTCTTTGAGATAGAGAATATATTGTTCTTGTTCTTCTTCTTGTCTGTGTTCTGTGGATTATTGATGTCTAGGAGAGATTCAAAAATCTTGTCTTTTATTCTCTGATACTGAATAGAAAAACATCCTCTGTCAAGAATAGTCGTTGGCCTGCATTAATTGCATCCTTAATTGCAAAATGTATTCTGGAGGAAAGTCCAAAGAAACATTCCTTTGATAATCCCTTGAAACTTGGTCCAGAAATAAATGAAAACGGCTAGAAAATCTTCTGAATTAATTGCTGAATAACTCCTTAACTGTTCTGAATTTGAATCTTGAAGATCCTCGAAGTCATCAGAAAATCGTCGAACTGAGCTCTGCTATCGTCGAACTGAGCTCAGCGATATGGACTTATACAGCAACAAAAATCGTCGATCTGAGCTCCAAGATCGTCGAACTGAGCTCAGAGATAGAGATCCAATGATGAGTCAAGATCGTCGAACTGAGCTCGCAGATCGTCGAATGGAGTTCGACGATTTGTGGAAGTTGAGCTCAGCGATCATCGAATGGAGTTCGACGATCTGTCGAAGTTGAGCTAGACGATCGTCGATCGGAGTTCGATGAATCGTCGTGCTGAGCTCGACGATATGACTTAGTCTCAAACTGAAAAATTCTTGGTCTTGAGGGCAGCTCCTAAACCTAGACTTCTAACCCTTAGACTCAATTCTAATTGACCTTTGAGTTATACAGGAGGTCAAAAACTGGTTTCCTAGAGACATAGTGATCCTGACCCAAATTAGTAATAGGGTGTTCCAACAATCTCCCCCTATTTGGGTTAGGATTACTATTTACAGAATTTGGAAAAATAAAATAACAACATACAAGCAACAATACAGAAAAGCAAAAAGCTTGACATGCAGAACCACAGATATATATCATCCCAAATAATAATCAGAAATCAGAGTGATTGTCACCTTACATAATCATTTCTTCTCTTTACTTTTAATGAGTTTGATTTCTCTATTGGGATTGAGAGCTTCCTTCTTTGATCTTGTATCATCTGCTGCACCTAAAGAGGTTTGCTGTTTGGGCCTGGGAACTACAGCTTCAGGATGCAGCTCCATGTATCTATCAGAATCAAAGAATTTTCTTGAACCATATCTTTCCAACTCTTTCTTTCTCTGATCAGACATTGTAGTGATGTTGGAGGAGTCTCTTCCTTGCTCTTTAGCTTTCTTAATCTAGTCCAGTACAGCAAGCTCTTTCATCCTTGCAGTCCAAGAAGCTAGATTGTTCTCAGGGTCTTCAAATGGCACTGGTGGCTCATATCTATTAGAAGGGTTATCTTGAGGAGGCCTGGATGAAACTGTTTCCTTCAATTTATAGGGAAAAGGACCAGAGGTTGTGTCAGATGAGATTTGTCCTTCCCTGGAGTAGGGATGTTGCCTTGAGTATCCTTTAGAATAAACCTGGAATTCTCTTTGATTGCCTCTATAATTTCGTCTTCTAGATTGAGAGCCCCTGGACTGGCTTCCCCTATGATAAGATCTGGCATGTGGATGATAGGGGGATTGGCTTCTAGCTGAGGGTTAAGCAGCTGAACTTCCACCTGCACCTGCATCAGGAGGAGGTGGTGGATGAGGATGAGGATGTTGAAATTGAGAGGATCCTTTTTCATACTTCCTCTTTTTCTTCATGGCTTTGAGTTGATTCTTTGAGTACTGCATCCAGTGCTCAGTTATGGGGAAATCATGAAGGATATGATATGGTATGTCATTGTTGTCCTTGACCTTGGCTGGAGGTACTCTCTTCATGGCTTTGCTCCTTGCCTTTCTCTTCCTGGCAATGGTAGCAGAAGAATCATCAGAATCTATCCTGAACTCATCACTTTCAGAACTTTGATCATCATAAAGAGCATCAATCTTTTTCATCAAATCTTTCTTGAGCTGGGTTGAAGCAGAAGTAGATGTAGAACTGGTAACAGGAGTTGAAGCAGCAGAAACAGCAGCAGATACTGAAGGTGTGGCAGTTGAAGTTGAAGCAGAAGCAGAGGTTGAAGCAGCAGGAGTAGTAACAACAGCAGATACAGAAGGTTCTGGAGCAGTAATAATAGCAGTTGGTGCAGCAACAGTTTCACTTATAGAAACAGCAATATCAGCAGCAGATATATCATCAGAAAACACAGAGGGCTCAAAATCATGTGCCTCTGTCATAAGGATATCAGCAGAAACTGGAACAGCAGTAGCAGCAGCACTAATAGCAACAGATACATCAACACTATCTTCAGCAGGAGAGACAGTAGCATCAAAAACAGCAACCCTGCTTTCAGCAGGAGTAGCAACAGCATAAACTGAGTTAACAAAGGAAGTTATGATGCTGGGGTCACAACAAGAGAAGGGCACAAGGGCCTTGGACAAATCCTATGGGGGCTGGATAGTAACTCTCTCTGGAAGACAAGCTTTCTCTGGCAGACAACTGAAATACATTGAATCAAACTCTGAGAGCAAGGACCTGATGTCCACTGGAAAGACTGCAACAGGAGGTGGAACTGGATCTTGAAGAACAGCAGCAGTAGCAGCAACAAAAGCTGAAGAACCAGCAACCACAGCAGGCAGGCTCACTTCATAGGGAATCTCCCCCTGCCTAGATTCAGACAAGGCTGGATCAAGGCACACTACTGAAGGGGCTGTCTGAGGGAATAAGAAGGAGAGCATGGCAGAAAGAGCTGTCACTGACTGGAGTAATGAAGCCAAGGAGGTCTCCAAGATAAGAGATAGCCTGGGGGCTAGCAGTTCATAAATCCTGTCAGCAAGGGCTGGAAGATCTACTTGCTCAGTAGTGACTGGAGCAGAGGTAGAGGATGGAGGAGTAGCTGATGATGATGGTAGTGGAGAGCTAGAGTATTGGGGAAGGGATGGTTAAGGTGTGGGTAAAGTAGTGATGGAGGACAGTGGGATGGAGATAGATGGTGTGAAGGTAGTTTGATCAATGATTTCTTGCAGAAGGTCTTGATAAGAGGTTGAAGATGAAGGTAGCTCAGGAGGTGAGGAGGGTGAGTCATCCATGAAGGAATCATCAATGAGGTTGAAGGATGGAATGGAGGGTGATGAAGTGGCAATGTCTGGTTGAGGGTAGGAGTATAATGGATGAAATTGTTCTTCTGTGACAGTTGGAATTGGAGATGGTGTAAAGGTTGGAGAAGGGCTGGAGATGATGATAGTGGATGGAGTTTGAATGATGGATGGAATTGGAAGAGATGGAATTGGAGGAGGAGGAGGAGAAGCAGCAGTAGGAAGGTCATCTGCAGGGGCAGAGACCTGAGGGGAAGTGACTCTGACAGTCCTGGTGCCTGAAGGTGTGCTGGAAGAGGGCCTGCTGGGCTTGATGATCTGCCTGTCCCATTTACCAAAGAGGGCACAAGACAGTCTCTTGGAAGCATTAATGTGTATCCCAGAGGATACCAGCAATGCAGGGCACCTATTCTGGAGAAAAATGCCTAAGATTCTTCCAAAATTTACAAAACTCTTGTAAATTTTCTTCTTAATGAGGTCAAAGAAGACCTCTCCCCAGTTCAAATTCTTCTTGTCCACTATGGCTCCCATTAAGCAGAGCTGATACCTTGAAATAGTATCATGGGCAGAGTGCTTAGCCAATAGGACCTTTCCAACTACATCAGCCAGGAATCTATATTCCACAGACAGATTCTTTTTCAACAGCTTGCTAGGGTTGGCCTCAGAATGACCCATTCTTGCAAGCAAGTCAGCATATTCTTCTCTAGATAAATCAACAGAATCTCCACCAGTACTTAACTCAAAAACCTCTGTCAGAATTGCTGGGGTCAGGGGTACCTGAGTGCCAGATAGGGATCCAACAATGGTGTTTTGATCCTGATTATGGGCAGTGTAGACCCACTCTTTAATTTCATCAGCAGTAAGCTTAATCCTTGTAGTCATGATTGCAACAAGTTTCTGCTCTTTGAATAGCTCCAAGATGTCCTGAAAAACCTGATCTGTCGTGCTGAAGGACTCCATGTCTATGTCAAAGCCGGCATCAAATTTCATGGCGGCGAGAGCAGCAACAGAAACAGCCATAGTTACCTGCAAAGATTCAACAAACAAAACGACCAAGTGCAGAAATGTTTGGAGGGAAAGAAAATTTTGCAGAGAAATCGAAAGCTGTTGGGTACATTGGTCAAATGTACCTGATTTGAAGAAGCCTCACCTAACTCAATGATATACATCAGAATGTATTTGATGTTTGTTTGAGTTACTTGTGCAGGTTAGGAATACACTGGACTGAAGCTAAAAATTCTAAGTCCATGTGTCGACACCCAGAGGGCAAGTGTCGACACTTGAGAAAGCTTGTGTCGACACCCAGACATGCAGTGTCGACACTTGGAGTCATTGTGTCGACACCTGGGAAGAAGAGTCGACACCAGTCAGAAAGTGTCGACACTTGGAGCTGTGTCGACACTCAGTGCAGAAGGATGCAGAAAAGCTGTGACGACACTTAGCAGAAGTGTCGACACCTAGAAGAGCTGAGTCAACATCAGAAAGTGTCGACACTTGGAGTTGTGTCGACACCCAGCAAAATTCTGCAGAGACTAAGTACAAGTGTCGACACTCAACACAATGTGTCGACACTCAATCAGCAGAGTCAACATATGAAGAATGTGTCGACACTCAGCACAATGTGTCGACACACACTCAAAGAAGTCAACACTTGAAGAATGTGTCGACACTCAGCACAATGTGTCGACACATAACCAGAAGACTCAACACTAGAAGGAAGTGTCGACACAAGGAGATGTGTCGACACTTAGCAAAGAACAGAAAAGCTGTAAAATATTCTAAGTATAAGTGTCGACACTAAGGGAATGTGTCGACACTCAGCTGAAGAATCAAGAATGAAGACTTGTGTCGACACCAAGAATCAGTGTCGACACTTGACAGTTTCAACACATGAAGATGTGTCGACACAAAGGAGATGTGTCGACACTTAGAAGAATACAGATAAAGAATGAAGTATAAGTACTTGTGTCGACACTCAATTTCAGTGTCGACACATGCAGAAGAAACTGTGTCGAGACATACAAGGAATTGTGTCGACACCTTGTAGACTTGTGTCGACACTTACACAACATGTGTCGACACTTGGTCTATAAGTGTCGACACTTAAGAACAGAAAGTCTCGACACTAACTGACAGTTAGAGAATTTCAAGAAGTGACTGGTTGACATGACAGCTGCCAATCCAGCCGGTCTACAGCAACTGTCAGAGAAGTCAAAAGTCTGTTATAAACCGGATCAGCCGGTTACCATGAAGGAAGCCTATAAATAGGCACCCACAGTTTACAGAATAAGCAGTTAAGTTGTTAAGTGGTCAAGTTGTTCACAATCATTACTTGTTGTGAGAATAATTGAAGTAGTTGATCAGATTAAATCAAGAAGTGATACATAGAGGATCAACACAAGAAGATCAGGCAGTCCAACTGCAGATCTAAGTAGTTGGAGAGAGAGAGCTCCAACTAAGGATTCAGTCTTTGGAACTAAGGCTGAGAAGAACAATTCAGAGTCATCTGGATTTCAAGAAGCAGAGATCAAGGATCAACTGCAGAAGATTCAGACTAATTCAGTTCTACTCAAGAAGCTTTGAAGAAAGCTAAGTCAGTTTGGATCAAGCTGAGTTCTTCCAAGAACTCTTCAAGAAACTCTCAACTCCTCTCATCCTTTCTGAGTTGTAGAGTTAGCATTTGTAATTTCTATTTTAAACTTGTAAGATCCATAGGATCTGAGTGATTGTAAGCCTATTTTATAAAGGCTGAGGGTAGGGCTTGGTGCCTGAGTGTAGGAGTTGAAGAACTCTGAGTGTAGGCCTTTAATTGGCTGAGTGTAAGCCTTGATTGGCTGAGTGTAGGCCTGGGTGGCTGAGTGTAGGCCTTTTGGCTGAGTGTAAGGCTTTGGGCCTGAGGTAGGAACCTTGTTGGGTTCTGAGCTAGTGGAGAAGTTTGGCCGAATCTAGTACACTGCTAGATAGGCGAAGGGGGAAAGTGGATGTACCCAAAGATTGGGGAACCACTATAAAATCTTGTGTATTCTGTGCTGTGATTGTACTGTGTTGAGAATTGCTGTGTGCTGTGATTACTTATTCAGAAATCTGTGTTATAAACTGTTGACTGCCAACAAAGAATCAAGAAAAGGATTAGGTCACCTATTCACCCCCCCCCCTCTAGGTGTTTAGGTACCATATCTTTCAAGTGGTATCAGAGGGAGGTTCCTCAAAATCAGGACTAACTGTCTGAGGAGATCCAGTTTGGCAGATTCAGTATAAGTCAGGAAACAGGAAACAGTTTCAAGAAAATCAAGAACATGGGTTCTTCAGAGAATCATAAGGAGTTGGGTTCAATGAAACTACCTATATGCAGAAAAGAGATCTTTGGGATCTGGAAAGAGAGGGTTAGGCTTTTTATGGAAGCCTCTGACCCTAGGATATACATCACAGTCAAAGAAGGGCCATATGTGCCCATGAAGATTTCAGTATTGGATGCAAATCAGAGGACTCCAAAGGATTTCTCTGAAATGACCAAGGATGAGATTGTCCTAGCAACCATGGACAAAAGAGCACAGAATATAATAGTTAGTGCAATTGATGATGCCACCTTCCAGAACCTTATTCACTGTAAAACTGCAAAAGAAATGTGGGACACCCTCATTGTCTATATGGAAGGTTCTGAAGAAGTAAGGCAAGATAGGAAGTCCTTGCTTAATCAAGAATATGAAAGCTTTAGGCAAGGAAGAGGGGATAGCATCACTGAATGCTACAAGAAATTTTATAGAATTGTAAATGAACTCATGTCATATGGAAGAGAGTTCACAAACTATGAGTTGAATGATAAATTCTTGAGGTCCCTCACCAAAGACTGGGACACCAAGATCTGTGCCATCAGAGAAATGGCAAAGTTGGGAGAAATTCCTCCTCCCACACTTTTTGGCAAGTTGTTATCTTATGAGATGCAATTGTCAGTGAGAAAAGAAGAAGAAAAGTCAACAAGGACTGAATACAGAGAAAAGACTGTTGCCTTTAAGTCAGATGTACCCAGAAAGAGCAGGACCAAGTCATCAACTCCTCCTCCTGAGGTAGTTGAATCAGAATCTGAAGAGTCAGAAAGTACAAAATCTACAAGCAGTGAAAGTGATGAAGACTTTGCTGCATTCACCAGACATTTTCAGAAGTTCCTTAAGAAGAAACAGTGGAGGTCTAGACCTTCATCTTCCAAAGGGAAAGAGGTTCAGTATCAGGAAAAGAAGCCTTCAAAGAAGGACAAGAAAAGGACCAAGACTAGTAAGGCAACTGGATCCAAGATAATTTGTTACTGCTGCAATAGACAGGGCCATGTTATTGCAGACTGTCCTGAAAGAAGGAAAGAATCCAGTGACAAAAAGAAAACACACTTCAAAGGAAAGAAGGAGAAGTCCTTTGTTGCAAAGAATGAGAAGACTCTTTCAGATATGTCTTCTTCAGACACTGAGACAGATGCTGAAGCCTATATTGGGCTATTTGCTGAAGAAGAAGAAGAGTTTATGCAGATCATGGAATCTATCTATGAGCAAGAAGACTGTCAAAGCCAAGGACTGATGGCTTTGACTGAAAGTACCAAAAACCTGGAGCAGCCAGGACCCAGTCAGGTACAAGGTTTAACTCAAAGTTCTGATTCCAGTTCTAGTTCAGAGTCAGATTATTCTTCATCAAGTGATGAGAATATATCTGAGTCTGAGGGAGATATTCATCAACTCCTAGATGAATATCAAGTACTATTGCAAGCCTATAAGAAAAGCAAGACCCTAGCCAAAAATTTGGCCAAGGAAATTGCTGATCTCAAGGCAGCTGCAATAGATTATGAGAAGAATTATGATCAAAAACTGAATGAAGTGGCTAGGCTGAAACACATTACTGTGATTCAGATGGGTACTATTACATTTAAGAATGATCAAATTAAGAAACTGGAGATTAATCTTCAGAAGGAGAAAGAGCTAGCAGCTAGGTATTCAAAACCTAAATCAGTGCTACCCTTGATTGATGATTTTGTTCATCATAAAGGAAAGACTGGACTGGGTTTTGTTAATCCAGCTAGGACTGTTCAGGATCAGTCCAAGTCCAAGGGCAAAGCCCCAACATTCAACAAGACTGCTGTAGTTAAGACAGCTAAGTCAGAACCTAAGCAAAGGTACAACAAATTTGAATGTTGGTGCTGTGGCAAGGTTGGCCACTTTGCTTTGGATTGTTGGCACAATGCCAGTGCCAAGTTGTGTAGCAAGTTACCTGTTGGAAAGACAGCAGGTAGCTATGTCAAATTGCAAACTAACAATCACCAAGGACCCAAGTTTACTTTGGGTTCTAAGGTTCATTAATTTGTTTTGCAGGAAAATCCAAGTGGCCATACCCCTACATGGTACTTGGATAGTGGATGTTCCAGACACATGACTGGAACTAGGGGACTACTGAAGGACTACATCCCAATCAAAAATGGTCCAAAGGTGACCTTTGGTGGTTCTGAAAAAGGAATCATCAAAGGGTTTGGTAACATTTCTTCTAACCTTGTTACCATTACTCAAGTGGCTTATGTTAAAGGTTTGAAACATAACCTCATTAGTATAAGTCAATTAAGTGATGTAGGGTATGACATCTCATTTGTTAAAAATGGTTGTCATATCAAGAGGTCAAGTGATCAAAAGATCATTTTGACAGGTTATAGGAAGAGAAATGTCTATTGTTTAGACATTATGGTTGAGAACAATAGTTCTCCAGTTTGTCTTGTAGCTGATGAGACAGTCTCTCAATGTGTCAAGTGGCACAAGAGGCTTGCTCATCTTAATTACAAGACTATTGGCAAACTCTTTAGTAAAGAGTTAGTGAGGAATGGTCCTCAAGTTAAGTGTGTCAAAGATGGCATTTGCTCAGCTTGTCAAAAGGGCAAGCAGACTAAATCCACCTTTAGAAGCATTGACAACAAGGATGCTGTGAGGTGTTTATACCTCTTGCATATGGATCTATTTGGTCCAATGCCAGTTCACAGCTTAGGTAGGAAGGTCTACACCTTTGTAGTTGTTGATGACTACTCAAGGTTTTCCTGGGTGTTCTTCTTAAAGCAGAAATCTGAAACACCTAGTGTCTTCCACAGTTTTGTTAAGCAAATTCAGAATGAATTGAACTGTACAGTGGTCAAAATTAGAAGTGACCATGGTACAGAGTTTCAATCTGAAAGCATGACAAAACTATGTGAAGACTATGGGATATTTCAAGAATTCTCTTCACCTAGAACACCTCAGCAAAATGGCATTGCTGAAAGGAAAAATAGAACCTTGATAGAGGCTGGTAGAACCCTATTAAGTGATTCATCACTGCCAGAATATTTCTGGGCTGAAGCAGTAAACACTGCATGCCATGTGATAAATAGGGCTACCATCACTAAAAGGTTAAACAAGACCCCCTATGAAGTAGTGAAAGGCAGGAAACCAAATCTATCCTATTTCAGGATTTTTGGTTGTAAATGCTTCATACTTAACAATGGGAAGTCTTACTTAACTAAGTTTGCTGCCAAATCCCAAGAGGGAGTGTTTGTTGGGTACAGCAGTAATAGTAAGGCTTATAGAGTCTACAACTTGACTACACAAGTTGTAGAGGAGTCTGTGCATGTAGTTTTTGATGAGACACTTCTTATTAACAATGAGTTGTCTAGTAGTGTGTGCAGCCCCACAGGTCTTTCTAAGAAGATGGACAAGCTAACCATGGAAGATGTACCTGCTGCAAGACAGCAAGTAGAAGAAGATGGCTTATGTCCAGGGGGAGAACTACATGTACCAGGAGCTGAAGAAGTTCAAGGAACTCAGCATGATGAAGATGCTGAAGAAGTACAACCAGAAGTAAGGATGCCTCCAGCCAACAGGCATCTAAGAGATCATCCAGTGGAGCTGATCATTGGAGATCCAAGACAAGGTGTTCAGACAAGGAGCAGAAATCAGAATGCTGCAGTATATTCAAGTTTTCTGTCTCAAATAGAACCAAAGAAATTTGAAGAAGCAATACAAGATCCACAGTGGACTGAAGCTATGCAGGAAGAGCTAAACCAGTTCAAGAGGTGCAAGGTTTGGGACTTAGTTCCTAAGCCTAAAGATCACAATGTGATAGGAACAAAGTGGATCTACAGAAACAAGTTAGATGAACAAGGAGTCATCATTAAGAATAAGGCAAGACTGGTTGCAAAAGGATATAGGCAAGAAGAAGGTATTGATTTTGATCAAACCTTTGCTCCAGTAGCCAGACTGGAAGCCATCAGGATGTTCTTGGCCTATGCAACCTACCAAGGATTCAAAGTATACCAAATGGATGTGAAGTCAGCATTCCTTAATGGTAATTTAAAAGAAGAAGTATATGTGGAGCAGCCTTCAGGTTTTGTTGATCCTACTCTTCCTCATTATGTCTATAGACTTAGGAAAGCATTGTATGGGTTAAAGCAAGCTCCTAGAGCTTGGTATGAAACCCTATCTAGTTTCCTCATTGAGAACAAGTTCACAAGGGGGAAAATAGATAAGACTCTATTCCTTAGGGAATCTAGAGGCAAAGTAATACTTGTCCAAATATATGTAGATGACATTATATTTGGGTCTACTGAAAGTAGCCTTTGCAAAAAGTTTGCAAAGCTTATGCAAAGTCAATTTGAAATGAGTAGTATGGGAGAACTGAAGTTTTTCTTGGGTCTCCAAGTTAAACAGACTGAAAGTGGCTTATCCATATGTCAGTCAAAGTTCACCCTAGAACTCATAAGGAAATATGGTATGGATTCCTCCAGTACCATGAAGACTCCTATGGGGTCAAGTATGTCTCTAAGCAAGGATGATGCAGGGAAACCTGTGGATGAAACCTTGTATAGAGGGATAGTTGGCTCCCTACTTTACTTGACTGCAAGTAGACCTGACATTATGTATGCTACATGTGTTTGTGCCAGGTATCAAGCCTGCCCTAAAGAGTCTCACTTGACTGCAGTCAAGAGAATCTTGAGATATCTAAAGGGCACACCTTATCTAGGCCTCTGGTACCCTAGGAATGGAGATTTTGATCTAACAGGTTATTCAGATGCAGACTTTGCAGGATGCAAAGAAGATAGAAAGAGCACTACTGGATCCTGTCAATTCCTAGGTGGAAGACTCATTTCATGGAGTAGTAAGAAGCAAACCAGTGTGGCCATCTCCACAGCTGAGTCAGAATATGTAGCTGCAGGAAGTTGCTGTGCTCAACTTCTGTGGATTCAACATCAGCTAGAAGACTATGGATGTCAGGTAAGTAGAACTCCACTTTATTGTGATTCTACTAGTGCTATTTCCATAGCTAATAATCCTGTATCACATAGTAGAACTAAACATATTGAGATTAAATATCACTTTCTTAGGGAGCATGTAGAAAGAAATGATATTGCACTTGAATATGTTAAAACAGATAATCAGATAGCTGATATGTTTACTAAGCCCTTAGAAGAAGCTAAGTTTAATAGGTTCAAAATTGAACTAGGTATGATAAACTTAGACTAAGTATACAGAACAAAAATTGGCTAAGTAAAAAGGTGTCGACACATAGACAAGTCTATGTCGACACAGAATAGTAAGTGTCGACACTTCAGGAAAATGGTGTCGACACATCTAGGAAGTTAGTGTCGACACTTCAGAATGTTAGTGTCGACACATGTCGAGTAGGTGTCGACACATCCAATAAAGTGTCGACACTTAAGTTTTACTCAGAATTTTTCTAAGTAAAGTCTCGACACATGTCGAGTATAGTGGTGTCGACACTTAACCAAGTGTCGACACATAAAATCTGTTGACTAAATTTGTGTCGACACATGAGTGTCGAGACATTATAAGTCAGTGTCGACACTTATTGACAGTGTCGACACATCATTAGAAATTCATCCCGCCTGTTCGTCTTCAAACAAGAAAGGTATAAATAGGGTTCTGTCTTTGATTGTCGACACGCTTTCAAAGTTTCGAGACCTAAACTCTTGTGTCGACATTTCTCTCATCTCAAGACTAATTCTCAAAACCCTAATGGCTCCCAAGCTGGAAGAGAACGTAAACGAAGGCTATGAGCTTGTGCGAGGCGCATTTGACGACAGCGACCAAGAAATCAAATCAGTGCTAACCCTAATTGTCAATTCAGGCTTGGAATTCTTGGTTTCAGAACCAACGAAAATATGGAAGAAGGAAGTCATTGAATTCCTTTCTGGCGCGTCTATAGATGACTCAGGCTTCAGGATTAAGTCCAGGGTGCATGGCACCAAAGTCAAAATTTCACCCAAGTCTTTAAGAAAGGTACTTCAGCTACCTAAAGTACAAGATGAAGAGGACGTAACTGCTTCTAAGACCAGGGAAGCTCTTACTTGGTGTGGACTGGATCCAAAGATGAAGGTGGGATCAGTCTTTAACAGGAAAGGTATGAATATTCAAGGCAAGTTCTTGTCTGAAGTAGTGGGCAAGGTAATACTGAGCAAGCCAGGAGGGCATGACAGGGTGTCTGCCTCCATGTTTGAAGTCATGACCAGAATCATCTTCAATCTGAAAACAGATTGGTCAATGGTGGTTTATGAGAAAGTAAAAGAAAGCCTGAAGAAGCCCAATCTGGGCAGGATACTAAGTCTCTACCTGGCTGGATCAATTCCAGAGGTAATGAGCACTGCTGCAGGATCTAAGATCAATCATATGAGGAGAATGGACTCCAGGATATTCTCTAGATGGGAAAGGGTGCTGGTGTCAAAGGAATTGACCACCCCTGAGAAACAAGCTTCTAAGAGAGACTCTCCTCCCAGGAAGAAGAGGAAGACTGCTGCTGTGCCTCAAGAGTCCTCCAGCAGCTCAGGCAGTGAAGAACATGTGGTCTTCACTCCTGAAAGTCCAGTTGATGTGCCTGCAGAGAAGACACCTGCTCCTCAGGAGGCAGCTGACATCCAGGGGGAGCTTCCAGGTGTAGCAGAACCATCTACACTGGAGAGTGAACAAGCCACCCTCCTCATTCAAGAGGTACTTACTGACCTTAATACATTAGATTTCTCTATAATAAATTCTGATTTGTCTGATGACCATCAGCAAAATCAGCCAGCAACTCAAGAACCAGATGTTGTTCACCAAGACACATCTGTTATAGCTGATGAAACCAGAACATCTCCTGCACAGTCTCCAGCAGAATATACAATGGAAGATCTCTTTTTGAACTTAGATCAAGAAGATTTTGATATGGAAAAGAATGATGCTGATACAGTAAAGAATGCTGCTGCTGAGGGGGAGAACATTGAAGTTGTGGAAGAGCCTATAAGGCTAGATACTGAGCAGGCACAAGATGTGCATACTGAAAAACAATCCAGCCCTAAGGATAGGGTGGATATAGCCAGTACATCAGACTCTGAAGATGATGAAGCTGAGCAAGCTCAGAAAAAGAAGTTCTTTGTTTTCAAAAGAAGAAGCCAGAGCTATAAGAAGGCTCTCCAAACAGTTGCTCAACATTCCTTAGTTCAACAAGCTCCATCCACTGATTACAGTGCTCTATTGCTTGCCATGCAAATCAAGATGGATGAACAAAGGAAAGCTTTAGAAACTTATGTTGATGAAGGGCACAAAGCACTACAATCAGATCTGGGCCAGGAAATCAAGTCAATAAGGTTTGAAATGAACCTTAATAAAACAGAGATGACTGATTGTTTTACAAAGGGTGCTCATGCAGTAGTCTATTTGGCAAACATCAAGAGAAAATAAAGACTCAAGTTGATGATATAGCACTAAAACAAGGTTATGTGCTGGAGAATCAACTCAGGATGAATGATAATTTGACTGCATCTCACAATGCCATAGTCACTGAACTCAAGAAAAAGTCTGATGAACCATCAACCTCCACTGCTGCTGCCAAGGCTGATTTTGATAAGCTATTTCAAGCAGAGATTGCTGCTGTACAGACTGCAATAAAAGACTCACAGAAGGTCATTTCAGAACAGCTTACAAAGCTTAGACCTTTCTTTAAAGAGGGCATAAGGTATTTGGATAGCCAAATCCGATTCCAGAAAGATGATGTGAGAGATCATGTGGCCCAAGAAGTCATAAAGGGGGAGAGAGTGTTAGTCAAGGCCAGTTCTGAGCATGCAAAATGGATTTCCAATTCTATCAGGGCTACACTTGGATATCCTCCCCTGTGTGATGACAATGAAGTGGCTGAATCTGGTATTCAAAATGCATATCTTGGAGGTGAGCAACAAGCAGTGGCTGATGTAATCTATCCACCTCCAGACTTTGAAATGATTCATGCAGATATAAGCACAATGTATAGTCCACCTGCTGGCAAGCCTAATATTATTCTGGAAAAGGTTGTTCAACCTATCACAGCTGCAATGCAAGAGGCTTTGGACAAGGAAGAAGAAACTAGGCTGTCAAAGAAGAAGTTTAGGGAAATTGCTGAGCAAAAGCCAGATTTTGAACAATGGAGCCCTACTTCTAGGAACATAATTCTCACAGCCTGGAAAGCTGCCAAGGACAATGCCCATGAGAGGAACAAGTGGTTCTCAGAGGCTGAATGGAGAAAGCATGAGAGTAGGCAGGAAGCAATTGTCCAATTTAGAAGGAAGGCTAAGTTAGGAAAGCTACCTCCAACAGCTGTGGAGCCTAGCAAGTACTTTCCTAAGCCCTATCATTATTTTGAAAGACAAAAGATCAAGGCTGAAGAACAGAAGAAGAAGGACTCTAAAGGGAAGAAGACTGCTGAAGCTGAGCCTGCTGCTGCTGCTGTGAAAGCTCAAGTTAAAGCTGGAAAAGGCATTGTTATTAAAGAACCTGATCAGCACTAGATTAGGAATTAACTTGATGCTTGTTGTAATCTGTTAAGTGATAAACATTGTAATACTTCATTGAAAATGTATAAGGAACATTATTGGGACAGTATATGATAAATATAGTATGAATGTTCTGAAATATGTGTGTTTCTTAATTGTTCTGCAATGTTTAATAAGTATACATGTGTGCTTTATTACATGTTCAAGTTTACCCTGTTGTCATTTATATGCTTTACATCATTTTGTAATTTTTAATTATGAGTGGTGTATATCATTGACTAAGGGTTATGACTTCTCCAAATAGGGGGAGATTGTTGGGTACATTGGTCAAATGTACCTGATTTGAAGAAGCCTCACCTAACTCAATGATATACATCAGAATGTATTTGATGTTTGTTTGAGTTACTTGTGCAGGTTAGGAATACACTGGACTGAAGCTAAAAATTCTAAGTCCATGTGTCGACACCCAGAGGGCAAGTGTCGACACTTGAGAAAGCTTGTGTCGACACCCAGACATGCAGTGTCGACACTTGGAGTCATTGTGTCGACACCTGGGAAGAAGAGTCGACACCAGTCAGAAAGTGTCGACACTTGGAGCTGTGTCGACACTCAGTGCAGAAGGATGCAGAAAAGCTGTGACGACACTTAGCAGAAGTGTCGACACCTAGAAGAGCTGAGTCAACATCAGAAAGTGTCGACACTTGGAGTTGTGTCGACACCCAGCAAAATTCTGCAGAGACTAAGTACAAGTGTCGACACTCAACACAATGTGTCGACACTCAATCAGCAGAGTCAACATATGAAGAATGTGTCGACACTCAGCACAATGTGTCGACACACACTCAAAGAAGTCAACACTTGAAGAATGTGTCGACACTCAGCACAATGTGTCGACACATAACCAGAAGACTCAACACTAGAAGGAAGTGTCGACACAAGGAGATGTGTCGACACTTAGCAAAGAACAGAAAAGCTGTAAAATATTCTAAGTATAAGTGTCGACACTAAGGGAATGTGTCGACACTCAGCTGAAGAATCAAGAATGAAGACTTGTGTCGACACCAAGAATCAGTGTCGACACTTGACAGTTTCAACACATGAAGATGTGTCGACACAAAGGAGATGTGTCGACACTTAGAAGAATACAGATAAAGAATGAAGTATAAGTACTTGTGTCGACACTCAATTTCAGTGTCGACACATGCAGAAGAAACTGTGTCGAGACATACAAGGAATTGTGTCGACACCTTGTAGACTTGTGTCGACACTTACACAACATGTGTCGACACTTGGTCTATAAGTGTCGACACTTAAGAACAGAAAGTCTCGACACTAACTGACAGTTAGAGAATTTCAAGAAGTGACTGGTTGACATGACAGCTGCCAATCCAGCCGGTCTACAGCAACTGTCAGAGAAGTCAAAAGTCTGTTATAAACTGGATCAGCCGGTTACCATGAAGGAAGCCTATAAATAGGCACCCACAGTTTACAGAATAAGCAGTTAAGTTGTTAAGTGGTCAAGTTGTTCACAATCATTACTTGTTGTGAGAATAATTGAAGTAGTTGATCAGATTAAATCAAGAAGTGATACATAGAGGATCAACACAAGAAGATCAGGCAGTCCAACTGCAGATCTAAGTAGTTGGAGAGAGAGAGCTCCAACTAAGGATTCAGTCTTTGGAACTAAGGCTGAGAAGAACAATTCAGAGTCATCTGGATTTCAAGAAGCAGAGATCAAGGATCAACTGCAGAAGATTCAGACTAATTCAGTTCTACTCAAGAAGCTTTGAAGAAAGCTAAGTCAGTTTGGATCAAGCTGAGTTCTTCCAAGAACTCTTCAAGAAACTCTCAACTCCTCTCATCCTTTCTGAGTTGTAGAGTTAGCATTTGTAATTTCTATTTTAAACTTGTAAGATCCATAGGATCTGAGTGATTGTAAGCCTATTTTATAAAGGCTGAGGGTAGGGCTTGGTGCCTGAGTGTAGGAGTTGAAGAACTCTGAGTGTAGGCCTTTAATTGGCTGAGTGTAAGCCTTGATTGGCTGAGTGTAGGCCTGGGTGGCTGAGTGTAGGCCTTTTGGCTGAGTGTAAGGCTTTGGGCCTGAGGTAGGAACCTTGTTGGGTTCTGAGCTAGTGGAGAAGTTTGGCCGAATCTAGTACACTGCTAGATAGGCGAAGGGGGAAAGTGGATGTACCCAAAGATTGGGGAACCACTATAAAATCTTGTGTATTCTGTGCTGTGATTATACTGTGTTGAGAATTGTTGTGTGCTGTGATTACTTATTCAGAAATCTGTGTTATAAACTGTTGACTGCCAACAAAGAATTAAGAAAAGGATTATGGTCACCTATTCACCCCCCCCCTCTAGGTGTTTAGGTACCATATCTTTCAAAAGCGCAAAGGAGAACGACGGCGAAAAATGAATTTTATATTAGGGTTCGACGCAGAAATGGAAAGATCGTTGAACTCAGTTCGACGATCGTGGCTTCTAAAGGAATCTGAAGAGTCTTCAATATCGTCGATCTCCGTTCGACGATATTGAAGAGCGTCGAGCTCTATTCGACGATCGTTTAGAGAACAACATCGTCGAGCGCCGTTCGACGATCGCTGACCGGAAGAGATTGTTCATACTATCTGAGAAATGCTGAACTCAGATCGACGATTTCAGAAATCGTCGATCTCCGTTCGACGATCTTGGGGAAAATCGTCGAGCGCAGTTCAGAGACCAGAAAAACTCTAGACACTAAGAAAAATCAAGGTGTTTGCCTAGTCTTGGTCAATTTTTAAACTTTTAAAATCTTGGATATTATTTTAGACTTCCTCCATCTAACATTCCTAACTAATTTAGGAAGAAGGTGTGTTTATTTTCATCCAAGGCTTGGTGAAAATATCTCCCCTTTGTAAATCAGTTGGAATATATTGCAGTTTAATTTTATTCTTTTCAACATTATCCCTTAAGAAGTGATGCCTAATCTCTATGTGTTTTGTCCTACTATGGAGGACTGGATTTTGAGCTATGGAAATAGCACTGGTGTTATCACAAAAGATTTTAGACTTCTCTAAGTTGTAGCCATAGTCTATGAAAGTCCACCTAGTGTCAACTACCTTCACCTATGGGGGGGGGGGGGGGGAATAGGTGACGTGCAGCGTTTTTGCGGAATTAAAATTGTACCTGCACACGAAAATAAAACAGCACAGCAAAGAAAGTACACAAGCAATTTATAGTGGTTCCCCGATTTGGGTACATCGACTTTCCCCCCTTCGACCTATCTCCCAACAAGGGACGACTCGGTAACTTCACCAACAGGATTGAAATCCAATCCTTGCACTATCGGAAGGAACCCTTCCACACGTAGGAGACAAGACTCCCACAACACAGGTTGCACCCAACCCTTACAACTAGGAACCAACGTTCCTTTACAACAAAAATGAAACTAGAATGTATAAGAAATACAAATAACCTTTGGAGACTAAGGTGTCCCTCTTCGTTCGATGACGAGTTCTTGAAGTCAACGAAGAGTCCACAACCCTAGATCTCTCTTGGAGAGAATCTCCCCGAAATCGGTGGCGGCAAGAAGGGCGGCAGCTCGGTTCTCGGAATCGGCGGCGACAACGGTGTGTGGCTGCAGTACTTTGGATACTCAATCTTCGTAGCAAAGTTAGCTAGGTCTACCAACGGTCACACTAGGATCGATCGTCTCGATCGATTCGGAAAGGGAAGGTTTACCCGATCAATGAATCAAGAGACAAAGGATCTCTGGTTAGACGCGTGAGATGCTGTGCTTGGCAGAGCTTCTGTCGCCGGAAGATCTGGAAGAATCACGATCAAATGGTCGGCGATCGACTAGCACGAGCGGCGACGGCGGTGGAGCAGGTATCGCGATCTAGGTCACGTCGGCGGCTTGTGTATTTTTCTGTATATGTTTGCTGTTCAAAAAATACGCGTGTATTTATACACTAGAATACTCCTTAATGACCGTTGTGGGTCCCACCAGAAGAAACCCCAAGCCCGGTTCAAAACAGTGCCAGCGGCAGAGTCCGGTCCAGCGGTTTCCAAAAAATTGCCCAAGGCAAAATCGGTGAGAATCGAAGGTGATTCTCGACGAGTCGGCGAGAATCAGCCGGTGATTCTCGACGATTCAGCGAGAATCAGCCTGTGATTCTCGATGATTCGACGAGAATCACTAGTGATTCTCGCCGAATCACTTGATGAATCTCGACGATTATGAATTAGCACCAGATTTGCACGCTTGATATAGCCGGATAGAGACGGCGAGAATCAACCAGTGATTCTCGACGATTCGGCGAGAATCACTAGTGATTCTCCCCGAATCGGCGAGAATCACTTGGTGATTCTCGTCGAATAATACTTGGATGATTTTTCGTCTTTCCGCCTTTGAGCTACTCTTTGACTCATCCTTGCTCCTTCTCTGCTCTTGCAATATCACAGCCCTGTACTTGAAAATAAGTACACTCCAATAGAGAGAGTACACGTAGGCCAACACACTAATCTGCTCAACGAGAGATTACGTCGTGCAGACCCTTGTATATTGACCTACTGCACCCTGACATTGGTGTGCACTTAACGTGGAATAACTGCAAGCACAACTTGAAATATTTTATCAAATACATTGTCTATTTACCTTAGCTTGTTCAGGGGCTTCTTCAAATCAGGTACGTTGTGGATACAATACCCAACAATATCCCCCTATTTGAAGAAGCCTAAACCCTACAAGCTAAGGTGAATAGAGCGTATGGGAATGAAAATCATAAACTTGAAATTGAGTTGAGAGAGATATTCATTACCAATACCAATTTCTTGAGAGCAAACTTGGAGCCACCTTAGCCAACTTGGAGCCACCTTAGCCAACTTGGAGCCACCTTAGCCAATTTCTTGAGAGCAAACTTGGAGCCACCTTAGCCAACTTGGAGCCACCTTAGCCTTAGCCGAGAGGGTAATCTCCCCCTTTTCGGCTTCTGCAAATCTGGGTCTGCATTTGACCCCTTGCTCCCCCTCAGTTCTTGCACCTGTGCTCACACTTGAGTTCCTGGTAGAGGCTCCCCCTAGATGCACGAGCCTGGAGCTTCTGTAGTATTCATTCCTCATAGTTTAGCATCCCCAATTCAGTTTTGAAAAGACTGAACTTGGCTTCGTCTAAGGGCTTTGTGAATATATCTGCAATCTGCTTGTCCGTGGGGACATGACAGAGAGAGATGTCCTTGTTCTCCACGTGCTCCCGAATGAAGTGGTAGCGCACTTCAATATGCTTCATTCTGCTGTGCGATACCGGATTGTTGTCAATTGCAATTGCACTGGAGGAGTCGCAGTACATTGGTACTTCCTTGAACTGAAGGTCGTAGTCGGCTAACTGGTTTCTGATCCATAGGAGTTGTGCGCAACAGCTGCCTGCCGAGATGTACTCAGACTCTGCTGTGCAGGTAGCTACACAATTCTGCTTCTTGCTGTTCCATGAGATAAGCCTTCTTCCGAGAAATTGACACGGCCCGGAAGTGCTTTTCCTATCATCCCTACTCCCTACTAAATCAGCATCTGAAAAACCTATTAGCTCGACATCATTGTTTCTCGGGTACCACAACCCAAGATTGGGAGTACCTTTAAGGTATCTTAGAATTCGCTTTGCAGCGACATAGTGAGACTCCTTAGTGTTCACCTGATATCTGGCACAGACACATGTGGAGAACATGATATCCGGTCTACTGGCAGTAAGGTAGAGCAGGGATCCAATGATGCTTCTGTATTTGGTTTCATCGAAAGGTTTACCTTTCTCATCCTTATCCAGAGACATAGTGGATCCCATTGGAGTCCTCATAGAGGTTGCATTCTCCATACCGAATTTCTTGAGGAGTTCATTTGTGAACTTCGTTTGAGAGATGAAGATTCCATCCTCAGACTGTTTCACTTGAAGTCCCAAGAAATACTTTAGCTCTCCCATACTGCTCATTTCAAACTTTCCTTGCATAAGTTTAGAAAACTTTTTGCAAAGATTGTTGTCCATTGAGCCGAATATAATGTCATCGACATAGATTTGCACCATCAAAATCTTGCCTTTGAATTCCCTGAAAAATAATGTCTTATCTATTTTACCTCTAGAGAACTTGTTCTCAAGAAGAAAACTAGATAAACTCTCATACCAAGCTCGTGGAGCTTGTTTTAAACCATATAGAGCTTTATTAAGAAAATATACATGATTGGGATAAGTAGGATTGACAAAACCTGAGGGTTGAGCAACGTATACTTCCTCTTTCAAGTCTCCGTTCAAGAATGCTGATTTCATATCCATTTGATAGACTGTGAATCCTTTGTGCGAAGCATACGCCAGGAACAATCTGATTGCCTCGAGCCTTGCCACTGGTGCAAAGGTCTGGTCGAAGTCAATCCCCTCCTCCTGTCTGTAACCTTGAGCCACCAGCCTAACCTTGTTCTTTATGATGACACCATGTTCATCCAGTTTGTTTCTGAAGATCCACTTGGTGCCAATCACATTCTGCTTGTGTGGTCTGGGAACCAGCGTCCAAACGTTGCATCGTTCGAATTGATGTAGTTCATCTTGCATGGCCAAAATCCATGCCGCATCTTTGTTCGCCTCGTCGAACTTCTTTGGCTCAACCTGTGACAGGAAGCTAAGATGCAAAATCTCATTAATAGTACCTCTTCGAGTTCTAACACCGTCACGAGGATCTCCGATGATCTGATCTCTAGGATGATCCCTCACGTGCCGGAGCACTAGAAGTCTGGCGTCTGGAGGTTCGACTACTTCTTGGGCTTCTCCTTCTTCTAAGAGATTTGTTCCATTTTGATCTTCAACATTCCCAGTTGACGTTGAGGTGGAAACTTTGACGTACTTAGGAGTTTCATCTTTAGCGGTATCATCGAGACTCAGCTTTTAAAGTCGTGCACCTACATCTTCAAGAATACCGCTGGAAGAATTGCTGTTAAGCAAACTTCCTTCATCAAATACAACATTAATTGATTCTTCTACCACTAGGGTTTTCTTATTGAAGTCCCTATATGCCCGACTGTGGGAACTATAGCCCATGAATATGCCTTCGAAGCATTTTTCACCAAATTTAGTACGTGGGTACTTCCCATTATTCAGTATATAGCATCTGCAACCAAAGATCCTCAAGTAGGACATGGTTGGTTTCCTGCCTCTCAGTAGCTCATAAGGCGTCTTACGATGATGCTTGTTGATCAATGCTCGGTTTTGTACATGACAAGTTGTATTGACCGCCTCTGCCCAGAAGTATTCTGGGAGAGAAGCGTCTTTCAACATTGTCGTGCAGGCTTCAATGAGAGTTCTATTTCTCCTCTCCGCAACTCCATTTTGTTGAGGAGTGCGCGGGGAGGAAAACTCATGAAAGATACCTTGTTCTTCACAAAACTCTGTCATAGCACTAGAATCGAATTCTGTTACATGGTCACTTCTGATTTTGACCACTGAGCAGTTAAATTCGTTCTGAACCTGCTTGACAAAACTAGTGAAGATGTCAAACGTATCCGACTTTTGTTTTAAGAAGAACACCCATGTAAACCGAGAATGATCATCAACTATCACTAGCGTATAGGACTTGTCTCCCAAGCTATGAACTTGCATTGGACCAAACAAGTCCATATGTAGAAGGTAAAGACATCGGGAAGAGTCTTTGTCTGCAATGCTCTTAAAGGTAGCCCGAGTCTGTTTGCCCATCTGGCATGCAGGACATGGGCTATCTTTGATGCACTTGATAACGGGAGCATCCCTTACTAAGTTTTTAGAAAATAGCATACTAATTGTTTTGAAATTAATATGTGCCAATCTCTTGTGCCATTGTTCACAAAGAGATGCACTGCCTGTTGCCACTAGGCATACGGGGGTAGATGAATCTAAACTAAGAAAATTTAAGCAGAAGATATTTCGGCTCCTAATGCCTGTTAATACCGTCTCAGAAGAGGCACATGATATTATCAGGCATTTATCCTTGCAGAACTTAACGTCATAACCTTTGTCACATAACTGACTTACACTGATCAGGTTATGGTTTAACCCTTCAACATAAGCCACGTCGGTGATAGATATTATACCGTTGGAAATCATACCGTAACCTCTGGTGACTCCTCGATCTGACCCCCCAAAGATGACTTTGGGTCCATTCGCAACTGGAGTGTAATCACGCAGCAGGCTTCTTGTCCCATTCATATGCCGGGAGCATCCACTGTCCAAGTACCATATCGGCATTTTGGTGGCCTTTGGACATTCCTGCAAAACAAAATTAATTTCCCTTAGGAACCCAATCGAACTTGGGTCCTAGATTCTTGGTTAGCATACTCCCCCTCGGGTGGTTAACCCTACGAGTGGTCAGCCTCGCATTGCTAACATAGGGAGTCTCGTTATACCTCGGATTAAACCAACAATCCACGGCAAAGTGACCGACTTTGCCACAACACCAACAGTCAAATCTGTTGTACCTCTTCCTAGACTCCTGCTTTACCCTCGGAACGGTGGGTACATCCGGGGCCTTGGATCTGGAGGTGGAGGCCTCGTAGTGATTGCAGTCATATGACTTCTTCACCTTCTGTTTCTTCAGTATAACAGGCTTGACTCTTGGTGCATGCTTTCCATTATGGCCGCTAGAGAATTGACCATAAATTCCCATGTGGATTTCCTCATAAGGTGCCTTGAAGGCACTCTCACCGAAGTTCCGGGGAAAAGTCCAACCATCATATCGGCTCTTTAGCTTTGCAACCGAGGGCCGGAAATGATGACCAAAGGTTGATTCAAAGTCATGTTGGTTGCAAGGAAAGCAAGGCTTTCTGAACGCAACAAGACTGAGCGGAGCCTTTCCCTTTTCAGCAGCAGAGGCCTTCTTGGCGGCCTTATTCTTCCTCTGGTTCCTGTTTCTCCTAAATGAGGAACCAGATACCCCTACATGCCCCAAGCCGGCTCCTTTGGCCTGAGCAGAGAAGGTATCAACCACTGGAAGAACTATTTTTGGCATAGAGAAGCTCTTGACGATCTTCCTTTCTGCCGCAAGTTGTTCTTCCAACTTGTCGACTTCCTCCTGCTTAAGATCAAGGAGCTTAAGAGACTCTGAATGCTTTAAAGTCAGGTCTAGGTGCTCCTATCGGAGAGAGATCAAACTGGTGATCTCTTCCCTTAGGGAGACACTCTCACCCTTAAGGAATTTCACTTCCTTTTTCTCAGCCTTCAATCTCTTACGGCACTCCTCGAAAGTGTTGAGCAGAAGCTCATACTTCTCGAGGAGCTCCGCTTCACGGGCCGAAAGGCTATCCTCAGGGTCATCATCCTGAGACTCAGGATCAGAGTCAGAGTCGAAGAGAGGGGTGTGAGCTTTTACCTTTCCAGTAAATGGGGGGCATTCTCCTTCTGAGTCGGAGCGACCCACCAGCCCGAAGTAGGCTTCCTCATCATCACTGGAGTCTGAGGAGTCAGATTCACTCAGTGTCTTTGGCTTTTTGGCGATGTAGCTCCTCTCTTTCTTCTTATCTCTAGAATACTTGTGTTCCTCTCCCTTCCCCTTTTCTCTCTTGCCTTGGTGGCAGTCGGCCACGACGTGTCCTGGCTTATTGCATCCAAAACAAATAATGTCAGCGGAGCGATGTTTGTTAGGTTTAGAAGTATACCTGTCAGAAGAGTAATTTTTCGTCTGATGCCTGGAGGAGGAGCCGTCTCTCTTTCTTTGATTCCTCATCTTGAGGAACTTCTTGAATTCTCGGGTGATGAGGGAGAAATCTTCCTCAGATAACTCACAGCTGGAGGAGCAAGACTCGGAGTCCTCCTCCTCATCCTTTTTCCTGGCACGGTATGAAACCGCACCCTTGCCCTTCCTGGAGTGAATGGCTTTTAGAGCCACAGTCTTTTCCTTGGCTGCAGCCTTCTCTGCTTCTTCTTCTGCTTTCCTGGTGTTCAGTTGAAGCTCATAGGACATCAGCTTCCCAAACAGAATTTGCGGGTCTGTTTCAGCTAGTATTCCAAACTCTCGGATGGCGCAGATCTTTGTGTCCCATTCCTTAGTAAGGGACCTAAGGAATTTATCACTAAGTTCACCATCAGTGAACACTCTTCCATATCCTTTGAGGGCATTGACAATCTTGAGGAAGTTCTCGAAGGTGACTCCGATCTCTTCCTTAGGCCCTTGTCTGAAGGCCTCATATTTCTGGTTCAGAAGGGATCTCCGATCATCCCTCACTTCATCAGTGTCCTCCATTAGGATAATCAGGCAGTGCCAGATCTCCTTTGCTGTCCTGCAGTTGCAGAAGTTCTGTGGTGGTTAAAACTCCAAAATTATTTACGGTCACGCGGCGACCCGGCGGTTTTATTTGAGAAAAAGGCGGAAGTGATTTTATTTAAGAAAACGGGGCGCGCGTATTTATTTATTTGGATATAAAACGGTTTAGATCGAGTTTTAACGAAAGGAGGCAAGTGCACCTATCGTGAGTAGTACAGGATATTCCGGGTGGAATATCGAGGTCGTATTGTTCTCGGGTCCGGTTCGATTATTTCTACTCTTCCCTGGAGGGGACTATTATTTTACCGATAATTAACTTGTCGGGTTATATTTTATATATAATAAAAAAGGCAGAAAATGGCAGAAAGAAAATGAAAGCATGAAGGTGGTGCCGATGAAGAGCTTAGCTCGATGGGACCGAAAAAACAAATGAACTAAAATAGACTTTAAATTAAAAGATCTCCTAAATTTCTAATTAATTAAGGCGGAGACTTGGCCGTGGAGGTTCCACTAAAATGAGCTCACCTAGCTATAGGGCTATCGCTCACCTGAACGCTAAGACTATTCGACCGGGCTCTCGTCCGACGAAGGATTCCTCTTAACGCCCACATTACGCTAAGAACCCCGCTATTGGGTGGGGAACCCAATCCGGTAGAGTTGGCGCGCCTCCTCTCTCGAGGGTTAGTGCGGAACTCTCTTTGCCAAGGGGTGATCTGTCCATACGCACGGCCTCTCGGCGAGCGTATGGAAAACGGAAATAGGGCCCACACATCGATATGTGGTCCTACGCGTCGTTAACCCCGGGCAAACCTTAAGTACTTTTAATTAATTAGAAAGATTAGACCTTTAATTATTTTAAGCTATTTTATCTGTCCCAATGCTCTTCGATGCCGAGGGCTAAGAACGATTAGCCACTCATCGGAATGGGGACGGCTTGCGGTGAAAAGCAGTAAATAAAGCGATAAAGAAAACAGTAAATGAAAGCGATAAAATGAAAGCAGCAAAATAAAATAGTAAATTGCAAGTCCTACTCAAACGAGTAGGACTGAAGAAAGCTGTAAATTGCGAGTCCCGGCGCAAATGCGTGGGCGGGAGAAAGAAAGCGGGTCCTACTCAAACGAGTAGGACTAAATAAATGCAACACACGCACACACTCGACAGAAAGTAAAACTCACTCACACGCTCTCTCGACATAAATGAAAACACACACACGCAAATCCTACTCAAATGAGTAGGGAAAATAAAGACCTGTCATTTAACTCGAATGAGTAGGCGGAAATAAAGAAAATTACAAACTCACGCACTCTACAGAATTGAAAATAAGCAAGCGCCATTTAACTCTTAACGAGTAGGCGGAAATAAATGCGCACACACACATGAGCGAAAAAATTAAGAAAAACTAAGTTACCGAAAAATTAAAACAACTGCATTTCTACCGCTAGAATGCGGTAGAAATGCATAAAAAGCTAAAATAAAAAATAAACGGAGCAAAAGAGTTTGCAAATAAACGCAAAATGCAAGTGATCGAAAAATAAAAACGAATACATTTCTACCGCTAGAATGCGGTAGAAATGCATAAAAAGAGAACGAAAAAAATAAAAGAGCAAAAGATTAAAATGAAAAACTATGTGCGCGAAAAATTAAAACGACTATATAATCATTCCTATAACTCCGTAAAACTGATTAAAAAGTGAAAATAAACTGAAAATAATGAAAAGGTTTTACATCCTAAAAAGAAAAATCTAACTTAAAAGAAATGAAAATCACTTTGAAATCAATTTTATGGGTTTATAACAATGAGATAGAAAGGTATAAAAAAACTTAATCTAAACAAATCTAAGTAAAGAAATTATGAAAACATAAAAGTAAAACTCTAACCTCATACACACACACCCATTACAAAGAGAACAAAAACTAAGTTAAAACAAAATGAAAAATAAGATTGCTTAAGAGAGTTTTGCTTAGACTCATTCCAACACCATATAAAGAGACGAAAATAACACATTTTATTAAGTAAAAACACGGTTACAAAGGAACGAAAACAAAAAGCTAAGGAGAGGGGGAGAAAATATCTCTTACATAGCATTTGGAAGCATTTCGGCAGCACAACCCTAAGCAAAATAGTTCAAAAAAAAGGAACAGAAATCCAAAGCAGAACACTGGAATTTATAGAAAAAATTTACATGGGTCACGCCCTTGGTCACGGGTGTGACAGGGGGCGTGACAGTACTATTTGAGAAGGTGGCCGGCGATTTGACGGGAAAGTTGACTTCGGCTGGACACGTGTCGGTCTCGCAGTGGTCACGCCCTTGGTCACGGGCGTGACAGGGGGCGTGTCAAGCAGTTGGATCTGGGCGCGGTGCGCGCCGAAAGTCTTCGGGCAGGTCTTGTCGGCCAGGCGCAGTGGTCACGCCCTTGGTCACGGGCGTGACTCTGGGCGTGTCGGCTGGTGTCGACACTCGACGAATGTCGAGCTGAAAGTGTCGATTTGAAAATCGTCGAGCGGAAATTGAGTCACGCCCCAGGTCACGTGCGTGACGCTGGGCGTGACTGTCGGTGTCGACACTCGACGATCGTCGAGATGAATTCGTCGAGTGGAGTGACACGGGCTTGGGTCACGCCCCGTGTCGGGTGACACGGGCGTGACTCCGGGCGTGTCAAGCTTTGCTCTTCAAAATTGCTGATTTCACGGTTTTTGACGTGTCACGCCCTGGTCACGGGCGTGACCAATATGTCACGGGCGTGACATGACATTTTTTTGCAGATTTTTGATTTTTTCTGAAAAATAAAATAAAACAAGTTAGTATAATATTTACAAAAATAGGAGCATTTTATTGAATAAAAATAAGAAAAAACGACAAAAATAAATGAAAACAACTAAATTAATGTACACAAAAATAGGCATATTTACAATTCATCAAGTACCCCCATACTTAAGCTTTTGCTATTCCAGAGCAAAAGTTGGAGATGAACTTATAAGGAATAAAAGAAATCCTAAGTTTATCTACCGCTTGACTTAATTAAAAGGAAGATCAAAATAAACATCCGGGGTTAAAGAATTAAATCCTAATTTATGAAATGTTATGAATAGAGGAAGAGTTTCAAAAAGACTTCTAGAAAAAATAAAATAGAAAGGAAAAATTTATTTTTGTTAGTTTAACAAAGATGGATTGGATTTATATAAAAAAAACTTAGCTTAAAAGAAGTTAAAGTAAATAATGCAATTTAAAAATTATGCTCTCAAAAAAATTTTAAATTAAGTCTAAAATCATTGAAATGAGATAAGTGGTTTGGTGGTTTATGAAGAAGGCTTGAATATTGAGGTGAGGTAATTTTTCCTCGAACCTCCAATTTTTTTTCTTTTTGGATAGTTAGGAAAATGAAATCTTATTTTCCTAACACAATAATTTTTTTCTTTCTTCATAATAAAATTAACCCAATGTATATTTGTTGGAGTAATGAATTTTATCCTCTTACTCCATATATAATCTTTTTAAATTATTGGATGCCTATGTTTACGGAACGAAATCTTATTCCCATTGACATAAGATCTTTTAAGGGATAGGGGGTAATCATGTCAAAGTAAGACATGAAAAAAAAAGGAAGTGGGTTTATTTTTTTTCAAAAAGAAAACTAGATTTTAATCAAAAAGTTTTGAGAGCAACCTTTTTAAAATGAACGTTCCAATGTTTCTAAAAGCAAAGAGTAGAAATAATTGAAATCCATTGATGTTATTTTCTAACATAAAAAAAGAGCTTCTATTTATAAAATTAGAAGTGGTGGTGAAAAACAAGTTCCCTATTATAAGGAAAAGACATAAAAAATTCTTTAAATCTTAACCCCAGACACTTAAATCTATCGAACTTTAATTAATAAACGAATAGTAAGCAAAGAATAACTAAAATTCGCATATAAATTAACTCGAAACTAGATTTTTGGAAAGCAAAAAGAGTTAAGATATGATATATTCGAATTATTTTGTTACATAATTAACAAAACGTTTTTTTTTTGGAATTTTTATAGTTTTTATCATTTTCTTGTGTTTTAATTATTATCTTTTTAAGATTTTTAGAGTTATTATCTTTTTTTGGTATTTTTGGTTTTTCTAATTTTTTTTTGATTGATTTTTTAGTGTATTTTGATATGTAATTTACAAGAATGAGGAGAGAAAGAAGTGCTATTTAAAGAAGATAGGGGAAAGAGAGATTTTTACAAAAAAAGTACAAAGTAAAAACTCGATTGCAGCCCCCGCGAACAGACTCTTATTTGAATGGTTGGTTCGATGAGTCGAACGTCGCGGGCAGGCGGAATGCAAGCTTTTACAAATAAGAAAAAAGGGGGGAAGATTTTTTTTTTGTTTTGAAGTTTTATGAAAATAAAAACAAGGGAAAAATTTTTTTTAGGTTTTATTTTTTTTAATGTTTTTGTAATTTTATGCGTTTTTGTAATGTGCAGAAATAAAGAAATACGAAAACACCCCCATACTTAAACCCAACATTGTCCCCAATGTTGCAATCTAAGTATGCAGAACAGATAATATATAAAATATAATAAGTACAAAAATAAAAAGGGAGGGTAGGAGCTTCCCTAACGATGAGTACGGGGAGGCCCGGGTTGAAACCCTGCATTATTATTAGAAGAGGAAAGAATAGCAAAACAATAATAGAAAAAACAAAAAACGAAAAAGTCGGCTAAAGGGTTGCAGGCGGTAGGGGGGGCAAGTGCGTGGGGGACTCGAAGGTAGCTAAGGCCTTAGCTACGTGAGTGTGATGGAAATGCGCACCCCTAACGAGCACAAAAATGGAAGCACGTCGAAGCGAAACAAAACAGAACAAGTTAAAAGAAAATAAAAAGACAAAATATATACACTTGTAGTTTTTTTTTAAGGACGTTTTTTTTTTCTTTTTTTTGTTAAGTTTTTTCATTTTTTTTTTCGAATTTTTTTTTTTTTTTTGTTTTGTTTGTTTTATAGTTTTTTTTATTATTATTATTAAAAGAATGAAAATAAAATTTTTTTTGTTAAGTTTTTTTTTTTCATTTTTTTTTTGGGTTTTAGTTGTTTTTTATTTAGTTTTTTTTTTAGTTTTATAGTTTTTTCAAATTTTTAATTTTTAAGGTTTTTCAAAATTTTTTGTTTTGTAAGTTTTTCAAAAATTTTTTTGTTTTATAAATTTGTAAATATATAGTTTTTTGGTATTTATTATTATTATTATTATTATTATTATATTTTTTTGTTAGTTGGCCAAACTATTTTTTTTTATATATAAATATATATAGGTAAAATTAATAGAACTCCAAGGTTCAAAATAACGAACCGAAAATGTCCCCGGCAACGGCGCCAAAAACTTGGTGGTTAAAACTCCAAAATTATTTACGTCACGCGGCGACCCGACGGTTTTATTTGAGAAAAAGGCGGAAGTGATTTTATTTAAGAAAACGGGGCGCGCGTATTTATTTATTTGGATATAAAACGGTTTAGATCGAGTTTTAACGAAAGCAGGCAAGTGCACCTATCGTGAGTAGTATAGGATATTCCGGGTGGAATATCGAGGTCGTATTGTTCTCGGGTCCGGTTCGATTATTTCTACTCTTCCCTGGAGGGACTATTATTTTACCGATAATTAACTTGTCGGGTTATATTTTATATATAATAAAAAAGGCAGAAAATGGCAGAAAGAAAATGAAAGCATGAAGGTGGTGCCGATGAAGAGCTTAGCTCGATGGGACCGAAAAAACAAATGAACTAAAATAGACTTTAAATAAAAAGAGCTCCTAAATTTCTAATTAATTAAGGCGGAGACTTGGCCGTGGAGGTTCCACTAAAATGAGCTCACCTAGCTATAGGGCTATCGCTCACCTGAACGCTAAGACTATTCGACCGGGCTCTCATCCGACGAAGGATTCCTCTTAACGCCCGCATTACGCTAAGAACCCCGCTATTGGGTGGGGAACCCAATCCGGTAGAGTTGGCGCGCCTGCTCTCTCGAGGGTTAGTGCGGAACTCTCTTTGCCAAGGGGTGATCTGTCCATACGCACGGCCTCTCGGCGAGCGTATGGAAAACGGAAATAGGGCCCACACATCGATATGTGGTCCTACGCGTCGTTAACCCCGGGCAAACCTTAAGTACTTTTAATTAATTAGAAAGATTAGACCTTTAATTATTTTAAGCTATTTTATCTGTCCCAATGCTCTTCGATGCCGAGGGCTAAGAACGATTAGCCACTCATCGAATGGGGACGGCTTGCGGTGAAAAGCAGTAAATAAAGCGATAAAGAAAACAGTAAATGAAAGCGATAAAATGAAAGCAGTAAAATAAAGCAGTAAATTGCAAGTCCTACTCAAATGAGTAGGACTGAAGAAAGCTGTAAATTGCGAGTCCCGGCGCAAATGCGTGGGCGGGAGAAAGAAAGCGGGTCCTACTCAAACGAGTAGGACTAAATAAATGCAACACACGCACACACTCGACAGAAAGTAAAACTCACTCACACGCTCTCTCGACATAAATGAAAACACACACACGCAAATCCTACTCAAATGAGTAGGGAAAATAAAGACTTGCCATTTAACTCGAATGAGTAGGCGGAAATAAAGAAAATTACAAACTCACGCACTCTACAGAATTGAAAATAAGCAAGCGCCATTTAACTCTTAACGAGTAGGCGGAAATAAATGCGCACACACACATGAGCGAAAAAATTAAGAAAAACTAAGTTACCGAAAAATTAAAACAACTGCATTTCTACCGCTAGAATGCGGTAGAAATGCATAAAAAGCTAAAATAAAAATAAACGGAGCAAAAGAGTTTGCAAATAAACGCAAAATGCAAGTGATCAAAAAATAAAAACGAATATATTTCTACCGCTAGAATGCGGTAGAAATGCATAAAAAGAGAACGAAAAAAATAAAAGAGCAAAAGATTAAAATGAAAAACTATGTGCGCGAAAAATTAAAACGACTATATAATCATTCCTATAACTCCGTAAAACTGATTAAAAAGTGAAAATAAACTTAAAATAATGAAAAGGTTTTACATCCTAAAAAGAAAAATCTAACTTAAAAGAAATGAAAATCACTTTGAAATCAATTTTATGGGTTTATAACAATGAGATAGAAAGCTATAAAAAAACTTAATCTAAACAAATCTAAGTAAAGAAATTATGAAAACATAAAAGTAAAACTCTAACCTCATACACACACACACCCATTACAAAGAGAACAAAAACTAAGTTAAAACAAAATGAAAAATAAGATTGCTTAAGAGAGTTTTGCTTAGACTCATTCCAACACCATATAAAGAGACGAAAATAACACATTTTATTAAGTAAAAACACGGTTACAAAGGAACGAAAACAAAAAGCTAAGGAGAGGGGGAGAAAATATCTCTTACATAGCATTTGGAAGCATTTCGGCAGCACAACCCCTAAGCAAAATGGTTCAAAAAAAAGGAACAGAGATCCAAAGCAGAACACTGGAATTTATAGAAAAAATTTACATGGGTCACGCCTTTGGTCACGGGCGTGACAGGGGGCGTGACAGTACTATTTGAGAAGGCGGCCGGCGATTTTACGGGAAAGTTGACTTCGGCTGGACACGTGTCGGTCTCGCAGTGGTCACGCCCTTGGTCACGGGCGTGACAGGGGGCGTGTCAAGCAGGTGGATCTGGGCGCGGTGCACGGCGAAAGTCTTCGGGCAGGTCTTGTCGGCCAGGCGCAGTGGTCACGCCCTTGGTCACGGGCGTGACTCTGGGCGTGTCGGCTGGTGTCGACACTCGACGAATGTCGAGCTGAAAGTGTCGAGTTGAAAATCATCGAGCGGAAATTGAGTCACGCCCCAGGTCACGGGCGTGATGCTGGGCGTGACTGTTGGTGTCGACACTCGACGATCGTCGAGATGAATTCGTCGAGTGGAGTGACACGGGCTTGGGTCACGCCCCGTGTCGGGTGACACGGGCGTGACTCCGGCGTGTCAAGCTTTGCTCTTCAAAATTACTGATTTCACGGTTTTTGACGTGTCACGCCCTGGTCACGGGCGTGACCAATATGTCACGGGCGTGACATGGCATTTTTTTGCAGATTTTTGATTTTTTTTGAAAAATAAAATAAAACAAGTTAGTATAATATTTACAAAAATAGGAGCATTTTATTGAATAAAAATAAGAAAAAACGACAAAAATAAATGAAAACAACTAAATTAATGTACACAAAAATAGGCATATTTACAATTCATCATTCTGCATCATTGAGTCATCGACCGCGCTGACCAGAATATTCTGTGCCTTCTTGTCAAGTCCCACCAGCACCATCTCGTCCTTGTCCATTTCAGAAATTTTCTTTGGCACTTTCTTGGTAGGATCTATGGTGGAGACCTTAGTGGGGACATAAGGTCCCTCCTCCACGATCATGAAGAGTCGAGGATCAACTGCTTCCATGTAAAACCTGATCCTTTCCTTCCAGATAGGAAAGTTGAGCCTGGTGCACCCTCGGATCTTGCATGTGTACTTGAGCCCGTCCATAGTAGATGTTTGCCTTCTTCTTGACACTAGCGGCAGGATTCTATGCAAGGTGTGAACCTTTTTGATGAGCAACCTCCCTCTGATACCACTTGAAAGTCCACCTAGTGTCAACTACCTTCACCTATGGGGCGGGGGGGAATAGGTGACGTGCAGCGTTTTTGCGGAATTAAAATTATACCGCACACGAAAACAAAACATCACAGCAAAGAAAGTACACAAGCAATTTATAGTGGTTCCCCGATTTGGGTACATCCACTTTCCCCCTTCGACCTATCTCCCAACAAGGGACGACTTGGTCACTTCACCAACAGGATTGAAATCCAATCCTTGCACTATCGGAAGGAACCCTTCCACACGTAGGAGACAACACTCCCACAACACGGGTTGCACCCAACCCTTACAACTAGGAACCAACGTTCCTTTACAACAAAAATGAAACTAGAATGTATAAGAAATACAAACAACTTTTGGAGACTAAGGTGTCCCTCTTCGTTCGATGACAAGTTCTTGAAGTCAACGAAGAGTCCACAACCCTAGATCTCTCTTGGAGAGAATCTCCCCGAAATCGGCGGCGACAAGAAGGGCGGCAGCTCGGTTCTCGGAATCGGCGGCGACAATAGTGTGTGGCTTCAGTACTTTGGAGACTCAATCTTCGTAGCAAAGCTAGCTAGGTCTACCAACGGTCACACTAGGATCGATCGTCTCGATCGATTCGGAAAGGGAAGGTTTACCCGATCAATGAATCAAGAGACAAAGGATCTCTGGTTAGACGCGTGAGACGCTGTGCTTGGCAGAGCTTCTGTCGCCGGAAGATCTGGAAGAAATCACGATCAAACGGCCGACGATCGACTAGCACGAGCGGCGACGGCGGCGGAGCAGGTATCGCGATCTAGGTCACGTCGGCGGCTCGTGTATTTTTCTGTATATCTTTGCTGTTCAAAAAATACGCGTGTATTTATACATTAGAATACTCCTTAATGACCGTTGTGGGTCCCACAAGAAGAAACCCCAAGCCCGGTTCAAAACAGTGCCAGCGGCAGAGTCCGGTCCAGCGGTTTCCAGAAAATTGCCCAAGGCAAAATCGGTGAGAATCGAAGGTGATTCTCGACGAGTCGGCGAGAATCAGCCGGTGATTCTCGACGATTCGGCGAGAATCACTGAATCACTTGATGATTCTCGATGATTATGACTTAGCGCCAGATTTGCACGCTTGATGTAGCCGGATAGAGACGGCGAGAATCAACCAGTGATTCTCGACGATTCGGCGAGAATCACTTGGTGATTCTCGTCGAATAATACTTGGATGATTTTTCATCTTTCCGCCTCTGAGCTGCTCTTTGACTCATCCTTGCTCCTTGTCTGCTCTTGCAATATCACAGCCCTGTACTTGAAAATAAGTACACTCCAATAGAGAGAGTACACGTAGGCCAACAGACTGATCTGCTCAACGAGGGATTACGTCGTGCAGACCCGTGTATATTGACCTACTGCACCCTGACATTGGTGTGCACTTAGCGTGGAATAACTGCAAGCACAACTTGAAATATTTTATCAAATACATTGTCTATTTACCTTAGCTTGTTCAGGGGCTTCTTCAAATCAGGTACGTTGTGGATACAATACCCAACAGTCTAGGAGTTGGTTTTGAATCCACAAGATTTGTGAACAACAACTGCCTGCAGCCATATATTCAGCTTCAGTAGTTGAAGTTGACACAGAAGTTTGTTTCTTACAAAACCAAGAGACATGTCTGTCACCAAGGAACTGACAAGTTCCACTGGTACTTTTCCTGTTAATTCTGCATCCAGCATAATCAGCATCAGAAAATCCAGTTAAATCAAATGCTGAATTTTTTAGATACCAGAGACCTAGATTTGGACAACTTTTAACATACCTGAGAATCCTCTTTACTAATGTTAGGTGTGACTCTCTAGGGCGTACTTGGAACCTAGCACATATACATGTAGCAAACATTATATCTGGTCTACTAGCTGTAAGGTACAATAAAGAGCCAATCATTGCTCTATATGTTGTCTGATCAACAGGTTTCCCATGTTCATCAGCATCCAATACAGCATTAGTAGGCATAGGTGTTTTCATACAAGATGCTTCAGACATGCCAAATTTCTTAACCAATTCATTTGCATACTTGGTTTGAGAAATAAAGATGCCTTCAGCATGTTGTTTGACTTGCAATCCTAGGAAGAAGGATAGCTCACCCATGCTACTCATTTCAAATTTAGAATGCATTAGGTTGGAAAACCTTCTACATAATTTTGAGTCAGTAGAACCAAAAATAATATCATCTACATAAATCTATACTAGTAGGGTATGGTACTTATGGGTTCTAATGAAAAAAGTTTGGTCTACTCTACCCCTTATAAATCCATTTTCCAAAAGAAAGCATGCTAGGGTCTCATACCATGCTCTAGGAGCTTGCTTGAGACCATATAATGTCTTGTTCAATTTAAAAACATAATCAGGATAAGTTGGAGAGATAACACCTGCAGGTTGTCTGACATATACTTCTTCTTTGATGTCTCCATTTAGGAATGCACTTTTGACATCCATCTGATATACCTTGAAGTCTTTATGTGCTGCATAAGCTAAAAATATTCTGATGGTTTCCAATCTTGCAACTGGTGCAAAAGTCTGGTCATAGTCTATTCCTTCTTCTTGAGAATATCCCTGAGCAACTAGTCTTGCCTTGTTCCTTACAATTACTCTTTGATCATCCAGTTTGTTTCTGAACACCCACTTTGTTCCAACAATGGAGTGATCCTTAGGCTTTGGCACTAGTTCCCACACTTTGTTCCTTTCAAATTGATGCAATTCTTCTTGCATTGCAATGATCGAGTGTGGATATTGCTCTGCATCTTGAATGGACTGAGGTTCAATTTGAGATAGGAAGCAGGTGTGCAACAGGTTTTGGTTGACCTAATTTCTGGTTTGCACACCAGCTGAGATTTCTCCAATTATTTGGGAGATTGGATGATCTCTTGATGTTACTAAATCAACAGGGGGTGTTGATTGTTCACCAACCTGTGTTGTTGTTTCCTCTTATGGTACAATAACTGGCTCTTCAAGTTGTTCTTCAATATGTTGAATACTTTCTTCATCTTCACTGCTTTCATCCTTTTGGGTAACCTGTAACTTGTTCAAGTCTTCAACAAGAGAATGTTCCTGCAAAGGTTCTATGGTAGAAGGGATCTTCTCCTTGAAAGACATGTTAGATTCATCAAATGATATATGAACAGATTCCTCAATTTTTATAGATGATTTATTATAAATCCTATAAGCCTTGCTGATCATGGAGTATCCTAGAAACACTCCTTCATCAGCTTTAGCTTGAAATTTTGCTAAATATTTCTTATCATTATTATGTATGTAGCAAATACAACCAAAAACTCTAAAATAATCAACTTTAGGTTTCTTCCCTTTTAGTAATTCATAGGGAGTCTTTCCCTTTAGTTTATGTATCAAACTTCTATTCAACATATAGTTGGAGGTATTCACTGCCTCTGCCCAAAAAGATAGAGGAAGGTGAGCATCTGACAACAATGTAGTGGCAGATTCAATAAGGGTTCTATTTTTCCTTTCAGCTACCCCATTTTGTTGAGGAGTTCTAGGAGTTGAGAAAGTATGCCTGATCCCTTCACTCTGACAGAACTCTTGCATAAGAAGAGAATCAAACTCTGTCCCATGATCACTTCTGATCAGGGCAATATGAGTATTGAACTCAATCTGTATACATTTGAGAAACTCTGTCAGACACTTAAAGTTATCAGACTTCTTTCTTAGAAAGAACACCCAAGTGAATCTAGAGAAGTCATCTACAACTACTAAAGTGTAAGATTTCCCTCCTAGGCTTTGTACTGTGATGGGTCCAAAAAGATCCATGTGTAACAGATACAATATCCTAGGTGAATCACTCTTATTAAGTGACTTAAAGCTGTTTTTAGTTTGCTTGCCTAATTGACAAGCCCTGCAGAGTCCTTCCTTCTTGTAGGGCCAGAAGGTAGTCCTCTAACAAGGTTGTCCTTGGATAGCCTAGCAATAGTTCTAAGGTTTAGGTGTCCTAGTCTCTTATGCCATAAAATATTTGGTCTACAAACAGAATTGAACAGGCAAATATCTACATCTGTTGAAAGAAAATCTACTAGATAGATGTTACCTTTCCTTTTACCTGTCAACACAGTTGTGTTGTCCTCTGACTTGATTTTGCATAATGCTTTGCTGAAGGTCACCTGGTAGCATTCATCACACAGCTGACTGATGCTTATTAAGTTGTGCTTCAGTCCTTCCACATAAGCTACCTTCTTGAATGTTACTGATCCAATCTGGACTGCACCATATCCTTTAGTTTGTCCAAAGTTTGAATCACCAAAGATAACTTTGGGTCCAAGCTTGGCTCTAAAGGATATGAGGTTGTCCTTGTTTCCTGTCATGTGCTTAGAGCACCCACTATCCAAGTACCATTGCTGGTTAGATGTTGGATAGGTCTTCACCTGCACATAAAATAATTCATTTGTTTTTGACCCAGTTTACCTTGGGCCTAGGTTGATAACCTTTAAACTCTGAAATAAAAGACATCCCAGGCTGAGTCTTATAACCTTCAGGATGATATCTCCTTGGAGGTATAATCCATTCATTATAAGGGTTAAAGATTTGGGATGAAGGACCCTTAGGATTGGATTTTGATTTTCCCTTGAAAATATTTCCAGAGCTCTGACCTATGTTCGACGATCGTGAAGCTGCGTTCGACGATCTTGGGTCAGATCGTCGAGCTCTGTTCGACGGTCGACAATGGCAGAGTTGAGGAACTTGAGATCGTCGACCTGAGTTCGACGATTTTTCCTGAGATCGTCGATCTGCGTTCGGCGATCGTCGATCACCGTTCGACGATTTCTGCTGGGACTTAGTTTTCTTGGGCAGATCAGAATTTTTCCTAGCTACCTCTACAACTCCCTTTCCTTTATCAGAAATGAACTTGATTGGAGTTGTTAGAACTATGGGTTGGCTGGATGAAGCACCCAAGCCCAGTGTACTATTAAATCTGGAGTTCACTGTGCTTGTGATGTCCATCAGCTTGATACTTCTCCCATTAAGTGATTCTTCAAGCTTCTTGGCCTCAGATAGCTCACCTTTCAGTGAAGCTATCTGCTCCCTACAACACTCCAACTCCTAAGAGAGTTTGAGGTTTTCTGACTTTAAGGCATTATGTTCAGATAAATGATTTCTGAGAGAGATAATTTCTTTCTCAGATTTTAGCAGGTCTAAACATAAAGCTTTAAACTCAGATTTAAAGTACTCTGAATTAAAATCAAATGAACTGATTACCTGATCTTCTTCAGGTTGAGTCTCTGAATCTGACTCTGACTCTTCTTCATCTGAATTATGCTGTGAGGCATTGATTGCCATCATGCAGAACTCCTTCTCTTCTGCATCATCTTCATCATCACTGGAGCTGGAAGAGGCTTCGGACTCCTCTTCAGTCTCACTCTAGGATTCAGCAACAAACCCCTTTCTTGTGTGTTTATTTTTGCTTGAGGAGGGTTTGCCATTGCCATTCCTCTTGGAGTCTTTCTCCTTTCTTCTTTCTTTCTTGTCCCTTCTGTCCTTGTTTTTTTTTTCTGGACAGTCAGGAACAATATGCCCTGGTTTCCTGCAACCAAAGCAGACAATTTCCTTATTATTAATTGACTTATCATACCTTGGCTTATCATGCTCCTTGTATGATCTTCTTCTGAAGTCCTTTCTGGCCATCTTCTAAAATCTTTTGGCCAACAGACTGAGCAGTTCATCATTGCCTGTGACTTTGTCTTCAGGCAGATCTTCAGTTGCCTTGAAGGTTATTGTTTTCTCTTTTCTTGTGACTGGTGAGGCAGCCTTCTGTTCTTCTTCTCTATTCTTGATAAGTAGCTCATAAGATTTGAGCTTACCCAATAGAGCTTCTGTGGTGATCTCATTCAAACTTCTGGCATCCTTGATTGGCCAGATTCTTGAATCCCAAGTGCTAGGGAAGCACATTAGAATTTTGTCATTGAGTTCAGTTAGTGAGATCTCTTTGTCCAAGGTCCTGAGTTCACTGACTATTAGACTGAGCCTGTTGTACATATCTCCAACTGACTCAGTTTCTCCCTTCTTGAAATTCTCATATTGAGATATGAGGTGGGATCTCCTGTCCTTTCTCTCATCAGCTGAGCCTGAGACTATTTCAGAGAGTTTATCCCAGATTTCCTTTGCTGAACTGCATTCAGCCACCTTTTGAAAGATATCATCAGACATGGTCTGGGCTAAGATGTTCATAGCCTTGGCATCAGCTACCTTCCATTTCTTGATATCAGCATCTGTTCCTGATGGAGGTGGAACAACATTTGTATTTGAGTTCTCTGGAGGTCTTGGACAAACTATCAAAACAGAGTTAAAAATATCCTCGTCAATAGAATTCATGTATAATCTGATCCTTGCTTTCCAAAGTGCAAACTTGGATAGATTGCACACTAGAGGTCTGGTGCTAGCATAATCTTTATTTTGGGCCATGATTTGTGAAAACAAAACCTAATAATAAACTCAAAAGAAAACAGATCTAACTAGGGATCTTTGGGTTCAGGTGTTAGCCTGTGCAACCACCAAGCTGTGGTATGTTTAACCAACCTTGCTCTGATACCAATTGAAAGTGCAGCTAGATCTGATATACTCTAGAGGGGGGGGTGAATAGAGTATATGGTGCTTGAAAACTTTTTACAACAATTGTTGTAATCTGAGTGAGCAGGGAAGCAATTATTAAATCTAATCACAGAACTAAACTAATCACAAAATAATCACAGAACAATCACAGCCAGAAACAAAAATAAAGATAAGCAATCCAGATGACACAAGGAGCTATAGTGGTTCCCCTAAACTTGGGTACATCCACTCTTCTACCACCCTAGGTAGGAGTCCACTGCAGGATGAGTTGATCAGGTGTCTTGGGCACCAATGAGCTTTTGATAAGGTGCTCAAAAACCAAATCAGATTTTTTGATCAGGTGTCTTGCCACCAATGAGCTTTTGACAAGGTGCTCAAAAACCAAGCTCAAACTTTTGAAGGGAGTTTGAGAAACCCTTTACAGAGATGGGGATGAGAGAGTGATGGAAGTCTTCTCTTTCTCAAAGTAGCTGAGAAGACTATGTGGATTTGATGGTGTCAAAGCTCCCCCTGAGTCCTTGAGATGTTCAGGAAAAGAAGCTTTGTTGTAGGGTGATAGGCCTTCAGAAGTTGATCTCCAGCAAAAGATGATTTCAGCAACAGCTGAAATGTTAGGTGTCTGGAGTCTTGAAAGATGTTGGCCTTGAACACTTGAGACAAGAGAGATCAGAAGATTTCAAAAAGTTTGATCTCCTTGGATGTGTGTTCTATTTATAATTCTTTGAGACAGAGAATATATTGTTCTTGTTCTTCTTCTTGTCTGTATTCTGAGGATTATTGATGTCTAGGAGAGATTCAAAAATCTAATCTTTTATTCTCTGGTACTGAATAGAAAAACATCCTCTGTCAAGAATAGCCGTTGGACTGCATTAATTGCATCCTTAATTGCAAAATGTCTTCTGGAGGAAAGTCCAAAGAAACATTCCTTTGATAATCCCTTGAAACTTGGTCCAGAAATAAATGAAAACGGCTAGAAAATCTTCTGAATTAATTGCTGAATAACTCCTTAACTGTTCTGAATTTGAATCTTGAAGATCCTCGAAGTCATCAGAAAAACGTCGAACTGAGCTCTGCTATCGTCGAACTGAGCTCAGCGATATGGACTTATACAGCAACAAAAATCGTCGATCTGAGCTCCAAGATCGTCGAACTGAGCTCAGAGATAGAGATCCAATGCTGAGTCAAGATCATCGAACTGAGCTCGCAGATCATCGAATGGAGTTCGACGATTTGTGGAAGTTGAGCTCAGCGATCGTCGAATGGAGTTCGACGATCTGTCGAAGTTGAGCTAGACGATCGTCGATCGGAGTTCGACGAATCGTCGTGCTGAGCTCGACGATATGACTTAGTCTCAAACTGAAAAATTCTTGGTCTTGAGGGCAGCTTCCTAACCTAGACTTCTAACCCTTAGACTCAATTCTAATTGACTTTTGAGCTATACAGGAGGTCAAAAACTGGTTTCCTAGAGACATAGTGATCCTGACCCAAATTAGTAATAGGGTGTTCCAACAAACCCTTTAGATGATAGGCAGCTATCATCACTCTCTGATCATCTGCAATACCGGAGTACGAGAACATCTCCTCCATGGAGATCAGCCAATCATCTATGACCATGAAATCTGCCTTCCCATCATATGTAGGAGGGCTAAGTCTCTGAAACTATGAGATAAAGGCCATCTCTGCCTGCACCACCACTGGAGGTCTCAAAGGAGCAAGAGGGGGAGGAGCAGCTGACCCCCCTGCAAGGGCATGCACCCCCTGAGTCGGTCCTGCCACAACTACCACCAGAGACTGGATCTGGGCCTGCATCTGTACCATCTGCCTGGTCAAGGAATCATTGCTCTGTCGCAGGCTCTCGATCACTGCATCAATTTGCGCTCCTAAGGACTCACCCTCAGATAGTGGAGTCGACCTGGTCGAAGGACGTCTCGCCATCCTAAAACCATAAAAACTAAGGTCAAAACCTAGTACAACAGTTGGAACAAACTACCAGTAGAGACAATACATACATAAATATGAACTTTTAACTGCTATACTTGCTCTAGGATTTTATTTTGTTTAACAAAAGTGATGCTATGCCTAACCTAGGATGGTTAACCACCATTAACTAACTCTTGTGCCTAGATCGGGAATGCATGAATTTATGTTCTTTTTCTGATTTAAAACCATGTGTGTACATATGTCATCCTGCAAATATTTAGCTTGGCGTGTTGTGCTTATGGATTGTTATGCTATGCATGATTGTGCTATGCATTCCAAAAAGGCCCTAATGCATGTCATGAGCGGCGTACGCATGAAAATGTTATGCATCCCATACTACATAACATTCTCATGCAATGAAAAAGAAACGTGCTAGTCGCATTCATATGGTGAGGTTATGCATCCCATACTACATAACCCTCACATGTTGCCCCTATGGTGGATCCATATACAGACACATATTATGCATCCCATACTACATAATATGCCCCGTATACTTCAGGTTATGCTATGAGTGTAGTGTTCGTACTTCAGCCAAGACGTGCTGATGACATATCGGTGTGCGTATGATATGATGCAAAACATCTAATACCTACAAGGAAAGGTTGCCCGACAAATTGTCAAGCAACCTCCCTCTGATACCAACAGTCACAACCCGCATTTTCTCCGAATTTAAGAAGTATCGGAGTACAAGAAAACACACGTCGTGATGCCACGTCGAACAGGGAATAACTGTCGACGCTCAGGCGAACACCATTTAACTAGACTATGAAATTTCATAAGTTTAATGATTAGAAAAATCAGTTATATTTTAAAGGTTATATCCCTCGGCTCGTTGGATCATCTAGTCCACGGTTTAAAAACTATACTTATACGCAGCAGAAAATACTTTATTTATATTTGACACCCTATAAGAGTGCATAAGTGACCCCCAGGGTCAACTTTTACTATGCAAGACTCTAGATTTATTTTATATTATAAGTAAGAAAATGATCCTTTTTACGTTGCTTGGAAAGTAGTGTATGAGTTTTATAAACATGCTGATCATGAGATATACTTATAATAGTGTTTTTTTTAAGTTTCAAAATAACTAGCAACCTAGCATAAATCTTCCCAAGAGCAAGTAGACTATCTCCAGAAAGGTAGCAGTAAAAGAAACATATCTAGTATCATAAGGTAAAACTACAAGTGGGCGCCAACAAACTAACACAAACCCACCGGCAAGCATGTATGTCAGTAAGAAAAGCAGAAAAACTACCTCACAAAACCAAGAGAAAGATCCCTACAACTCAAGGGATCACCAGCAACACCACAGCAAATCTAGCCACCTACCCGGCTACTATTCAGAACCCGAGGCATTCAGAAAAGAAAAGAATACCTCAGCAAGTAAAACAAGAAAATCTGAATTAGGGCATTAAATCAAAATGGAACAAAGAGAGTAAACAAACATGACAGTAAAAACAAACACTGTCCCAAGTAAGCCAAAGTACACCAAGTACCAGGTAACAACAACAAGCCCTGCCCAAATCCTGCAGAGGCTACAAGGCAAAAGACAATAAAACTAGCCACAATATGCTGCATTCTACAAGGAAGAAACACCTAACAATCCTAATTTGTGAGTTAATGGCAGTAGTAAACAACATGGAACTGAGTTAGTGACCAAAAACAGTCACCCAAACAAAACAGTTCCAACTAAAAATAAAATTTCGTTGTGTCAGCATAAAACCACCTCAAACCCATCCCGTACCTGGGATTAAAAGGGTGGCGGCCACAACAATACCCAGCCCGTACCTGGGACTAAAAATTGGCGGCCACGGCTCGCACACAAAACATCCCGCTCCTTTAAAGCGTCAAAATACCACTACCTGTCATAACCCACGATTCGGCCCTCAAAACAAAGGAAGAACGAAAGGCCGACAAGACATCCCCCCTAGGAGGCAATCACTCGGGAAGAAGAGAAACAGAAAAAGAATAAATCCCAGCCTACCGGAATCGTCGATCTCCAGCCACACGAAATCGTCGAACTCCATTCGACAATTTTCCTTTCGTCGAACACAGGTCATGGGAAAAATCGTCGAACGCCGTTCGACGATTTTCCCTTCGTCGAACACAGGTCACGAGATAAATCATCGAACTTCGGTCGATGATTTTCCTTTCCTCGAATACTGGCCACGGGAAAAATCATCGAACGTCGTTCGACGATTTTCCTTACGTCGAACACTGGCCACAGGAGAATTGTCAAACTCCGTTCGACGATTTTCATCGGATCTAGAACTAAGGCAAATCGTCAAGCTCAGCTCGATGATAATCGTCGAACCTAGATCGACGATCTTCATCGAACTGGCTGCAATGAGTGCACAGTAATCCTGTACCTCCAACTTTGTTTCCGACCAATCTTCTTAGCCTAATTCGATCATATTACTCGTAATATAAGTATGAAAACCCATTGCTACTAGTTCTAAGGCTGAAAGGCTAAATACTACCCAATTAGAGATTAACAGGGAACAATTTGATAATAAAAGAAGCAGGACTTGGAGTTTCAGAACTTGAGAAAAATGAAAAAGAACATAAAGGGGCATTCCTGGTTCAAGGTGCTCATGATTTTTACAGAAAATCAGAGCAAACTAATAATCTTAGGAAACATGAGTGATAGCAACAAAAATGACATGAATAGGAGAAGAAAAACTTGGCAAGGGTAGGAGCACCACTTGCCTCAAATTCCAGTGATTTATCTTGCACAACCCTTCCTCTCTCTCTCTCGGCTCCAGCCGCAACAGCACCTAAACAGGAATACTAGAGTTTTAATGGCAGAAAAGGGTCAAACTAAAAATTCCAAGACCCCTAGAAACACCACGAAAATTGAATCTCTTACCGTAGGAATGAAGTTCTAGGCGAGAGTAATCCAAATCAGCTTTTAGAATTGAATTCCGTCCACTAACGCTCCCAGAATCGGCGCCTGAAGGGTAGCAGGGTTGGCGGTTTTTCTTCCTCTCGAACAGGCGACGGTTATTCTCTAACAGAAGGAGACAATGAATAGTCTCGTTTTTTGTCTTAAGGCTATATATATATGCATGGACACGTCTATTCAGCCTTAACTGCCACCTAAAAGCCACGGGATTCATTTCAATCTTTAATAATTAATCATTTATATCCATTATTTTTAACACAACCAAACGACGTGAAAATGAACCACCTCAGAATCCGACGAAATTCACACCGTAGCTAATTACCCACGCTATGAACGCAACGGCGAAGTCAAAATCTCACTACCCGAAGCCAAAACACAAGCTTCCCCCGAGAGGCCTCACCGGTCACCAAAACAGACCCGGCTTGCTAGGGAATCTTGACAAAAAGACTACTAACAACCACACAAGGAACCTAGAGAGCTAAGACCATGCTCTAACAAACGACACATGCCGGAAACGCGTCAACGTAACGCCAAAAGAGAATTAAATAATCGCAGAAAAATCGGAGGCGTTACACCGGGGCCGAGTGTGCATTCCAGACATGCCAGCTAATGGGAGCGTGAGCAGTGGGATCCTCTCAGTGTCTTGCTTAGTTTCTCAATTCTTTCCTCAAACTCCCTTCCTTTCCCCCCAGGTGTGCCTACAGCCCTGCCCAGCTAAACGAGAGCCTGGACAACGAGTCTACCCGGGGCCGAGCGTGCCTTCCAGGCCTGCTATCTAGGAGAGTCTACGCAGCGGAATCACCACACGAGGTATTCCCTTACCCCCCCAGGTGAGCCTACAGCCCTGCGAGCTAGTGAGAGCCTGGCAGTTGGTCTACCCGGGGCCGAGTACGCCTTCCAGACCTGCCAGTTAATGGGAGCCTGAGCAGCGGGATCCTCTTGGGTTCTTGCTTAGTTTCCCAATTCCTTCCTCGAACTGCTTTCCTTTCCCCCCAAGTGTGCTTATAGCCCTGCCCAGCTAATGAGAGCATGGGCAGCGAGTCTACTTGGGGTCGAGCATGCCTTCAACCCCTACCAGCAGGAGAGTCTGTGCAGCGGAATCACCACTCGGGGTATTCCCTTAACCCCCCCAGGCTAGCATACGACCCTGCCAGCTAGTGAGAGCCTGGAAGCGGGTCTACCCGGTGCCAAGTGCGCCTTCTAGACCTACCAGCTAATTGGAGCCTGAGCAGCGGGATCCTCTTGGGGTCTTGCAATCTTCCAACCTCTTTTTACAATTCACAACAAAAAACAATCATAAGACAAGTCAATGAATGTATTGAAAATAAGATCAAAAATAAGATTTACAATCTTGTCCCATGCTAAGGGTAGAAGCGCTTCTGGTCATCGCCGCTCCAAGCATGACTCATCGATTCCCCTTCCACATACTGGAGGTGGTATCCCCCTGACCCCAGGGCCCTTTCTACATTGTAGGGTCCTTCCCAATTGGGGTTAAGCTTACCAACGGCCGCCGAACTCCCTGCGGCGTCGACCTTCTTCAATACCAAGTCCCCTTCCTTGAACTGCTTTATCCTGACATGTTTGTCGAAGTACTTGGCCATCCTTCATTTGATATCCTCTTGCCTAACTGCGGCCACGTTGCGAAGTTCCTCCACCATGTCTAATGAGAGCCGTAGCTCCGCTTTATTTCCTTCCATCCATGCCTCGCCTCCTTTGTCTGCTGCTGCAACCCGTGGGGATTGAACCTCAAATTCCATGGGTGGGACCGCCACACACTCATGTGAGAGTTTGAAGGGACTCTCACCAGTGGCCGAATTTGGGGTTGTTCGCAAAGCCCCCAACACCGAGGGGAGTTGCTGCACCAAACTTCCCTTTAGGTTCTCCACCTTCTTCTTAAGCAGGTTCACTATAATTTTATTTGCCTCCTCCACCTGACTGTTGCTCCTAGGATGGTGAACTGAGGTAAACTGAGGTCGATACCTAGCTGAGTGCAGAAGGTTATGAACTCCTCGCTTGTGAACTGCGGTCCATTGTACGTGACAATGGCATGAGGCAACCCGTGCCTAGAGATGATCTCTCCCCAAACAAAGTTCCTGATGTTTTGGGAGGTTACCTTGGCCAGCGCCTTGACCTCCAGCCACTTTGAAAAATAGTCGATCATGACCCGATGGGGAAAACATAAGGGCAGGTCACCCATGACACTCATCTCCCTGTCGCCTTGAGTCGTTTACCTTCCCGCACTGGTACGAACGGTCTGCGAAAGGGACTAGCCCGCCATAATTTACCGCAAGCAATTCACAAGCAATCAATCAAACAATCATGTTAATACGCATCGGGTCTGCGGCGGCCTGCCCTACTATACGTTAACCTTCAGGCAGCGACACTCAGCTCAACTTTTGACAAGGTACGTGAGAGCGCTTTATTTGAAGCTAAACCCATAGGAACACCTCAACTCTGGTTATCCCCAACTAAGGCTCAACCTTAGCAAACAACTACATGTTAAAGAAGGACCCGTGCTTATGATAGTAAATTACAGTACCGAGAATGCAGTAATTTAAGCTGCTGATAATAAATGCTCCATAATAAGATGTGACCAGTACGAAATTGGAGTACTACTGAAACAGAAGTACAGAACTGAAATGAACTTGACCAGTACGAGACTGGAGTAGTACTGAATTGAAAGTGCTGAACTGAAATGAACATGACCAGTACATGACAGGAGTAGTACTGAATTGAAAGTACTGAACTGAAATGAACTTGGCCAGTGTGTTACTGTAGTGTACTGAATTGAAAGTACTGAACTGAAATAAACTTGACCAGTACGAGACTAGAGTAGTAATGATTTGAAAGTGCTGAACTGATATGAACTTGACTAGTACATGACTGGAATAGTACTGAATTGAAAGTACTAAACTGAAATGAACTTAACTAGTGCTTTACTGGAGTTGTACTGAATTGAAAGTACTAAACTGAAATAAACTTGACCAGTACGAGACTGGAGTAGTGCTGAATTGAATGTATTGAACTGAAATGAATAAAGGAGCTGGACCAGTGTAAGACTGGAATAATCACACAAAAAATGGTTAGTAGTCCAATCACTCTATCCAAGAGGCTTCTATTCCATCTCTATTCTCAGGAGGCACATTCAGTTCCATTTTCGTTCTCAGGAGGCACATTCAGTTCTATCTCTATTCTCAGGAGGATTCTTTGGGTTTCACCCATTATTAAGGTCCGATAACTATTCACTTGCGCTTAATCACGGATTAATCAGATCAGCAAAGGCGTATTATAAGTTACATTTATATTATTCATCCGAGATAAATATCAATTCGATTGCTTGCGTCCGATCGAATCCGAGAATCTCGTTAGAGAGCACATTTTTCCTCGAATTTCAACCTCGAAAATCGTTTCCAAAATATGAGGGAAATTCTTAACCCGGAACGATGTTGTGGATTATTTTTTTCTCGAAGCTCGTACTTTCATTTTTCGTGTCTACCCAAATGCCCGAGAGTTATTTTAAGAATGAGCCGCTCAGTGGTTTTTGCAAGAACCTCGAAATACTCAGAGCTGGAAATCTTTCCTCGATAACCCTCATCGATTAATCAATTGAACTTAATATTCAATATATAAGGTGGTCGCGCGCTTCGATTTTCATTCTTGAAGAATTTGAGCTCGTAAATTTCCGAGCGCGACCCTATGCTTCAAGAAATTCGAAAATCCTCACTTTTTATCCAAAAGTTCCCAAATTTTAATACAACCTTTAAGAGGCCTAAAAAGAGCCTAACAATTTTTCCAAAATTTTCCGAGCAATTTTGGGCCTCTAAATTGGTCAAATAATTCTTATTTAGGCTTTGAAAAATACCTATTTAACTCCAAAAATTCCCAAATAATTTGAGTAGACTGCTCTCATTATTGAGAACAATTTTTATATTCAAAATATTTTTCCTAGGAGCCTAGAATAGTCTCCAGAAAATAAAATACTAATTATATATTATAATATTTATAAATATTATAATAATTATATATATATATATATATATATATATATATATATATATATATATATATATATATATATATATATATATATATAAGTTTTTTATCATCTCCTTCCCCGAACCAGCAAACTGTACCGAGACTGAGCCCTTGCGGGCCTTCCTCGCCCCCGGCCAGCGGCCGGCCGGCCGTGACACTGCCCCCGGCCGTGACTCTGCCCCCGGCCGACTCACCGAGGTCGGGCGCTCCCTCCGGCGGTGGTCCGACAGCCTACCACCGCCGGCCACGCCAGAGCTATTTTTTTGTTTTTGATTGGAGGAGAGGGGTTGACGGTGGCGGCGCTCCGGACACCGTAGGCTACATGTGAAACGTCCAGAAGTTCGAGAGGGAGGAGAGGAGAAGGTTTCCACCTGATTTCGGGGCCTTCAACGCTTCCGGCGAGATCCGCCATTGGAGGTGGTGGAGGTGGCGGTGGAGAAGCTTCGGGTTGGCTTTCCCAGCGAGCTAGGGATCCAGCCAGGTGGGGGAAGCTCGTTCTGAGATGGTGTGAGGAAGGGCTGTGGGGACAATGCCTTATATAGGCAAGGGGGAGGAGTCATTTGGCTTGGGGGAGGTGTGGGATTAATCCCACTTGATGGAGAAGGCCTCTTCTCCCCTCCAACTGGCTGGAACACATGGCACCTATCCAGGGGCCATATTATAGGCCACATGGATCCATCCAAGGAGAGTGTTTGGTGGGTTGGGCCTTGCTGGGCTTTTGGGCTTAGGAAAGTGAAAACGAGGGAGAAGGAGAGGGAGTTTTCCCTTAGCTTGGCCCAAGGTGCTTTCCTCTTGGCTGCCTATATGAAAATCATAGCCCATAAGGGGACTATGATGGCCTTGGAGTGATGGCCTCAAGTGGAGGCATTTGAAAATAAATTTCCTTAAGGGAATTTTGGTTTTTAGGGAGGTCTGACCAAGTCAACCATGGGGTGGGTCCCCATGGTGGTCAAAGTCAAAAGAGGTCCCTGACATCGGGGTCGGGTCAAAGTTGGGGTGTCGTGACACAACTGATGTGCGCACGCTTTTCAGTGCACAATTATGCTTGATTTGACCACGGTTTGACAAACCGTCCTCGAAACTGATCTGGACCAATTCCTTTGACTTTATACTGACCATACGAGTTCATGCATCTGACCGGGGTCGAATCGGAGTTCGTTTGCTAGGTATTCAAAATCTGCGCGTCGCGGCACACTAAAATGGTCAAAACGCTCATAATCATCGTTAGGCTTCGAATCGCGACGCAACGAGTTTTGATGCGTTTGTATTGACCATATGAAGTCATAGGAACTGACAGAACTCGAATCAGAGTTCTCTATGTCAATATTCAAAAAAATCTCATTTTCGCGCTGTTCTACGAGGAACAGCCACATCCACCATATGACCTCGGAATTCAACGGAACGAGTTCCGACGCATTCGTATTGAACATATGAGGCCACAGGAACTGACAGAACTTGAATCGGAGTTCTCTAGGTCAATATTCAAAAATCACATTTTTGCGTTGTTCTACGAGGAACGACCACATCCACCATATGACCTCGGAATTCAACGGAACGAGTTCCGACACACTCGTATTGACTATACGAGGCCATAGGAACTGACAAAACTCAAATAAAAATTCTCTAGCCCTATATTCCCATTTTGGGTTACCTCCTATCTTGGTATGGGCCGTGGGTAGAGGTTCTGGTCACTTTTATTGGGCCAATTATTGTTCCGATGGCCGAATAAAAGTCAGGATGTTACAATCCAATAAAAAAAGGATTTTTGTCCCCGAAAATTTACTTAAAGTAGGGAGAAAAATGGCATACCTGGGGAAAGAGCTCTAGGTGCTTTTCTCGGACGAGTGCTTCGGTTTCCCATGTATACTCGTCTCGTCCGCAATTCGACCATAAAATATTGAGCATCAGAATGGTCTTGTTGCGCAGATCCTCTACTTTATAATCTACTATACTGATCGGTTCAAGTTGGACAGATCTATCTGACTGCAGCTGTACTGGCGGTATAGGAAGGTGTTGTTCTGGTTGCCGGAGGACTCGCCTCAAGGAAGAGACCGAAAACACATCATGGAGGTTTCCCAATTCTGGGGGCAGGGATAATCGATAGGAAACATTGTCAACACGCTCTATCACCTGATAGGAGCCCAAATAGCGGGGATCTAGTTTCTTTTACTTCCTTCACAGGGGACACCATGCATGGGCTTAATTTTTAAAAATACCATCTCTCCGATGCTAAACTCCACCGGTCGGTTCTGCGGATCATAATATTTTGCCTGCCGGCTCTGCGCTTCCCGCATTTGCTCCTAGATTTGCCGTATCACTGCCATAGTATCATCAATATAAGCCACTCTAAGGCTTCCGGGTCCTCATCTTGAGATCAAGTCAATGGAGTTCGGCAACGCCTTGCATACAAAGTCTCGTATGGTGTCATCCTAATACTGACCTGATTGCTATTATTACAAGAAAACCTGACTAACGCTAACAACTCTTCCCACAGCTTGTTGTGCTCTACTAAGCAAAATCAGAGTAGATCCTCCATCGTCCGGTTCGTCCTTTCCGTCTGCCCATCTGTTTAAGGGTGGATGGCGGTGCTAAAGGCCAACTTGGTCCCCAAGTATGCATGCATCCGCCTCCACTCCTTGGATATAAAACGTCCATCACGATCCGACACAATGGACTGCGACACTCCATGAAATCGAACTGCTTGCTCTATGAACAATCTACCAACTCCATTACCATGTCTATTTGGAACGAACCATGCTACCATGGTAAGTCAATCCACGACAACCCATATAGAGTCATTTTCAACATGGGATCGAGATAAGCTGTGGTCAAAGTCCATGGAAATATCCTCAAATTTCTCTTCTAGCGTCGGCAGGGGCTGTATCAGTCCTCTTGTATTGCGACATTCAATTTTCACCATTTGATAGGACTGGCACTGGGCCACGAAGCTAGTGACGTCTCTTTTCATTCCTACCCAGTATATAGTTCTGTGCATGTCAATATACATCTTAATAACACCAAGGTGAATAAAATACCACGATTGGTGCGCTTCCCGAAGAATCTCATCTCGGACTCCTTCGGTAGAGGGAATAAAAATGCGGTGCCTGAACTACAAGATTCCATCGTGTAAGTTGAACTTCTCTTGTGCTCCATCTTGTAGGGACGGGATGATCGGGACCACTTATGGATCGACTTTCTGGGCCTCTCGTATTCGATCCCGGATGTCGCACTATATTTCCATCCAGTATAACTAGGGCTGGTATTCTTCTGGATCCTTACGGGTAACAAGAGTAATCTCTAAGTCTAACAAAGACTGAAATAATTACCTTGGAACCTGCTCCATCCAGCACCCGACTATTGAGGGCTGGCGACTCAATGCGTTAGAAACCTTATTAGCCTTCCTGGGGAGGACTGGAGAGTGAAATAATAATCACATAAAAATTCCAACCATCAATCACTGCCAGAGGTTCATTTCTTTCTGAGTAAAGATTTATTTGAGACTCTTATAGTCAGAGAAGATCTTGCATCTTACTCCGTACAATTAATGTCACCAAATATTAAGGGAGAAAACAACAACGCCCAACTCTAGATCGTGGGTTGCGTAATTCAGCTCATGTGGCTTTTTGCTGGCGCGACGCGCATGCTAATGCCTTGCCATGCTGCATCATAACAACTCCTAATCCTTTCAGGGAGGCATCAACATAAATTTGGAATCCTTCAATTCTTGGGGGGATCGAAAGGATTGGGGAAGAAGTTAGCCTCTTTAAACGCAGTCTCACATTTTGACGTCCATCGAAATGCAGCATCCTTTCTAATAAAAGCTATAAGGCGTAACTCAATCTTGGAAAACTTTCCACGAATACCCGGTAAGACCTAGGAAATTTCTTATGTCTGCTGCCGTCTTAAGCGACAGCCAGCTTTGAACTGCCTGGATTTTGGCCGGAACCACCGCCACTCCATTCTCGCTGGTGGTATGGCCACAAAAATCCGACTTTCTCTAACCAGAATTCACACTTGCAGAACTTGGCGAAGAAAGAGTGCTCACGAAGCTTAAGTAACACCATCTGCAGTTATCTATAATGGTCTGCCATGGTCATCGAGTAGATCAAGATGTCATCGATAGCGGCGATCATAAAAAGATCTAGAAATAATTCGAACACCTTATTAATTAGAGCCATAAAGGCAGAGGGGGCATTAGTGAGCCTAAAAGGCATTACCATGAACACGTATAGACCATAGCGGTAGCTAAAGGCATTCTTGGGGATATCCGATTTCCGGAACCGAAGCTGATAGTAGCCGGATCTTAGGTCCATCTTGGAGAATATAGATGCACATTGCAATTGATCGAACAATTCATCAATCCTCGGAAGTGGGTACGTATTCTGTTTAGTGAGTTTGTTTAGTTTCCCGTAGTCTATGTACAAGCGCAGTGTCCTGTCTTTCTTCTTTACAAATAGTACAAGGGCTCTCTAGGGCGAGGAACTTGGGCGGAAGAATCCAGCATCTATTATTTCCTGAAGATGGTTCTTTAACTTGATGCATGGAAATCGGCAAGCGCACTGGTCGCACAAGTAATAAAATTTGGGAATAAATCCCCGAGTGTCAGTCTCTTGAGGAATGCAATTAGCATAGAGCGACGACAGTTCAGAAAATATCATTATGAGGGTTATACTTAAAAAAGATTAAAAAAGGGGGCTTGTGAGTTTGTGGTTTCTTGATCTAACAAACTAATTAAGGCTATGCGGGTCGAAGGCACCGCTTCGCAAAGTGAGGTGAGTGTATCGACCGCGATGCCAAACTTCGGTTGGGCGAGTGGATGGAAAGCCAATGGATGATAGTGTTCTTATGCGGAGTGCAATCAGGTGAAATAAGGGTATGGAGTGGATGTGGAGTGGGCGAGGCGCATTCACAACACACAACTCAAAAGCAAATGCAAACCACAAACATCCACTTAGATATATAGTAGAAAATGTAGTTCATTACAATAACAAATTATTCCATACAACGGAGGAAGAGGAAGAAGAGTAAACCACTAGAGGGTGAAGGTCCACCGCAGGTCGTGGCCGGAATAGCGAGTTGTCAATCCGCTTTCGGGCTCAGTCCGAGGAGGCTTCCGGTACCAACTAGCTGTCACCTCGATCGCCTTTGAGTCCGTTCTCTAGGATGTCTTCTTCTCCAAATCTGGTGGAAATCTTGGAGTTGAGGTCATCAATGGCCGGGAGCTTCGCCGGAGGGTTTGGAAAGCTTCGGAATCACCGACTACGGACTCCCGATGAAGGTGAAGGTGGATGGAGCAGCTGGAGAAGTAGAATGGCACTTCCCGCGCACTCCCCGATCGCAGAAATGACCCGCGTTGCCCTAAATCGCGGAGCAGGCCTTAAATACAGAGGCATAATAAGCAAAGCGCACGATCAGTGGCGTACTACCAGTGGTCGTGCGCACTATCGGTCGATGATCGTGCGCAATTTCCAATTAAACCTGCAACTTGGACAGAAACATCAGCAGATATGCGCACGATCAGTGGCGCATGACTGGTGGTCATGCGCAATGAATCCACTGATCGTGCGATTGGCAAAGACAGAACTGCAGAAAGCAAGAGGTAAACGAGCACGAGCAGTGGCGCACGACCTGTGGTCGTGCACACAATAACTAGTGCTTGTGCGATTACCCAGGTAGAAATAGGCAAAGGAGAATGTAATGCGCACGATCAGTGGCGCACGACCAGTGGTCGTGCGTAATAAGTCCAGTGATCGTGCGTAGTGTTCCTGTATCGTCGGGGTCTCTCGAGCGGTTCCAGAGCACGCACACGACCCATGCACCAGCAGAAGAGGCAGATAGGCCACCAAAAGTGCACATCACATTCTCAAGACACGACTAGAGAACAAGTAAAACAACAAATACACAGAAACATCTAAAGCACACAGAAAATGGGCCTAAAGTGCACTTAATCATGAAATAGGCAAATAAGCAAATATAAGCAGTTATAGATCTCAAGTACAGTGCTAAGACGATAAAATTGGCCCAGATGAGTCCAAACATCAGTGTAATATTTGGACTCATCACAACTTAGCCAATTCCTTAGGGGCCATTCGATTGGATGCTCGGGACACTGGTCAAACTCCAGACACAAGTCAATCTGAGGGTCAACCTCTCGCTGTGGTGGCAAACCTGAGGGTAACTTAGGGAAAACATCCAGAAAATTTCGCACCACCGGAACTTTGGTAAGCACTTGAACTTGATTCTTCATCTTGAAGTAGACCAGGAGTATATATCATACAACAAAACATGCATCTGATGTAGGCATACATATATAGTATATATCATAGGTATCAATTTCTGACATAACTTTAGCGTCTAAGATATATACCTATCACTACATTGGGGGTTGGTCCATGCTGAAGGTTCAACGCATAAGCTTCCAAGGGCGCTCCTCGGCCCTGCTGACCTTTCCTGCCAGCTCTACCCCTTCAGCCTCTTTGGCCCTGCCCACGCGCTGCATGTCCTCCTTGAACTGCTCCTAATCCTGGACTTCCTGTCACCTACGGGCAGAAAGACCTCATGTGTCTCGGCTGCTGGCACAGAAAGCAGTTCCCTGCAAGGGGAACGTATCGTCATATTACTGGTATGGGCTGAGGTACTGGAGATGGTCTTGGCTCCTGCTGCGGTGCTGGGGGTGCGGGTGGGCTCCTATAAGGCTGCTTGCGCTTCCTCTATTAGCGCTCTCATATTGGCGGGGAGCGGCTCCTTTATCTCATCCCTGACCTCTGGGAACCTCGACCTGTCCCCGACACAATTGGGCCACCATCCTGTGGTATAACTCCAACATAGCAGCGTGAGTTGTTATAGTGTGGAAGGTGGACTGAGAGATCATGATTAAGACCTGTCTCGAGTCACCTCACAAGCCTCATAGAAACGAGCAGCTTTATCTCTGTCCGTGGCTGCTATGTTCCCAACAAAACATGCCAGGTGGTTAAACTTTCTCTCATAGTCTGGCATCATCCGGTCACCCTGACGGATGTGCGGGGACCTCTCCTACAGTGCAGATCGGTCGGCATCCGAGATGAAGTGCTCTAAAAACGCCTCTGAGAACTCCCCTACAGGATAGTGCTCAACGGTCATCCTCTGAACGTCGAGTGGCTGGCCGCTCTCCACCAGTCTTTAGAATACCCCTCTAACAAGGTCACAACTAGTGATTCTACAGCAACTGCAAGGCACATCATTCCTACCAACATCTCCTCTACGTGATTAACCCACTCTTCTGTCTGTACGATAGTCTTAGTGTCTCTGAAGGTGGGAGGCCTTAGCCCCCAAAAGGTCGTTAGTAGGACAGTGGGTACCACCAACTGCTGTGGTGGTTGTGCCAAAGCTGTCCGGAAGGTCTCCAGGATAGCTGTCAATGTTTACCCCAAGTCAATGTCGGCAAACGGTACAGCTGTAGGCGTACCTGGGTCTGGAGGTGGGGTGGCAAGGACATATCCTCTAGAGGAGGATATCTCATTACTAGGCTCTGGTATGTCTCGAGAAGTAACAGAAAACAAGTGTAAGTATTTTTCAAAAGTAGGGGATATTTGCAAAAGACTAACAAAGAGGAAACAAAGGTGTGTGGGCATGCTATCACACAGTCTAGAATCCCTAAGAATCTACACTAGGGTCTACCAAGCTTCCGCTGCATGGTTCGTCCCATACCAAAGAATGAAGTGAGGGACGGAGGGATCCTGAGACTGCTCCACAAGGACGGATCGTGATCGCTCTGATCCATTTGTAAGACCCCCCCAACCTTTGCCCCGGGTCGGGCCAGAGGGGATCTTACTGCCCAAGGCATCCACCCAGTGCTCCTTAAGGGGTAACGACCCACTCTACTAAGTACTAGTTGGCTGCCTTGCTCGGCTTGAATCACAACATTCACATCACATCACAGAGTATTGCAGAAGTATTAACATGAAACCACAACAAATATATATAACATTATATAGTTAACAAAACCACAAAAGGTCGTAGCCACTATTTATACATAGAGCCCGTAGGCTATATATAGTACTATGACTAATAACTTCTCTCTCACTCAACTCTGCTTGCTAGTATTCACGTCTCGAAACTCTAGAGACGACGGGAGTGCCTCTGCTCGAGTAGTCCTATCAGCTGGCATACCGTCCTGCAGCAATTGGTCGCTACGGTGCACCATCTCCTATGAATGGTTATTTAAATAACCGTTAGTCACAGAGCTAAGTGAAAACAAATCTCCTCCCCAGATCCATATACTGGAGACGAGCTCACATACCCAACAAAAGTAGATAGCCGAAACATGAGAGTGTTAGTACAACATTTCATGATAAGCTAGGAGCAACCAAAAAGAGACGCAACATGATATAACTAGACTAGCAGTAGTAATATACGTCAATAATAATTTAGGCTCCACTAGCACAACAGCATAGCAGGTATTCAAAACCCATAAAAATAATGCAGACAATCACAGCCGCTTACACATCGCAGGCATTCAAAGCCGCGTACACATCGCAGGCGTACACATCGGAGGCATTCATAGTTGTGTACACATCGCAGGCGTACACATCGCAGGCATTCACAACCACATACACATCGCAGTCATTCACAACCATGTACACATCGCAGGCATTCAAAGCAGCGGATAACACCCGATGTCAACATAGTATGGACCGTTTTTGTTCCAGCAGTGTAGCGAGCCCGGCGAGCCTCACCCATGTGGTCGTCGGTGTTAGTGGCCAGTCTTTCCACTTCTGGGGGTGGTCGTACCGCATACCCCAGGCCCCAACGTACATCCTCGTGTACTATTGGATGTGAGCGACATCCAACGATTCAACATTTTGGCCGACCAGCGGAGGAAACCCGACGGGGAAAACATAAAGACATGTCACTCGTGGCACTCATCTCCCTGACGCCTTGAGTCGTCGACCTTCCCGCACTGGTATGAACGTCCGCGAAAGGGACTGAACTGCCACAATTTACCGCAAGCAATTCACAAGCAATCAATCAAACAATCATGTTAATGCGCACCGGGTCTGCGGTGTCCTGCCCTACTACACTTTAACCTTCGGGTAGTGATGCTCAGCTCAATTTTGACAAGGAGCGTAGGAGTACTTTATTTGAGGCTAAACCCGGAGAAACACCTCAACTCTGGTTATCCCCAACTAATGCTCAACCTTAGCAAACAACTGCTCGTTAAAGTATGACCCATGCTTATGATAATAAATTACAGTAACAAAAATGCAGTAATTTAAGCTGCTGATAATAAATGCTGCATAATAAGATGTGACCAGTTCGAAAATGTAGTACTATTGAAATAGAAGTACTGAACTGAAATGAACATGACCAGTACGAGACTGAAGTAGTACTGAATTGAAAGAGCTGAAATGAAATGAACTTGACCAATATATGACTTGAGTAATACTGAATTGAAAGTACTGAACTGAAATGAACTTAACCAGCACGTTACTGGAGTGATACTGAATTGAAAGTACTGAACTGAAATAAACTTGACCAGTACGAGACTGGAGTAGTACTGAATTGAAAGTGCTGAACTGAAATGAACTTGACCAGTACATGACTGGAGTAGTACTGAATTGAAAGTACTGAACTGAAATGAACTTGACCAGTGTGTTACTGGAGTGGTACTGAATTGAAAATACTGAACTGATATAAACTTGACCAGTACGAGACTGGAGTAGTACAAAATTGAATGTATTGAACTGAAATGAATAAAGGAGCTGGACCAGTGCAAGACTGGAATAATCACAAAGAAAATGGTTAGTAGTCCAATCACTCTATCCAGGAGGCTTCAGTTCCATCTCTGTTCTCAGGAGGCACATTCAGTTCCATTTTCGTTCTCAGGAGGCACATTCAGTTCTATCTCGGTTCTCAGGAGGATTCTTTGGGTTTTACCCATTATTAAGGTCTGATAACTATTCACTTGCGCCCTTTTAATCACGGATTAATCAGATCAGAGAAGGCGTATTATGAGTTACATTTATATTATTCATCCGAGATAAATATCAATTCGATTGCTTGCGTCAGATCGAATCCGAAAATCTCGTTAGAGAGCACATTTTTCCTCGAATTTCAACCTCGAAAATCGTCTCCAAAACATGAGGGAAATTCTTAACTCGGAACGATGTTGTAGATTATTTTTTTCTCGAAGCTCGTACTTTCATCTTCCGAATCTACCCAAATGCCCGAGAGTTATTTTAAGAATGAGGTGCTCGGTGTTTTTGGCAAGAACCTCGAAATACTCAGAGCAGGAAATCTTGCCTCGATAACCCTCGTCGATTAATCAATTGAACTTAATATTCAATATATAAGGTGGTTGCGCGCTTCGATTTTCATTCTTGAAGAATTTGAGCCCGTAAATTTCCGAGCGCGACCCTAGGCTCCAAGAAATTCAAAAATCCTCACTTTTTATCCAAAGGTTCCCAAATTTTAATACAACCTTTAAGAGGGCCTTAAAAGAGCCTAGCAATATTTCCAAAATTTTCCGAGCAATTTTGGGCCTCTAAATTGGCAAAATAATTTTATTTAGGCTTTAAAAAATACCAAATTAACTCCAAAAATTCCCAAAACATTTGAGTAAACTGCTCTCATTAATGGGAATAATTTTCATATTCAAAATCATTTTCTTAGGAGCTTAAAATAGTCTCCAGAAAATAAAATACTAATTATATATTATAATATTTATAAATATTATAATACTTATATATATATAATTTTTTTTTATCATCTCCTTCCCGAACCAGCGAACTGTACCGAGACTGAGCCATGCGTGCCTTCCCCACCTCTGGCCGGCGGCTGACCGGCCGGGACTCCGCCCCCGGCTGACTCACCGAGGCCGGGCGCTCCCTCCGGCGGTGGTACGACGGCCTACTGCCGCCGGCCACGCCGGAGCTATTTTTTGTTTTCGATTGGAGGAGGGGTTGACGGCGGCGGCGCTCCGGCCGCCGGAGGCTACATGTGAAACGTCCAGAAGTTTGAGAGGGAGGAGAGGAGATGGTTTCCACCTGATTTTGGGGCCTTCGACGCTTCTGACGAGATCCTCCATGGTAGGTGGTGGAGGTGGCGGTGGAGAATCTTCGGGTTGGCTTTCTCGGCGAGCTAGGGCTCCGACCAGGTAGGGGAAGCTCGTTCTGACCTAGTGTGAGGAAGGGATGCGGGGTCAAGGCCTTAAATATGCAAGGGGGATGAGTAATTTGGCTTGGGGGAGGTGTGGGATTAATCCCACTTGAGGGAGAAGGCCTCGTCTCCCATCCAGCTGGCTGGAACACATGGCACCAATCCAGGAGTCGTAGTACAGGCCACATGGATCCATCCAAGGAGAGTGTTTGGTGGGTTGGGACTTGGTGGAATTTTGGACTTAGGAAAGAGAAAAATAGAGAAAAGTAGAGGGAGTTTTCCATTAGCTTGGCCCAAAGCCCCTTCCTCTTGGCTGCCTACATGAAAATCAGAGCCCATAAGGGGTCTATGATGGCCTTGGAGTGATGGCCTCAAGTGGACGCTTTTGAAAATAAATTTCCTTAAGAGAATTTTGGTTTTTATAGAGGTTTGACCAAGTCAACCATGAGGTGGGTCCCCATGGTGGTCAAACTCAAAAGAGGTCCATGACATCGGGGTCGGGTCGAAGTTGTGGTGTTGTGACACAACTGATGTGGGCATGCTCTTCAGTGCACAATTATGCTTGATTTGACCACGGTTTGACCACCCATCATCGAAAACTGATATGTACCAATTTCTTTGACTTTGTATTGATCATGCGAATCCAATGCCATTGACAGGGGTCGAATCGGAGTTCGTTTGCTAGGTATTCAAAATCTGCGCGTCGCGGCGCGCTAAAACGACCAAAACGCTCATAATAAGCGATTAGACTTCGAATCGCGATGCAACGAGCTCTGATGCCTTCGTATTGACCATATGAAGTCATAGGAACTGACAGAACTCGAATCGGAGTTCTCTATGTCAATATTTAAAAAATCTCATTTTCGCGCTGTTCTACGAGGAACAGCCACATCCACCATATGACATCGAAATTCAACGGAACGTGTTCTGATGCAATTGTATTGAACATATGTGGCCACACGAACTGACAGAACTCGAATCGGAGTTCTCTAGGTCAATATTCAAAAATCACATTTTTGCGCTGTTCTACGAGAAACAGCCACATCCACCATATGACCTCAGAATTCAACGAAACGAGTTCCGATGCACTCTTATTGACTATACGAGGCCACCGGAACTGACAGAACTCAAATCGAAATTCTCTAGCCCTATATTCCCATCTAGGGTTACCTCCTATCTTGGTATGGGCCGTGGGTAGAGGTTCTGGTCACTTTTATTGGGCTCATTAGGGTTCTGGTGGCCCAACGAGATGTTAAACCTTCTCTGCCGACTCGCCGGTAGGAATGGCCCAAATAGGTCCATCCCCCAAATGGTGAAGGGCCATGACGCTATGATGCTTTGAAGCCGTTGAGCGGGCAGGAGCTGGAGGGGGCGAAGAGCTGACACTTTTGGCACCTCCTTGCAAACTCTATCCCGCCCTTCCTCAGGCTGGGCTAGAAGTATCCCTGTCTGACCAACCTTGCCTCCAGCATTCTACCTCTTGAATGGCTATCACATTCCCCGAAGTGCACCTCCTCCAAAATCCTTGGTATATCTTCCTTCCCCACACATCGTGCCAAAAGACCCGAAAGCATCTTCCGATGTAAGCTCACTTCGTGCATAAGATAGTGGGTTACTTTATGTCGAAAGCCCTTTGCCTCCTTAACCCCTTCGAGGAGGCTGCCCGTGGTGAAGAAGGTCACGAAGGGATCCACCCACGAGGGTCGCTGATCCACTTACATCAGCTCCCCCTCCTCGATCGCCAGATGAAATAGCTCGGTCAAGGTTCCCCCCACACACGGGGTCCAAACTTGGCTAATCGGTCCGCTGCTTCATTCTCTTCCCTAGGGACATGCTGAATTAAGAATGCTCGGAACCCATAAATGATCACCCTCGCCTTGGCAAAGTACATCTGGAGGGTCGGCTCCCGAGCTTCATATTCTCCCCGAATTTAGGACGCCACCACCAGTGAGTGTGTGAACACTTCCACGTCGTGAATCCCGAGCTCCTTAGCCAACCACAACCCGACTATGACAGCCTCATACTCCGCCTAGTTATTGGTGACTGGGATGTGCAGCGCCACGGCTTACTCTATGGTGACCCCCTGGGGGCTCACCAACACAACCCCTCCTCCAAGAGAGTGTTTCCCCGAGGCTCCGTCAACGTACATCTTCCATGCTTCCCTTGGCAGTTCTTCCTCCCCTTCCAGCTCTATGACGTAGTCGGCCAAGAAGTCAGCCACCGCCTGCGCCTTGATGGAGATCCTTGGTAAAAAAGAGACGTCGAACTCGCTGAGCTCAATGTACTATTTGGCCAACCGTCTTGAGTGTTCCATCCCTTCAAAGATCTTGTGCAGTGGGTGGTCAGTCACCACCTTGATTGAGTGGGCCTGAAAGTATGGCCCGAGCTTCCTGGCCGAGATTATTAGAGAGAAAGCCAGCTTCTCTAGGATAAGGTAGTGTAGCTCAGCCTTCTTTAAGATCCTGCTGACATAGTAGATAGGTAACTATCTCTTCCCATCCTCTCTTACTAACACAGAGCTCACAGCCTCAACCCCTACCCCAAGGTACAAGGCCAAGTCCTCTCCCACCTTCGGGCTCTACAGGAGCGGCTCTTGGGATAGTTGAGCCTTCAACACTCGGAAAGCGCCCTCACATTCCTCAGTCCACTCAAACTATTTGTTCCACCGAAGCATTTTGAAGAAAGGCGAGCACTTCTCCACGGCATGAGAGAGAAACTGACTCAGCCTGGCTAGCTTTCCCGTCAAGCGTTGAACCTCCTTGGCATTGTAATAAGATTCCAACTCCATGATGGCCTTCATCTTATCCAGGTTAGGCTCGACCCCGGCCGGAGTTAGAAGGTGTCCGAGGAACTTACCTCGGCTTGCCTCAAAGACACACTTTTGGGGGTTAAGCCTCATCTTGAACCTTCACAGCGTCTCGAATGTCTCCTCCAAGTCAAGCAGGTGTGACCCCATATCCCTGCTCTTTATCTTGAGGTCATCGACGTAGACCTCCAGGATCCTTCCCCTCTGGTTTCTAAATACTTGATCCATCATTCGCTGGTACGTAGCCCCCGTATTCTTTAGCTCGAAGGGCATCATTTTATAGCTGAAGCATCCCTCCCCGTGATGAAGGAGACATCCTTGATGTCGGGGGGATTCATATGGATCTGGTGATAACCTGAAAAAGGATCCAAAAAACTCATAACAGAAAAACCGATGGCTGAATCAACCAGCGCGTCGATCCGAGGCAGGGGGTAGAAATCATTAGGGCATGCTTTATTCAATAAAGAAACATCTACACACATGCGCCACTTCTCATCACCCTTCTTTACCATTACCACATTGGAGACCCAGTCTGGGTACTGGATCTTTGAAATTAAACCTGCGTCGAGAAGCTTCTTCACCTCCTCGTGGATGGGATCCTCTGCCTTGGTGGATATGGTACTCATCTTCTGGCGAATGGGGCGCGTCTTGGGGTACAGGTTCAGGCGGTGGCAAGCCACATCAGCGTCAATGCCCGACATGTCCACCGCGCTCCAAGCAAAGATGTCAACATTCTTTTGGATGCACTCCCGCATCCTTTCCTGGACTTCGAGGTGGAAGCCCCCGCTGACCCTCACCTTCTCTACCTTCCCTGCCCTGCTGATGACCTCCATCTCCATGACTTCCTCCGCCGGATCCAGCCGAGATTGCTCCCTGCAGGCTCTTTCTTCCTCTCCTCCCAGCTCCTCCTCACCTTCTACTCTCTCGACCTCCATCGCCTCCAACAGGCCTTCCCCAGAAAAATCTAATTCTTCGCCGATCTGGGTATCCCCCTCCGCTTCTCCCTCTACCCCTTGCTCGTCCACTACCTTTTTTACAACCTCACTTAAGCTCGCCCCTTCTTCTCCACAACCTCCTTCTCAATCTCATCCCCAGCCTCATCTAGGCTCACTACTCCCTTCCCCGCAACTTCCTCTCCGGCCTCGTTTTGGCACATCTCTCCTTCCCCCGCAGCTTCCTCTCCAAAATTCTCCACGGCCTCATCTAGGCTCATCTCTCATTCCCCCCACAGCTTCCTCCTCCCTCGCCATCTCCTTTTCTAGCTCCTCCGCCTCCGCCATCCAAGATATGGTATTGACGGCAGTCACGTAACACTGCCTCGCCACCTTCGGATCCACCCTGATCCTGACATGCACTCCTCCACTATTGAACTTTAGGTATTGATGGAATGAGGAGGGGATGCAATGAAAGGCGCTGATGAGTGGATGCCCAAATATTGCGTTGTAGCTTCTCGGAGCGTCGAAGATGATGGAGCCGATAGTTCCTCGATACATGACCCAACATCACATGCAACACTACCCCTTCTTCGACTTCCTTTTGCTCGCCCGAGAACCAAAACACCGGTCCATCAGAGGATAGGACCCTCCGTGCTCCACCTTTATCTCATCAAAGGCTTTCTTGAAGATCACGTTCACAGAGCTCTTGTTGTCTAGCAGAATCCGGGAGATCGTGAAATTCTCCACCGCCATCTGGATCACCAAGGCATCATAGAACGAGTCTTCATAGTCAGGCATGTCTTTCAATAAGAAAGTGATCTTTTCCTCCTATGGGGGTGGGGGGGGGTCTGGGAGGTCGAGGCGACACTCCTTCGATACATGGTCTGGAAGCTCCCCTTATAGGTGGCTTCGATCCCCACACCCCCATGGATCACCCCGATCCTCCTTGGGCCCCATGTCCACCCGGTCTTCACACCTGTCCTCTCCTCCTCCTGGCAGAACTTCCTCAATACTCACAGGGGGTTGCTGCTGGGACTTCCCCCTTGCCCCCTCATCTCCAGAAATTCCGGGCAGGTGGTCGTTGCATGACCCACCTTCTGGTGAAAGTCACAGAACGGCAACGCCACCCTGCCTTCTCTCCTCCTCGCTCCTTCCGAGCTCCTCTGCTTCCTTCTCTTTCCCACACTATCTCCATCGCTTCCTGCTGTGGCGGGAGAGGTACCCTCTGTCCCTACCTCCAGGCTGGCTAGTTGACCTCCTTTGCTCGCGGTGGTTGTCCCTATCTTGGAAACCACCACCCTGTCCCTGAGGGCGACCTTCCTGGGGACTCCATCCAACCTGTTGTTCGGCTCTCTTGGCCTCCAACCTTACTGCTGCTCCTGTCCTCGGGGTTCTTCTCTCCTTCTCTCCCCCCTATACTCCCTCTGATCTCTCAGCCTTCTTACTCCCAGCTCTTTCCCATCATCCTCCGCAAACTTGGCCAACCTCCTGCAAATGCCGGATTGGCTGCCTCGATCTCGATTTACTTTGCCGCCCTCTACATCAGCTCCTCAAAGGAGAGGGGGGGGGGGACTCTCTTCAGCTCCATGCTAAAGAAGCTGAGACTCAACCCACGGTTAAGTCAAGCATCACCGTGTACCCCAACATCTCCTACACCTGCAGAATCTCATCCTAAAACCTGTCGACATAGTGTCCCAGCGTCTCTTCCGACCATTACTTGATGACGAACAAGCACTCTGCTTCCTTCTTCCTCTTCTTGATGTTGAGAACCTCAACAAGAACCCGCGTTGTAGATCTTCGAAGCAATAAATCAAACTTGCGGGCAACTGGTGGAACTAGTTCGTGGCCTTCTCCTTCAGAGTGATGGCGAAGAGCTTACACTTGAAGGCATCAGACATCTTCTTTATGGAGACGGCGTCTTCGAAACACTGCACATGCTGCGTGGGGTCATCCCTCCTCGTATAGTAGGTCATGTCTGGCTCCCGGAACCCCTCCAGAACCGGAGCTGAAATGATGAGCTCATTGAAGGGGTTCCTGCCCTTGCCTGTCGAGAGGGTTAATCGCGCGATCTCTCGGCTCGCTTGCCCCTATCCACGCTGCTCTGTCCCTGGAACAGTTCCCTCCTGGGGACACCCATTTCTGCCGCCTCCACCGAAATCTCCTTCTTGGGGTACTATCCGGGAGCGCTCTCGCCTAATGATGGAGTAGCTTCCATTGAGACCGGAGGATTCTCCCTTTCTCCCCTTGCCGAGAAGGCCAAGTGGATGGTCTGCAAGACTTCTCGCCTGAAGTCCTCCAACATCCCCAACGTTACGCCACTTACCCGAGAGGGAGAACCTCCCAAGCCATATCCTTCTCCTTCACCTCCAGCCATGAGACTTGACTTGAGATTTTCTTGTATCAGCCACAGTCCACGCTCACCGCACCAGAAATGTTAAAGCCAAAAACTGGCCTCAACGAGAGATCGGACCTTGGGGTGTGGCCACACCTATTTCTCCCAAACTCGACCCAAGACTAGCCACGAAGAACCGAAACTGATCCTAAGCCTCAGCGGGGAGGTCCCTCTCTAACCCGAAAGTTCTCTGAGCACTTCCCATCCGAAGACAATTGCTGGGATAGGAGTACCTCAGAAAGCTCTAGAAGGCAAAATGAGAGTATGAAGTAAATCTATCTTCTGAGGTATCCTGCGGGTCTATTTATAGATTTTCCAATATCTGGTCTGCAAAAAACGTACTTTTGTTGCCTAAAATTACAAAAATGCCCCTGGTTGCTCTGGCAATAGCCAAACTCCGCTATTTTGAGGAGCTAAATGCAGACCCAGGGTATTTAGGTAATTTCAGGTATGGGTCCCATATGGCAGAATCGCTTACTGCTGAGCTCTGCGAGAACCCGACTTGCCTGGAGTGCAAGCCCTCCCGCCTACCCCGGGCGGGAACCAAAAGACTGAAGGAATTGAGTGGAGAGGCATCACTCAACGCCGAGAGCTGATGGGCTTCGGCCTTCCTGAGGCGTATGCCCATGATCCTACCCAGGGCGGGAGCCTTCCCGCCCGTCCTGGTCTCTCCCATGCCTGATCCTAAAATCTGTTCGATGAAAATAACCTTGAGTCGAAGGCTTAGCTCGATGAGTTTACGTTCGACGAATTATGTTTCCAACCCAAAAATTGAGCTCGATGAACTGGTGTTCAAAGAATGGCGTGACTCAACCCTGGGTGAGAGCCTTCCCGCTTACTTACGGCGAGAGCCCTCCCGCCCGCTTCCTTATTTGATCCAATTATAAGTCCAAAAACTAGCTCAATCCTGATCCTTGGAGGATCTTGGTCCCACCCAGCGAATATGGGGTTGTACACCGATGGTATATTATGGGGTGATCAAACCAAATCGGATGATCCAGACTGACTCGATAGTATGACAGGTATGCGGTATGTCATGAAAGTTTTTCTTTATATATATATATATATATATATATTGAAATGAGAAGGGTAAAATGAAATTTCACATTATATTGCAGTAATCCTAATAAAATTTTATAAGTTAAGGCCCCTTGAACTCATAAGTGTAGGAGCCCAATAAAAATATACACGAACGATCCTGATTGATCCCGATGGTATATTACAGGGTGATCAAATGAAATTGGATGATCCAGACTGACACGATAGTATGACAGGTTATGCGGAATGTACTGAAAGTATTTCTTTATATATATATATATATATATATATATATATATATATATATATATATATATATATATATATATATATTATATATATATACGAGCATCTTTGCACGGGCTACGCCCGTGCTCAATGCTCTCGGGCGGCCTTCGGTCGCATCCAGGCGGGCTTCGTCCGCCTCCGAACAGGCTTCGCCGGCTTCCGAACGGGCTTCTCCCATGCTCGATGTGTCGTTGAGGGCTGCGCCTGCATCAAAGTGGGATGCGCCCGCATCACAGCGGGATGCACCCATATCAAGACGGGAAGTGCCCGCAATATATACATATGAGTACTCAAAATGATCGTAAAAAAATATAAATCAATATTATAATTTTTATTTTATACAAAAATAACATTGTGTCATAAAAACATTAATTTCACACACATCTTTCTCTCCCTCTTCTTTCTCTCCCTTTCCATCTCTCTCTCCTTTTCCCTCTCCCTCTCTCTCCCCCTTTCTCCTCTCCCTTCCCACATCTCCCCCTTTCTCTCTCCTCCACTCTCTCTCCTCCCTTCTCTCTCCCTTTCTCTCTCTCCATGTTCTCTCTCTCCCAACTCTCTCCCCTCATCTCATGCTCTCTCTCATGATCCAATGGCTCTTATTTGATCTATGGTGTGTCTCCAAATACCTATATTGCTTTATATAATAAGATATTATTGAAATGAGAAGGGTAAAATGAAATTTCACATTAATAGCAGTAGACCTAATAAACGTTTTTATGTTAAGTCCCCTTGAACTCATAAGTGTAGGAGCCCTATAAAATATGCACGGACGATCCTAATTGATCCCGATGGTATATTACCGATGATCAAACCAAATCGGATGATCCAGAATGACTCGATAGTATGACAGGTTACGCGGTATGTCATGAAATTATTTATTTATATATATTGATTAAGCATTTCTTTATATAAAGGGTAAATGAATTTCACATTATGGCAGTAGTCCTGATAAAATTATAGGTTAAGGCCCCTTGAACTCATAAGTGGAGTAGGCCTATAAAAATTTACACAAACGATCTTGATTGATCTAATGGTATATTACAGGGTGATCAAACCAAATCGGATGATCCAGACTGACACAATAGTATGACAGGTTACGCGGTATATTACAGGGTGATCAAACCAAATCAGATGATCCAGATTGTCTCGATAGTATGACAGGTTACGCGGTATGTCATGAAAATATTTATTTATATATTGATTGAGTATTTCTTTATATAAGGGTAAAATGAAATTTCACATTATATGACAGTAGTGCTAATAAAATTATAGGTTAAGGCCCTTGAACTCAAAAGTGTAGGAGCCCTATAAAAATTTACACGGACGATCCTGATTGATACGATGGTATATTACATGGTGATCAAACCAAATCAGATGATCTAGACTGACTCGATAGTATGACAGGTTATGCGGTATTTCATGAAAGTTTTTCTTATATATATATATATATATATATATATATATATATATATATATATATATATATATATATATATATCTCTTTATTATATAAACTAATAAAGCTGTTTGAAGCACACTGTGAATCTCATCTGAACCGTCCGATCTTCAGGAAATCATATCTGGCCATTGAATCTTTATATATGGCCTGATAATACCCACATCTTCAGCCGCTGTACTGTTCATCCTCAAAAAAACCCGATACCCATCCCGCCCCCTCCCGCACCCTCACGACTAACCCCCGCCGCCGCCGCGGCGGCCTGCCCGGTGCCCACCGACGGGTTCGACGGAGGCCGGCGAACCTGCCGGTGGGAGCCGGGCAGGCTGCCGACGACGGCGGCGACGGCGGGGGTGAGTCCGTGAGGGGGCGGGATTGGTTTTTTTTCCTTTTTTTATTTAATAATTATTTTAATAATTTTATATGTTTTTATAATTAATAAAATTATTTAAATCGTTTTAAATGCTTTTATAATTAGGCTTCGCGCGCCGGGGGAGGGCGAAGCCCGCCGGGGGATCAAGCGGTTTTCGCCCGCTTGACTGCGGGCGAAGCCCGCAGTGACGCATCGAGAACGGGCGAAGCCCGTTCAAAGATGCTAGTGTGTATATATATATATATAAATATATATATATAAATATATATATATATATTATATATTATATATATATATATTATATATATATATATATACGAGTGCCCGACAGGGGCTCCGCCCCTATGGCTACGCTCCACAGTACCTGGCCCGCGACGGCGGGCTTCGCCCGCCTCCAGCGGGTCGCCCTGTGACAGTACCCTAATCCAGCGACGGCGGGCATCGCAAGACCTCGGGCTGCTGTGGCAGCGTTGAGTGCACTCAACCTACGACGGCGTTGAGTGCACTCTACGCCAGGGCGTTGAGTGGGTCGTTGCCTGAACAGGTGTTGAGTGCGCACTCAACGCTTGCTCAAGAAGTTTGGGGGCTCTGCCCCTATGGCTATACCACAGTACCCGACCCATGATGGCGGGCTTCGCCAGCCCCCCCCAACCACTGGCTTCGCCGCGACCACGATGGGTCCCTCCGCCCCTACAACCAAGCGCGATAGTACACAGCCGTGGTCAGCCCCCCCTACGACCAAGCCCATGAAAATTGAAGATCGTGGTCGTCGATCAGCCGATGTGTGATATTATTACACATTGTTTAAAATCTATAAATTAAACATCTGATGAAGCTAGAGGATTTTTATTTTTTAGGTATAGTGGTAATGGGCTTTGTAAGTTAGACAAGTCTCTTATTATAGCTTCTAAAGTAGATGCCTCCAAAAAAATAATCAACCAAAATACGAAGAGATGACTAT